>CM055122.1:1120467380-1121194046 GCA_029206835.1 Rana muscosa | reverse complement strand
CGTCCACGCCCAGGCACCTTCAGCCTGGGCGTGCGTGTGTCATCTCCAGCCTGGGCGTGCGTGTGTCATCTCCGGATGCCCTAGGCCCAGAGGCCTGGTTCCTGTTCCATCCCAGACACCTTCAGTCTGGGGTGAGGTACTATTTTTGAAGGCCCGGGGCCCAGCAACCTTCGGCTGGGGTCTGCAAGGGATCGAGAGCTCCCAGGGTGCCGCCTTGCGAGGGGACCCGTATCTGAGATGAGGAGGCCAGGAAGGTAACCCTTTCCAAAGACCCAGCGCAGAGTCGTGGTGACGGTGAGGGCCTCTGGTAACTCTCCGGAGGGATGGTTTTCTCCTTTACATGGGCCAAACACTTCAAGAAGGTAGTTCACCAAGTCAGTGGCAATGACTTCTATTCACCAAGTCAGTGGCAGTGACTTCATATGGCAAGGCCCAATTCACCAGGTCAGTGGCAGTGACCAGTTCACCAAGTCAGTGGCAGTGACTTCTATTCACCAGGTCTGTGGCAGAGATCAACATCACGGTCTGTGGCAGAGATCGTGCGCCAAAACTGTTCGTGAAACCTGAACAGTCCGAGGAAATCATTTGAGTTTGTGCCTGGACCTCCTCCCACCTAAGCTGTCCTGTGTCTTGTTCCAACCTGTCTGCTGTTAAAGAGACTATTTGTTATCCAGTGTGAAATAAATATAGAAGTTGGACTTTCAGTTGGTGTGGACAGTTGCATTACTGGGGAGAAATAAAGACTTGCATCTATTCAAGGTAGAGGCGAAATCATTCTCGGGAGGATCATAACACCAGCCGCAGGCAGGCCCGAAAAACTAACACCGCACACAGGAGGGTACGGGCTTGTGGTGCGGTGTGCCTCTCTCTGTCTGCGAGGAGCCTAATTAAATGCAGGTAAAGACAGAGGGGTCTGTGCGCTACATGTGCATAGGTACTTATGCAAATCTAGGGCCTCGTTTACTTCATTTTCTGTGCCTTACGATTGGTAACATAACCTACCAATCACAGTGAAGAGGGTGCTTTGAGAGCATTCAAGCTCAACTCTAGTTCCTGCATTTGCATATTAGAATGCCTTAGGTTTCAGAGTTGACAAAAGTATGTGCAAACACCTCTAAGTGCCCACAGTAAGCTACTGGTGTCTACAACCTTTAGCTTTGAATATAGAGAGCTTCTGGTGAGTGTTTTGACATAGTTGCAACACACTGTTTTATCCTAAAAGTAATACCTGATAAAAAATGTAATTGACACATTAAACTATCCAGTTGCAGATAAACTATCCACTGTATTTGCATTTCTTTCATTTAACAAGCCAGACTTTGGATGTGTTTCAAAACAATTTGCCTTTTTAATCAACCTTTTAATTGTTTTAACACCAGTGTCTGCCAAACCAGGACCCCCGGGCTATCTGGCACCGAATGTAACAAGATAAAACCCAAACTCCTGCAAATGTTTGACATTTTCAGCTAACAAACTGAGCCTTTATATGATTGTAAATCGAGTAAAACTTTACTACTGGAAAAACATTGCGCTTTTCATTTCCTACCTCATTGGTGCACTTGGATTTCTCTCTACAAATTGGATCAGCTCTCAGTTTTCTTACTGTTAATGGAGAATATTTTTTTTTCCGAGAAATCATGTGGTCTCTAGTGTAATTTTCTGATATGAAGCCCAGCAAAGAATGTCATAGCTTTTGTCAATACCATCAAGGTTTAAAAAGCTGTAATCATGTCATAAAATATACATTTTTATGTAATTGTGTTCAAAATATTTCATCAGCACTCTTGAGGTGGGGGGTATAGAAGGAAAAAAGCCAGTTATAGGTACTGTGAAGGCAAAGTATGTATACTGACTGTAAGTTTAAAGGGTAACTCCACTTTTGTAGGGGAAAAAAATAGAAAAATAAAATAAAATAATATAGCATATACAGTTGCGACTCAAGTCATATTGTAATTGAATGTTATAAAAAATTACCTTTCCTTTTAAATCTGCAGCTCTGTAATTTTCTGTAATGTGCAATGCAATATGGCTACCTGGAGGTGTTCTGTACACAGAATGTGTAAAGAACGCCCCCCAGAAACATCATTTTCTGCCTGTGTGATTGTCTCATTGATTTTCCCAGAAGTCTACACTAGGATACAAGTCTGATATCAGGCATCCCCTGCAACAAAAATTTCATTTTTGGTGATATACTCCCAAAAAGAAATCACGTCTAAAGGGACGCAGACCCTGCAATTTTCCTCAATAATGCCCAACAGGTGCAGCAGCTGGTTGATAATTAGGAAACCACTCCCATTAGATTCACCTACCAAATGGACTTCAGAATAACAAAAGGTAGAAATCTGTAACAAAGTTTGTTAAAATCATTGTAATGTACATTGATCACATAGAGGAGGAGAATGTTTTTTTCTCAACAAAAGTGGAGCTACTCTCATACCTCCAATAAAAAAAGTAAAAAAAAATGAATGGTCAATTCAGATATTACTATTTATTATATTTATACAAAATTTTAAAAAATGCTTTTGCTGTAATACACACTCTTCTACAGTATTTGTTTCCACAACTAGATTTACTTCCAGCTGAATAAAGGCTGACAACATTTAACACACTTCTTCTGAGTCCTGGCTGTTATGGACCTGCTATGACTGGACAGTGAACAAGAAGCAGCACAAGGAGGTGCTAATCTCTCTATCACTCTGTTATCTCCTCCTATCAATATGTAGCGCTACACCCGTAGGAGCTGCTGGATAGGATGGGCCCTCTATTCATTGCTTCGACCTTCTCAAGAACCTCAACCCCTCTGACACACCGGGTTGAGTGTACAAACATACAATATCATAGGAATTCACTGAAAGTAATACTTAGTACACAGTAGTAGTGTTTTAGCCAGGAAAACAGGCCCCAAACCAGACAGTAAAGGAAAACTTAATATACTGCCACTCAATATGGTTGGTAACTAGGCATGCATAAAATGGATTAACAATGGTAATAACACAATTTAGCATACAAAGTGATTAATAGTAGGGACTATGCATAAGATGGCATTTGCTGTCCATATCAGCATAAACAGTTGCAAGGTCACCTCAAGTGCAGCAGTGAGCAGTAGTAAAGTTTAATCTACCGAGTGCTGGAACTATACCGCCAGAGCGCATTTATGTCATCGATGCTAGTCCTAGACTACCTGGGCATGCACCGTTCAAAAGAAATGGAGAATGGTAGCAGAGAAGGCAGAGAAACAAAGGGGGCTTGCAGAATTATTATTACGGGAGGGGCAGTTCTTTAAAATATTATTTTGCTAGCTCTTATTGGGGCCCTTTAAGAGCATTGGCAGACTTATGGGAGGGGCTGTCCTTTGAAATGTTCTTCTGCCAGCTATCTTTGGAGTCCTTTAAGAGTCGGTGCACTTAACAACAACCCAATTTAACTTGCATGTAATATAGGTACAATATAGGTATGGAATAGTTCACAAGTGAAAGGTACAGTAGATGTGGTTCAGTTGCAATAAAGGTTCAGTGTAATGCAGTATAGAGTATAGGTGCAGTCTAGGTTTGGAATAAGTGCTGTACAGAGTACCCTAGTCAAGTCCCCTAGTCAAGTCCCCCAACTCACCATCACACTGCCCACAGCCGCCGCCTGTCGCCTGCCGCCATCTGGGCACCAGCCTCTAGACCGCTAGACCTGCAGGACAGACCGCGGCTGCGGCATAGCTCCAGCCAACCCATCATCCTCTCCCCAATTCTTTTTCCAGCGGGCCCGCGTGCTCCTACCTGGTAAGTACATTGGGGCACCTTACCAATAGGAAGTTGATCCAGGGTTCACCCGATCGCCTCTCGGGGGGTCAGGAAGGAATTTTTCCCCTGCTGTAGCAATTGGCCTTGGCTCGGTTGGGGTTTTTTGCCTTCCTCTGGACCAACGGGGGGTGGTTTAGGTCATTGGGCCCTTTCACTATCGCCATTCACTCTTGTTTTTCCTATTATGTGCAATTTTAAATACTCAGCGGACACCCTCCACAGGCTAAGGAATACCGCCTCAACACTACCAACCTCCACCCAAAGAAAGAACAACTGCTAAGGATCAATCGGCAATCAACCATCAAAAACACGAAGGGACCACTTCCACTACAACACATATCATGCGCCCTGATCAACACGAGATCTGCAGTCAAGCACAGAAAGGAATTCCACGACTTCATCACCCAAAACAACATAGATTGCCTCTTTATCACGGAAAGCTGGCTAACACCCGACTGTAACACCATCCTAACAGAACTGGTGCCTGAAAACTACTGCATCCTAACCGAGCACAGAATAGGACAAAGAGGAGGAGGCCTAGCAGTGATCTTCAAATCTCACCTCTTGCTCATCAAACCGAAGCTACAGACCTCATTGCCTTTCATGGAGACACTCACTCTGCATCTTCAAACAACACCTCAAGACACCATTCACATACTGCTATGCTACAGACCACCAGGACCAAAGACAAATCTCCTCACACCTTTCACCGAATTCATCTCGACATACACCTTGAAAACCAAAAACTTTTTATTACTCTGGGACTTCAACCTCTGGGCTAACTCCGCCCAGGACCCCATTGCCACCTCCTGCATCAACCATCTGGAAGAACTAGGTCTGCAGCAACTGCCCCCACCCATGGATCGGGTCACATTCTTGACCTCATCTTCAAACAAAATATGGACGTCAACACACTGGACAACATGCCGCTACCATGGACGGACCACCACGCTATCAAATTTAAAATCACCACCAACACCATCTCCCAAAAACCGAAGCACTCAATAACAACATACTGGACAAGATCTCAGAAGAAACTACACTCTGAACTCTTTAAAACTACACTATCAAAAAAAACAGGAACACTAAATCAAAACCACTCAACGGAACAAACACTCAGCTCCTTAAACACAGCATTACTACAAACAGCAGACACAGTCGCGCCGAGACGTAGAGCACTCATCCGCAGAAACAATTCGGGATGGTTTAATGACACTCTGACTCTTCTGAAGCAAGAACGCAGAAGAGCTGAAGGAGCCTGGAGAAGAAACCCAACAAAGGAAAACCAGTCTAACTATAAAGCACTCACTAATAAATACCATAAAGCGATCTTCAAAGCAAAAAAATAACATTTCTCAAACACCATCTCAAATGCCCTAAACCGACCTCGCGAACTTTTCAAACTTGTCGCGCAAACTATGAACCCCGCCTGTTTGGACCCCCCAGCAAACGAAACTCAAGAATTCTGCAATGAACTATCGGATTTTTTTTTTAAAACATCCAACCTCACTCAGGCTAAACAAGAAGAGGAAATCAATATACAACCGATTACATTTTTGCTGGGCCCGATCACCATTGACATCACCAAAAACATCATCAGAATTCTCAGAGACAGCACATCACCAAATGACATAATTTCTACAAAACTCCTGAAAGAATGTACCAACATTCTGGCACCCTCCATAACGCACCTCATAAATCAATCGTTCAAAGAAGGCATTGTGCCAATCTCCCTCAAGCAAGGCATAGTCAAACCCCTCCTAAAGAAGCCCAACCTCGACCCTAAAGACCCAAGCTGCCGCAGGCCGATAACAAGTCTCAACACCATCTCAAAGATCATGGAGAAAGCAGTAGTACAACAACTACAACTCCATTTGGACACCCACAAACTCTTGGACCCACTACAATCAGGCTTCCGCCCAGGCCATGGCACAGAAACGGCACTTCTCAAAATATGGGATGACGCCCCCGAAGCAGCAGATGACGGAGAATCATGTCTTCTGGTTCTGCTAAATCTCAGTGCAGCGTTCGACAGAGTAGATCACAAAACTTTACGTATCCGCCTTAAAGAAGTAGCAGGAGTAGCAGACCCTGACCTACACTGGTTCGCATCCTTCTTAGAAAATCGCTCCCCGACAGTGAAACTAGGAGTCTTCACCTCTGAAACTCGTGCAATTTCTTGCGGAGTCCCTTTAAGGATCACCCCTTTCACCCGTGCTCTTCAACATCTACCTCCGCCCACTACTTAAAATCATCAGGAAACAGGATCTGTGCTACCACTCATATGCTGACGACACCCAAATCTACTTTCGTATCACCGGAAAAAAAGACCAATATCGCGGACTGGAAGAGTGCCTCGCATTGATCGATGATTGGATGACGGAGAGTTCCCTCAAACTCAATGGATCCAAACAGAACTTCTTCTACTCCACGCAAACCAAAAGACAAAAACAAAGACGTCTTGGACACCACCGACCATTCTTGGAAAGACCGTTACCCCGAGCACCAAAGTCAAAAGTCTCGGAGTCATCCTTGACTCGGAGATGTCGATGGATGCACAAATAGGATCAGTAGTAAGCGGATCGCACCATCTTCTTCGTCTGTTACGGAGACTCATCCCCTTCATCCCGGAAGAGGACACAGCAGTAGTAGTTGGAACAATCATCAACTCCCGACTCGACTATGCAAACTCCCTCTACATAGGACTACCTAAATATCAGATCTCGCGCCTACAAGTCATCCAGAACACGGCAGCCAGACTGGTAACAGGGAAAAAACCTTGGGAATCGATCACCCCTTCACTGAGGACCCTGCATTGGCTAACCGTAAAGGATCGGGTCACATTCAAGACCCTCTGCCTCACCCACAAGTGCACACAAGGAAACGCACCTCAATATTTATGCGAGAAAATAAAACACTACTCCCCCAAACGCATTCTCCGATCAACCAATCAAAACCTCCTTCACATCCCCAAATCCCGCTACAAATGGAAGGGAGAACGAAGATTTGCAGTCCAAGGACCACGGCTATGGAACGCTCTTCCCACGGACATCCGCATGGAAGAAAACCATCGGGCCTTCAGGAAAAAAAACTTAAGACCCACCTCTTCTGATGGATCAGGATGTCACTGGATGCAAAGCGCCTTGAGGCGATTCAGTTCGCATTTGTAGCGCTATATAAGTTATTCACTCACTCACTCACTGTATCAAATACTTGTTCTCCCCACTGTAAATGGCTGCTCGAATAAAAGTCTATGGGCTTGCTTTGGCTTTAGCTCTCCCCCTGTTCGCCTGAGGAGAATGGTGCAGCATAACATCAGTATCCCAGTAGAGGGAGAGAAGAATAAAAGGCAATGGCCTCAATTCACAAAAGCACATCCTATGTAGTATTTAGGTGTTTTCCCATATGCCACATGGGATCCTGAAAATGTCAATTCGCTATTGCTTTCCTCTGTATTTACCGCATAAAGCAAAAATGCCCAGTAAATACCGCATAAAACAGGAGTAAGGCTGCATTCACACATGAGCGTTTCAAAGTCGTGCATATTTACCACGATTTTGCCGAGGTTTATACTGCGATTTTGCGCCATTTTACATAAATTTTGCCGCGATTTTGTTCAGGTCACCAATGTAAAAGGCAGAAAAACGTCTGTAATCTGCCCCAAAGAAGCTCATGTTCTTTTTTGAGCTTAGGGCGTTTTTCAAGCGTTTTGCTTCAGGTCACAAAACGCTCAGATGTGAACAGGTGCCATTGAAATTAATTGGAGTTTGCTTGTTGGAGCGTTTTTTCGGCTGAAAATGCTCAGGTGTAAATGCAGCCTTAAAGTCATGTCACAAAAGGAAATAAATAAATTCATGGGGTTAATAAGTAGTGGTCCTGGAAAGCCATAGTTAAAGTGGATGTACACCCTCTCCTATACCCAGTGAAGTGAACAGCCTCAGATGATACACAGAGATTAAACAGATCTCCCTACATAAGCTTTATTTGTATATCTGCTGTCTTTGTGATGGACTGGGGTTTATATGGTCACAAAACAGACACCCCAAAGCAAAGTACATACTCATTTATTTTATTTTATTTCTAGCAAAGAAATACCTTCCTGCTATTCTAGCAAGAACCAGTAGATGACAGAGAAGGTACACAAACAGAGTTTATATAAGGCCACCCACCATGTGACTGGAGTCAAACGATTTCCAGCCATAAAACCCAGTGGTCCTGTCTTATGCTGTTGTGTGATTCTTTGCAGTCCACGCCAAGCTGATCACCTTATCTCATCACGTCTACAATTATCGGCTCTCTTAATTCACATTTTGAGGCCGGTAACATTTTGGGGGCTCGTGCCGGGATTCGTTGTGTTACCAGTGTGAGGGAAGCGCGAGACAAGCGTGAGCCTACTACAGAGCTACAAGGAGAGTCGTGAGTGTCGTCTGCCTTGTGAGTGCAAGTCTTCAGAGTGCAACAGATATGGCGTCTCCTCGTCGTGCGCTGATGTGGGATATCCGGAAACAACTTCATCTGCTTAGTGAAGAACAGCTGCATAGCCTCGCTATTATGCTGGAAGATGAAAGAGATGTGGATGTTCCATCAGTGACTGGTACCAATGAAATGGAACTCGTTGAATTTATTGTAGACTACATGAGAAGCGATCAGCTGGAGAAGTTAGAAGATCAAGGCATGTCTTACCTACTCATCATCCAAGACAAGATCAAAGAACTAAAACTTAACAAGGAAAGTACACCAACTGTGGACATTGCAACCGCTGCAAAAAAAATAAGTAGTGGGACTGCAAGGACTGAACAGGTATCGGAGGTGGTGAGATTAACTGGCGTTGTTGCTTTATTGCCACGTAGAGAATTAAAAATGCATGGTGGTGTAATTTCAGATCATGGTTCGGACATGAGTTACAGTAGCGCGTGCAGACAAATTGACGAGGGTCTAACAGAAAAATTCCCTGAATCTGAAATTATACGCACCGTGTTGAGAATAATCAAACCTGGTAATTTTAAAGATATGTTGACTGACAAAGATGATCTTACTGTTGCTGAATTGAAAAGGTTTTTGAAGTCACATATGAGAGAACGAAGTGGTAATGAGTTATTTCAGGACCTTAGTAATGCTACCCAGCAAGAAAGAGAAACAGCACAACAATTTGTTTACAGGCTAGTGGGTTTAAAACAAAAAGTTCTGTCCACATCACAACATGATAGGCGAGAGCTTAACTATGACAAAAACCTGGTGCAAGGCATATTCCTTCATACACTGAATCAGGGACTAAACGAAAAAAACTCTAATGTTAGACGAGATATCAAGCCTTACGTGTCTGATTTGACAGTAACGGATGACTTTATCATAGAGCAGGTCACCAGATCAGTTGATGGGTAGGGATGAGCTCGGTGTTCGAGTCGAACATACGTTCGACTCGAACATCGGCTGTTCGATCGTTCGACGAAGATCGAACGATTTGGGCCATTCGCGCCAAATTCGAGTGACGCGAACGGCCCACAATGCACTACGCCATCGCAGTGTCATCCAGGCGCTGTGATTGGCCAAGCATGCACTGTGACCCCGCATGCTTGGCCAATCACAGCGCCGGCAGCGAGGAGAGCAATGATTGGCCACAGGCAGGATGCCTGTGGCCAATTATTGCTGAGGGTGTTTAGTACACACCCCACACTATAAAAGGCCGCCAGCACGGCGGCCTAGTGTAGTGTGTTCCGGAGCAGGGAAAGAGAAACATAGGCAGGGACAGTGACATTTATTTTTTTTCTTGCTTAACCTGGATTCCTTTAGTTTAGGGAAAGAGAAGGATAGGTAGGGAGAGTGTCAGTGTGTTTTACTGAGCGAATCCTTGTTTCTAGGGACAGGGAAGGACAGTGAGGGAATTCTCCTTGTGCTATAGTGTGCTTTAAAAAAACATTTTTTCTAGGGACAGAAAACTATAGGAAGGAAGAGTGTCAGTTTCTTTCACTGTGCGAATCCTTGTTTCTAGGGACAGGGAAGGACAGTGAGGGAATTCTCCTTGTGCTATAGTGTGCTTTAAAAAAACATTTTTTCTAGGGACAGAAAACTATAGGTAGGGAGAGTGTCAGTGTGTTTTACTGTGCGAATCCTTGTTTCTAGGGACAGGGAAGGACAGTGAGGGAATTCTCCTTGTGCTATAGTGTGCTTTAAAAAAACATTTTTTCTAGGGACAGAAAACTATAGGTAGGGAGAGTGTCAGTGTCTTTTACTGTGCGAATCCTTGTTTCTAGGGACAGGGAAGGACAGTGAGGGAATTCTCCTTGTGCTATAGTGTGCTTTAAAAAAACATTTTTTCTAGGGACAGAAAACTATAGGTAGGGAGAGTGTCAGTGTGTTTTACTGTGCGAATCCTTGTTTCTAGGGACAGGGAAGGACAGTGAGGGAATTCTCCTTGTGCTATAGTGTGCTTTAAAAAAACATTTTTTCTAGGGACAGAAAACTATAGGAAGGAAGAGTGTCAGTTTCTTTCACTGTGATAATCCTTGTTTCTAGGGACAAAGAAGGAAAGTGAGTGAAATTCTCCTTGTGCTATAGTGTGCTTTAAAAAAAACATTTTTTCTAGGGACAGAAAACTATAGGTAGGGAGAGTGTCAGTGTGTTTTACTGTGCGAATCCTTGTTTCTAGGGACAGGGAAGGACAGTGAGGGAATTCTCCTTGTGCTATAGTGTGCTTTAAAAAAACATTTTTTCTAGGGACAGAAAACTATAGGAAGGAAGAGTGTCAGTTTCTTTCACTGTGATAATCCTTGTTTCTAGGGACAAAGAAGGAAAGTGAGTGAAATTCTCCTTGTGCTATAGTGTGCTTTAAAAAAACATTTTTTCTAGGGACAGAAAACTATAGGTAGGGAGAGTGTCAGTGTCTTTTACTGTGCGAATCCTTGTTTCTAGGGACAGGGAAAAACAGTGAGGGAATTCTCCTTGTGCTATAGTGTGCTTTAAAAAAACATTTTTTCTAGGGACAGAAAACTATAGGAAGGAAGAGTGTCAGTTTCTTTCACTGTGATAATCCTTGTTTCTAGGGACAAAGAAGGAAAGTGAGTGAAATTCTCCTTGTGCTATAGTGTGCTTTAAAAAAACATTTTTTCTAGGGACAGAAAACTATAGGTAGGGAGAGTGTCAGTGTCTTTTACTGTGCGAATCCTTGTTTCTAGGGACAGGGAAGGACAGTGAGGGAATTCTCCTTGTGCTATAGTGTGCTTTAAAAAAACATTTTTTCTAGGGACAGAAAACTATAGGTAGGGAGAGTGTCAGTGTGTTTTACTGTGTGAATCCTTGTTTCTAGGGACAGGGAAGGACAGTGAGGGAATTCTCCTTGTGCTATAGTGTGCTTTAAAAAAACATTTTTTCTAGGGACAGAAAACTATAGGTAGGGAGAGTGTCAGTGTGTTTTACTGTGCGAATCCTTGTTTCTAGGGACAGGGAAGGACAGTGAGGGAATTCTCCTTGTGCTATAGTGTGCTTTAAAAAAACATTTTTTCTAGGGACAGAAAACTATAGGAAGGAAGAGTGCCAGTTTCTTTCACTGTGATAATCCTTGTTTCTAGGGACAAAGAAGGAAAGTGAGTGAAATTCTCCTTGTGCTATAGTGTGCTTTAAAAAAACATTTTTTCTAGGGACAGAAAACTATAGGTAGGGAGAGTGTCAGTGTCTTTTACTGTGCGAATCCTTGTTTCTAGGGACAGGGAAAAACAGTGAGGGAATTCTCCTTGTGCTATAGTGTGCTTTAAAAAAACATTTTTTCTAGGGACAGAAAACTATAGGAAGGAAGAGTGTCAGGCCTCGTACACACGACCGATTTTCTCGTCGTAAAAAACACGTCGTTTTTTTCGACGAGATTCTTGTTAAGCTTGTCGATTTTCTCGTCAAGCTTTCTATGCGTACACACTGTCATTTCCCAATTTCCTCGTGGTTCTCTGCGCTCACGTCCAGCACGTACGACGGCACTATAAAGGGGAAGATCTTTTTTCTTGGCGCCACCCCTTGGGCTGCTTTTGCTGATCTCGTGTTACCGCGTGTGAAGTAAAAGTTTGGGAAGAGACGATTCGCGCTTTTCAGTCTTCGTGCTTTCAGTTCGTTTTAGCGTGACGAATGTGCTATTTCCATTACGAAGGCTTGTTTTACCAGAAGATGCGCTCCCGTCTCATACTTGATTCTGAGCATGCGCGCTTTTGGAAGAGTCGTAAAAGCATACACACGAACCATTTTCTCGTCACAAAACAGGCCGACGAGAAACACGACGAGGAAATCTGGACTCCTGACGAGAAAATAGAGAGCAGGTTCTCTATTTTCTCGTCGAGATTCTCGTCAAGTTTCTCGTCGTAAAACCATACACACGAACGTTTTTCTAGACAAAAAAACTCTCGCGGCACTTTTCTTGACTGTTTACGACGAGAAAATCGGTCGTGTGTACGAGGCCTCAGTTTCTTTCACTGTGATAATCCTTGTTTCTAGGGACAAAGAAGGAAAGTGAGTGAAATTCTCCTTGTGCTATAGTGTGCTTTAAAAAAACATTTTTTCTAGGGACAGAAAACTATAGGTAGGGAGAGTGTCAGTGTGTTTTACTGTGCGAATCCTTGTTTCTAGGGACAGGGAAGGACAGTGAGGGAATTCTCCTTGTGCTATAGTGTGCTTTAAAAAAACATTTTTTCTAGGGACAGAAAACTATAGGTAGGGAGAGTGTCAGTGTGTTTTACTGTGCGAATCCTTGTTTCTAGGGACAGGGAAGGACAGTGAGGGAATTCTCCTTGTGCTATAGTGTGCTTTAAAAAAACATTTTTTCTAGGGACAGAAAACTATAGGAAGGAAGAGTGTCAGTTTCTTTCACTGTGATAATCCTTGTTTCTAGGGACAAAGAAGGAAAGTGACTGAAATTCTCCTTGTGCTATAGTGTGCTTTAAAAAAACATTTTTTCTAGGGACAGAAAACTATAGGTAGGGAGAGTGTCAGTGTCTTTTACTGTGCGAATCCTTGTTTCTAGGGACAGGGAAGGACAGTGAGGGAATTCTCCTTGTGCTATAGTGTGCTAAAGCATTCCTCATCAACCATCTTTGAAATCCTTGTTTTTTTGGACAGTCAGGGAAATTGTCGTTGTGCTATTCTGTGCAAAAGCAATCATCCTCAACCATATTTAGAAATCCTTAAGTAAAGGGACAGAGAAGGACACCTGAAGGTAGCCCTTATTGCTTTTTTCCCATCTCCCTGCAGGCCATCTATTAGAATGTCTGGAAGGCAAACAAGGAGAGGCAGACAGTCAGGAGGCAATAAAAGAGGGCAAGCAGGCTCTGTGTCTGGGGGCAACAGTGCTGGTCGTGGACGCGGTGCATTGTCATCAGCACATGGCCATGGGGCACGCTTGTCCTTCTTTTCGGCAGCTGGACATGTTGAGCCACATCATGCCGAAGACTTGGTAGAGTGGATGACCAAGCCCTCCTCCTCCTCCTCATCCTCTCTCACCCAGGCTCAGGGTACTGGAAAAGCAGCTGCCAAAGCGTCCTCTTCCCTGGTATCAATGTCAGACTCATCATCAGTCACTCCTTCCCTAGACCCACCATGTCCTCCTCCTGAGTAGTCCCCCGAACTGTTTGAGCACAGTGTTGGGTACATGCTCCAGGAGGATGCCCAGCGTTTCGAAGGGTCTGATGATGAAACACAGCTAGAGGAAGGCAGTAGCGTGAGAGCAGACAGAGGGGATGCTCAAGAAGGACACCAATCTGGCAGTCATGTTCCAGCAGCTGCAGCATACTGCCAGATTGGCTCCAGTGATGAGGAGGGAGGTGATGATGAGGTCACTGACTCCACGTGGGTGCCTAATAGGAGAGAGGAGGAGGAGGAGGATGAGGAGGAGGCACATCTCCAACGAGGCAGGATGCCCTTTGGTGGCCAGCGTAAGGGCAGTACACCGACGGAATCACACCGCAGAGCTCCGCCTGTGCAGGGCGCTGCCTCTGCCCGTCATTCAAAAAGTTCTTTGGTGTGGGCCTTTTTTGAGGCTAGTGCATCAGATCGCACAGCTGCTGTTTGCAACATATGTCTCAAGCGTATATCGCGTGGCCAAAACATCAGCCGCTTGGGTACCACATGCCTGACCAGACATATGTTGACCTGCCATGCAGCTCGTTGGCAAGCCTACCTCAAAGACCCACACCAAAGAACAAAGCGGACCTCTCCTTGCACCGCATCAGCTGGGATCTCCAACCCCACTATAACTTCAGTCCTCTCTGAAACATGCACTGAGAGGAATGAAGGTGTAGAATTAGGTGTGTCACAGCCAAGTACTTGCGGCCACTCTGCTAGCAGTACACCGACGTCCGATTCTAGCAGGCAAATTTCCCTGCCCCAGCTGCTGGACCGTCGAAAGAAGTTCACTCCCAGCCATCCACATGCCCAGCGGTTGAATGCTAGCTTGGCTAAATTGCTAGCGCTTCAACTGCTGCCTTTTCAGTTGGTAGACTCGGCCCCCTTCCGTGAGTTTGTGCAATGTGCGGTTCCTCAGTGGCAGGTTCCCAAACGCCACTTTTTCTCACGGAAGGCTATTCCGGCTCTCTACCGGCATGTGGAAGGCAATGTCTTGGCCTCGCTGGACAGGGCGGTCAGCGGTAAGGTGCATATTACCGCTGACTCATGGTCCAGCAGGCATGGACAGGGACGTTACCTTTCTTTCACGGCCCATTGGGTCACTCTTTTGGCAGCTGGGAAGGATGCAGGACAAGGTGCAGTAGTGTTGGAGGTTGTTCCACCGCCACGCCTCCAAAATGCTACTACTGGTTGTGACACACCTCTCTCCTCCACCCCCTCCTCTTCTTCTTCCTCCATGGCCTCTTCCTGTGGTTTGTCCTCAGAACCAGCGGTGCTCCGTAGGCGTTCAAGGGGCTACGCAAGTACGCAGGCAAAAAGATGCCATGCCGTGCTTGCGCTGGTGTGTTTGGGGGACAGAAGCCACACTGGGGCAGAGGTCATGTCTGCTCTGCAGGGCCAGGCCGAGAGGTGGTTGACGCCACGCCAGCTTAAGCCAGGAATGGTGGTTTGCGACAATGGCACCAACCTCCTCTCCGCCCTCCGACAGGGACAACTGACCCATGTGCCCTGTGTGGCTCACGTCCTTAACCTGGTGGTGCAGCGGTTCTTGGGCAGGTACCCGGGCTTACAGGATGTCCTGAGGCAGGCCAGGAAAGTCTGTGTGCATTTCCGCAGATCTTATAATGCCAGTGCTCGCCTGGCTGAGCTGCAAAAGGAGTTGAACCTGCCCAAGAACCGCCTTATATGTGACATGCCCACCAGGTGGAACTCAACGTTGGCCATGCTGCAGCGGCTGCACATGCAGCAGAGGGCCATCAATGAGTACCTGTGCGACTACGGCACCAGGACAGGGTCAGGGGAGCTTGGTTTTTTTTCTCCACGCCAGTGGGGCATGATCAGGGATGCATGCACTGTCCTGGCACCATTTGAGGAGGCCACGAGGATGGTGAGCAGTGACAGTGCATGCATCAGTGACACTGTACCTCTTGTCCACCTGTTGGAGCACACGCTGCGTGGAATAATGGACAGGGCACTTGAGGCAGAACAGAGGCAGGAAGAGGAGGACTTCCTTGCCTCTCAAGGCCCCCTTTACCCAGACAGTGTTCCTTCTGTCCCACCCATCGCACAGGAAGAGGAGGAGGAGGAGGAGGAGGAGGAGGAGGATTGTGTCAGCATGGAGGTGGAGGCTGTCACTCAGCATCATCAGCAGCAGTCTTTTAGGGATGATTTACAGTCCCAAGAAACCAGTGGACTTGTACGTGGCTGGGAGGAGGTGGCTGCGGATCATGTCGTCCTTAGTGACCCAGAGGACTCCGGAGCGAATGCCTCAGCAAACCTACGCTGCATGGCCTCCCTGATCCTGCAAAGTCTGCGGAAGGATCCTCGTATTCTTCGGATCAAGGAGAGGGACCATTACTGGCTGGCCACTCTCCTTGATCCACGGTACAAGGGTAAGGTTGCGGACCTTATGTTACCGTCGCAGAGGGAGCAGAGGATGAGACAACTCCGGGAGGCCTTGCAGAAAGGTCTGTGCAACGCGTTCCCAGAGACTGGGAGGTTACAAACTCCTGGTCCTGGACAACGAGTTGCTGAGGCTTCGGCCAGTCAAAGAAGGAGCGGTGGGGAAGGTGGCCGTCTGACCGATGCGTTCAGACAATTCTTTAGTCCGCAGCCCCAAAGTATGATCGGTTCCAGCAACCATCGCCAGCGTCTGATAAACATGGTGCAGGAATATCTAGGGGCAATGTCAGACTTGGACACCTTCCCCACCGAAAATCCTCTGGCTTACTGGGTCTTGAGGATGGATCACTGGCCAGAGCTTGCACAGTATGCAATTGAGCTACTGGCCTGTCCTGCATCCAGCGTTCTTTCGGAACGCACATTCAGTGCTGCTGGAGGATTTGTCACGGATCACAGGGTGCGCCTGTCCACCGACTCGGTTGATCGACTGACTTTCATCAAGATGAACCAGTCTTGGATCACCACCAGCTACCACACACCTGATGCTGATATAACAGACTAATTGATTTTAACATGTCACATCCCTTCAAGACTGATGCTGATGCTGAGTGCCTGTGCTGTTATGTTGACTGGCTATCCTCCTCCTCCGAGTCCTCAATGATACGATTGATGATGATAGCTTGGAAGATCATTTTTGTTTATGGGTGCCGACACCAGTGGCTAAGGCCCAATTTTTCAGCCCCTGTTTTACAGGGGCGTGTAATTACAATTTTTTTAGCAATAATTTGCCATAGGGCTCATTGCTGTGCTCCAAGTACAGTATCTGTGAGGGGTTGGAGTGTTGTGGCACCAGTGCCTAAGGCCCAATTTTTCAGCCCCTGTTTAACAGGGGCGTGTCATTACAATTTTTGAAGCAATACTTTGCAACAGGGCTCATTGCTGTGCTCCAAGTACAGTATCTGTGAGGGGTTGTAGTGTTGTGCCACCAGTGCCTAAGGCCCAATTTTTCAGCCCCTGTTCAACAGGGGCATGCAATTACAATTCTTGATCTAATAATTCACAGCAGGGCCCATTGCTGCACCCACCAGGAGTAACTCTGAGGGCTTACAGTGTTGTGGCAACGCCACCACCACCACCACCACGAAAGGCCCAATTTTTCAGCCCCTGTTCAAAAGGGGCATGTAATTACAATTCTTGATCTAATAATTCACAGCAGGGCCCATTCCTGCACCCACCAAGAGTAACTCTGAGGGCTTACAGTGTTGTGGCAACACCACCACCACCACCACCACCACGAAAGGCCCAATTTTTCAGCCCCTGTTCAACAGGGGCATGCAATTACAATTCTTGATCTAATATTCCTGATATAATAGTTGACAGCAGGGCGTTCCAGCACCAACCAAGAGTAACTGTGAGTGCTTACAGTGTTGTGCCAACACCAACAACTAAGGGGCCTATTTCTGCAGAGTATATACGGAAGGTCCCTACTTTCAAACATCCAACTTACAAACGACTCCTACTTGCAAACGCAAGAAGACAACAGGAAGTGAGAGGAAATCTACCACTAGGAAGGAAAATTCTCTCCTGTAAGAATAAATATGGGAGAAAGGTGTCTCCTCTGTACTGATGCTTTATCAGCAATCCTTGTTTCAAGAAAAACACCACATTTCAAAAACAGTTGTCATTGGGACGGAAAGTGAGGTGAAATGTTCTGAACAGGGGCACAGACAGCAAAACAAATGTTACAGGGGTGATAACCCTTACCTATGTTTTCCAAAAAGTTTAAAAATAGATTTTTGGGCTGGAGCTACACTTCAACAATGTACCTGTTCAAAATTACAAACAGATTCTACATAAGAACAAACCTACAGTCCCTGTCTTGTATGCACCGCCTGTATACGGCTGTTCAGAGTATATAGGGCCTTTTTTATTTTATGTGCGGGGTTCCCCTTAATATCCATACAAGACCCAAAGGGGCTGGTAATGGGCTGGGGTAGGGGGGGGGGTCATGGGGTAGCTATGCCATTTTTCTTAAAGATTTTCATCCATATTACCGGGACCAGACATTACATTAAAGCCGCAAGCAGTTTTAAATGGCTTTTTTTCCCTTTAGAAGTGTCATTTTGTGCAGGGACAGTTCTAAACACGGGAAACACGTGGCACTTCACAGGCATACTTTAGACACCCCCCAGGTACGATATTTAAAGGAATATTTGACTTTTTTTTTTTCACTTTATGCATCATTAAAATGACTGCTCCCGAAAAACGACCGTTTTTAAAACTTCTTTTTGCATTGATACATGTCCCCTGGTGCACAACCCGGGTTCCCAAACCCTTTTTAGGACAATAACATGCATAATAGTTGTTATAATTAGCACTTTAGAATTCGAACGTTCGCATCCATTGTATTTAATAGGGTTCTAATGTTCGTACGAACTTTCGGTCCGTTCGCGGGTTCTGGTGCGAACCGAACCCGGGGGTGTTCGGCTCATCACTATTGATGAGGAAACAGAAAGACAGAGACGCTTAAACAGTGCACCTAAACATAAACCTCTTACTGTTCATTCATCACAGACACCAGGTAATAGTGAAAAAGACACCTTGCAAAAGAGAGTTGAGGAAGATGCTAGAGCAAATCACACTGCATTAACGGAACTAACAACACAGGTTTCTGCTCTCACAAAGAACCTGGAAAAGATGATGAAGCAAACTCCTGTTGTTGGAAATCAAAGGACTAAGCCACTAACCAATGTTCAAGTTCCAGATACAGCTCACTGCAAACCCAGGTGTGATGATTGCATTAAACGAGAGAGTCAGAACTGCTACCACTGTTTCTACTGTGGTTGGACAGGACACAGAGCGGTTGATTGCTTGAAGAAAAGAAGGCAGTCGGGAAACGACAGGCGGTCACTGGGAAGGGACAACCAGTGACCACCTCAAATGATCTGTCCCGTATGAAGGTAAACAGGGTATTCACCCACCGGTCAACTAGAACACTCCCAAAAGAGAAGGGATTCTCCAAACAACACGTAGCACAATTAATTGGAGGAAAATGCCTACTGTCATGCCAGATGAATGGTGTTCCGGTTGACATGTTGATGGACACAGGAGCTCAGGTCAGCATTGTCGGGAAGGCATGGTTAGAAAAGTTTCTACCCAGTGTCTCCATTAGGCACATACAAGATTTACTTTGTGATGACAACTTATCTATTACAGCTGCAAATGGTTCTATCATTCCATTCATCGGATGGATTGAAGTCTGCCTGGAATTCGAAAGTAGTGGACATGGAAACTCAGCCATCTATGTGCCAATGCTGGTGAGTGACTGCTGTAATGGCAATCCAATTCTTGAGTTTAATGTGATCGAAGAATTGATCAGAGAAAACCGTGACCGACCAAACAGCACCCAAAACCTGACTATCTTGCTGAGTGAAGCTATGAAAGTAAGACAGAGTGTAGCGAATAACATTGTCAATGCTGTCAGTCAAGCAACTGACCCAGGAGAAATATCCGATAGTCGTATGGTCAAAGTGGGGAAGAAGGGACTCCAGATTAAAGGAGGCGAGATCTGTGAAGTCAAATGCAGAATTAGAGCATGGCCAAAAGGAGGAATCATGCCATTTGAACCACTTCCAGAATATCCAGTTGAGGAAGGACTTGAACTATTTCCTTCAGTGGTAGATGTGCCAAGTGGGTTCTCTAAACTGGTGAAGATACCTATACTGAACCGTGCTCAACATGACATCTACCTTCCGCCCAGAACAGTATTGGGTACCATTTCTCCAGCAGCTGAAATTCTACCATTGTCTCCAAACAAAGACGATAGAAAGGGAATTGACCAGAAGAAAAGGGCGTTTCATGTAAACCAGTTGAATCAAGTGGACACTGGAAATCAGCTATCCACTAACAAATCTGTTAAGTGGCACCCACCTGTCAATTTGGAAGATCTCTCAGAAGAAGAACAGGAGATAGCGAGACAAATGTTATATGACGAATCAGATGTCTTTGCTCGAGATGAGGGAGACATAGGATGCATTCCTAACCTGAAATTGAGGATAAATCTGAAAGATGAAACTCCTGTCCAGAAACGCTACAATTCGATACCGAAACCCCTATACAAGGAAGTGAAAGAATATATCCAAAACCTTCTTGACCGAGGTTGGGTAACAAAATCTTCTTCCGCATACTCATCACCGGTTGTCTGTGTTCGAAAGAAGGACAGTAGCCTACGACTATGTGTTGACTTTAGGGAGTTAAACCGAAAGACTATCCCAGATAGACATCCACTACCCAGAATACAAGATCTGCTGGATAGCTTAGGAGGATTTACATGGTTCTCAATCCTGGACCAGGGTAGTGCGTATCATCAAGGCTTTGTGCATGAAGACTCCAGACATCTGACGGCTTTTAGCACCCCCTGGGGACTCCTGGAGTGGAATCGTATTCCGTTCGGATTAACTAATGCCCCAGCAGCTTTTCAGAGATGCATGGAAAATGTACTAGAGGGCATCAGAGACAAATGTTGTTCTCCATACCTGGATGACGTACTTTGCTACTCCAAAACTTTTCAGGAGCATGTCAATGATATTAGGCAAGTGCTTAGTCGAATGCGGGAGCATGGTATCAAACTTAGACCGCAGAAGTGTGAACTATTTAAACGACAGATTCGATACCTTGGACGAATGGTGTCAGAAGAAGGCATAAAAATTGACCCAAAAGATCTTGAAGCGGTATTACATTTGAAAAGGAAAGAACCAAAAACAGTGGGAGGAGTCAGATCTTTGTTAGGATTCCTGAGCTACTACAGGTCCTTCATTCAAGATTTATCTCGACTTGCTAAACCACTGTATGAACTTTTGCAGAACACTGAGAAAGAATCTGCTACATCCATTACCAAAAACAATCAAGGGAAACCTACAAAGAAAAATGGGAACAAAACACAAGTGCCATCTAAAACACCGATTCAATGGACACCCAAACATCAAGCTGTAGTATCCAGACTGGTGGACATGCTAACCAATCCACCAATACTAGCATACCCTGATTTTGACCTACCCTTCGTTTTACACACTGATGCTTTCAATGAAGGCCTAGGTGCTGTACTGTACCAACGACAAGGAGAAAAACTTTGTGTAATCGGGTTTGGCTCCAGAACATTGACTCCAGCAGAGCGCAATTACCATCTTCACTCTGGTAAACTTGAGTTTTTAGCTCTCAAGTGGGCAGTCTGTGCCAAATTCAGAGATTACTTGTACTACGCTCCAACATTCACAGTCTACACAGACAACAACCCATTGACATATGTATTGAGTACTGCCAGACTGAATGCTGTGGGTCATCGCTGGGTTGGTGAGTTGGCCGATTTCCACTTTGATATCAAGTACAGGCCAGGTAAACAGAATGCAGACGCGGATACACTGTCACGATTTCCGGTGGAACTCACAAAGAATTTAAGTGAGTACACAGAGCTTGTACCATCTGAGGTTGTGTCAGCTATGTGGCAAGGGAGCAAAGCTGTCGACGAAGAAGAGGCACTATGGGTGGCTTCATTGACTTTTCACTCAGAAAGTGATGTGGCCGAAGAATTGCTGAAAGGACAGACAATCTGCCCAATGACTCAGGAGAACATCAGAGCATTACAACAAGACGATACCAACATTAGAGAAGTTGTCTGGCTTAAGGAGAACGACTGGATTCCAAACCACAAAGAGAAGGAGAGTATGACCAGTAAAACAAGACGTTTGATACATGAATGGAACAAACTCAGAGTTGATGAAGGAATCCTCTACCGAGACGCTGGAACCCGAAAACAGCTAGTCCTACCAGAAAAGCTAAAATCATTGGTCTTAAAAAATCTTCATGATGACATGGGTCACATTGGTACTGACAAGGTAACCCACCTAGCACGTGAACGATTTTACTGGCCATTTATGCAAAGAGACATTGATGAATATGTGCTGAAGAAGTGCAACTGCATCAAACAAAAGCGTCCAAATATCACCGAAAGAGCACCTATGGGTTCGATTACTACCAGTTCACCCTTGGAGTTAGTATCCATTGATTATCTTCACTTGGAAAAAAGCAAAGGAGGATATGAGTATTAGGCTTGTGCACAACGGAAAAATTTGGTTAGTTTCGGTTCGTTTCTTTTCGGTCCTGTTGATTCGTAATCATTCGTAATTTTGCTAGACGGGATTTTTCGTGTTCGGACTAATTCGTATTTTCGCAAGCGACATTTTTCGTTGAATTTTTAGTTGATTTATAATTCGTACTTTCGGTAGAGTACATTGTTTTTCGTTGATTCTGGACACAACTCCTACTTTCGTAACTTTTTTTGGGTTCGTTGATTCTTAATTTTCTGTGTCTCTCTCACGACGACGCTGCCTATTATGCCTAATGTGCTTCGAATGGATTTGTACTTTTCTAAATACATAGCGGTTATTTGTAACGATTCGAAATCTCGTATTTTACTTTCGTTTTTTACATGTGGCTATAGCCTCCGCCCCTGTACACCATTTTGAGAGGGTTCAGCACGGTGAGGGAGAAGCAGAGAGCAGAGCAGAGTGTTATTGTGCTTCGAATGGATTCGAAATCTCGTATTTTACTTTCGTTTTTTACATGCGGCTATAGCCTCCGCCCCTGTACACCATTTTGAGAGGGAGTTCAGCACGGTGTGGGAGAAGCAGAGAGCAGAGCAGAGTGAGTGTTATCGTGCTTCGTATGGATTCGTACATTCGTAACTTTTTCATAACAAATTATGCCGAAGACATTCGGGCATTCGCTATTTGCGGTATAATTTATTTCGGATTCGGTCTTATTCGTAATTGCTTTGTTCGGAAATTCGAATGCTTGCGAATGTCCGAAAGTTTCTAAATTCGGACGAATTTCAATTCGTTACGAAACGAATTGCACAAGCCTAATGAGTATATACTTGTAATAGTTGACCACTTCACACGCTTTGCACAAGCGTATCCTACTAGGAACAAATCTGGAAAAACGGCGGCAGAAAAGATCTTTCAAGATTTCATACCACGTTTTGGCTATCCAGAGAAACTCCACCATGACCAAGGAAGAGAATTTGAAAACAACTTGTTTCAGACATTGCAATGATTGGCAGGGATTTCTCATTCAAGAACTACTCCGTACCATCCACAGGGTAACCCAGTGGAGAGACTGAACCGTACTTTGTTACAGATGCTTCGCACCTTAGAGGAAGAGAAAAAGTCAGATTGGAAAGAATATCTTCCACATATGGTTAACGCATACAATTGCACCAGGCATGAAGCCACAGGATACTCGCCATTCTTTCTATTGTATGGAAGATCCCCTTGTTTGCCTATTGACCTAATGCTCAACCTAAATTTTGAAAAGGAATCAGAAAGTCAACCAACATTTACTCAAAAATGGGCATCCAGAATGCAAGAAGCTTACAAAATCGCATCCGAGAATAGCCAAAAATCATCTGCTAAAGGGAAGAAGTACTATGACAAGAAGATAAAAGGAGCACCTCTTCAACCGGGTGATAGGGTCTTAGTACGAAATCTCTCTGAAAGAGGAGGACCTGGTAAACTTCGTTCATACTGGGAAGAATCAGTACACAAAGTGGTAGAAAGAATCAAAGATGGGCCTGTGTACAAAATTCAGCCTGAAAGTGGTAAAAAGACTATTCGAGTGCTGCACAGAAATCTTTTACTACCAGTAATGACCTACCAATTGAAGGACACATTCCAAGAGTACCAATGAAACAAAGACAATCAAGTAACAGAAAGGAGACCAGAATGGATCTGGACCAAGAGGAGGAATGTTCAGATGAAGAAAGATGGTATTATCCTTATATACCAGAGACTACAGAAAGTCATGATCGTGTTGTGTCTCAACAAAACTCTCAAAACGTACAGAAAAACCCTTTAAGAGTTTCTGCTGAAGAGTTCTATCCTACAACTACCACACCCAATCTTGAACAAGAACTAAATGATGGAACATTAGTTGGCGACCAAATCTGGGCTACAGACATGGTGGGACTAGACACTGCAGAATTACCCTCATTAAGTCAAGACTTACCTGTGAGCCAAGATATGCAAATGAAGAATGATGTTGATAGAGATGACTCAACTCCTGTAAGAAGATCTACCAGACAAGCTAAGCCTAAAGAGATCTTTACATATGACACACTAGGTCAGCCAAGATACATACCAAGTCAGATTCACACCGTACAAACTCCTACAATGCTAGCTACTCCCATGACATGCCAGGTAGTTAACATAGCTCCTTGGTGGCAACAAGTACCTATTTGGGTTACTTAAATCACTAAACAGTGTTCAGAGAACAATTGAGTTTAATGTCGGGAGCCATTAACTGAAGGAGGGGAGAGTGTGATGGACTGGGGTTTATATGGTCACAAAACAGACACCCCAAAGCAAAGTACATACTCATTTATTTTATTTTATTTCTAGCAAAGAAATACCTTCCTGCTATTCTAGCAAGAACCAGTAGATGGCAGAGAAGGTACACAAACAGAGTTTATATAAGGCCACCCACCATGTGACTGGAGTCAAACGATTTCCAGCCATAAAACCCAGTGGTCCTGTCTTATGCTGTTGTGTGATTCTTTGCAGTCCGCGCCAAGCTGATCACCTTATCTCATCACGTCTACAATTATCGGCTCTCTTAATTCACATTTTGAGGCCGGTAACATCTTCATCGTTATATACTGTTTAGAAAGTGAACATCGTGTTAGATTTTTTTCCTTCCTGTTTCAGCTGTGGGAGGGGAATCTTAGCAAACACTGTGGGGTTGATTTACTAAAGGGAAAAGAACTGTGCACTTTGCAAAGTGCAGTTGCACTCTGCAAGAGCAGTTGCTCAAGAGCTTAGTAGATGAGGTAAGGCTTCACTTTCCAAAGAATACACAATCACATGCAAGGAAAATAAAAAATAGCATTTTTGCTTTAACATGATTGGATGATGAAGGTCAGCAGAGCGTCTGTTTATTTACGAAGCTATGGAGCAACTGCTCTTGCAGAGTGCAACTGCACTTTGCAAAGTGCACAGTATATTTGTCTTTAGTAAATCAACCCCTGTGTGACAGCTGATTGGAGGAAAGGCACAAACCCCCCCCCCATCCACATAGGCAGAAGAATGAAGATACTTTCAGAGCTGTTCTGTGAATAGACAATGTGTCTGCTAATCTATTTATAGCACCCACCCCAACACAAATTTTCAGTTGCTTTTATCTCCAGTGTCTAAGAGCTTGTCAGAAGTTATCATGCTAATAACAGAAGAACGGAGCACCATAAAGACATGGGACTTAGAGCTTTGGAGAGAGATAAGTAAACACTACAGATATATGTTCCCAGGTCAAATTTCACGAATCGGGTTTACATCCGCTTTAAGGAACCGGCAGCTGCCAACTGGGTGACCTCCCCTGCCCAAAAGCACCCCCCTATGTTGAGGGCATGTGGTCTGGTATGGTTCAGGAGGGGGGGGCAGGCGCTCCCTCATCCCCACCCTTTCCTCACCTTCCGGGCTGCATGCTCGGATAAGGGTCTGGTATGGATTTTGGGGGGTAACCCCACATAGTTTTTAAAAATTTTGGTGTGGGGTTCTCCTTAAAATCCAAACCAGAGATGGAGAGAGATAAGTAAACACTACAGATATATGTGCCCAGGTCAGATTTCATGAATCAGGTTTACATCCGCTTTAAGGAACCGGCAGCCGGCAAATGGGTGACCCCGTCCCTTGTGACGTCATCGACCAGACCTTCTTTTTTTTTTCGCATTGGCAGCCAGCGCTCATCGTGATTGACATGGATCTACACCAGGGTACAATTGTTTTTATTTTTTTTAATAAAGGACTTGTCAAAAACAAGTCTTACTCTTGTTTACCACTTTTTTTGGTGAATTAGTAGGGATACTATGTACCCCTATTCATTTACATAGAGGTAGGGGGTCAGGATCTGGGCCCCCTTGTTAAAGGGGCTTCCAAATTACGTTAAGCCCCCTGTTTGCAGACCCCCAAAACCACTGGCCAGGGTTGTGGGGAAAGGCTCTTGTCCTCATCAACATGGGGATAAGGTGCTTTGGGGGGGAGCCTCCCCTGCCCCAAAGCACCCCCATATGTTGAGGCCTGGTATTGTTCAGGAGGGGGGGCGCTCCCTCATCCCCACCCTTTCTTGACCTGCCGGGCTGCATGCTCGGAAAAGGGTCTGGTATGGATTTTGGGGGGTAACCTCACATATTTTTTTTATTTTGGTGTGAGGTTCTCCTTAAAATCCAAACCAGACCCGAAGTGCTGTCAGACTATTGTAAGGTCTAATGTTCGGTTTGTGTTTTTTTTTTGTACTACATAATGGAGTTGATTTACTAAAACTTGAGAGTGCAAAATCTGGTGCAGTTGTGCATGGTTCATCTTGTTTAATTAAGCTTTGACAAAGTTTTAGTAAGTCAACCCTGATTCTTGAAAATTGGTCATCTTTTTTAAATCACTTTATTATTATTATATTCTGAAATAATGAATAATTAAATGCAATTAACATAATTTGTGTTGCATTTTCCTGTACACTCCTGTAGGCGCCCAACTAACTGTGTTTTAAATAACATATTTCTTGATGAGTTTAGCAGTTAATGTGGTTGCACCCTTTTAGTACATAGTTACATAGTAGGTAAGGTTGAATAAAGACAACAGTCCATACAGTTCCACCTGTGTAGGTGCACGTGTGCCAGTGTCTATAATTATATCTCATATCCCTGTATGTTGTGTTCTTTAACCGCTTGCGGACCAGCCGCCACAGTTATACTGCGGCAGGATGGCACTGCTGGGCGAGCCGTCGTATCGTCGATGCATGTGCCCGGCGGGTGCAATGACCGCTGAGCACCCGCGATCGCTCGTGACAGAGCAAGAACCGGGATCTGTGTGTGTAAACACACAAATCCTGTTTTTCTCAGGGGAGAGGAGAGAGATCGTGTGCTCCTACTAAGTAGGAACACCGATCAGTCTCCTCCCCTAGTCAGTCCCATCCCCCCACAGTTAGAACACACCTAGGGAACACAGTTAACCCCTTGATCGTCCCCTAGTATTAACCCCTTCCCTGCCAATAACATTTATACAGTAATTAGTGGCTATTTTTAGCTCTGATCGCTGTATAAAATGTCACTGGTCCCAAAAAAGTTTTAAAAGTTTCCGTTCTGTCCGCCGCAATGTCGCAGTCATGATAAAAATCGCTGATCACCGCCATTACTAATAAAAAATAAAAATCACATAAATCTATCCCCTATTTTGTAGACGCTATAACTTTTGCGCAAACCAATCAATATGCGCTTATTGCGATTTTTTTTACCAAAAATATGTAGAAGAATATATATCAGCCTAAAACAATGTTTTTCATTTTTTTTTTTAATTGGCGATATTTATTATAGCAAAAAGTACAAAATATTGTGTTTTTTTCAAAATTATCGCATTTTTTTTTAATAGCGCAAAAAATAAAAACCACAGAGGTGATCAAATACCACCAGAAGAAAGCTCTATTTGTGGGGAAAAAAGGACATCAATTTTATTTTGTTTGGGTACAGCGTCGCACGACCACGCAATTGTCATATAAAGCGATGCAGTACCGAATCTCAAAAAATGGCCTGGTCAGGAAGGGGGTAAATTCTTCCAGGGCTGAAGTGGTTAAGATGCACATTCAAGAGTTTCTTAAAAATATCCATACTCCCCGCTGACACCACCACTTGTGGAAGAGAGTTCCACATCCTTATTGCCCTGAAAGTGAAAACCCCCCTGCTCAGTTTAAGGTTAAACCGCTTCTCCTTCAATCTCATTGTGTGACCCTCTTACACACCTTGAGACTGAACTAATCATTAAGGTTTTAAAATAGGCACCTGTTACGTTGGTGTCTAGAGGCCAAATTTGTTTTTTTTGCGTCATTTAGGTTTTATTAGGTAGGCTGGTGTATCACTTGCTATTTATTTATTTATTTTTAATTCACATTCTATTATAGGTAATATTTGTATCTATTAACTACTAGCGCACTCACCCGTTTTTGCAGTTGGGGAATTACCTGCCCTACAACCAAATGTAACAAATGGGCTGGGATGCTTGTGATGTAAATAACCTAATATGGCCACATAATAGCAAAGTTTGGATAAAAGAAGTACGGTACTAGGCAGGGAGTCAGTATCTTTTAATTAATGCTGAATTTTAACCCTTTCACTGTCAGAGTTGTTGTTTTTTTCTGCACACGTGTTAACCACTTAAGGACCGCCCCACGTACAAATACTCCTGCAGGGTGGCCCTTAACCTCCCTGGCGGTATGATTATTTCAGATTTTAGGTGCTGAAAGCAGTACCATTATTTTGCATGGAAATTTGGCATTTTATATTGCAGGCCTGTAATTCTTAGTAGGGATGAGCTTCGTGTTCGAGTCGAACATACGTTCGACTCGAACATCGGCTGTTCGATCGTTCGACGAAGATCGAACGATTTGGGCCGTTCGCGCCAAATTCGAGTGACGCGAACGGCCCACAATGCACTACGCCATCGCAGTGTCATCCAGGCGCTGTGATTGGCCAAGCATGCACTGTGACCCCGCATGCTTGGCCAATCACAGCGCCGGCAGCGAGGAGAGCAATGATTGGCCACAGGCAGGATGCCTGTGGCCAATTATTGCTGATGGGGTTTAGTACACGCCCCACACTATAAAAGGCCGCCAGCGCGGCGGCCTTGTGTAGTGTGTTCCGGAGCAGGGAAAGAGAAGCATAGGCAGGGACAGTGTCATTTTTTTTCCTTTACTAATCCTGGATTCCTTGTGTTTAGGGACAAATAAGGATAGGTAGGGAGAGTGTCAGTGACAGTGTGCTATTCTGTGCTAATCCTTGTTTGTAGGGACAGAGAGGTACAGTGAGGGAAACTGACAGTGTGCTATTCTGTTCTAAAACTATTTTGCTGAACCATATTTTCAATCCTTGAGTTGAGGGACAGAGAGCTACAGTGAGGGAAAGTGTCAGTGTGCTATTGTGTTCTAAAACTATTTTGCTGAACCATATTTTCAATCCTTGAGTTGAGGGACAGAGAGCTACAGTGAGGGAAAGTGTCAGTGTGCTATTGTGTTCTAAAACTATTTTGCTGAACCATATTTTCAATCCTTGAGTTGAGGGACAGAGAGCTACAGTGAGGGAAAGTGTCAGTGTGCTATTGTGTTCTAAAACTATTTTGCTGAACCATATTTTCAATCCTTGAGTTGAGGGACAGAGAGCTACAGTGAGGGAAAGTGTCAGTGTGCTATTGTGTTCTAAAACTATTTTGCTGAACCATATTTTCAATCCTTGAGTTGAGGGACAGAGAGCTACAGTGAGGGAAAGTGTCAGTGTGCTATTGTGTTCTAAAACTATTTTGCTGAACCATATTTTCAATCCTTGAGTTGAGGGACAGAGAGGTACAGTGAGTGAAACTGACAGTGTGCTATTCTGTTCTAAATCAATTTTGCTGTTCCATATTTTCAATCCTTGAGTTGAGGGACAGAGAGGTACAGTGAGGGAAAGTGTCAGTGTGCTATTGTGTTCTAAAACTATTTTGCTGAACCATATTTTCAATCCTTGAGTTGAGGGACAGAGAGCTACAGTGAGGGAAAGTGTCAGTGTGCTATTGTGTTCTAAAACTATTTTGCTGAACCATATTTTCAATCCTTGAGTTGAGGGACAGAGAGCTACAGTGAGTGAAACTGACAGTGTGCTATTCTGTTCTAAATCAATTTTGCTGTTCCATATTTTCAATCCTTGACTTGAGGGACAGAGAGCTACAGTGAGGGAAAGTGTCAGTGTGCTATTGTGTTCTAAAACTATTTTGCTGAACCATATTTTCAATCCTTGAGTTGAGGGACAGAGAGGTACAGTGAGTGAAACTGACAGTGTGCTATTCTGTTCTAAATCAATTTTGCTGTTCCATATTTTCAATCCTTGAGTTGAGGGACAGAGAGGTACAGTGAGGGAAACTGACAGTGTGCTATTCTGTTCTAAAACTATTTTGCTGAACCATATTTTCAATCCTTGAGTTGAGGGACAGAGAGCTACAGTGAGGGAAAGTGTCAGTGTGCTATTGTGTTCTAAAACTATTTTGCTGAACCATATTTTCAATCCTTGAGTTGAGGGACAGAGAGCTACAGTGAGGGAAAGTGTCAGTGTGCTATTGTGTTCTAAAACTATTTTGCTGAACCATATTTTCAATCCTTGAGTTGAGGGACAGAGAGCTACAGTGAGGGAAAGTGTCAGTGTGCTATTGTGTTCTAAAACTATTTTGCTGAACCATATTTTCAATCCTTGAGTTGAGGGACAGAGAGCTACAGTGAGTGAAACTGACAGTGTGCTATTCTGTTCTAAATCAATTTTGCTGTTCCATATGTTCAATCCTTGAGTTGAGGGACAGAGAGCTACAGTGAGGGAAAGTGTCAGTGTGCTATTGTGTTCTAAAACTATTTTGCTGAACCATATTTTAAATCCTTGAGTTGAGGGACAGAGAGGTACAGTGAGTGAAACTGACAGTGTGCTATTCTGTTCTAAATCAATTTTGCTGTTCCATATTTTCAATCCTTGAGTTGAGGGACAGAGAGCTACAGTGAGGGAAACTGACAGTGTGCTATTCTGTTCTAAAACTATTTTGCTGAACCATATTTTCAATCCTTGAGTTGAGGGACAGAGAGCTACAGTGAGGGAAAGTGTCAGTGTGCTATTGTGCTCTAAAACTATTTTGCTGAACCATATTTTCAATCCTTGAGTTGAGGGACAGAGAGCTACAGTGAGGGAAAGTGTCAGTGTGCTATTGTGTTCTAAAACTATTTTGCTGAACCATATTTTCAATCCTTGAGTTGAGGGACAGAGAGCTACAGTGAGTGAAACTGACAGTGTGCTATTCTGTTCTAAATCAATTTTGCTGTTCCATATTTTCAATCCTTGAGTTGAGGGACAGAGAGGTACAGTGAGGGAAAGTGTCAGTGTGCTATTGTGTTCTAAAACTATTTTGCTGAACCATATTTTCAGTCCTTGAGTTGAGGGACAGAGAGCTACAGTGAGGGAAAGTGTCAGTGTGCTATTGTGTTCTAAAACTATTTTGCTGAACCATATTTTCAATCCTTGAGTTGAGGGACAGAGAGGTACAGTGAGTGAAACTGACAGTGTGCTATTCTGTTCTAAATCAATTTTGCTGTTCCATATTTTCAATCCTTGAGTTGAGGGACAGAGAGGTACAGTGAGGGAAACTGACAGTGTGCTATTCTGTTCTAAAACTATTTTGCTGAACCATATTTTCAATCCTTGAGTTGAGGGACAGAGAGCTACAGTGAGGGAAAGTGTCAGTGTGCTATTGTGTTCTAAAACTATTTTGCTGAACCATATTTTCAATCCTTGAGTTGAGGGACAGAGAGCTACAGTGAGGGAAAGTGTCAGTGTGCTATTGTGTTCTAAAACTATTTTGCTGAACCATATTTTCAATCCTTGAGTTGAGGGACAGAGAGCTACAGTGAGGGAAATTGTCAGTGTGCTATTGTGTTCTAAAACTATTTTGCTGAACCATATTTTCAATCCTTGAGTTGAGGGACAGAGAGCTACAGTGAGTGAAACTGACAGTGTGCTATTCTGTTCTAAATCAATTTTGCTGTTCCATATTTTCAATCCTTGAGTTGAGGGACAGAGAGCTACAGTGAGGGAAACTGACAGTGTGCTATTCTGTTCTAAAACTATTTTGCTGAACCATATTTTCAATCCTTGAGTTGAGGGACAGAGAGCTACAGTGAGGGAAAGTGTCAGTGTGCTATTGTGTTCTAAAACTATTTTGCTGAACCATATTTTCAATCCTTGAGTTGAGGGACAGAGAGCTACAGTGAATGAAACTGACAGTGTGCTATTCTGTTCTAAATCAATTTTGCTGTTCCATATTTTCAATCCTTGAGTTGAGGGACAGAGAGGTACAGTGAGGGAAACTGACAGTGTGCTATTCTGTTCTAAAACTATTTTGCTGTTCCATATTTTCAATCCCTGAGTTGAGGGACAGAGAAGGACACTCGTAGAAATTATCAGTGTGCTATTCTGTGCTAAATCTTGTTTGTAGGGAGGGACAGAGTAGGACAGTGAGGGAAAGTGTCAGTGTGCTATTCTGTTCTAAAACTTTTTTGCTGAACCATATTTTCAATCCTTGTGTTTAGGGACAGAGAAGGATAGGCAGGGGACAGTGTCAGTGTCATTGTTGCTAAGCCTCCTGCACAATATACACCTGAAGGTAGCCCTTATTGCTGTTTTTCCCATCTCCCTGCAGGCCATCCATTAAAATGTCTGGAAGGCAACCAAGGAGAGGCAGACAGTCAGGAGGCAAAAAAAGAGGGCAAGCAGGCTCTGTGTCTGGGGGCAACAGTGCTGGTCGTGTACGCGGTGCATTGTCATCAACACATGGCCATGGGACACGCTTGTCCTTGTTTTCGGCAGCTGGACATGTTGAGCCACATCATGCCGAAGACTTGGTAGAGTGGATGACCAAGCCCACCTCATCCTCCTCATCCTCTCTCACCCAGGCTCAGGGTAGTGGCAAAGCAGCTGCCAAAGCGTCCTCTTCTCTGGTATCATTATCTTCATTAGTCAATCCTTCCCTAGACCCACCATGCCCTCCTCCTGAGGAGTCCCCCGAACTGTTTGAGCACAGTGTTGGGTACATGCTCCAGGAGGATGCCCAGCGTTTGGAAGGATCTGATGATGATACCCAGCTAGAGGAAGGCAGCAGCGTGAGAGCAGAGAGAGGGGATGCTCAAGAAGGACACCAATCTGGCAGTCATGTTCCAGCAGCTGCAGCATACTGCCAGATTGGCTCCAGTGATGAGGAGGGAGGGGATGATGAGGTCACTGACTCCACGTGGGTGCCTAATAGGAGAAAGGAGGAGGAGGAGGATGAGGAGGAGGCACATCTCCAACGAGGCAGGATGCCCTTGAGTGGCCAGCGTATGGGCAGCACACCGACGGAATCACACCACAGAGCTCCGCCTGTGCAGGGCGCTGCCTCTGCCCGTCATTCAAAAAGTTCTTTGGTGTGGGCCTTTTTTGAGGCGAGTGCATCAGATCGCACAGCTGCTGTTTGCAACATATGTCTCAAGCGTATATCGCGTGGCCAAAACATCAGCCGCTTGGGCACCACATGCTTGATCAGACATATGTTGACCTGCCATGCAGCTCGTTGGCAAGCCTACCTTAAAGACCCACACCAAAGAACAAAGCTGACCTCTTCTTGCACCGCATCAGCTGGGATCTCCAACCCCACTATACCTTCACTCCTCTCTGAAACCTGCTCTGAGAGGAATGAAGGTGTAGAATTAGGTGTGTCACAGGCAAGTACTTGCGGGCACTCTGCTAGCAGTACACCAACGTCCGATTCTAGCAGGCAAATTTCCCTGCCCCAGCTGCTGGACCGTCGAAAGAAGTTCACTCCCAGCCATCCACATGCCCAGCGGTTGAATGCTAGCTTGGCTAAATTGCTAGCGCTTCAACTGCTGCCTTTTCAGTTGGTAGACTCGGCCCCCTTCCGTGAGTTTGTGCAATGTGCGGTTCCTCAGTGGCAGGTTCCCAAACGACACTTTTTCGCACGGAAGGCTATTCCGGCTCTCTACAGGCATGTGGAAGGCAATGTCTTGGCCTCGCTGGACAGGGCGGTCAGCGGTAAGGTGCATATTACCGCTGACTCATGGTCCAGCAGGCATGGACAGGGACGTTACCTTTCTTTCACGGCCCATTGGGTCACTCTTTTGGCAGCTGGGAAGGATGCAGGACAAGGTGCAGTAGTGTTGGAGGTTGTTCCACCCCCACGCCTCCAAAATGCTACTACTGGTTGTGACACACCTCTCTCCTCCACCCCCTCCTCTTCTTCTTCCTCCATGGCCTCTTCCTGTGGTTTGTCCTCAGAACCAGCGGTGCTCCGTAGGCGTTCAAGGGGCTACGCAAGTACGCAGGCAAAAAGATGCCATGCCGTGCTTGCGCTGGTGTGTTTGGGGGACAGGAGCCACACTGGGGCAGAGGTCCTGTCTGCTCTGCAGGGGCAGGCCGAGAGGTGGTTGACGCCATGCCAGCTTAAGCCAGGAATGGTGGTTTGCGACAATGGCACCAACCTCCTCTCCGCCCTCCGACAGGGACAACTGACCCATGTGCCCTGTATGGCTCACGTCCTTAACCTGGTGGTGCAGCGGTTCTTGGGCAGGTACCCGGGCTTACAGGATGTCCTGAGGCAGGCCAGGAAAGTCTGTGTGCATTTCCGCAGATCTTATAATGCCAGTGCTCGCCTGGCTGAGCTTCAAAAGGAGTTGAACCCGCCCAAGAACCGCCTTATATGTGACATGCCCACCAGGTGGAACTCAACGTTGGCCATTCTGCAGCGGCTGCACACGCAGCAGAGGGCCATCAATGAGTACCTGTGCGACTACGGCACCAGGACAGGGTCAGGGGAGCTCGGGTTTTTTTCACCACGCCAGTGGGGCATGATCAGGGATGCATGCACTGTCCTGGCACCATTTGAGGAGGCCACGAGGATGGTGAGCAGTGACAGTGCATGCATCAGTGACACTGTACCTCTTGTCCACCTGTTGGAGCACACGCTGCGTGGAATAATGGACAGGGCACTTGAGGCAGAACAGAGGCAGGAAGAGGAGGACTTCCTTGCCTCTCAAGGCCCCCTTTACCCAGACAGTGTTCCTTCTGTCCCACCCATCGCACAGGAAGAGGAGGAGGAGGAGGAGGAGGAGGAGGATTGTGTCAGCATGGAGGTGGAGGCTGGCACTCAGCATCATCAGCAGCAGTCTTTTAGGGATGATTTACAGTCCCAAGAAACCAGTGGACTTGTACGTGGCTGGGAGGAGGTGGCTGCGGATCATGTCGTCCTTAGTGACCCAGAGGACTCCGGACTGAATGCCTCAGCTAACCTACGCTGCATGGCCTCCTTGATCCTGCAAAGTCTGCGGAAGGATCCTCATATTCTTCGGATCAAGGAGAGGGACCATGACTGGCTGGCCACTCTCCTTGATCCACGGTACAAGGGTAAGGTTGCGGACCTTATCGTACCATCGCACAGGGAGCAGAGGATGAGACAACTCCGGGAGGCCTTGCAGAAAGGTCTGTGCAACGCGTTCCCAGAGACTGGGAGGTTACAAACTCCTGGTCCTGGACAACGAGTTGCTGAGGCTTCGGGCAGTCAAAGAAGGAGCGGTGGGGAAGGTGGCCGTCTGACCGATGCGTTCAGACAATTCTTTAGTCCGCAGCCCCAAAGTATGATCGGTTCCAGCAACCATCGCCAGCGTCTGATATACATGGTGCAGGAATACCTAGGGGCAAGGTCAGACTTGGACACCTTCCCCACCGAAAATCCTCTGGCTTACTGGGTCTTGAGGATGGATCACTGGCCAGAGCTTGCACAGTATGCAATTGAGCTACTGGCCTGTCCTGCATCCAGCGTTCTTTCAGAACGCACATTCAGTGCTGCTGGAGGATTTGTCACGGATCACAGGGTGCGCCTGTCCACCGACTCGGTTGATCGACTGACTTTCATCAAGATGAACCACCAGCTACCACACACCAGATGCTGATATAACAGACTAATTGATTTTAAAATGTCACATCCCTTCAAGACTGATGCTGATGCTGAGTGCCTGTGCTGTTATGTTGTCTGGCTATCCTCCTCCTCCTCCTCAATGATACGATTAACGATGATAGCTTGGAAGATCATTTTGGTTTATGGGTGACGCCACCAGTGGCTAAGGCCCAATTTTTCAGCCCCTGTTTAACAGGGGCGTGTAATTAAAATTTTTGATGCAATACTTTGCAACAGGCCTCATTGCTGTGCTCCAAGTACAGTATCTGTGAGGGGTTGCAGTGTTGTGCCACCAGTGCCTAAGGCCCAATTTTTCAGCCCCTGTTCAACAGGGGCATGCAATTATAATTATTGATCTAATAATTCACAGCAGGGCCCATTGCTGCGCCCACCATAAGTAACTGTCAGGCCTTACAGTGTTGTGCCACCAGCAACACCATCACCACCACCACCACCACCAAAGGCCCAGTTTTTCAGCCCCTGTTCAACAGGGGCATGCAATTATAATTATTGATCTAATAATTCACAGCAGGGACCATTGCTGCGCCCACCAAGAGTAACTGTCAGGCCTTACAGTGTTGTGGCACCAGCACCACCATCAAAGGCCCAATTTTTACTACCACTGATCAACAATTATATGTTATTACAATTCCTGATATTATACTTGACAGCAGGGCGTTCCAGCACCCACCAAGAATAACTGTGAGTGCTTACAGTGTTGTGCCAACACCAACACCTAAGGGGCCAATTTCTGCAGAGTATATACGGAAGGTCCCTACTTTCAAACATCCAACTTACAAACTACTACTACTTGCAAACGGAAGAAGACAACAGGAAGTGAGAGGAAATCTACCCCTTGGAAGGAAAATTCTCTCCTGTAAGAATTAATATGGGAGAAAGGTGTCTCCTCTCTACTGATGCTTTATCACCAATCCTTGTTTCAATACAAACACCACATTTCAAAAACAGTTGTCATTGGGACGCAAAGTGAGGTGAAATGTTCTGAACAGGGGCACAGACAGCAAAAAAAATGTGACAGGGGTGATAACCGTTCCCTATGTTTTCCAAAAAGCTAAAAAAAAGGAATTTGGCATGGAGCTACACTTAAACAATGCAGCTGTTCAAAATTACAAACAGATTCTACATAAGAACAAACCTACAGTCCCTGTCTTGTATGCACCGCCTGTATACGGCTGTTCAGAGTATATAGGGCCTTTTTTATTTTGTGTGCGGGGTTCCCCTTAATATCCATACAAGACCCAAAGGGGCTGGTAATGGGCTGGGGTAGGGGGGGGGGGGGGTTGATGGGGTAGCTATGCCATTTTTCCTAAAGATTTTCATCCATATTACCGGGACCAGACATTGCATTAAAGCCGCAAGCAGTTTTAAATGGCTTTTTTTCCTTTAGAAATGTTATTTTGTGCAGGGACAGTTCTAAACACGGGAAACACGTGGCACTTCACAGGCATACTTTAGACACCCCCCAGGTACAATATTTAAAGGAATATTTGACTTTTTTTTTTCACTTTATGCATCATTAAAATGACTGCTCCCGGAAAACGTACGTTTTTAAAACTTCTTTTTGCATTGATACATGTCCCCTGGTGCAGAACCCGGGTTCCCAAACTCTGTTTCGGACAATAACATGGATAATAGTCGTTATAATTAGCACTTTAGAATCCGAACGTTCGCATCCATTGTATTTAATAGGGTTCTAATGTTCGCGCGAACTTTCGGTCCGTTCGCGGGTTCTGGTGCGAACCGAACCCGGGGGTGTTCGGCTCATCACTAATTCTTAGTAATTACTTACTTAAGTCTGTCCAAACAAGAGTCTAGTAGACATCCCGGGTATGATAAAGTTTTTAAACACAAAATCATAAATTATAATATAATATAAATAACTATAAATAATTATAACAAATAATAATGTAATTATAATAAAAATTTGTCAATAATATAATCAAATCAAAAACAAAAGTGATTCTGATTTATTATCGCTGTTTTTTAGCTGGTCTAAAGCCGCTTTTGACATAAAGGGACACTTTTTGGTTGCTATGGACAATTTCCAGTTTCCAGGCAGAAAGAACTGTATTTATAATATAAAAGTGCATGCAGGACACTGGACAGACCACTAGGGACAAAGGGGGTGTGTAATTATTTGATACAGTACTATAATCTGTAAGATTACAATATACTGTATGTGTGTATTGTGTTTTTCACTTTTTGAATTTGGCGCCGAACTCCGTCCCCGTGCGTCGCAACGTCGCAGGGAACGGAGCTCGGCACTCGGCAGTGTGAATCGAGTGAGAAGACAGCTCGCACAAACTGCGGGGAGACATCGCAGGATCCAGGGAACAAGGTAAGTAACTTTCCCTGTATCCTGCAATGCGATCCCGAGTCTGGCTCTGGGTTACCGCTTTTGGTACTGAAATCTTACCCCGAGCCAGACTCGGTAATACCGCTAGGCAGGTTAAGCACAAGATCACCTGTACGTGATTCTCTTCTTTGGGTCTGGGGCACACGCGCGCGCCGCTGGCTAACTTCTCACGCTGTGATTGGACACAGCAATCGTTCTGAGAGGCAGAACGACAGTCTGCCTATGTAAACAAGGCAGATTGCCGTTCTGCTAGTAAGAAAGATAGAGATCTTGGCTTTCTGCTAAGCAGGAACACGGATCTCTGTCTTTCTACAGTTAACCCGCCCACAACACAGTAAGAAATCACTCCCAGGGAACACATTTAACCCTTTGTGTGCCCCGATGTTAACCCCTTCCCTGCCAGTGTCATTAGTACATTTGTTTTAGCACCGATCACTGTATCACTGGTCCCCAAAAAGTGTCAGATTTGTCCGCCGCAATGTCGCAGTCCCGCTAAAAAATGCTGATCGCCGTCATTACTAGTAAAACGTTTAAAAAATATATATTTCCATAAATATATGCCATAGTTGTAGGCGCTATAACTATTGCGCAAACCAATCAATATATGCTTATTGGAGTTTTTTTTACCAAAAACATGAAGCAGAATGCATATTGGCATATTAGATTTTTTGAAAAAATGTATTGGATGTATTTTATAGCAGAAAGTAAAAATATTGTTTGCTTTTTTCAAAATTGGCAGTATTTTTTTATCTATAGTGCAAAATATAAAAACTGCAGTTTTTTCGTTTTCGATTTTTTGCTTTTTTCGGAAATTCGGAAAATTTGTTTTTTTAGTTTTATTTTTTTTAGGTTTTTTGCTTTTTTCGGAAATGCGGTAATTTTCGAATTCCGAATTTTCGAATTTCCGAATTTCCCAAAAAATGAATAAAACGAAAACGAAAAAAAAATTAATTTTTCGAATTTCCGAAAAAAGCAAAAAAACGAAAAAAACTAATTTCCGATTTTCGGAAATTCAAAAAATTCGGAATTCGAAAATTCAACTTTCCAAATTTCCCATTTTCGAATTTTAGGTTTTCAAATTTTAGATTTTCGAATTTTGCAATTTTGAATTTTCGAAATTCCGAATTTCGGAAATTCGGAAATTCGAAAATCCAAAATTCCGAATTTCCAAAATTCGGAATTTCGCAAATCCGACATTCCGAATTTCCGAAATTCGGAATTTCGAAAATCCGAAATTCAGAAATTCGACATTTTGGAAATCCGAAAATCCGAAAATTCGTAAACTGAAAAATTTGTAAATCCGAAAATTCGTAAATTGAAAAATTCGGAAATTTGGAAATTCGAAATGTCAGAAATCCGAAAATCCAAAAATTCGGAAATTGAAAAATTCGGAAATTCGGAAATTTGGAATTAACGAATTTCTCTAAATTCGTGAAAAACTAATTAGAAACGAAACAAATTGCACATGTCTATATGTTGGGCACAGGTGGCTGCTTTTGCTGGGCACAGAGTCTGCATATGATGGGCACAGTGGCTGCATATGATGGGCAGACTGGCAGCATATGATGGGCACAGTGGCTGCAAATGATGGGCACAGTGGCTGCATGTGATAGGCACAGTGGCTGCATTTGATTGGCACAGTGGCCGCATATGATGGGCACAGTGGCTGCAATTTATGGCAAAGTGAGGCTGCAATTGATGTTTTTGTTTCAGTATTTTTCAGAATTTTTCAGTTCGTCTGCCCCCCCCCCCCCCAAAAAAAACTTTTAAGCACCAGCCGCCACTGTAGCTCTCTCTTCCTCTCCTCCTCCCCTCCAGACTAACATCAGCAGAAGCATCTCTCAGAGGAGTAAAGGAGAAAGCTGGTCAGTCATGTGATCGCAATATCTCGGCAGTGAAATAAGTATTTGTAGCATTTATCTTTATAAATCACACACAGAGGGGGATACTTCAATAGGAGGCAGTGCTCATGGTGTATACAGATTAGAGTGGGCTTAACAACCACTTTAAGAAAAAAAGCCTTGTCCAGGACCTGCCTCAACCCATGAATAGACAGAGATGCTGTGCAAGGGATTACAGGAGAGTGACATCAGGAAAGATTCAGCAATTATGCTGGCATAATGGAAAAGTATAACTGCACCTTTGTGTTACTTCACCTAAGTGTAACTGCACCTTTGTTTAACTGCATTTCCTGTATATGAGAGCACCCCAACCTCCCTTCAAGTCGTATACTTACCTTTCCCCTATCCGGCAAGATATTGCTGGCAAGAAAAGATTGCTCAGCCACTTGTCAAAAGTCTTCTTCGTCAGGTCCGTGCATACATTCTGCATTTCCATTCTTTCTTATGGACTCCCCAGTAAAAGCACCAAAGGAGCTCAAAGAATTCAGCCACTTTCTTAAATGTTCTGGGATTACTTAGACCCCTTTGACACTGGAGGCGTTTTTCAGGCGCTAAAGGGCCTTAAAATAGCGCCTGTTAAACGCCTGAAAAATGCCTCCCCTGCAACCCGAGTGTTTTCACACTGGAGCGGTGCACTTGCAGGACGTTAGAAAAAGTCCTGCAAGCAGCATCTTTTGAGCGGTGTATACACCATTGAAATGAATGGGCACCGCTGCCCAAGCGCCTGCAAAGTGATTGGGCAGCGGTGCTTTCCGTGCGCATTTAACACTTCCTTCGGCTGCTAGCAGGTGTTAAAAGCGTCCCACTAGCGGACAAAAAGCGCTACTAAAACGATGGTAAAGTGCCGCTAAAACTACCGGTGCTTTACTGCTAACGCGGCCACGCTGTGAGTGTGAAACGGGCTCTAATGTGCATGCCACCACTTTATCTTAAGACTTTAATTTATATTTTTTCTTTTTAATGAGCGTTGGGAGCATAGACATAGCTATAATTCTGGAGCTGTGATGTTGGACTTTCTGTTCTCAGCCCCCAAACTACAGAGTCATGTGCAGCCGCTGTGCCTGCCCCTCCCATCTTTCTGCCCAATCACAGAGCACTTTGGTTTATGTGAACCCATTCACAAATGTAGCACTACCCCCACAGGGGTTTCAGATGACTGGGTTCCCCACTCCTGAACAACCAGGCAACAAGTATTTTCCACACTTTCTCCAGACACAAGGAACAGTCTTTAACCACTTCAGAGCCACGCTATAGACAAAAGATGTCTGCACCGCGGCTCTCATCTGCCGGGAGGGCGTCCTTGGACATCCTGCGGTTTACTTCCGCAATGCGCGCCAGGTACCCGCGATCTGCATTTACAGAGCCAGGGACGTGGATGTCTGTGTGTAAACACAGACATCCACGTCCTGTCAGGGAAAGGAGACCAATGGTGTGTCCATTGTACATAGGGACAACCATCGGTCACCTCCCCCAGTCAGTCCCCTCCCCCCACAGTAAGAATCACTCCCAGGGAACACATTAACCCTTTCCGTGCCCCCTAGTGTTAACCCCTTCCCTGCCAGTCACATTTATACAGTAATCAATGCATATTTATAGCACTGTTCACTGTGAGGGGGTTAGCTCGGCAGCAAACGGAGGTTGTGGTTTTCAAAATCAAAAAGGTGCGGTTTATTTTCTATTTACAGTGACAAAACACAGCAAAGCAAAAGAAACATAAACAAAATAAATCCTGGTCAACTTGACCTCTGACTAAACATACAGGTTTCCTAACTAACAACTGGGATCAGCCTAGTGCTGTCCTAGTCCCTAAGTCCCTGGTTTTAAATGTCCAAGCAAATAGCCACACAGGCTTTGTCTCACCGCACAGGGGTTCACTCTCCCTAGACAGTCCACACAGGTCTGGGTCCAGGCATGAGAAAACACCTAATGAATCTGGGAGTTCTTATAGAGGCCTAAATGAGCTGACAAGCTTCAGCTGGTCTCATCAACTCCCTGTCTGCACGACGCCCCACACTCTCCCTAGAGGTATGAGTCATCCATGAGCCCACTAGCCTCAGCTGGGCTTATACAACTCTCCACCTAGTTGTATAAGTCGGCGTAAAGCCTGAATCTGGGCGAAATATATCTACCCCCCTGGATGCAACCAGGTGACTTTACCTTCCTGCTGTCACAACTGTATAAATGTGAATGGTCCCAAAATAGTGTCAAAGTGTCCGATATGTCCGCCACAATATCGCAGTCCTGACAAAAATCGCAGATCGCCGCCATTACTAGTAAAAAAGAAAAAAAATGCCATAAATCTATCCCCTATTTTGTAGACGCTATAACTTTTGCGCAAACCAATCAATAAACGCTTATTGCAATTTTTTTAACCAAAAATATGTAGAAGAATACATATCGGCCTTAACTGAGGAAAAAAATTGTTTTTTTTAAAAAAAATTGGGATATTTATTATAGCAAAAATTAAAAAATATTGTGTTTTTTTTTTAAATTGTCGTTCTTTTTTTTGTTTATAGCGCAAAAAATAAAAACCGCAGAGATGATCAAATACCACCAAAAGAAAGCTCTATTTGTGGGAAAAAAAGGACGTAAATTTTGTTTGGGAGCCACGTTGCACGACCGCGCAATTGTCATTCAAAGCGTGACAGCACTGAAAGCTGAAAATTGGCCTGGGCAGGAGGGGGGTTTAAGTGCCCAGTAAGGAAGTGGTTAAGCTTGTTTTTTGTTGTTTTTGGATGGGGAATAGGAATTATAGGATGCCCAACTTGATTGCAACAGAAACAAGGACAACTTCCTCCTATGTACATGCTCCAAAACTGCCTTCCTCCTGAACACTGGTAGTCTCTGATTATTGAAGATACAAAAGCCCCAGAAGGACTAGAAACTCTCAATCCCTTAGAAAGTAGCATAGAGTATTGTAGGCTACATACCAGAGTATCTCCAACTCCCGCTTAGACACTGATCCCAGGTTTACTGACTGCAGGAAATGCTAGCCCACCTGGCTGCTTCTTCACCAGCCCATTCAGCTGCTACTGAAGATCTCCCAGGGCAAGGGAAAAGAAAGAGTAAGCACAATACTGTCTTCCAGAAAGGCTTGCTACATGTGGCAGTCTCTCCTCTTGTAAGTCCCTGAGTGTGCTGATTAGACATGTGCACTGCCAAAAAATTCGTTAGTTTTCGTTTTCATTTCATTCGTTTTTCGTTTTTCGGGTCATTCGTTATGATCGCAATTCGTAAATTCGTACATTCGTAAATTTATACATTCATAAATTTGTACATTCGTAAATATATACATTCGTAAATTCGTACATTCGTAAATTTGTAAATTCGTACATTCGTAAATTTGTAAATTCGTACATTCGGAAAGTTGGAAATTCGGAAATTTGGAAATTCGGAAATTTGGAAATTCGAAATTCGAAAATCCGAAAACCCGAAAATTCGAAAATCTGAAAAAATAACTACCGTATATACTCGAGTATAAGCCGAGATTTTCAGCCCTTTTTTTTGGGCTGAAAGTCCCCCCCTCGGCTTATACTCGAGTCAGCGAAATTTAATATTGTAAATTGTACCTGAAGGCTGCGACGTCCATCGTTTAAAACTCGCTGGCTCTTCCTGGTCCCTTCCGTGATAGGCGGAACTGTGTCTGCTGAGAATCGCCTATCACGAACGTTCTCTCATTCTCAGCTTCCCAGCAGACGTCCGTGATTGGCGGAAACTGAACACAGTGTCTGCTGGGATGGGTGAAGATGAGAGAGCGTTCGTGATAGGCGATTCTCAGCAGGCAGTTCCACCTATCACGGAAGAGACCAGGAAGAGAGCGCGAGTTATAAACGATGGACGCCGCAGCCTTCAGGTACAATTTTACAATGTTCAATTATAATTCTAGGGAAACAGTGAGGATGGGCACAGTGAGGATGGGCACATATGAGGATGGGCACTTGTGAGGATGGGAACACGTGAGGATGGGAACTTGTGAGGATGGGAACAGTGAGGATGGGAACAGTAAGGTGGCAATGGGCTTAGTGAAGTTGCAATGGGTGGGCATTGTTGACCCTCGGCTTATACTCAAGTCAGTAAGTTTTCCCGGGACCCGGCAAAACAAACCCCGCCTTGCACCCGCTATCAGCCCGAATACAGGCAGCATCGGCTCGGAGATTCGAATCTCTGGCATCCACGATTGATCCGAGCATAGTCGCACGTCCGGCTCATCGGCTCGGAAATACAAACGTCAAAACTTCCAACCACTCCGAACCCAGTTGCAGCATCGGCTCAACTTTCGGACCCACGGCGCACCCCATTGATCCGAGTCCAGTCACAGCGCCGACTCATCCGTCTTGGATCTTTAGCAACAAATCATTCTACCCGATTGGCACCTGACTTTCTGATCCGTACTCAGTCGTAGCTTCGGCTCGAGGTTCGAATCACCCGCTAAACACGTCCGATCCAAGCACAGTCGCACCACCGGCTCTAATAGCTCGGACCCGCACCATCGACACTTCCGACCGATCCGAATCCAGCCGTAACGTCGGCTCCATGATTCGGACCCTTTACAATCCCAGACGATATAAAAAGGAAAATGCAACTTTCTTCATGCATTACATATGCACCTTACTTTAATTACTCCAGGTTCTCTTCGGACGGTCACCCCTACATACTTACAGTTTTCAAACTTTCCTTCTTTCGCCTCACAGCAAGGCTACTTCTCCTTGCAATCGCTGCGAGCGTCAGACAAGTGGTTCGAAATCAGCCACTCTTCATCTCCAGTAGCAACACGGCTACTCACCTTTTTCTCTATCACTTTCCCCACACAGGTCAATTACGGTAAGCTTCACTTGGTCCACCCTACTCCAGGTTCGGACATTATCCTCCCCAGGTAAAGAAAAAAAAAAAGAGGGAATGTGTCACAAACCACCCCTTGTAAAAAAAAAAAAAAAGAGGGGGAAATATATCAAATATACATATATAGATACATGTCTCCGTGTCACCCTTGTCTCAGGTTTCCGGTCGACCCACATCTCGACCTCAACCAGACTCCATCCATCAGCGCACCAGACAGGTGCGTAAAACAATGCAAGGCCCCTCCTTGCTTTCTTCTCACACTCTTTCACGACATATGTTCCTTCACATACACAATTTCGACCGCTTGAGAGGCGTTAGTGACTGTCACATACTTCTGCGCATCACACTCTGTTTTCGAAGAGCGATCCGAGATCCTTCACCACACAGACAAGGTCGCTTAACATCCACCTTGCTGGCAGTGCAAGGGTGAGCAGACCGTCCACACGTCAACCACTACAGATCGAAACATTCTTACTTAGCGTACCAGACTTCTACTACCCGCCCCAGCACGCCCTGGGGGCTCTGGTTCATCAGTCTGTGCCGAGCACAGACAGCACCTGAGCTATCGGTTACCTAGCCAGTCACCTCCTGGCTCACCTCAGTTGCCACGCATTCTTTTGAGTTTTCTAAAATTTCACTCAACAGCGCTCGTACGCAAACTAAACTGTCATCTACGCCTTTCGCTCCTTGCCCTGTCCTCACTGTTTTCCTTTTCATTCTCGCTACCTAATACTTCCCTATCCCCTCCTATCTGGCATCTTATTCTAAAACATATGCATTCCCCTTCTCTTAGCCGACAACATGTCGCAGGCCGACAGCGAGGACTTCGCCTCCGCCCCGCCATCACCCCTCGCGGGCACACCAGACAGCTCTACGCAGTCCCTCAGGGCATGGACCATCCCCAGGCTTACGGCCGAACTCCGCCGTAGAGGCATCCCTTATCCTGCCACCGCCAGGAAAGCCGAACTGTTTCAGCTGTTGTTCCCACCGCCAGCGGCTGCCCCATCTGATTCCCAGGCATCTCTACAGTCCATCTCCCAGCTCCATGGCTTAGTGGCTTCACTTGCTACATCACTTACCGATGTCCAGCTAAGAGTAGGGGTCCTGGAAACTCATCCAACTTTGCCACCAGCAACCCTGGTCCCCACGGCTGTAGCAGTACCCACACTCACAGGTACCCCAGGCAGTAGCACCACCATCCTCCCTTCTCACCTTGTCCCAGCGGGCATCAGGAAGGACATCCTGGACGGCAAGGACGTTAACTTAGCGTCTCTGCTCATTTCCGTCCAGGACATGGCAGAGAATAAATCGTACTCCTGGGGGGACGTCTCTGTTGTCCTGAAGGCCAAGGATCCTAGGCTCAACCGTAAGCTCTCGGTCACTGAATTTGTATTGGCCTTCGGGATGTTCAGAGATGTGCTCTGCTCAGCCAACCCTGACAGGAGGGAGGAACTCGACCTGTATCTCCATGCGATAGTCGACCTAGGCCACAAATATGGTGGGTACGCCTTTTACGACTATCATTGTTCCTTTTCTGCAAAAGCTGCAGCCAGGTTGACCCAGTTCCAGCTCGTCACTGACTGGAGCACCATTGATACGGAATTGTTCTGCCGCCACTTCGCGGGCCTCCGCTCTCCGCTCTGCTCCATCTGCCAATCTGCCACCCACACGGCGAATTGGTGCTCCGAGTCGAGTGGCAGACGCCCCCCTAGCTTCCCTTCCACCTCCAATGCGCCCCTTGCAAACATGCAGTCATCCCAGGCCGACAGGCTTGGACGTCCGGTTCGAGCATTGGGGGGGGCACCCATATGCAATAACTTTAACTTTAAGGGTTGCTTCTACCCCAACTGCAGACTTCTACACATCTGCCTCCTGTGCCGGAAAGCCCATCCAAGAAGCGCCTGCAGCATCAAGCAGCTGGGTCCGGCCTGACTAGGCCGCGTACACGTCGGGTGGCTCAGCTTCTACCTATCTGATCACCCGACCCCGTCCCTTACAGCCTTTCTAGTACAGGGCTTCACCACAGGATTCCATACCGGACTCATTGCCCTTCCCGACTTCACCTACGAGTGCAGGAATCTGCTCTCGGCAGCCTCAGACGAGGAAGCTATCTCCGCCCTCCTACAGGTCGAGTTGGACCGGGGGTACATGATTGGCCCTTTTTCGCAATCACCCTTTACCACCTGGAGAGTCAGCCCTATTGGACTTGTCAAGGGCAAGTTCTCTAATAAATTACGCTTAATTTACGACTTGTCCGCGCCTCATTCCTCCAACATTCCTAGTTTAAACTCCCTTATACCATCTGAGGAGTTTTCTCTCAAATACTCCTCTGTCGATTTAGCCATCCAGTCAATTATCAAGGCAGGGGTCGGGGCTTGGCTTTCTAAAGCTGACATCTCAGATGCCTTTAAGTTACTGCCCATCGAGCCGAACCTGTGGAGGTGGCACGGCCTCAAATGGAAAGGTCTTTATTTTTTCGCTACAAAGCTGACCTTCGGCTCCAAAAGCAGTCCCTGGCTCTTCGATACCTTTGCTCAAGCCCTTTCCTGGATTCTTGCACACCAGGCTCACTGTCAGAAGGTCATCCACTACTTAGATGACTTCCTCCTCATAGAGTCACCTAGCAGGCCTCCAGTAGACCTAGTAAGCCTTAGAGAGGTCTTTAGGAATCTCAACGTTCCAATAGCAGAGAACAAAGTCGAAGGCCCAGCACAGCTTATCACCTTCCTGGGAGTCAATCTGGATACTCGCACCATGCAGGCCAGCCTGCCCCTTAATAAACTGACCCGCATCAGGTCAGTCGTCCACACCTTTACTATCTCACGATTGTGCACCAAGAGACAGCTGCAATCCTTGCTGGGAATGCTCAATTTTGCTATGAGGATCATCCCCCAAGGGCGTTCCTTCATCTCACGACTATTAGTTTTCCTTTCCCAGGCACAAGATCCCGACCAAACCGTTAAACTAGACTCACCCGCGGTAGCAGACCTGTACATGTGGGATCAGTTCCTCGAGAACTGGAATGGCAGGTCCATGTTCATTCCCTCAGCGTCCTCGTCCTCTCCTCAAGTAGTCACCGACGCAGCTGCTTCCACAGGTTTCGCTGCTATTTTTGGCCATCATTGGTTCACCGGGCCATGGCCACCAGAAATACTCGCCATTCCCGGTTTCAGTCAATCCTCTTCCCTCTTTGAGATCTACCCCATAGTCGCTGCAGCTCGAGTATGGGGCAACACCTGGGTCGGTCAGACCGTCACCTTCTTTACAGACAACCAAGCCACGGCCGCTATCATCAATAAAGGCAGGTCCAAATCATTGGCCATCATGTCCTTCCTGCGCAAGGCTGGTACTGTTATCCCTTCAACACCAATTCAATGTCCTCTGTGTCCACATCCCCGGTCATAGCAATTCCTCAGCCGACGCACTGTCACGGTCTAACTATACCATGTTCTTTTCGCAGGAGCCCGGAGCCGATCCAACCATGTCACACGTCCCACACTGGTCTCAACTGACCCTGGATTGAGTCAGCACCTACAGGGTGCAACCTCCCTGATCAACTCGTCCTTGTCTCCCAACACGCTGAAAGCTTATCGCTCCACCTGGAAGACCTACAACAGGTTCCTAGCCGCTAACCCCGGGGCGCTCTCTGGGAATCTCAGCCATATCCTGGCCTTCATTTCACACTGCCACACCCAGCTCAAGCTGTCGTATAATACTGTCAGGTTGTACTTGGCCGGCATCCAGCACTTCGTGTCCCTTCAAAATCCGACCACGCCATCCTTGTTCGCCACCCATGCGGTCAAAGCCATATTACGCGGCATCCAAAGGCAGCAACCACACACCAGTACCAGGCGCCTACCGGTGACCAGCTCCAAATTTCGAAGCATGTCCTCGATCCTCACACGCGCTCCCTTCGGCGTACGGCCTAGTCTGGTCATACAGGCCGCCATATACCTAGCCTTCTATGGCTTCCTCCGGCCCAGTGAGTTCACTGTCACTAGCCCTAACTGCCAGATACTCCGTAGACACCAACTGACTCGCCACCAGGATCACTTCATCCTGCACCTAACAGTGTCGAAAACCCATCAGACTGGTCCCGGGGTTGACATCAGGCTTTTCCGGACGCACAACGCCTGGTGCCCCGTGGACGTCTTAGATCGTCTGCTTACCTTACTGTCCGACCTGCCCGCGGACAGCCCACTCCTGCCTTTTCCTTCTGAACCCCTGAGCGGGAACCAGTTCATTGCCCATGTTAGGACACTGCTAATTACCTTGGGCCTTGACCCTAGACGATACTCCGGACATTCCTTCCGTATCGGAGCCGCCTCCGCAGCATCACGGAACGGAGTCCCGGACCACGTCATCAAGACGATGGGCCGGTGGAAATCCATGTGCTTCGCTCGTTATGTCCCCGATCCTCAGGCGGAGGTAGCACGAGCCTTCAGCAGTCTCGCTTTGTAGTCATCTACCTTCATAAATAAAACAGTTCCTCCCTAAACTTGTGTGACTTTTGGCCCCTTCTTTGGCATACCATACACCAGGCCAGGCCACACTTCAGGTCTTATTTGTGTCGTTAGTCTTGTGGCGTGTCTATGTGATTCATATCTCTTATGACAGAGGGCTCCGACCATAAATAGGAAGGCCAGTATGCTGGCCTGAAATTATGGGAGGAGTTCGAGGGGTACATAAACAGACCATCCACGATGGTTAGTGTCGGCTCTAATGCGCGATACCCACCCACCCATACCCCTTTTTAGGGCACTTCCCTTCAAACAATTCTCAACAGAATTATTCATTACTTCTATTTCAGGTATGGCCCCTTCTTTGGCATACCATACACCAGGCCAGGCCACACTTCAGGTCTTATTTGTGTCGTTAGTCTTGTGGCGTGTCTATGTGATTCATATCTCTTATGACAGAGGGCTCCGACTATATATATATATATATATATATATATATATATATATATATATCTGTACTGATAATGCAGCTATCATAATCAACTGCCTGCTGTGGTATTAGTATGAGAAAAGCAGCAATTGTCTTCAGCTAGTTTTAGGTGAACACTGTGCAGAGGACATGGTACGCTAACTGAAAATACTTGCAGCTCTCTGCCTGTGGTTTTATTATGAGAACACCACAAATTGTATTCAGGTTCCTTTAAGTGAATGCTGTGCAAAGGACAGAAGTACACTACATGAAATTAATGCAGCTCCCTGCCTGTGGTTTTATTATGAGGACACCACTAACTGTATTCAGGTAAGCTTTAGGTGAACGCTATGCAAAGCACACAGTACACTAAGTGAAACACTGAGTGCAGCTAGCACAATCACCTGCCTGCCTGTCACAGTATAGAGAATACCAGGAATGGGTCTAGCTAAACTGAATACAGTGTATAAATATATATATATATATACACAACACCTAGGATGCATATATATCCTCTACACACTGTAACTGCAGCTAACTGACTCGCCTGCCTGCTCTATCTAACTCAATATAAATGACACTGTCTCTCTCTCTCTCTGTAAGCTCTCTATTTAACCAACTCCAACACACTACACAAGGCCGCCAAGCCGGCGGCCTTATATAGTGTGGGGCGTGTACCTACTCCTCTGAGCCATGATTGGCCAAAGCCACCCTGGCTTTGGCCAATTACGGCTCTCCGTTCTTACCGCGCTGTGATTGGCCAAAGCATGCGGGTCATAGTGCATGCTTGGCCAATCATCAGCCAGCAATGCACTGCGATGCCGCAGTGAATTATGGGCCGTGACGCGCCACTCAAATTTGGCGTGAACGGCCCATAATGTTCGGAATTCGGCAAACAGCCGATGTTCGAGTCGAACACGAAGCTCATCCCTACCTGCTATCATGACTCAACCATATTTAAGGGCTAGCTCTGCCACTATGCCATGCCCATTGCCTGAGGACTGGCCAAGCTAGTTTGCAGATTAACCCTCCTGGCCTTCGCCCTGCAGCTTCTAGAAATTTCTCCAAATTTCCAGATTCAGGGGGAAGCACCAGAGATCTGCCTGTATGAATCAGCCAGCCTGACCTGCAGGAAACCCATAACTCAATTAAGACTCACAAGTTTACTTTGAGCTAAAACATAAATTTACCTATTCTCACACTAGCAACACACTAGGAGGTGCAGCACAAAATACAATGTTCTCTGTGAATGAGCAGCAGAGGGGAGAAGTGGGCATAGGTGCCTAGTGCAAAAGAGCAGCATCTCACCTTTTAGAGCGCTAGGAGTGTAGAAATAGCTGTACTTTCAAAGCTCTGTAAAACGGTCAAATCTAAATTAAAGAGATAAGCCCATGAGGTGGCATGCACCTCATTGGACTTAACCCACAGTAAAACAGGAGATTTTAGACAATGGCTGAATTCCTGTAATGTTTTTTTTTTTTTTTTTACAAATTAGTAACTTGATTACATTTTTTATTTAATTTTTTATATATCTGTCAATAGCTATGATCAGCCTGTTGTGTCATAAAAGATTTCAAGGTGATACTGTAGGTTGGTGCTTCTGATCTCTAACACATGGAGTTTGATTTACTAAAGTATGCTGTGCACTGCAAGTGCATTTGCTCTAGATATGAGGGGAAGCTCTGAAATGAGGGGAAGCTCTGCTGATTTCTATCATCCAATCATGAGCAAGCAAAAATGCTGTTTTTTATTTTCCTTGCATGTGATTAGCTATTCTTTGCAAAGTGAAGCTTTACCCCATTTACTAAGCTCTGGAGCAAGTGCACTTGCAGAGCACAGTATATTTGCCTTTAGTAAATCAACACCATAGTGCAATTTCACATTAGGGCGGTTAGAAATTAAAGCAGCCTAGCTTTAACATGGCTGTTTGACTTACATATACATTATATGACCAAAAGTATTGGGACACCTGCCTTTACAGGAACATGAACTTTACTGGCATCCTAGTCTTAGTTCATAGGGTTCAATATAACAGCTTCAACAGTTCTGGGAACGCTGTCAACAAGGTTTAGGAGTGTGCCTATGGGAATGTTTGACCATTCTTTCAGAAGCGCATTTGTGAAGTCAGGCACTGATGTGGACGCCTTAAGAGTTCCCTTCACTGGAACTAAGGGGCCAAGTTCAAGCCCTGAGAAACAACCCCACACTATAATCCCCCCTCCACCAAATAATTTAGACCAGTGCACAAAGCAAGGTCCATAAAGACATAGATGAGCGAGTTTGGGGTAGAGGAACTTGAGTGGCCTGCACAGAGTCCTGACCTAACAAAGAACACCTTTGGGATGGATTAGAGCGGAGACTGCAAGTCAGGCCTTTTCGTTCACATCAGTGCTTAACCTCACAATTGTACTTCTGGAAGAATGGTCAAACATTCCCATAGACACACTCCTAAACCTTGTGGACAGTCTTCCCAGAAGAGTTGAAGCTGTTATAGCTGCAAAGGGTGGGCCAACTCAATATTGAACCCTACGGACTAAGACTGGGATGCCATTAAAGTTCATGTGCGTGTAAAGGCAGGTGTCCCAATACTTTTGGTAATATAGTGTATATTTACAGACCAGTAATAACTATGGTTTTCGCTTCCAATATTTAAATATGTGCCTGAGGGCCCTTTCATTATTTATTGTGCAATGATTCTCCACACCCTCATGAGTACCTGGCTGCTTTACTGCACCTTTCCACCGCATTACTGAATCACACCCAGCAAAGGCTTTACACACACTAATAGTTTCCCAATCATAAAAAAGTTTCTTTTTATTAGACCATCCATATAAGAAATGTCAGGGTATTCACTCAGCGTTTGCTCTGTTGATTTACATTATTATTACAGGATGGGATCATTCTACAAAACTACAGTATTTTCAGATTAAACTTGATCAAAGTTGTACATCCATTCCTGAGCTTTCAGAAACTTCATCAGCTTCATTAGAAATGTCTGCAGCACAAAAAGACAGCTTCTTGATGTGGTGCAAAAGTATCTTTCCGCAGAATTTGAATGTTTATGCTTAACATAAACCAGAATTTATTTTCAGAACATGGTGAACGCTTCACTCAACATGAAGAACGAATAGGAATTATTGAAAACTTATACCTCCTCACCACTTTTACATTCAATAATTCGGATGGTACAATACAGTAATGGCAGTTCACTTCATATTAATGCAAACCAATAATACAACAATACATTGATTATTTATGATGCTTTGGATCAAGATAGCAAAATAGTGTTATTTAGAGCTTACATATCTAGCACTCTCTAGTGTGCTACTACTGCTAGTGCAGGCAAATTTATGTTATGACTCATGATATGGATGTGGAAGTTTGGAGAAACTTCTAGAAGTTAGTGAGCACAGGCCAGGAAGACCTGATCTGCATGCTTAACCAATTAAGCCCCAGACCATTTTGTTGCTAAAGGACCAGGCCCCTTTTTGCAATTTGGCACTGTGTCGCTTTAACTGACAATTGCGCAGTCGTGCGACGTGGCTCCCAAACCAAATTGACGTCCTTTTTTCCCCAAAAATGGAGCTTTCTTTTGGTGCTATTTGATCACCTCTGCGGTTTTTATTTTTTGCGCTATAAACAAAAATAGAGCGACAATTTTGAAAAAAATGCAATATTTTTTACTTTTTGCTATAATAAATATCCCCCAAAAATATATAAAAAATATATTTTTTCCTCAGTTTAGGCCGATACGTATTCATATTTTTGGTAAAAAAAATCGTAATAAGCGTATAGTGATTGGTTTGCGCAAAAGTTATAGCGTCTACAAAATAGGGCATAGTTTTATGGCATTTTTATTAATATTTTTTTTTTACTACTAATGGCGGCGATCTGCGATTTTTATTGTGACTGCGACTATATGGCAGACACATCGGACACTTTTGAAAAATTTTTGGGACCATTGTAATTTTTACAGCGATCAGTGCTATAAATATGCACTGATTACTGTGAAAATTACACTGGTAGTGAAGGGGTTAACCTCTAGGTGGCGCTGTAGGGGTTAAGTGTGCCCTAGTGAGTGATTCTTACTGTAGGGGGTCGTGGCTTGGCGTGACACGTCACTGATCGCTGTTCCCTATGACAGGGAACAGGCGATCACTGACATGCCACTAGGAAGATCGGGGAAAGGTTTGTTTACACTTACCTCTCCCTGTTCTTCAGCTCTGTGACCCAATCGCGGGACACCGGCGGCGATCCGGTCTGCGGGTCCCGCGGGCGCGGTCATGGAGCTTCGGACCGGGTCGTGAGCGTGCCGCCGGCGGCGCGCGCGCGCCACCTACGGCTGGGATCTTAAAGGAGACGTACCTGTACGCTCTTGTGCCCAGCCGTGCCATTCTGTCGACGTATATCGTCGTGTGGCGGTCCTTAAAGCGGAAGTAAACCCATCGATTTAACAGTTTCAAAAAGCAGTTACATTCCCGGCATGCCGGGAATGCCAACTGTCACATTGGTTGTGCTCTCAACCAAACTGTCAAACCATCCAATGGCTGGTGTCATAACTGATCACATGTGCAGCATCATGGCAGTTGAAGATTAAACAGAGGCCAAGATGGCAGCTTCCTTGCCTGAAAATGATAGGAGGGTTTACTTCCACTTTAAGTGGTTAAGGGAGTCTGACCAATCCAGAGGCAGAATGTCCTGGCAGGGTGGATGGACCAGTCCTTAAATATGACAGAGCATGGCCAGCATGGGAGTCAGGTGGAAGATGGATTTCTCCGGAGTCTGTCAGTAGCCTAGGAGGGAGGCTCTGCATCCAGGCTGGGCTCAGGATGGCTTGGGAATATTCTGACAGCATTACAGTTTGGAAAGGAATCTTGCCTAAGGAGCAGCAGGGAGCAAAGAGGACAGAGTGAGTACATCAGCACACCCAGGGATTCACAAGGGGAGAAACATGTAGCAAGCTTTCAGAAGGAGGCCAGCGCTGTGCTTAACCCTTCCTTTCCCTTGCACTGGGAGATCTTTGGAGCAGTCAGGTGGGCTGGTGGACAAGTAGCCAAGGGGGCTGGTAGTTCCTGCAGGCAGTAAAGCTGGGAGCAGTTCTACAGAAGAGAGGAGATACTGTTGTGGAGATTTTTATGGAGATGTATTTAATATGTATTGTCATAGTGTCACCCAGTGTTAGTACTTCCGCAACCTGCTCTAAAAGAGCTGATTGGGGTAGTCTGAGGCTGGTTGAATCCCGTCTGATAGGGGAAAACGTCTTGAGGTTGGAGTGTGATGTTTGCAGGGGGCGGATATGTCCACCAACGGGGGCCCTCTGTGCATTAGCATGGACGATCGTTAAGGAGGGGATATGCTCGCTCTGCAATGACATCATTGGTTATAGGCGGATGGGCGCTCTTGTCTCTGCTATGTCTGATCAACATTGGTTGGAATTCGTAGCGTGCGTCTGCAGATAGCCTCCCTCCCCCATTCAATAATAGTATAATCTTAATATGCGTTATTCTATGGAATAGCGCAGAATAAGAATTCCTATCAACGGTAACTTTAGCCATCCTACGTTATTGTATTAATGTATGACATCTCCTGTTGGAAGGAATGTCCAGGTATTGTCATTTTCCTGTGAGGAGGGAACATCCTGTGAGGTTCCCGCCCATGGGGGAGGGGATTGGTTGCTGCAGCCAATCACCTCCTGTGTGAGATCTTTTGAGTTTAATAAAAGCCTATGATTAGGCGTCGGCTAGTCAGTCTTTGCTGGAATGGCCTGATAAGAAGATAAGACCTGTGTTGGTGGTTTCCTTGATTGAATGATGGAATGAACGGTGAGTGGACTTTAACAAACTTAACTTAAAGATAGCATTATTCCAAAAAGATGAATCTAAAGTGTGTGCTTATAGAGCACAGGAATTATAGGCTGTGTGCTCTGTAAACAGCAGCCTGGAATTCCACTACAGTAATGGCGACTCATGGTTGGGACCAATTGCGGCCTCTTTGAGCATCAGATCAGCAGAGGAGGAGAGTGGACCTGCGATGTGATTGATGCGTGAAGAGGCTGTACTTTGAAACAAACAAAAAAAAAAATGTTGTCTTTTTGAAATAATGCTTGCAGTATGAGAGATGCGTGTGTGCGTGTATGTCTGTGAATCCGATTGTGTGTGTGTGTGTGTGTGTGTTTTTGTTGGGAGAGAGACCATATGATTCCTGGATGTTTGTGTGAGAGAAGCTGAAAATGGCTGCCCCCATGGGGTTTAGCGGGGAAGGGGCAGGCAACATGGCTATCACTGCCAACATGTTTGAAAGTTGTGTATCTATTGACTTTCCAATTTTCATTACAAAGTTGTGTGTAGTGTTTGTGCCTGTGTGAATGCTGATGTAAACTGTATATTGTGTATGAAATGAAGGTATAGCTGTGGTATTTAGTGCACTGAGAAGTTTGTAAGTAGATTGTTTGGCTGCCATGTGCTTGAATGGGGGAAGGGCTTGCCCACTGTTTTGTGTTGCAGGGGCTGTGCCCTGAGGGAAAGACACTCTAAGCAAATGTTACAAGCAACAATATACTGTATGTGTGTGGTGTTTGTGATTTCTATGAAAAATAGAAATGGTTAGATTGTGATTTTTGCCTTCATAGGGGACAAAGACACGTGTCCCCATATTTGTAAAAATATTTTAACAAAAGTGTTTGGTTTTTGAGTTGAAAGTTCCCGCCGCATATCCAAGTGGCCAGGCATTGCTAGAAGGCAGACATAGTATGTCTCTGCAATGGCTTTGTTATGGAAGCTGAGGCCACTGTGTGTGTGAACTTTAGGTAGAGAAAAGTGGTGAATATCTCAGAGTATATGAACTTAGAGAAATGAATATGTTTTTTAATATTGTCATGTAACTCACATTTATTGAATGTGCTGTTTAGTTGGCAAAAGGGAGGCTAAGTTTGTAAGTGTACATGTGGTCCTTGTAGAGTGTAGCTGACACCTTTTTCAGTGGATTTTGATGATAATTTAGAAAAGTTTCAATGGTGTAGTCAGTCTTTGTGGAGAAAAACATTTTTGATTTTCTTTTAAAGAGATGCTGGTTTTGGTGGGAAAAATTGCATGCGTCAATGGCGCAATTTTTGTTGTCCATGAGGTGCTGTGGTGGGTCATCCACCATTTTGTAGTCCTGGCTTGTCGGCCATTTTGAGAGACGTTTACAGTTTGAGATAGGATGTTCCAGTTTAGCAAACACTACTCCTGAATATGCTGTATTAGCATTTGTTGATCGGCACAGTTTTCTTATGTTTTATGCATTTACAGTTTGACCTGTGCACTACTGGGAAGAGTAGTGAGACACCAGGGGGACATACTGAGAGACTGGTTTTTGTTTAATGAATTTGCTGGTTTAAATTGTTTTTCTAAGCATCGCCTTTTGAGTTGAGTGGTATCTAAAATAGCGCGGTTTTACCCCGAGGGGCCACAACGTGCTTGCGGACACACGCACATGCTGGGGCCTATTTATGGATGGGATCTGGCTGGCCTACCAGCAGTTGGAGTGTGGGAGGAGGCCAACGCAGACACAGGGAGGACATGCAAACTCCATGCACATGATGTTAGGTTGGGGATTTCTCTGTTTTCATTTGGGTGAGTGTGGGCTATTGCAGGATCGGCTGACTTAGCAGTATATGAGCAGGGGTTTGGGGTTTTGGATTTTGGTTTTAAGAAAAAACGTCACTTTACACTGAATTTTGATAGATTGTAAGACTAACAGAGTTTTTGTACAATGATGTGTTTTTATGTTTAAATATTTGGGAGTTTCCCAGAGAGCAATTCATTTTTTTGGAACTTGTACTGTATAGCCATCTCTTGGCAGGAGTTTGTATTTTGGGTCCCAACTTATGGTTTGACTTCCAGGAAGTGTGGGTCAGGGGGGATTCCCTCCCATTTGCAAAGGGGGGTTTATTCCATCATTTCCTTGACAAGGTTTTAAATGGTTGAAATATATAATGTGTAGCCATGGATTTTTTTGGAGTCTTGATAGACAAAGCTAACGCCTCCCCTCCCCCTCCCTCTTCCTGAACAATTGATATGTAAATAAACCAGTTTTTTTTTTTAAGAGCTGAGCATAACCAGAAGTTTATTTTCAGCATTTATATATCAGCAGAAAGTTAGTGGGAGGAGCTTGGGGTTTTTAAAGGTGAGCAATGAGATTTGTGTCTGGAAGGAAAATGGAAAGCATTTTGGCGTTTAAAAGTGTTTTATATTTTGTTCCAGTTTTGTGAAGTTTTGTACTGTAATACAGTTTTGAGTAGAGAGCAAACAGGGGGTATCACCATTATTTTATCATCTAGATACAGAGAGAAGCCACATTGTTCTGCAGGTGGTAAACTGGCGTAAGTGTTCTGTGAGGTTTAGTCTGACAACGCAGTGTATGGGTGTATAGCGGAAAACGCTTGTGTATGCATACACTGTGAGGGGTAGAGGCCTAATTCGGGGGTTGATCTGTGGTTGTTGCTGTAGTTCCAAAAGTGTTGGGACAACAAGCCATAGAGTTGACGCCTCGGTTAGGGTTTCTAGTTGGAGGACTTGACCATATAGTGGTTGTAGTTCTGCAATTCACCGTATAAGAAGACACCGGGCGGTGATCTCCGAAATGGGTGCAACGGTTTAACCTGGACGCAGGTTTAAGACGATAAGCCGATTCGAATCGCCATGGACACAAGGAGGTCTGTGCAAAGGGAAGGAATGGAGGCTTCCCACAGTCAGACAGTCACACAGTGCACGAAGCCTAGTTTTGGGGCAAAGGCCTTTGAACCCCAAAAAGATTAACATAGGTGGTCCAAGGATACTATTTTGGGTATCCCTCTGGAATGGATGTAGTTAAGCTGCGGCTTCAGAAATCTGTAATGATGAGTGTTGATGGAGGTGTAGTCTCATGCCCGTTTGTTTGAACTTTGTATGGCTGGTCCATGCAAGCTTCTCGAGCTGCTCTCATATTCCCATTGTATTTTTTCCTATTGCTGAAAGAGTGAAGGTAGAATTCAGGCTGTTTTTGTTTTTTTTCATTTGTGGTTTTGGAAACTGGGAAGTATTTCCCCCACGTTTGTATCTGAATGTTTGTATGTAGTAACGTGAATATGTTCGAACTTACCGCGGCGATCCTCCGATGCGTCGCGGCTGTTGTATTTTTGTAGGAACGGGAAAAGTAAGGGTTACAGAGGGTTTTGTTTGAATCGGTTTTGAAAGAATGTCATTGACAATTTACCAATGTACAGGAATGTCATTATTATTTTACCATTCTTTGCAGGTTAAATATGAAGAATAGAGTAATGATTTTGCTTATAAGTATTTTTCAGGTCCAAGGAGTTTGTACACAGAGAACAAGTGTATGTAGACAGCTGTACATATGGATAAATCTAAGGGAGGTAAAAGTATCACAGGCTATTTCATTGTTTCTTTTTTCCTGCACCATGCATTTCTTCCTTCAGTCTGTAATGAGGAAGAAAAGGGGGGAGAATGATAAATGTAAGAGTGACAGTTTTTTTTTTTTGTCAAACTAATAATAACCTCTGTAATTCTAACCAAGTTTGTGCCAAGACTGTCTTTCTTTAATAGAATTTGAATCGGCAAGCAGCAGTCTGGTGAAGTAGGTTCCCATCCCAGAGGCTAAGAACCTTTTATCAATGGCTCCAGGTATTGTAAGCCACGCACAGGTTATGCAGTGACCACAGTCCCGATGTCTGGGTTATTGTCATATGAGGGTTGTTTGGAGGTCAATCAAAATCAGGGTCGTACTCTCCTCATTAGCTGTTACTTATATTCTCGGCTGATGGGGTGGGTGCGATCGTTGTGACATAAACTTCAAAATATCCACCAAAAGGTTTTCACGAGTCCCTCCTGGACCCTGACTTAGTAATCAGTTTACATTCTTTCCAACCAGGTGACTGGGTCGTTGTAAAGAAGCTTGAGGGATGAGACCACGCCAGCCACTGCAAGAAGCGGCTCAACCACACCAAAGAATGAGGAGTATCTTTGTTTATTTATATTTTTGTTGTTTAGTAAATTTTAGCGAGGGTAACGGTGAAAAGCATCCCAAGTTATTATTTAAAGTGTATGTCCTGACTAGCTCAGAAAGCGAACAGGACCGATGGTCTGTTCTGAGTCTTCACCGAGTTTTAGTCCCCAGCGATGACAGCGGTACATGTAATTTATGATGTTATTATGGGTATGAGGAGTTTTGACAAACTAGTGAAGACTCCAAACAGACACTTGTCAATGGAATCTAACGATGCATTTTTTAGAGGGTAAAATTGGTTTTAGTTTTAATGGCTCTGCCTCTTGTCGGTTTGGGTATCTAGGCAGCCCACAAGTGTGTTTGAACTTTAGTTTGGTGTTTATGTGGATCTGCAGCTTATAAAGGTAATTCCCCCAAAGCAAGAGGTTCATGCGTGATGGTGAAGCTGTCCCAGCATCTTAGGTCGCGGCCGATCGCGAGGATCTGATGGCGCAGGAAATTAAGAATGGCAGGGACAGCTAGAAGGGATTTGTTCACCAACCCCGACCAGGTCTGGGCATGGGGTCCTGCATGTACAAGGTGGGGGGGCTCGGGCTTGGGATACGATTGAACAATTCTCATCCGTTAAGGATAGGGTTCTTCATGTAATTGTTGAAGCCAGAGCTGTAGCTAAGTGAAGGTTGGGAGTCCTTTTTAAGTGTCTGGGAATCTTTGGGGATCTAATTTTTTATTTTACAGCGGATCGTGGTTAAAGGAAGTGGGAATATATATACTCATGTCGTTTTATTTCTATTCTTTCTATGTCATGACGAGGTGCTCCTGTTGCCTGATTTGACGCGTGACCAGAGTTTCCTTGATGAGACGCCCCGAAGCCAGACCCACATACAAGGCACAGACGGATCGGCGATTACTACAGCTCACCATGTCGTGTCCTCCTTTATAAGTCATGCCCCTGAAGAGTAGAGTCTACATGTCAAGCCGTGTTTTCCTTTTTATGGACTAATAACTGATTGATTTCCAGGTGTAAGAAGCATATCAACTCTCATCGAGGGACACATAGGGTGCATATGATAAAAAAGGGAGGACTGTTGTGGAGATTTTTATGGAGATGTATTTAAAATGTATTGTCATAGTGTCACCCAGTGTTAGTACTTCCGCAACCCGCTCTAAAAGAGCTGATTGGGGTAGTCTGAGGCTGGTTGAATCCCGTCTGATAGGGGAAAACGTCTCGAGGTTGGAGTGTGATGTTTGCAGGGGGCGGATATGTCCACCAACAGGGGCCCTCTGTGCATTAGCATGGACGATCGTTAAGGAGGGGATATGCTCGCTCTGCAATGACATCATTGGTTATAGGCGGATGGGCGCTCTTGTCTCTGCTATGTCTGATCAACATTGGTTGGAATTCGTAGCGTGCGTCTGCAGATAGCCTCCCTCCCCCATTCAATAATAGTATAATCTTAATATGCGTTATTCTATGGAATAGTGCAGAATAAGAATTCCTATCAACGGTAACTTTAGCCATCCTACGTTATTGTATTCATGTATGACATCTCCTGTTGGAAGGAATGTCCAGGTATTGTCATTTTCCTGTGAGGAGGGAACATCCTGTGAGGTTCCCGCCCATGGGGGAGGGGATTGGTTGCTGCAGCCAATCACCTCCTGTGTGAGATCTTTTGAGTTTAATAAAAGCCTATGATTAGGCGTCGGCTAGTCAGTCTTTGCTGGAATGGCCTGATAAGAAGATAAGACCTGTGTTGGTGGTTTCCTTGATTGAATGATGGAATGAACGGTGAGTGGACTTTAGCAAACTTACAGATAGCATTATTGCAAAAAGATGAATCTAAAGTGTGTGCTTATAGAGCACAGGAAATATAGGCTGTGTGCTCTGTAAACAGCAGCCTGAAATTCCACAACACTCCTGTATGCAGCTTACAATGTATTTTGCTTTTTTTCTAAAGGGCTGAGAGCTCCTTGTTCTCAAGGGACCTTTGTTTTTGATATTTAAAGACTGTTGAAGGCCAGGTGGGAGAACAGTCCAGGATTTTGTACATAAGAAGTTGTCCCCGTCCCCATCCATTGTTTCAGTCAAGTTGGGCATCCCATAACCCCTCACCCCATCCAAGTTATCTACCTCTAATAAAGCAACAAAACCATGCTCAAAGACTGTTTCTTCTGTCCAGATGGAAGTGAAAAATGCTTGTTGCCTTGGCTGTGCAGGCATAAGGGAACCATGTACCAGCAGCTACTGCGGGGGTACTGCCACACATACTGTTGTAATTTCACACTGTTTTTTTAGTTTTCGGTAAACCTAAAAGAAAACACTTGTGCCAATATTTAAAATGTAAGCATCTACAACTGTAAATGTGTACACTTAAATGCCTACAAGAGAAATTTGTTTGCATTGTTGAAAACACCCACTTTAGCTGCTGGCTATGTTGGCAACGATAATGCAATTCATATAAATACCCATGTCAAATAATAAATAAACAAATATATATATATATATATATATATATATATATATATATATATATATACATACAGTATCTCACAACAGTAAGTACACCCCTCACATTTTTGTAAATATTTTATTATATCTTTTCATGTGACAACACTGAAGAAATTACACTTTGCTACAATGTAAAGTAGTGAGTGTACAGCTTGCTGGGTTCACACTAGTGTGACACGACATCCGTCCTACTTTGGATCCGACTTTGCCCTGCGACATGAAGCCGACATATGTCCGACTTTCAATGAACGGGGATCCGACTTGGATCCCCGCCAATAGCAGGCACTGTGTTTGGTATGAATCTTGAGGGGGAACTGCAGGCCAAATTTTAAATTTAAAAAAACGGCGTGGGTTCCCCTCCAGAGGCATACCAGGCCCTTGGGTCTGGATTTGAACGGGCGCCCCTACGCCGAAAAAACAGCGTGGGGGTCCCCCCAAAATCCAAACCAGACCCTTATCCGAGCACACAACCTGGCAGGGGAAGAGGGGGGGACGAGAGAGCGGCCCCCTCCCTCCTGAACCGTACCAGGCCACATGCCCTCAACATGGGGGGTTTGGTGCTCTGGGGCAGGGGGGCGACCTGCGGCCCCCCCACCCCAGAGCACCCTGCCCCCATGTTGATGAGGACAGGGCCTCTTCCCGACAACCCTGGCCGTTGGTTGTCGGGGTCAGCGGGCGGGGGGCTTATCGGAATCCGGGAGCCCCCTTCAATAAGGGGGCCCCCGGATCCCGGCCCCCCCACCCTATGTGAATGAGTATGGGGTACATCGTACCCCTACCCATTCACCTGGTGGAAAAAATTGCAATAAAAAAACACTACACAGGTTTTTAAAGTAATTTATTACACAGCTCCGGGGGTCTTCTTCCGACTCCGGCGCTCTTCTTCCGACTTCCGGGGGTCTTTTCCGACTTCGGGGGTCTCCGGTGTCGTCTCCCGCTCTCCGGTTCTTTCTTCCGCCGGGCCTCCGCTAACTTCTTTTTAGCTCTTTTGCTAACGGAGGCGCGGTCTTCCCGTCGTCGCCGCCGGCGTCTTCTTCCCTCTTCTCCTCCTCGATGTTGACGCGTCGCTTCCTCCCGCTGTAATACTGGCTCTCCGCTCCGCATTAATATAGGCTTCTCATGACGTCACAGTCACATGTTCCGGGGCACATGGCCCCGGAGCATGTGACTGTGACATCATGGGAACACGTGACTGTGACGTCATGAGAAGCCTATATTAATGCGGAGCGGAGAGCCAGTATTACAGCGGGAGGAAGCGACGCGTCAACATCGAGGAGGAGAAGAGGGAAGAAGACGGCGACGGGAAGACCGGCCACTCCACTAGCGAAAGAGCTAAAGAAGTTAGTGGAGGGGCCGGCAGAAGAAAGAACCGGAGAGCGGGAGAAGAAGAAGGCGACGGAGAAGACCGGGCCTCCGTTAGCAAGAGAGCTAAAAAGAAGTTAGCGGAGGCCCGGCGGAAGAAAGAACCGGAGAGCGCGGAGACGACACCGGAGACCCCCGAAGTCGGAAAAGACCCCCGGAAGTCGGAAGAAGACCCCCGGAGCTGTGTAATAAATTACTTTAAAAAGCTGTGTAGTGTTTTTTTATTGCAATTTTTTTCCACCAGGTGAATGGGTAGGGGTACGATGTACCCCATACTCATTCACATAGGGTGGGGGGGCGGGATCCGGGGGCCTCCTTATTGAAGGGGGCTCCCAGGTTCCGATAAGCCCCCCGCCCGCAGACCCCGACAACCAACGGCCAGGGTTGTCGGGAAGAGGCCCTGTCCTCATCAACATGGGGGCAGGGTGCTCTGGGGTGGGGGGGGCCGCAGGTCGCCCCCCTTCCCCAGAGCACCAAACCCCCCATGTTGAGGGCATGCGGCCTGGTACGGTTCAGGAGGGAGGGGGGGCCGCTCTCTCGTCCCCCCCCCCTCTTCCCCTGCGGCCTGCCAGGTTGTGTGCTTGGATAAGGGTCTGGTTTGGATTTTGGGGGGACCCCCACGCCGTTTTTTCGGCGTAGGGGTGCCCGTTCAAATCCAGACCAGACCCAAGGGCCTGGTATGCTCCTGGAGGGGGAACCCATGCCGGTTTTTTATTTAAAATTTGGCCTGGAGTTCCCGTACAAGAGTAGTACAGCACAAGTCGCATGCTAAAGTCGGACCATGCAAGACTGCGGTCCGACTTTGATCCGACTTCAATGATAGTCAATGGGCTGAAATCGGATCAAAGTCGGACCAAAGTAGTACAGGGAGCATTCTCAAAGTCGGACCGACATGTGTCGGACCAGTTAAGACGGCTCCCATAGGGAAACATTGATTTTCACACGTCATGCGACATGAGCTCCCAATGTCGGAGCGTTTGTCGCCCCAGTCTGAACCAGGCCTCACAGTGTAAATTTGCTGTCCCCTCAAAATAACTCAACACACATTAATGTCTAAACCGCTGGCAACAAAAGTGAGTACATCCCTAAGTGAAAATGTTCAAATTGGGCCCAATTAGCCATTCTCCCTCCCTGGTGTCATGTGACTTGTTAGTGTTACAAGGTCTCAGGTGTGAATGGGGAGCAGGTGTGTTAAATTTGGTGTTATTGTTCTCACTCTCTCATACTGGTCTCTGGAAGTTCAACATGGCAAATAACTCTCTGAGGATCTGAAAAAAAATAATTGTTGCTCTACATAAAGATGGCCTAGGCTAAAGGAATATTGCCAAGACCCTGAAACTAAGCTGCAGCTAAGTGGCCAAGACCATACAGCGGTTTAACAGGACAGGTTCCACTCAGAACAGGCCTCGCCATGGTTGATCAAAGAAGTTGAGTGCACGTGCTCAGCGTCATATCCAAAGGTTGTTTTGGGGAAATAGACGTATGAGTGCTGCCAGCATTGCTGCAGAGGTTGAAGGGGTGGGGGGTCAGCCTGTCAGTGCTCAGACCATATGCCGCACACTGCATCAAATTGGTCTTCATTGGTGTCATCCCAGAAGGAAGCCTCTTTTAAAGATGATACACAAGAATTGCCTACAAACTGTTTGCTGAAGACAAGCAGACTAAAGACATGGATTACTGGAACCATGTCCGGTGGTCTTCTGAGACCAAGATAAACGTATTTGGTTCAGATGGTGTCAAGCGTGTGTGGCAGCAACCAGGTGAGGAGTACAAAGACAAGTGTTTCTTGCCTACAGTCAATCATGGTGGTGGGAGTGTCATGATCTGAGGTTGCATGAGTGCTTCCGGCACTGGGGAGCTACAGTTCATTGAGGGAACCATGAATGCCAACATGTACTGTGATGTAATGTGACTACTGAAGCAGAGCATGATCCCCTGCCTTCGGAGACTGGGCTATTCCAACATGATAACGACCCCAAACACACCTCCAAGACAACCACTGCCTTGCTAAAGAAGCTCAGGGTAAAGGTGATGTAAAGGTGAGGCGAAGCATGTCTCCGGAACCTAAACCCTATTGAGCATCTGTGGGGCATCCTGAAATGGAAGGTGGAGGAGCACAAGGTCTCCAACATCCACCAGCTCTCTGATGTTGTAATGGAGGAGTGGAAGAGGACTCCATTGGCAACCTGTGAAGCTCTGATGAACTCCATGCCCAAGAGGGTTAAGGCAGTGCTGGAAAATAATGGTGGCCACACAAAATATTGACACTTTGGGCCCAATTTGGACACTTTCACTTAGGGGTGTACTCACTTTTGTTGCCATATGGAGCAAACTTGTCAAGTGGGGGAAGATTAAGTAGCAGTATAAGTCAGGGCAAAACGAAAAAAGAAAACATATGCAATACATCTCCACAACACAGGCACATTTTCAAATTTTTAAATACTTTAAAGACCTCGAAATAAAGAAAATACCTGTTAGTGTGTGAAACATCCACTCCTAATTTACTATTGAGTGCTGACAACACACAGCCATTTTGTGGACCAAATGGTGTCAGCACTGCCCAGCTGTCTTTTGCAAAATTTCTTGATCCTTCCCACAGTTCTCAACTCCACTAAGTAGAGGATAAATGTTCTGTGGTTCATAATAAGAAATGTCAGAGCTAATTACGCTCCCAACTGCTCTATAAATATTTTTTTCACCACAGTTATTTAACAATATTCTGATTGCAACGTCTGACAAAGACCACTACGGGATGCACCTGTAAATGTATATTCAACATATGAAACTAAAAATATTACATCACAAACAAGCAAAATATGAAGATCACAAAAACATTTTACATGTATTTTATAGTAGCCTTACCTTCCTTCTAAGCTGTCTTCTGTCTTCCCTGCCCCTATGTAATTGGAATGAATAGAGCAAGAGCTATTCGTAGAAAATGAATGCAACTACCACATCTATGCACTAGTAAATTCATTATAATATTTTTTTGGTTTTGGGTTTAGGTACACATTAAAGAGGAAGTAAACTGTGCTTTTTTTAAAAAAAAATGTATACCTGTGTAGCGATACCCCCAGTTAAGAGGGCTGCCTTGATTGTTTTGGGCCCTGTAGTGCACCGCTGTCCACCCCTGGCAATCGGCTCTAACCTCTCGTGGCACAGTTAGTAAAGGGGATGATAGAATTGCAATCACTCTAATATTCTCTATGACACAATCCCACAGTATGGTATAGCACAGTAAATGACACTGACAACCAATATACTTAACTCTAATATTTTACTGTTGGTAAAGATTAAAATGATAAAACAGTATGCAATGTCACATGCAGAGCTCTGCAATATGGGTATACTTATTAAAACATCAAATGTTCAGCAATATGATAGACAGTTTAACAGACTCCGCTGCAGCTATCCTCCCTTGTGAGCAAAAATGGCGCCCAGCAATGTCCTATACTACCCAGTCAGGCCTGACTATGATTTGGGTATAGTTCTGTGGAAGAAATCTTCGCTAGCAAAACACGGTGGTGCACTTTAAGAACAATTGTAATCCAAAAAGTAACGATGATCGGTAACTTTATAATCCCAGGGAGACTAATAACTCAGTTCTGCAGAAAGTCTCCCCAGAGTATAACTTCAATCACTGTGATGGCCCTAAAGAAAGTTAATGGGCCTAGAGATACTGTGGTGTAGCTCTGAGCAGGTTCTCTCTCACCCGACCGGACCAGTCCTTGTCCGTTACTTCCGTTACTGTGACTCGCTTCACAGTGTCCATGACACCCGGGTCTTCGGTCCTCCTGATGACAGCACTCAGCAACAGGATCAGACGCTCCGCAGGCTCCTCGGTGGAGCGGAAGGCTCTTTGGAAAAGCACAAGGCCCAGGCTTCAGGCCTTGTACACGCAGCAGGTCAGCACAGGGATCCTCTTGCTGGGAGGGCGATGTCCAAAGAGAAAGAACCAGGCCCCGCCTCCCCCTTATAAAGTCCACCCCAGCAGTCCTTGCGCAGGGTAATGCACCCTGGGTGCCCTAAAGCGTGCTGGGAACTGTAGTCTCTTGGGTTAAAGAAAACAATACCCCACTACACCTGCAAAGTAAAGGCATAATGTGCTAGTATTCATCTCATACTAGCACATTATGTGACTTAACTGCAAACAAAGCCCTCGTCGTCCCTGTTTGAGGCTGCATCCATCTTCGTCTGTCTTCCTTCTGAGTCCGTGGACTCCGGCTGTGTGACTGGCCAGGACCATATGTGCAGGGGAGGCACTGGTCACGGCACAGGCTTCTGAAGAAACGGCATGGGTGGCCGTTCCTGCAGAGCGCATGCACCGATGACATAATCGACGCAGTATACAGTAAATATCTCCTAAACAGTGAAAGTTTAAGAGATATTTACAATACCAATAGGTAAGCCTATTACAAACATTAGAGGGAAGTTTACTTCCTCTTTAAAGTGGTTGTAAACCCACAAAAACAAAAACAAAAAAACCTGCAAGACAAAGGCATAATGAGCTAGTATGCTAGCTCATTATGAAATACTCACCTTAGATCAAAGCCCCCGCAGCGTTCCCAGTACACAGCTCCGGCCGTCGACATCACTTCCGGAGTTACTTCCGGGTACCGCGCGGGAGCCACCGGTGCCATTGCTTCAGTGCACATGTGCCAATGACTAGTGATGAGCCGAACACCCCCCTGTTCGGTTCGCACCAGAACCCGCGAACGGACCGAAAGTTCGAACGAACATTAGAACCCTATTAAATAGAATGGATGCGAACGTTCGAATTCTAAAGTGCTAATTATAACAACTATTATGCATGTTATTGTCCTAAAAAGGGTTTGGGAACCCGGGTTCTGCACCAGGGGACATGTATCAATGCAAAAAGAAGTTTTAAAAACGGTCGTTTTTCGGGAGCAGTCATTTTAATGATGCATAAAGTGAAAAAAAAAAGTCAAATATTCCTTTAAATATCGTACCTGGGGGGTGTCTAAAGTATGCCTGTGAAGTGCCACGTGTTTCCCGTGTTTAGAACTGTCCCTGCACAAAATGACACTTCTAAAGGAAAAAAAAGCCATTTAAAACTGCTTGCGGCTTTAATGTAATGTCTGGTCCCGGTAATATGGATGAAATTCTTTAAGAAAAATGGCATAGCTACCCCATGACCCCCCCCCCCTACCCCAGCCCATTACCAGCCCCTTTGGGTCTTGTATGGATATTAAGGGGAACCCCGCACATAAAATAAAAAAGGCCCTATATACTCTGAACAGCCCTATACAGGCGGTGCATACAAGACAGGGACTGTAGGTTTGTTCTTATGTAGAATCTGTTTGTAATTTTGAACAGGTACATTGTTGAAGTGTAGCTCCAGACCAAAAATCTATTTTTAAACTTTTTGGAAAACATAGGTAAGGGTTATCACCCCTGTAACATTTGTTTTGCTGTCTGTGCCCCTGTTCAGAACATTTCACCTCACTTTCCGTCCCAATGACAACTGTTTTTGAAATGTGGTGTTTTTCTTGAAACAAGGATTGCTGATAAAGCATCAGTACAGAGGAGACACCTTTCTCCCATATTTATTCTTACAGGAGAGAATTTTCCTTCCTAGTGGTAGATTTCCTCTCACTTCCTGTTGTCTTCTTGCGTTTGCAAGTAGGAGTCGTTTGTAAGTTGGATGTTTGAAAGTAGGGACCTGCCGTATATACTCTGCAGAAATAGGCCCCTTAGTTGTTGGTGTTGGCACAACACTGTAAGCACTCACAGTTACTCTTGGTTGGTGCTGGAACGCCCTGCTGTCAACTATTATATCAGGAATTTTAATTACATATAATTGTTGAACAGTGGTAGTAAAAATTGGGCCTTTGATGGTGGTGCTGGTGCCACAACACTGTAAGCCCTGACAGTTACTCTTGGTGGGTGCAGCAATGGGCCCTGCTGTGAATTATTAGATCAAGAATTGTAATTACATGCCCCTGTTGAACAGGGGCTGAAAAATTGGGCCTTAGGCACTGGTGGCACAACACTGCAACCCCTCACAGATACTGTACTTGGAGCACAGCAATGAGCCCTGTTGCAAAGTATTGCTTCAAAAATTGTAATGACACGCCCCTGTTAAACAGGGGCTGAAAAATTGGGCCTTAGGCACTGGTGGCACAACACTGCAACTCCTCACAGATACTGTACTTGGAGTACAGCAATGAGCCCTGTTGCAAAGTATTGCTTCAAAAATTGTAATTACACGCCCCTGTTAAACAGGGGCTGAAAAATTGGGCGTTAGGCACTGGTGGCGGCACCCATAAACAAAAATGATCTTCCAAGCTATCATCATCAATCGTATCATTGAGGACTCGGAGGAGGAGGATAGCCAGTCAACATAACAGCACAGGCACTCAGCATCAGCATCAGTCTTGAAGGGATGTGACATGTTAAAATCAATTAGTCTGTTATATCAGCATCAGGTGTGTGGTAGCTGGTGGTGATCCAAGACTGGTTCATCTTGATGAAAGTCAGTCGATCAACCGAGTCGGTGGACAGGCGCACCCTGTGATCCGTGACAAATCCTCCAGCAGCACTGAATGTGCGTTCCGAAAGAACGCTGGATGCAGGACAGGCCAGTAGCTCAATTGCATACTGTGCAAGCTCTGGCCAGTGATCCATCCTCAAGACCCAGTAAGCCAGAGGATTTTCGGTGGGGAAGGTGTCCAAGTCTGACCTTGCCCCTAGATATTCCTGCACCATGTTTATCAGACGCTGGCGATGGTTGCTGGAACCGATCATACTTTGGGGCTGCGGACTAAAGAATTGTCTGAACGCATCGGTCAGACGGCCACCTTCCCCACCGCTCCTTCTTTGACTGGCCGAAGCCTCAGCAACTCGTTGTCCAGGACCAGGAGTTTGCAACCTCCCAGTCTCTGGGAACGCGTTGCACAGACCTTTCTGCAAGGCCTCCCGGAGTTGTCTCATCCTCTGCTCCCTCTGCGACGGTAACATAAGGTCCGCAACCTTACCCTTGTACCGTGGATCAAGGAGAGTGGCCAGCCAGTAATGGTCCCTCTCCTTGATCCGAAGAATACGAGGATCCTTCCGCAGACTTTGCAGGATCAGGGAGGCCATGCAGCGTAGGTTTGCTGAGGCATTCGCTCCGGAGTCCTCTGGGTCACTAAGGACGACATGATCCGCAGCCACCTCCTCCCAGCCACGTACAAGTCCACTGGTTTCTTGGGACTGTAAATCATCCCTAAAAGACTGCTGCTGATGATGCTGAGTGCCAGCCTCCACCTCCATGCTGACACAATCCTCCTCCTCCTCCTCCTCCTCCTCCTCCTCTTCCTGTGCGATGGGTGGGACAGAAGTAACACTGTCTGGGTAAAGGGGGCCTTGAGAGGCAAGGAAGTCCTCCTCTTCCTGCCTCTGTTCTGCCTCAAGTGCCCTGTCCATTATTCCACGCAGCGTGTGCTCCAACAGGTGGACAAGAGGTACAGTGTCACTGATGCATGCACTGTCACTGCTCACCATCCTCGTGGCCTCCTCAAATGGTGCCAGGACAGTGCATGCATCCCTGATCATGCCCCACTGGCGTGGAGAAAAAAAACCAAGCTCCCCTGACCCTGTCCTGGTGCCGTAGTCGCACAGGTACTCATTGATGGCCCTCTGCTGCGTGTGCAGCCGCTGCAGCATGGCCAACGTTGAGTTCCACCTGGTGGGCATGTCACATATAAGGCGGTTCTTGGGCAGGTTCAACTCCTTTTGCAGCTCAGCCAGGCGAGCACTGGCATTATAAGATCTGCGGAAATGCACACAGACTTTCCTGGCCTGCCTCAGGACATCCTGTAAGCCCGGGTACCTGCCCAAGAACCGCTGCACCACCAGGTTAAGGACGTGAGCCACACAGGGCACATGGGTCAGTTGTCCCTGTCGGAGGGCGGAGAGGAGGTTGGTGCCATTGTCGCAAACCACCATTCCTGGCTTAAGCTGGCGTGGCGTCAACCACCTCTCGGCCTGGCCCTGCAGAGCAGACAGGACCTCTGCCCCAGTGTGGCTTCTGTCCCCCAAACACACCAGCGCAAGCACGGCATGGCATCTTTTTGCCTGCGTACTTGCGTAGCCCCGTGAACGGCTACGGAGCACCGCTGGTTCATAGGACAAACCACAGGAAGAGGCCATGGAGGAAGAAGAAGAGGAGGGGGTGGAGGAGAGAGGTGTGTCACAACCAGTAGTAGCATTTTGGAGGCGTGGCGGTGGGACAACCTCCAACACTACTGCACCTTGTCCTGAATCCTTCCCAGCTGCCAAAAGAGTGACCCAATGGGCCGTGAAAGAAAGGTAACGTCCCTGTCCATGCCTGCTGGACCATGAGTCAGCGGTAATATGCACCTTACCGCTGACCGCCCTGTCCAGCGAGGCCAAGACATTGCCTTCCACATGCCGGTAGAGAGCCGGAATAGCCTTCCGTGCGAAAAAGTGGCGTTTGGGAACCTGCCACTGAGGAACCGCACATTGCACAAACTCACGGAAGGGGGCCGAGTCTACCAACTGAAAAGGCAGCAGTTGAAGCGCTAGCAATTTAGCCAAGCTAGCATTCAACCGCTGGGCATGTGGATGGCTGGGAGTGAACTTCTTTCGACGGTCCAGCAGCTGGGGCAGGGAAATTTGCCTGCTAGAATCGGACGTCGGTGTACTGCTAGCAGAGTGGGCGCAAGTACTTGGCTGTGACACACCTAATTCTACACCTTCATTCCTCTCAGTGCATGTTTCAGAGAGGACTGAAGTTATAGTGGGGTTGGAGATCCCAGCTGATGCGGTGCAAGGAGAGGTCCGCTTTGTTCTTTGGTGTGGGTCTTTGAGGTAGGCTTGCCAACGAGCTGCATGGCAGGTCAACATATGTCTGGTCAGGCATGTGGTACCCAAGCGGCTGATGTTTTGGCCACGCGATATACGCTTGAGACATATGTTGCAAACAGCAGCTGTGCGATCTGATGCACTAGCCTCAAAAAAGGCCCACACCAAAGAACTTTTTGAATGACGGGCAGAGGCAGCGCCCTGCACAGGCGGAGCTCTGCGGTGTGATTCCGTCGGTGTACTGCCCTTACGCTGGCCACCAAAGGGCATCCTGCCTCGTTGGAGATGTGCCTCCTCCTCATCCTCCTCCTCCTCCTCTCTCCTATTAGGCACCCACGTGGAGTCAGTGACCTCATCATCCCCTCCCTCCTCATCACTGGAGCCAATCTGGCAGTATGCTGCAGCTGCTGGAACATGACTGCCAGATTGGTGTCCTTCTTGAGCATCCCCTCTGTCTGCTCTCACGCTACTGCCTTCCTCTAGCTGGGTTTCATCATCAGACCCTTCGAAACGCTGGGCATCCTCCTGGAGCATGTACCCAACACTGTGCTGAAACAGTTCGGGGGACTCCTCAGGAGGAGGACATGGTGGGTCTAGGGAAGGAGTGACTGATGATTTGTCTGACATTGATACCAGGGAAGACGACGCTTTGGCAGCTGCTTTTCCAGTACCCTGAGCCTGGGTGAGAGAGGATGAGGAGGAGGAGGAGGGCTTGGTCATCCACTCTACCAAGTCTTCGGCATGATGTGGCTCAACATGTCCAGCTGCCGAAAAGAAGGACAAGCGTGTCCCATGGCCATGTGCTGATGACAATGCACCGCGTCCACGACCAGCACTGTTGCCCCCAGACACAGAGCCTGCTTGCCCTCTTTTATTGCCTCCTGACTGTCTGCCTCTCCTTGTTTGCCTTCCAGACATTCTAATAGATGGCCTGCACGGAGATGGGAAAAAAGCAATAAGGGCTACCTTCAGGTGTCCTTCTCTGTCCCTTGAAACAAGGACTTTCACAGTGAAAGAAACTGACACTCTCCCTACCTACAGTTTTCTGTCCCTAGAAAAAATGTTTTTTTTAATCACAATATAGCACAAGAAAAATTCACTCACTGTCCTTACAGGTCCCTGGAAACAAGGACTTGCAGAGTGAAAGAAAAAAAACACTCTCCCTACCTACAGTTTTCTGTCCCTAGAAAAAATGTTTTTTTTAATCACAATATAGCACAAGAACAATTCACTCACTGTCCTTACAGGTCCCTGGAAACAAGGACTTGCAGAGTGAAAGAAAAAAAACACTCTCCCTACCTACAGTTTTCTGTCCCTAGAAAAAATGTTTTTTTAATCACAATATAGCACAAGAAAAATTCACTCACTGTCCTTACAGGTCCCTGGAAACAAGGACTTGCAGAGTGAAAGAAAAAAAACACTCTCCCTACCTACAGTTTTCTGTCCCTAGAAAAAATGTTTTTTTTAATCACAATATAGCACAAGAAAAATTCACTCACTGTCCTTACAGGTCCCTGGAAACAAGGACTTGCAGAGTGAAAGAAAAAAAACACTCTCCCTACCTACAGTTTTCTGTCCCTAGAAAAAATGTTTTTTTTAATCACAATATAGCACAAGAACAATTCACTCACTGTCCTTACAGGTCCCTGGAAACAAGGACTTGCAGAGTGAAAGGAAAAAAACACTCTCCCTACCTACAGTTTTCTGTCCCTAGAAAAAATGTTTTTTTTAATCACAATATAGCACAAGAAAAATTCACTCACTGTCCTTACAGGTCCCTGGAAACAAGGACTTGCAGAGTGAAAGAAAAAAAACACTCTCCCTACCTACAGTTTTCTGTCCCTAGAAAAAATGTTTTTTTTAATCACAATATAGCACAAGAAAAATTCACTCACTGTCCTTACAGGTCCCTGGAAACAAGGACTTGCAGAGTGAAAGAAAAAAAACACTCTCCCTACCTACAGTTTTCTGTCCCTAGAAAAAATGTTTTTTTTAATCACAATATAGCACAAGAAAAATTCACTCACTGTCCTTACAGGTCCCTGGAAACAAGGACTTGCAGAGTGAAAGAAAAAAAACACTCTCCCTACCTACAGTTTTCTGTCCCTAGAAAAAATGTTTTTTTTAATCACAATATAGCACAAGGACAATTCACTCACTGTCCTTACAGGTCCCTGGAAACAAGGACTTGCAGAGTGAAATAAACTGACACTCTCCCTACCTACAGTTTTCTGTCCCTAGAATAAATGTTTTTTTAAGCACAATATAGCACAAGGACAATTCACTCACTGTCCTTCCAGGTCCCTGGAAACAAGGACTTGCAGAGTGAAAGAAAAAAAACACTCTCCCTACCTACAGTTTTCTGTCCCTAGAAAAAATGTTTTTTTTAATCACAATATAGCACAAGAAAAATTCACTCACTGTCCTTACAGGTCCCTGGAAACAAGGACTTGCAGAGTGAAAGAAAAAAAACACTCTCCCTACCTACAGTTTTCTGTCCCTAGAAAAAATGTTTTTTTTAATCACAATATAGCACAAGGACAATTCACTCACTGTCCTTACAGGTCCCTGGAAACAAGGACTTGCAGAGTGAAATAAACTGACACTCTCCCTACCTACAGTTTTCTGTCCCTAGAATAAATGTTTTTTTAAGCACAATATAGCACAAGGACAATTCACTCACTGTCCTTCCAGGTCCCTGGAAACAAGGACTTGCAGAGTGAAAGAAAAAAAACACTCTCCCTACCTACAGTTTTCTGTCCCTAGAAAAAATGTTTTTTTTTAATCACAATATAGCACAAGAACAATTCACTCACTGTCCTTACAGGTCCCTGGAAACAAGGACTTGCAGAGTGAAAGAAAAAAAACACTCTCCCTACCTACAGTTTTCTGTCCCTAGAAAAAATGTTTTTTTTAATCACAATATAGCACAAGGACAATTCACTCACTGTCCTTCCAGGTCCCTGGAAACAAGGACTTGCAGAGTGAAAGAAACTGACACTCTCCCTACCTACAGTTTTCTGTCCCTAGAATAAATGTTTTTTTAAGCACAATATAGCACAAGGACAATTCACTCACTGTCCTTCCAGGTCCCTGGAAACAAGGACTTGCAGAGTGAAAGAAAAAAAACACTCTCCCTACCTACAGTTTTCTGTCCCTAGAAAAAATGTTTTTTTTTAATCACAATATAGCACAAGAAAAATTCACTCACTGTCCTTACAGGTCCCTGGAAACAAGGACTTGCAGAGTGAAAGAAAAAAAACACTCTCCCTACCTACAGTTTTCTGTCCCTAGAAAAAATGTTTTTTTTAATCACAATATAGCACAAGGACAATTCACTCACTGTCCTTACAGGTCCCTGGAAACAAGGACTTGCAGAGTGAAATAAACTGACACTCTCCCTACCTACAGTTTTCTGTCCCTAGAATAAATGTTTTTTTAAGCACAATATAGCACAAGGACAATTCACTCACTGTCCTTCCAGGTCCCTGGAAACAAGGACTTGCAGAGTGAAAGAAAAAAAACACTCTCCCTACCTACAGTTTTCTGTCCCTAGAAAAAATGTTTTTTTTTAATCACAATATAGCACAAGAACAATTCACTCACTGTCCTTACAGGTCCCTGGAAACAAGGACTTGCAGAGTGAAAGAAAAAAAACACTCTCCCTACCTACAGTTTTCTGTCCCTAGAAAAAATGTTTTTTTTAATCACAATATAGCACAAGGACAATTCACTCACTGTCCTTCCAGGTCCCTGGAAACAAGGACTTGCAGAGTGAAAGAAACTGACACTCTCCCTACCTACAGTTTTCTGTCCCTAGAATAAATGTTTTTTTAAGCACAATATAGCACAAGGACAATTCACTCACTGTCCTTCCAGGTCCCTGGAAACAAGGACTTGCAGAGTGAAAGAAACTGACACTGTCCCTACCTACAGTTTTCTGTCCCTAGAATAAATGTTTTTTTTAAGCACACTATAGCACAAGCACAAAACACACTGACACTCTCCCTACCTATCCTTCTCTTTCCCTAAACTAAAGGAATCCAGGTTAAGCAAGAAAGAAATAACAGTCACTGTCCCTGCCTATGCTGCTCTATCCCTGCTCCGGAACACACTACACTAGGCCGCCGTGCTGGCGGCCTTTTATAGTGTGGGGCGTGTACTAAACACCCTCAGCAATAATTGGCCACAGGCATCCTGCCTGTGGCCAATCATTGCTCTCCTCGCTGCCGGCGCTGTGATTGGCCAAGCATGCGGGGTCACAGTGCATGCTTGGCCAATCACAGCGCCTGGATGACACTGCGATGGCGTAGTGCATTGTGGGCCGTTCGCGTCACTCGAATTTGGCGCGAACGGCCCAAATCGTTCGATCTTCGTCGAACGATCGAACAGCCGATGTTCGAGTCGAACGTATGTTCGACTCGAACACGAAGCTCATCCCTACCAATGACATTGGCACATGCTGATTGTTCTGTCTCAACTACAAAGCGATAAAGTTCATCTCCAGGTTGAAGTAGGCCTTACTCAAGCTGGTTTGCTATTATCCCTTGCATCGATACAGGCAGTTTAACTCAATGAATAAACTCACAGTTAGGACGACAGACGATGAATCCTTTCGAATGTTCCGTTTAATGATGGATATTCATAGGTAGAAAAATGTTGCAGTTGTAAGCCACATGTAAGATGTTTAGCATGGAAGATATACAGGAGTAATGACCAGAATCAGGAAGTGGAGGAGACATATAAAGAACTACGGTGAGAGAGAGAGTTCAGCTAGAAAGAAGGGGACAGATCTTAAAGACACAGAGCAAGAATAATCGCATAGTGTAACACAACACTCCCCGTCTGAAATCTTTAGATTTCATAACCTTAAACTAAAATATATATTTTCAAAAAGTCCAATACTGACGAATGTCCTGGAACCTGTAATGAAAAACATGCAACAAGCAAATAATAAACGTAAGTTCAACAGGATGAAGAACATAAAGTCACAGTATGATGTCTTAAAATAATTCCAAAGTTCTGAGTAGAAACTGTAGATGGCAGCAATGTACTCCCCGCCGTGCAAACAGCATGACTAGTCCTTGCACAAGTCACTCACCTGGCAAAAGGAGTACTAACTCTGTAATTGGTCGACTAAAGGTTTGTGTCGATCCTCCCTTGGTTACCTTGACTTCTACCTTCCGGACTTTGTTATCATCGCTGGGCATAACTTTAGTAATAAGACCCATAGGCCACTCATTCCGACAAACTTCCTTGTCTTTTAGAAGGATGAGGTCTCCAACCTTAAGATTCGGCTTAGATGCTTGCCATTTGTTACGACCTTGAAGGTGATGAAGATACTTTTTCTTCCAGCGATGCCAGAACACATTGGCTAGATGCTGCACCTGCTTCCATTGATGCCTGTAATGGTGTGACCGCAGCTTCTGTTTTGTACTTACAGAAGTGTAGAGTGAGGTGTTCACAGTTCTTATTTCCTTATCATCTTCAGGGCTTACTAGTCCATAGGTGGTGTCGATAGTGGGTGAGTGGGAGTCCTCACACAGAAACCTTGGAGGTGACAGCCATAAGCTGTCCTGAAGAGCAGCAGGTGACACGGCTCTGGTCCCACAGTCAGCTGGGTTGAGTTCAGTGGGAACGTGATGCCATTGACTTGGTAGAGAGAATCTCTTGATACGTTCAACCCTGTTGCTGACGAACACATAAAATTGTTTTGTTTGGTTGTTTATGTAACCAAGTACTACCTTACTGTCTGTATAGAAGGTGAAAGAATCAATTTTAGTGTCCATTTCACTTCGTATGACATCTGCAATTTCTACTGCTAGCACAGCTGCACAAAGTTCAAGTCTTGGTATGGTATGTGCAGGCTTGGGAGTGAGTTTTACCTTGCCTAGGACAAAACTACAGTGTTATTCTCCATTCAGTTCAGTGGTCTTCAAATAGGCTACTGCAGCAATAGCTTCAACTGATGCATCAGAGAAAATATGAATCTCTCTCCGGTTAGCAGTTGAAGTGGAACCTGGAACATAGCAACGGGGAATCTGAAGTTTTTCTAGTGACTTCAAAGAGTATCTCCACCTTTCCCACTTGTGTTGATTCTCACTAGGCATGGGAGTATCCCAGTCTATGTTCTCAGTAGACAACTGTCTTAGTAAAATCTTACCTTGAATGGTAACTGGAGCAAGGAAACCCAGTGGGTCATAGATGCTATTCACTACTAGGGATGAGCCGAACACCCCCGGGTTCGGTTCGCACCAGAACCTTCGAACGGACCGAAAGTTCGCGCGAATTTTCGAACCCTATTCGTTATAATGGACGCGAACGTTCGAAATCAAAATTGCTAATTACAACGGCCAATATGCATGTTAATGTTATAAAACAGGTTTGGGGACCCGGGTCCTGCCCCAGGGGACATATATCAATGCAAAAAGAAATTTTAAAAACTAAAGTTTTTTCGGGAGCAGTAATTTTAATGATGCATAAAGTGAAAAAAAAAAAGTGAAATTTTCCTTTAAATACGGTACCTGGGGGGTGTCTAAAGTATGCCTGTGAAGTGGCATGTGTTTCCCGTGTTTAGAACTGTCCTTGCACAAAATGACATTTGTAAAGGAAAAAAAGAAGCCATTTAAAACCACTTGCGGCTTTAATGTCATGTCTTGTCCTGGCCGCCATATGGCTGAAAATCCTTGAGAAAAATGGCATGGCTACCCCATCACCCCCCCCCCCCCACCCCAGCCCCTTTGGGTCTTGTATGGATACTAAGGGGGACCCCGCACCCAAAATAAAACCCTATACCTACAACCCTATATACTCTGAACAGCAGTATATAGGTGGTGCAAACAAGACATGGACTGTAGGTTTGTTCTTAAGTAGAATCTGAACAGGTACATTATGAAGTGTAGCTACATCCCAAAAAAATCAATTTTTAAGCTTTTTGGAGAACATAGGGAGGGGTTATCACCCCTGTAACATTTGCTGTCTTTGCACATCTGTTCAGAACATGTCACCTCACTTTCCGTCCCAATGACAAATGTTTTTGGAAAAGTGGGGTTTTAATTGAAACAAGGATTGGTGATAAAGCATCAGTAGAGAGGAGATACCTTTTTCCCAAATTAAATCTAACAGGATAGAATTTTCCTTCCTAGGGGTAGATTTCCTCTCACTTCCTGTTTTCTCTTGCCGTTTGCAAGTAGGAGTCGTTTGTAAGTTGGATGTTTGAAAGTAGGGGCCTGCCGTATATACTCTGCAGAAATTTGCCCTATTAGATATTGGTGTAGCCACAAGACTGGTGGGCACAGGAATGGGCCCTGCTGTGAGTTAATAGATCAAGATTTGTACTTGCATGCACCTGTTGAACCGGGCAGAAAAATTGGGCCTTTGGTGGTGGTGGTGGTGGTGGTGGACGGTGTTGCCACAAGACTGTAAGCCCTCACAGTTACTCTTGGTGGGTGCAGGAATGGGCCCTGCTGTGAGTTATTAGATCAAGATTTGTAATTGCATGCACCTGTTGAACAGGGCAGAAAAATTGGGCCTTTGGTGGTGGTGGTGGTGGTGGACGGTGTTGCCACAAGACTGTAGGCCCTCATAGTTACTCTTGGTGGGCGCAGGAATGGGCCCTGCTGTGAACTATTAGATCAAGATTTGTAATTACACGCCCCTGTTAAACAGGGGCTGAAAAATTGTGCCTTAGGCATTGGTGCTGGTGCCACAACACTGCAACCCCTCACAGATACTGTACTTGGAGCACAGCAGTCACACCTGTTGCGAAGCATCTTTTTAAAAAATTGTAATTACACGCCCCTGTTATACAGGGGCTGAAAAATTGTGCCTTAGGCACTGGTGCTGGTGCCACAACACTGCAACCCCTCACAGATACTGTACTCTGAGCACAGCAATGAGACCTGTTGCAAAGCATTGCCTAAAAATTGTAATTACACGCCCCAACAGGGGCTGAAAAATTGTGCCTTAGGCACTGGTGCTGGTGCCACAACACTGCAACCCCTCACAGATACTGTACTCTGAGCACAGCAGTCACACCTGTTGCGAAGCATCTTTTTAAAAAATTGTAATTACACGCCCCTGTTATACAGGGGCTGAAAAATTGTGCCTTAGGCACTGGTGTGGTGGCATGGATCATTGAGGAGGAGGAAGAGGATAGTCAGTGAACATAACAGGACAGTCACTCAGCATCAGCATAGGCAGTCTTGAAGGGATGTGACATTATAAATTATTCCGTTATATCCGCTTCAGGTGTCTGGTAGCTGGTGGTGATCCAAGACTGATTCATTTTTATGAAGGTCAGTCGATCAACCGAGTCGGTGGACAGGCGCACCCTATGATCGGTGACAAATCCTCCAGCAGCACTGAATGTGCGTTCGGAAAGAACGCTGGATGCAGGACAGGCCAGTAGCTCAATTGCATACTGTGCAAGCTCTGGCCAGTGATCCATCCTCAGGACCCAGTAAGCCAGAGGATTTTCGGTGGGAAAGGTGTCCAAGTCTGACCTTGCCCCTAGGTATTCCTGCACCATGTATATCAGACGCTGGCGATGGTTGCTCGAACCGATCATACCTTGGGGCTGCGGACTAAAAAATTGTCTGAACGCATCGGTCAGACGTCCACCTTCCCCACCGCTCCTTCTGCTACTGACCGAAGCCTCAGCAACTCGTCGTCCAGGACCAGGAGTTTGTAACCTCCCAGTTTCTGGGAACGCGTTGCACAGACCTTTCTGCAAGGCCTCCCTGAGATGTCTCATCCTCTGCTCCCTCTGCGACGGCAAGATAAGGTCCGCAACCTTACCCTTGTACCGTGGATCAAGGAGAGTGGCCAGCCAGTAATGGTCACTCTCCTTGATCCGAAGAACACGAGGATCCTTCCGCAGGCTTTGCAGGATCAGGGAGGCCATGCAGCGTAGGTTAGCTGAGGCATTCGGTCCGGAGTCTTCTGGGTCACTGAGGATGACATGATCGCCAGCCACCTCCTCCCAGCCACGTACAAGTCCACTGGTTTGTTGGGACTGTACATCATCCCTAAAAGACTGCTGCTGCTGATGCTGAGTGCCAGGCTCCACCTCCATGCTCACACAATCCTCCTCCTCCTCCTCCTCCTCCTCCTCTTCCTGTGTGATGGGTGGGACAGAAGGAACATTGTCTGGATAAAGGGGGCCTTGAGAGACAAGGAAGTCCTCCTCTTCCTGCCTCTGTTCTGCCTCAAGTGCCCTGTCCATTATCCCACGCAGCGTATGCTCCAACAGGTGGACAAGAGGTACAGTGTCACTGATGCATGCACTGTCACTGCTCACCATCCTCGTGGCCTCCTCAAATGGTGAGAGGACAGTGCATGCATCCCTGATCATGCTCCACTGGCGTGGGGAAAAAAAGCCAAGCTCCCCTGACCCTGTCCTGGTGCCGTAGTCGCAAAGGTACTCATTGATGGCCCTCTGCTGCGTGTGCAGTCGCTGCAGCATGGCCAACGTTGAGTTCCACCTGGTGGGCATGTCACATATTAGGCGGTTCTTGGGCAGGTTCAGCTCCTTTTGCAGCTCAGTCAGCCGAGCACTGGCATTATAAGATCGGCGGAAATGCACACAGACTTTCCTGGCCTGCCTCAGGACATCCTGTAAGCCTGGGAACCTGCCCAAGAACCGCTGCACCACCAGGTTGAGGACGTGAGCCATACAGGGCACATGGGTGAGCTGCCCCTGTCGCAGGGCGGAGAGGAGGTTGGTGCCATTATCAGAAACGACCATTCCTGGCTTAAGCTGGCGTGGCGTCAACCACCTCTCGGCCTGCCCCTGCAGAGCTGCCAGAACCTCTGGCCCAGTGTGGCTCCTGTCCCCCAAACACACCAGCGCAAGCACGGCATGGCATCTTTTTGCCTGCGTACTCGCGTAGCCCCTTGTACGCCTACGGAGCACCGCTGGTTCCGAGGACAGAGCACTCGAAGAGGACATGGAGGAAGAAGAAGAGGAGGGGGTGGAGGAGAGAGGTGTGTCACAACCAGTAGTAGCATTTTGGAGGCGTGGTGGCGGAACAACCTCCAACACTACTGCACCTTGTCCTGCATCCCTCCCAGCTGCCAATAGAGTGACCCAATGGGCCGTGAAAGAAAGATAACGTCCCTGTCCATGCCTGCTGGACCATGAGTCAGCGGTAATATGCACCTTACCGCTGACCGCCCTGTCCAGCGAGGCATGGACATTGCCTTCCACATGCCAGTAGAGAGACGGAATTGCCTTCCGTGAGAAAAAGTGGCGTTTGGGAACCTGCCACTGAGGAACCGCACATTGAACAAACTCACGGAAGGGGGCCGAGTCTATCAACTGAAAAGGCAGCAGTTGAAGTGCTAGCAATTTAGCCAAGCTAGCATTCAACCGCTGGGCATGTGGATGGCTGGGAGTATACTTCTTTCGACGGTCCAGCAGCTGGGGCAGGGAAATTTGCCTGCTACAATCGGACGTCGGTGTACTGCAAGTACTTGGTTGTGACACACCTAATTCTACACCTTCAGTCCTCTCAGAGCAGCTTTCAGAGAGGACTGAAGATATAGTGGGGATGGAGATCCCAGCTGATGAGGAGCAAGGAGAGGTCCGCTTTGTTCTTTGGTGTGGGTCTTTTATGTGTGCTTGCCAACGAGCTGCATGGCAGGTCGACATATGTCTGCTCATGCTTGTGGTGCCCAAGCGGCTGATGTTTTGGCCACGCGAGATACGCTTGAGACAAATATTGCAAATAGCAGTGGTGCGATCTGATGCACTCGTCTCAAAAAAGGCCCACACCAAAGAACTTTTGTGATAACGTGCAGAGGCAGCGCCCTGCACAGGCGGAGCTCTGCGGTGTGGTACAGTTGCTGTGCTGGCCTCTAGCTGGCCTCCAGGGGGCATCCTACCTCGTTGGACATGTGACGCTGCATCCTCCTCCTCCTCCTCCTCTCTCCCTTCAGGCACCCACGTGGAGTCAGTGACCTCATCATCCCCTCCCTCTTCACCACTAGAGCAAACCTGGCAGTAAGCTGCAGCTGGTGGAACACTACTGCCAGATTGCTGTCCTTCAGCATCCCCTTTCTCTGCGCGCACACTACTGACTTCCTCAAGCTGGGTATCATCATCCGAGCCTTCGAATCGTTGGGCATCCTCCTGGAGCATGTACCCAACACTGTGCTCAAACAGTTCGGGGGACTCCTCAGGAGGACATGGTGGGTCTAGGGAAGGGGTGGCTGATGATGCCATTGAGTACGTGTTGGCAGCTGCTCTGCCAGTACCCTGAGCCTGGGTGAGAGAGGATGAGGAGGATGAGGAGGGCTTGGTCATCCATTCTACCAAGCCTTCGGCATGATGCGGCTCCACATGTCCAGCTGCCGAAAACAAAGACAAGCGTGTCCCATGGCCACGTGCTGATGACGATGCACGACCACGTCCACGGCCAGCACTGTTGTCTCTAGAAACAGAGCCTGCCTGCCCTGTGTTCTTGCCTCGGCACGCTCTGCCTCTCCTTGGCGGTCTTCCAGCCATTGTAGTCGGTAGTGTATATAGTATAAAAAATAGAACTCCTATGTGTGCTCACAACACACTGTAGGTCCTATGGGTGCTGACACTAACACACTATAGGTACTATGTGTGCTGCTGACAAGAAAATATAGGAGCTCTGTTTGCTGCCACTAACACACTAGAAGTCCTATGGGTGCTGCTGAGAAGAAAATATAGGAGCTCTGTTTGCTGCCACTAACACACTAGAAGTCCTATGGGTGCTGCTGAGAAGAAAATATAGGAGCTCTGTTTGCTGCCACTAACACACTAGAAGTCCTATGGGTGCTGCTGAGAAGAAAATATAGGAGCTCTGTTTGCTGCCACTAACACACTAGAAGTCCTATGGGTGCTGCTGAGAAGAAAATATAGGAGCTCTGTGTGATGCCACTAACACACTAGAAGTCCTATGGGTGCTGCTGAGAAGAAAATATAGGAGCTCTGTTTGCTGCCACTAACACACTAGAAGTCCTATGGGTGCTGCTGAGAAGAAAATATAGGAGCTCTGTTTGCTGCCACTAACACACTAGAATTCCTATGGGTGCTGCTGAGAAGAAAATATAGGAGCTCTGTTTGCTGCCACTAACACACTAGAAGTCCTATGGGTGCTGCTGAGAAGAAAATATAGGAGCTCTGTTTGCTGCCACTAACACACTAGAAGTCCTATGGGTGCTGCTGAGAAGAAAATATAGGAGCTCTGTTTGCTGCCACTAACACACTAGAAGTCCTATGGGTGCTGCTGAGAAGAAAATATAGGAGCTCTGTTTGCTGCCACTAACACACTAGAAGTCCTATGGGTGCTGCTGAGAAGAAAATATAGGAGCTCTGTTTGCTGCCACTAACACACTAGAAGTCCTATGGGTGCTGCTGAGAAGAAAATATAGGAGCTCTGTTTGCTGCCACTAACACACTAGAAGTCCTATGGGTGCTGCTGAGAAGAAAATATAGGAGCTCTGTTTGCTGCCACTAACACACTAGAAGTCCTATGGGTGCTGCTGAGAAGAAAATATAGGAGCTCTGTGTGATGCCACTAACACACTAGAAGTCCTATGGGTGCTGCTGAGAAGAAAATATAGGAGCTCTGTTTGCTGACACTAACACACTAGAAGTCCTATGGGTGCTGCTGAGAAGAAAATATAGGAGCTCTGTTTGCTGCCACTAACACACTAGAAGTCCTATGGGTGCTGCTGAGAAGAAAATATAGGAGCTCTGTTTGCTGCCACTAACACACTAGAAGTCCTATGGGTGCTGCTGAGAAGAAAATATAGGAGCTCTGTGTGATGCCACTAACACACTAGAATTCCTATGGGTGCTGCTGAGAAGAAAATATAGGAGCTCTGTTTGCTGCCACTAACACACTAGAAGTCCTATGGGTGCTGCTGAGAAGAAAATATAGGAGCTCTGTTTGCTGCCACTAACACACTAGAAGTCCTATGGGTGCTGCTGAGAAGAAAATATAGGAGCTCTGTTTGCTGCCACTAACACACTAGAAGTCCTATGGGTGCTGCTGAGAAGAAAATATAGGAGCTCTGTGTGATGCCACTAACACACTAGAATTCCTATGGGTGCTGCTGAGAAGAAAATATAGGAGCTCTGTTTGCTGCCACTAACACACTAGAAGTCCTATGGGTGCTGCTGAGAAGAAAATATAGGAGCTCTGTTTGCTGCCACTAACACACTAGAAGTCCTATGGGTGCTGCTGAGAAGAAAATATAGGAGCTCTGTTTGCTGCCACTAACACACTAGAAGTCCTATGGGTGCTGCTGAGAAGAAAATATAGGAGCTCTGTTTGCTGCCACTAACACACTAGAAGTCCTATGGGTGCTGCTGAGAAGAAAATATAGGAGCTCTGTTTGCTGCCACTAACACACTAGAAGTCCTATGGGTGCTGCTGAGAAGAAAATATAGGAGCTCTGTTTGCTGCCACTAACACACTAGAAGTCCTATGGGTGCTGCTGAGAAGAAAATATAGGAGCTCTGTTTGCTGCCACTAACACACTAGAAGTCCTATGGGTGCTGCTGAGAAGAAAATATAGGAGCTCTGTTTGCTGCCACTAACACACTAGAAGTCCTATGGGTGCTGCTGAGAAGAAAATATAGGAGCTCTGTGTGATGCCACTAACACACTAGAAGTCCTATGGGTGATGCTGAGAAGAAAATATAGGAGCTCTGTTTGCTGCCACTAACACACTAGAAGTCCTATGGTTGCTGCTGAGAAGAAAATATAGGAGCTCTGTTTGCTGCCACTAACACACTAGAAGTCCTATGGGTGCTGCTGAGAAGAAAATATAGGAGCTCTGTTTGCTGCCACTAACACACTAGAAGTCCTATGGGTGCTGCTGAGAAGAAAATATAGGAGCTCTGTTTGCTGCCACTAACACACTAGAAGTCCTATGGGTGCTGCTGAGAAGAAAATATAGGAGCTCTGTTTGCTGCCACTAACACACTAGAAGTCCTATGGGTGCTGCTGAGAAGAAAATATAGGAGCTCTGTGTGATGCCACTAACACACTAGAATTCCTATGGGTGCTGCTGAGAAGAAAATATAGGAGCTCTGTTTGCTGCCACTAACACACTAGAAGTCCTATGGGTGCTGCTGAGAAGAAAATATAGGAGCTCTGTTTGCTGCCACTAACACACTAGAAGTCCTATGGGTGCTGCTGAGAAGAAAATATAGGAGCTCTGTTTGCTGCCACTAACACACTAGAAGTCCTATGGGTGCTGCTGAGAAGAAAATATAGGAGCTCTGTGTGATGCCACTAACACACTAGAATTCCTATGGGTGCTGCTGAGAAGAAAATATAGGAGCTCTGTTTGCTGCCACTAACACACTAGAAGTCCTATGGGTGCTGCTGAGAAGAAAATATAGGAGCTCTGTTTGCTGCCACTAACACACTAGAAGTCCTATGGGTGCTGCTGAGAAGAAAATATAGGAGCTCTGTTTGCTGCCACTAACACACTAGAAGTCCTATGGGTGCTGCTGAGAAGAAAATATAGGAGCTCTGTTTGCTGCCACTAACACACTAGAAGTCCTATGGGTGCTGCTGAGAAGAAAATATAGGAGCTCTGTTTGCTGCCACTAACACACTAGAAGTCCTATGGGTGCTGCTGAGAAGAAAATATAGGAGCTCTGTTTGCTGCCACTAACACACTAGAAGTCCTATGGGTGCTGCTGAGAAGAAAATATAGGAGCTCTGTGTGATGCCACTAACACACTAGAAGTCCTATGGGTGCTGCTGAGAAGAAAATATAGGAGCTCTGTTTGCTGCCACTAACACACTAGAAGTCCTATGGGTGCTGCTGAGAAGAAAATATAGGAGCTCTGTTTGCTGCCACTAACACACTAGAAGTCCTATGGGTGCTGCTGAGAAGAAAATATAGGAGCTCTGTTTGCTGCCACTAACACACTAGAAGTCCTATGGGTGCTGTTGGGGTGCAATGCTGTGCTAACAGCACTGCGGTTGGTACTACTGCAATACTGTACTAACAGTAAGCACGCACCAGACTAATCCCCAGCAGCAGCTAATAACACACTAACTGTGCAATCAGCAGCAATGAACGATCAATGACTTAGGTAGCAATGGTTTAGCAAAGAAATAGCCAATGGTTTAGCAAAGAAGAGCAAATCTTTCAGTATCAAGCAAAGACTGAATCAGCAGACTAATCTCTCCTAAAGCCGGAACTCATGTGACCGGAGCCGATGGCGTGGCGGCCTTTTAAATGGTGGGGCGTGTACTAAAGCCCCTGAGCTGTAATTGGCTACAGGCGTCCTGCCTGTAGCCAATTATTGCTCTCCGAGTTTCGGGCGCTGTGATTGGCCAAGCATGCGGGGTCACAGTGCATGCTTGGCCAATCATCAGCCAGCAATGCACTGCGCCGGCCGCGCCGGCGCAATGCATTGCGGGGCCGCTCGCATCACACGAATGTGATGCGAACGGCCCAAATAGTTCTGGGCTCGACGAGCGAGCGAACGCCCGATGCTCGATTCGAACATGGGTTCGAATCGAGCACCGGGCCCATCCCTATTCACCACAGACAGGACTCCTCTCTTAGTGAAGGGTTTGTCACAAGTTGACACTTGGAAGGTGAATTTGTCTTGCTTGATGTTCCACAACAAACCCAGACTTCGCTGTACAGGAGGCACATCTGTACCTAAGTCAAGGTTTTTTTAGACTAGTGGCATAGTCCTCAGAGTGAAAGGCATTCATAAGTTCCTGGCTGTTGGATATAATCTTGTGCAGTCTAAGGTTTGCTACAGACAGCATCTCCTTTGTTCTGGTGAGAAGATCAATTGCTTCTTTAGCAGTTGGAAAGGACTTAAGTGCGTCGTCAACGTAGAAGTTTCTTTCAACAAATTGACGGGCATTAGATCCATATTCAACTTCTCCAGTCTGAGCTGTTCTCCTTAGCCCATAAGTTGCCACTGCTGGGGAAGGACTGTTACCGAAGACATGTACCTTCATGCGATAATCTATAACTTCCTTGTTGAGGTCATTGTCCTTGTGCCATAGAAACCTGAGGTAGTTTCTTTTGTCTTCTCTGACGATGAAGCAGTGAAACATCTGTTGAATGTCGGCCATTACTGCTACAGGCTCTTGTCTGAAATGAATCAAGACTCCTATTAGACTGTTGCTCAAGTTGGGTCCAGTAAGGAGCATGTTGTTAAGAGAAACACATTCGTGCTGAGCACTGGAATCAAAGACAACTCTGATTTGGTCTGGTTTGCGTGGGTGATACACGCCAAAGGATGGAAGGTACAAGCATTCTTCTCCCTCTTTTAGTGGGGGAGCAGGCTCTGCATGATCTCTGTCAAATACATTTTGCATAAAGTCCACAAAGTGCTTTTGCATCTCTGGTTTCCTGCTTAAGTTTCGCTTTAAGGAGGAGAATCTACTGATGGCCTGCTGTAAGTTGTTGGGCAATCTCTCTCTTGGGAGACGAAAGGGTAGGGGTGCTACCCAGTTATTGGAGTCATCTTGAAAGAACTCCTTGTCCATTACCTTGATGAATTCTTTGTCTTCCATTGAAGGAGCCAGTATGTCATCTTCACTGGTTGCTTTAAACACTGTAGAGCCGAAGTCGCCATCATGGCAGGAGAAAGGGCTTGTGTCACCTGAGATACCATGTTGCCATTCGTGGCTGGCTATCTTCTCTTTCACCCAGTAGTGATGTGGGCATGGCTCAAAGTAAGTGTTTCGGCCATTTGGCAGAACATTTGTCTTGAATGACGAAATGTTGGTAGGTCTTTTCATTTTGCCTATGCAGACATTGCCTATGATGACCCACCCTAGATCCGTGCGCTGGGCAAATGGGGTATCTGGGGGTCCACTGACTTGTCTGTGTACCTTGTGAACTCTTAGGCCTCGTACACACGGCCGAGATTCTCGTCGTTTTTTTCGACGAGATTCCTGGACAAGAAAATTGTCCCGGCCGAGTGTACACACGCTCGTTTCAAAGAACCTGCGGTTCTTTGAATGGAGCGTACGCGGTGACGTCATCGACTACGACGAGCATGCGCTCGTCACATTCGATGCCGTCGCCGCCATCTTGGTATACCCTACGTATGCCTAGGAAGCTACCGCGCATGCGTCGAATTCATTTCGAACATGCGCGGGCTTCCCGGCGGACAGGTAAGTGTACACACACTCACTTTTCTCGTCGAGAAACAGGCTGACGAGAATCTCAACGAGAAAATAGAGAGCAGGTTCTCTATTTTCTCATCGAGGTTACTTGTCGGTTTTCTCGACGAGAAACCCGATAGCCACGTACACACGACCGATTTACTCGGCAAGACATCTCTGCCAGCAAGTTTCTTGCTGGTTCTTGCCGAGAAAATCGGTCGTGTGTACGAGGCCTTTGAATGTCTCTTCCTAACAGAAGAAGGATCTGAGCATCTTTGTCAAGCGGTGGTATCTCATTTGCTATTACCTTGAGGTGAGGGTGATGGAAAGCAGCAGCTGGAGTAGGGATTTCTTCCCTGTTAGCAGGTATCTGATTGCACTCAACAAGTGTAGGTAAGGGTAATTGCAAGTTACCTTTGAGAGAAGATACCATGAGTCCATGAGCCAGGGCCAGCCCAAGACATTGTGCTGCCTGGGCCCAGGATCAAAATGCTGCCCCTCTCCTCCCTACCGCCCCCCCCCCCAAAAAATTAAATAATAATAATCACGCCCACCAAAAGGCCCCCACATTTATTATTTTATATTATGACAATAAAAAACAAAATTACATTTATTAGGAAGTCAGATTTCCACGTAATAGTGGTGGTGGGGTTCAGACAGAGGCAGCGGCGGTTGTGGTGAGGGGGGAGGGGAGGTTAGACACAGGCAGGGGGGTTAGACACAGGCAGGGGTGGTAGAGGAGATTAGACACAGGCAGGGGGGGTAGGGGAGGTTAGGCACAGGTAGGGGTGGTAGGGGGGGATTAGACACAAGCAGGGGTGGTAGGGAGTTTAGATACTGACAGGGGTGGTAGGGGGTTTAGACACAGGCAGGGGTGGTAGGGGAGGTTAGGCACGGGCAGGGGTGGTAAGGGGTTAGACACAGGCAGAGGTGGTAGGGGAGGTTAGACACAGGCAGAGGTGGTAGGGATGGTTAGACACAGGCAGGGGTGGTAGGGAGGTTAGACACAGGCAGGGGTGGTAGGGAGGTTAGACACAGGCAGGGGTGGTAGGGGGGATTAGACACAGGCAGGGGTGGTAGGGGGATTAGACACAGGCAGAGGTGGTAGGGAGGTTAGACACAGGCAGGGGTGGTAGGGGGGATTAGACACAGGCAGGGGTGGTAGGGGGGGATTAGACACAGGCAGGGGTGGTAGGGGGGTTAGACACAGGCAGGGGTGGTAGGGGGGGTTAGACACAGGCAGGGGTGGTAGGGGGATTAGACACAGGCAGGGGTGGTAGGGGGGGGTTAGACACAGGCAGGGGTGGTAGGGGGGGATTAGACACAGGCAGGGGTGGTAGGGGGGGATTAGACACAGGCAGGGGTGGTAGGGGGGGTTAGACACAGGCAGGGTGGTAGGTGGGGATTAGACACAGGCAGGGGTGGTAGGGGGGATTAGACACAGGCAGGGGTGGTAGGGGGGGGGATTAGACACAGGCAGGGGTGGTAGGGGGGATTAGACACAGGCAGGGGTGGTAGGGGGGGATTAGACACAGGCAGGGGTGGTAGGGGGGGTTAGACACAGGCAGGGGTGGTAGGGGGGGATTAGACACAGGCAGGGGTGGTAGGGGGATTAGACACAGGCAGGGGTGGTAGGGGGATTAGACACAGGCAGGGGTGGTAGGGGGGGTTAGACACAGGCAGGGGTGGTAGGGGGATTAGACACAGGCAGGGGTGGTAGAGGGGATTAGACACAGGCAGGGGTGGTAGGGGGGGTTAGACACAGGCAGGGGTGGTAGGGGGGGTTAGACACAGGCAGGGGTGGTAGGGGGGGATTAGACACAGGCAGGGGTGGTAGGGGGGGTTAGACACAGGCAGGGGTGGTAGGGGGATTAGACACAGGCAGGGGTGGTAGGGGGGGTTAGACACAGGCAGGGGTGGTAGGGGAGGTTAGAAACAGGCAGGGGTGGTGGAGATAGGATTAGTGACACTTACTTTCTCTCAGTGTTCGCCGCGCCTATAGCGATCCCTCTTCCATCATGGGGTCTCTGCTCAGCCGAAAGCTCCTCCCCCTTTACGCTGTTGTTCGTCAGCTGACTTTCTCGTCAGCAGCATGGGGGGGGGAGCCGTGGAGAGGATGGGCGGGCGGCCAGCTGTGTGGTTATGGCAGCGAATGGTCTGCCAATACTTCTAATAGCAGCGGCGCTGGGCCATCCACATAGTGGGATGAAGAGCGGAGCGGGTGGGCGTAGCGGAGCCCGATTGGGCGGGATTACTGTATTTATGGGCGTCAATGTGCCGCCCCTCAGAATCTGCCGCCTGGGACAATGGTCCCATCGGGTCCCATGGTAGGGCCGGCCCTGCCATGAGCCCTTCTTCCAGAAACCTCTATAGTTCCACTACAGGTACCCAAGGTGTAAGGATGAGCTTCGCCTTTTATTTCAAATAGATTGAACAATTCCGATTTTGCAAGTGATCGATTGCTCTGATCGTCTAAGATAGCATATGCCTTTAGAGACTTTTCTGGTTGATCCTTGTGGTATATGTTCACCAAGCATATCTTATGTGACAGCAGGAAGGTAAAGTCACCTGGTTGCATCCAGGGGGGTAGATATATTTCGCCCAGATTCAGGCTTTACGCCGATTTATACAGCTAGGTGGAGAGTTGTATAAGCCCAGCTGAGACTAGTGGGCTCATTGATGACTCATACCTCTAGGGAGAGGGCTGGGCGTCGTGCAGACAGGGAGTTGATGAGTCCAGCTGAACCTTGTCAGCTCATTTAGGCCTCTATAAGAAAGCCCAGATTCATTAGATGTTGGCTCATGCCTGGAAGCAGACCTGTGTGGACTGTCTAGGGAGAGTGAACCCCTGTGCGGTGAGAGAAAGCCTGTGTGGCTATATTTTGCTTGGACATTTAAAACCAGGGACTAGGACAGCACTAGGCTGATCCCAGTCGTTAGTTAGGAAACCTGTAAGTTTAGTCAGAGGTCAAGTTGACCAGGATTTATTTTGTGTTTGTTTTTTTTGCCTTGCTGTGTTTTTGTCACTGTAAATAGAAAATAAACCGCACCTTTTTTTGATTTTGAAAACCACAACCTCCGTCTGCTGGGCCTGTTTTTGGGTGGGGAGCCCATCCCGGGGGTCACACATACCCGCTGCCGAGCTAGCCCCCTCACAGTTGGTGGAGAACCAGTGGCAGTTTTTTTTTAAGCCAGCATGGAGGAGATACTGAAACAGCTGGCTCTAGCAAATGCCAATCAACAGCAGACAAATGCAGGTTTGCAAAGGAGCCTTGCAGCCCAGCAGCAAGCTCATCAACAGAGCCTTGCAACTTTACAACAGAGTCTGGAGGCTCAGCAACAAGCCCAACAGCAATCTGAGGCCCGCTTCATAGACCTGTTGCAGAAGCAAGAGCAGAGACTACAACAACAGATGGAAGCAGTAATGCAGCAACGTCCGCAGACCGGTGAGGAAAGCCGTCCCACTAATACCGCGTCCTTTGGGGTGAGTCGTTTATTGACAAAAATGACTGGAGAGGATGATCCAGAGGTATTTTTGACCACATTTGAAAGGACCGCTGAAAGAGAAAAGTGGCCTGAGGAGCAGTGGGCTGGACTGGTGGCTCCTCTGTTAACGGGTGAATCGCAGAAAGCTTACTATGACCTAGAGCCTGACCAAGCAAAAGACTATGTGATGCTAAAAGCTGAAATATTGGCAAGGCTGGGTGTCACCCTGGCTGTCCGGGCTCAGCGTGTGCATAACTGGACTTTCCAGCTTGGAAAACCCCCCAGGTCTCAAATGTATGATCTCATTCACCTGAGCAGAAAGTGGCTACAGCCAGAGACTTTGTCCGCACCAAAGATTGTGGAACGTGTTGTAATGGATCGGTTTTTGAGAGCTCTTCCTACTGCCATCCAAAAGTGGGTAAGCCATGGAGACCCAGAGACGGCCGATGGTCTTGTGGATCGTGTGGAGAAATACTTGGCTACAGAGAACCTGACGGCCTCTTCCAGAGACACTCGGACTTTCCACCCTAAGACCAGACCATCCCCAGGGGCGGATAAGATGATTCCAAGGGGTAAGGGTGGAGAGAGTGAGAGGGTGGGAGCTCTACCCCAAGTTTGGCGAGAACAGCCTGGGAAATCAGCGGCTCAAGAGGCGGCAAGAAGGATCATTTGCTACCGCTGCCGGCAAGCGGGACATATTGCAGCAAATTGCCCGGTTTTGGAGGAACCCATGCAGTGTGACTTTCTGACGGGCAGACGTCAGTCGCTGTGTGCGACAGTCGCATGCACTGCCATTCGGGGAACTGAGAAACATTTATGCAAAATGTGTATTAATGGTAGAAATGTTGTGGTATTGCTGGATTCAGGTAGCCTTGTGACCCTGATAAAGGCTGAGTTAGTTAAAACAGAGGTCTCTGGGAATAGCAAGGTAGCCGTTATTTGTGTGCATGGGGACACCCGAGAGTATCCAGTGACTACAGTGTGTTTCGAGACCCCCAAAGGTACCCTTTCTCATCCAGTGGGCTTAGTGTCTCAGTTACCGCATGACGCCATTGTGGGAAGGGATTTTCCGAAGTTCTGGGAACTGTGGGATGATCATGAGCCCCCCACTGGTGCCCCTATGTACCAGGAATATGATAGCCAGAACTCCTCTGAGAGTGGTGAGGACTCTCCCGAATTTCCCTTGTCAGTATTGGCAGGGGAGACTCAAGAAACTGGAGAGGAGCCCACCTCCTCAGACGAAAACCTACCGTCTGTGGAGTTTTCTGATCTTGAGGTTCACAGGGAAAACTTTGCCACAGAACAGTTGAAAGACCCCGCCCTAATAAAGGCACGGGAAAACGTAGTGAAAATAGATGGCGAGTTAGTGAACCCAGATAATACCTGCACTTACCCATACTTCAGCGTAGAGAAGGACCTACTGTATCGGGTGGCAAAAAGGGCAGAAGAAACCGTTGAGCAGCTGGTGGTGCCCAAACCTTACAGGAAGTTGGTGTTGGAGTTGGCCCATGGGCACATTCTTGGAGGTCATCTGGGGACAGAGAAAACCCGAGAGAGGGTATTACAGAGATTCTATTGGCCTGGGGTGATGAAGGACATAGAAAATTATTGTTCCTCCTGCCCTGTGTGTCAGAGGTCGGCCCCGATGCCACACTTCCGTAGCCCGCTGGTCCCTCTACCCATCATTGAGGTCCCGTTTGAGAGAATCGCAATGGATTTGGTAGGTCCTATAATCAAGTCCGCTAGGGGGCACCAGTACATATTGGTTATAATGGACTATGCCACCCGTTATCCAGAAGCGATCCCTCTCAGAAATACCTCGGCCAAAACCATAGCCAAAGAGCTATCTCTTGTTTTTAGCCGGGTGGGTATTTGTAAAGAACTGCTTACGGACCAAGGTACACCCTTTATGTCCCGGGTTATGAAGGAGCTGTGTAAATTGTTCAAAGTGACGCAATTACGTACATCTGTGTATCACCCCCAAACCGATGGGCTGGTTGAAAGATTCAACAAAACCCTAAAACAAATGTTGAAGAAAGTGGTGGATAGGGATGGAAAGGATTGGGACTGTCTACTTCCTTATTTGATGTTTGCTATTAGGGAGGTGCCCCAATCCTCTACGGGATTCTCCCCCTTTGAGTTACTGTATGGGAGACACCCAAGAGGGCTGTTGGATATTGCCAAGGAAACTTGGGAAAGTGAGAGTTCTCCCCACAGGAGTGTGATTGAGCATGTCGCCCTGATGCAAGATCGAATTGCACAGGTAATGCCCATCGTGAAGGAACATTTGGCCCAAGCGCAGTTGGCACAGCAGAGAGTGTACAACCGTGGAGCCAAGACCCGTACCTTTTCCCCGGGGGATAGGATATTGGTACTTGTCCCTACGGTTGAAAGTAAATTCCTTGCCAAATGGCAAGGCCCCTACGAGATAATGGAAAGAGTGAGCGAAGTGAATTACAAGGTCAGACAACCAGGAAGGCGAAAGCCCGAACAGATCTATCACGTTAATCTGTTGAAAGCCTGGAGGGATAGAGAGTCCCTAGTCGCAGACACTTGGTCACCAGCTCAAACTGGTTGCGTGATTCCTGAGGTTGGAATCGCAGCCACCTTGTCACAACCCCAACAACAGGAGGTTAAGGAGTTTGTGCTTCGCAACAAGGAGGTATTCTCTGAGCTGCCGGGACAAACATCTGGGGTAGAGCATGACATTATTACCCCGCCCGGTGAAAGGGTGAAGTTAAAACCCTATCGGATCCCAGAGGCCCGACGGGAGGCAATACGGGAGGAAGTACAGAAAATGCTGAACTTAGGGGTGATAGAGGAGTCCCAAAGTGATTGGTCTAGTCCCATTGTGTTGGTGCCTAAACCGGATGGGAGCTGGCGATTTTGTAACGATTTTCGTCAGTTGAACAAAGTTACAAAATTTGACACCTACCCCATGCCACGTATAGATGAGTTGATCGACCGGCTGGGAACAGCCCGATACATGACGACTCTTGACCTCACAAAAGGGTATTGGCAAATCCCCCTGGCCAAGTCAGCCAAAGAGAAAACCGCATTTGTAACCCCAGACGGGGCGTTCCAATATAAAAGAATGCCGTTCGGGTTACAGAATGCGCCGGCCACATTCCAGCGGAAAATGGACCAGATGCTGAGGCCCCATCGGAAGTATGCTGCGGCTTACCTGGATGACGTAATTGTCCATAGCACAGATTGGGCCTCACATCTGCCAAAAGTGCAAGCAGTCCTGGACTCTGTTCGGGAAGCAGGGTTTACGGCTAACCCCAAGAAGTGTACCATTGGGCAGGAGGAGGCCAAATATCTTGGGTACACCATTGGGAGGGGAGTAATAAAACCCCAACTCAACAAAGTCGAGGCCATCCAGAGTTGGCCACGTCCCAACAGCAAGAAGCAGGTACGAGCCTTTCTGGGAATCGCTGGGTATTATCGGCGATTCATTCCCCACTTTGCTTCTAAGGCTGTGCCCCTAACCAACCTGACGAAGGGGAAAGGGTCGGTCATGATTAAATGGACCCCCGAGGCTGAGGCAGCATTCCAATTCTTGAAACAAGCCTTATGTAGCCAGCCAGTGTTGTACTCACCCGACTTCTCTAAAGACTTTGTCGTACAAAGTGATGCGTCAGATGTGGGGTTAGGAGCAGTATTGTCCCAGGTCTGGAACGGGGAAGAGCACCCAGTCATTTACCTCAGCAGGAAGTTGAAGTCCCATGAGGTAAATTACGCCACCGTTGAAAAGGAGTGTTTAGCGGTGAAGTGGGCTCTAGATTCCCTTCGGTACTACCTGCTAGGTAGGCACTTTGACATGGTTACGGATCACGCTCCGTTAAAGTGGATGGCTCAAAACAAGGAAACAAATAGAAGAGTGAATAGGTGGTTCCTGGCCCTCCAGGAATTCAACTTCACAGTAAAGCATCGCCCTGGCGTTCAAATGGGGAATGTGGATGCTTTGTCTCGAGTACATGAATGCCTGATTGCTGGTGTTCCAACCCCGAGGTTAAAACAAGAGGGGGGGGTATGTGACAGCAGGAAGGTAAAGTCACCTGGTTGCATCCAGGGGGGTAGATATATTTCGCCCAGATTCAGGCTTTACGCCGATTTATACAGCTAGGTGGAGAGTTGTATAAGCCCAGCTGAGACTAGTGGGCTCATTGATGACTCATACCTCTAGGGAGAGGGCTGGGCGTCGTGCAGACAGGGAGTTGATGAGTCCAGCTGAACCTTGTCAGCTCATTTAGGCCTCTATAAGAAAGCCCAGATTCATTAGATGTTGGCTCATGCCTGGAAGCAGACCTGTGTGGACTGTCTAGGGAGAGTGAACCCCTGTGCGGTGAGAGAAAGCCTGTGTGGCTATATTTTGCTTGGACATTTAAAACCAGGGACTAGGACAGCACTAGGCTGATCCCAGTCGTTAGTTAGGAAACCTGTAAGTTTAGTCAGAGGTCAAGTTGACCAGGATTTATTTTGTGTTTTGTTTTTTTTGCCTTGCTGTGTTTTTGTCACTGTAAATAGAAAATAAACCGCACCTTTTTTTGATTTTGAAAACCACAACCTCCGTCTGCTGGGCCTGTTTTTGGGTGGGGAGCCCATCCCGGGGGTCACACATACCCGCTGCCGAGCTAGCCCCCTCACACTTAGCACAGGACTTACCACAGCGGTCTTCTCCACAAACTTCAGTGCAGAATGAAGAAATGATGGTAGAATTAGGCACTTGGTCTGTATTCTCCCCGCCATGCGTTAACCTGGGAGGAGTGTTGGCAGGTTGTGCAGAGCTGGGCTCAAGAGGATGGAGGGCTTGCACATGTTCTTCAGAGCCACACTCTATGCACTTGATGGACACATTACAGTCCCTTGCAAAATGTTCTGTAGAAGCACAGCACCTGAAACATACCCTAAATGTCTTTAAAAGCTCCTTGCGCTCTTCCAGAGGCTTTTTCCTAAAGCCGATACATTTATTGAGGGGGTGTGGCTTCTGGTGTATGGGACACTCTCTGTTAGGGTTTTCAATCTTCCTACTCTGTTTGTTCGTGGCCAGAACTGTGGTAGGAGTGGGAAGGATGTCAGTCTTTTTCACGGACACTGGGCCTCTATGGTTTCCATAGTTGCCCTGAAGACTGGTACTCTTAGGAAAGGGTGAGAAGAGGCTGTACTCACCGTAGGAAAAACTTGGATCGTTCTTGGTCTCTGCAATTTTCCTGATGAATTCACAGAAGAAAGAGAATGGAGGGAAGGAAACCTTGTTCTCTCTTTTGTATGATGACCCTAGTGCAGTCCATTTCTCTTGCAAACCATACGGGAGCTTGGAGACAATTGGGTTTACCCCTCTTGGAGTGTCAAGGTAACTGAGTCCAGGTAGTTTTGGGTCTGTCTTGGCTAGCTGAAGCTCAAGGAGAAGGTCACTCAGTCTCTGGAACTCCTTGTTGTCCTTACCGGATATCTTTGGGAAAGTTTCCAGACGCATGAACAAAGCATTTTCTATAGCTCCTGGACTGCCATAACTTTGCTCTAGTCGCTCCCATGCAGCTGTGAGGCCTGCAGTAGGATTGTCCATGAAAACCGATCTTAATGGCTTAACACGTGCAGCAGATAGAGGACCAAGCCATTTGATCAGCAGATTCAATTCTTGATCAGCTGTAATGCCAATATTGCTGATTGTAGTTCTGAAGGCACATTTCCAACTTCTGTAGTTCTCAGGTTGGTCATCAAAACTTGTAAGACCAGTCTTTGTGAGCTCTCTGCGAAGCATGTACCTCACAAACTCTTCTGTCTCAGTTGTCTCCGCCTTTATGTGAGATGCTGTTGGCTGTATGGTGCTGATTGCGTTATCTTTGACATTGTTGTTAAAGGACACAGGGAAATATGGTGCAGCAGATGCATCCAGGTGAGTTGCTTGCTTGAAGTCAGTTGTTCCAATGGTACGTTGATTCAAGGCTGTACCGATGACTGGAGATTGATGACTTGCTTGAAGCTTGCGCTGATGCTCTGTGACGTATGAAGGCAGGCAAGGTAGGCAGGTAGGAAATGCAGTGGAGTGATTTTGAGTGCAGGAAGTTGCTGGAACCTCTTTAACTTGAAGCTGTGAAGGAGTCTCTATGTAGTCGGGAGCATTGGAGACAATGGAGTGTGCACTGCAGTGGCTTAGGACATAGTCTTTAGTGCGTTTGAGGGGGTCTTCCATATCTGCTATGTTTAGGTTAATGCTGTCTTTCTCACTTGCACCTTCGTCTGCACTGATAGCTTGCTGTAGGACCCTTAGCTTTGCCATAGCTGCGTCATGTTTACACTGTTCATTTAAGGTTTCCATTGTTGCTCTTTGTCGTGCTGACTGCGCTTCCAACTCTGCCCTTTGACGTGCTGACTGCGCTTCCAACTCTGCCCTTTGACGTGCTGACTGCGCTTCCGACTCTGCTCTCTGAGCTTCCAACTCTGCTCTTTGACGTGCTGACTGCGCTTCTGACTCCGCTCTTTGACGTGCTGACTGTGCTTCCAACTCTGCTCTTTTTTCTGCATATGCCACCTGCACTTTGCTGGCTTCCACTTCAGTGCGGGCATTAATAAGTCGCTCACTGAGTGTTGAGTATCTTGAACTATGGGATCTTGACGAGTTTTTAGAACGTCTGGTGGAAACAGATCTGTGAGATGCAGTGTCCTGTAACAGCTTTATTTTTCCTTCTGTCTTTAATCTGGTTTGCTGGATAAAACTGTCTCTTTCAATATTGAGAGCATTGACGCGCTTTAATTGCATCATCGCATTTTCTGACTTCATGTTTTGTAAGACATTAGTGAATTTGATGTTGGTAAGCTGATAAAGCTCATATGAGGCAGAAAGTTGTTTAATGGCGCCCTCTAGTGTCAGTAGTTCACGTTCAACAGACACTGTATTGGCTTCAGCAAGGATTTTCTCCCAGACTAATTCCAAGCTATTTGACAATTCAGTCCTTGAAGCTTCATAATTCTCCATTACTTTCCAAGTGGGTTTAACTGAGCGTTTGGGTAACTCAGTTTCTTCAGGAACTTGTGGGGAGGTAGATGTGAGTTCACATGCAGAAGCTTGGTCACTCATGATAGCAGACTGACTGTGAAAGCAGGCAGGATCTGTGTGCTGAAATATGACACTGTGCAGATTGTCTCAGGCTATAAGGCTGCCATGTGCTGCTCTGTCCCTTCTGTCTTGCTATGAGGGCAGTAAATCTTGTCTGTTTCAGTACTGACATGCAGAAATCTTGTAATTAGGCTGTGAAACTCTGTTTTTCTACTGTTCTGTCTCAACTACAAAGCGATAAAGTTCATCTCCAGGTTTAAGTAGGCCTTACTCAAGCTGGTTTGCTATTATCCCTTGCATCGATACAGGCAGTTTAACTCAATGAATAAACTCACAGTTAGGATGACAGACGATGAATCCTTTCGAATGTTCCGTTTAATGATGGATATTCATAGGTAGAAAAACGTTGCAGTTGTAAGCCACATGTAAGATGTTTAGCATGGAAGATATACAGGAGTAATGACCAGAATCAGGAAGTGGAGGAGACATATAAAGAACTACGGTGAGAGAGAGAGTTCAGCTAGAAAGAAGGGGACAGATCTTAAAGACACAGAGCAAGAATAATCACATAGTGTAACACAACACTGATACAGGGGATATCTCCTAAACCGTGCAGGTTTAGGAGATATCCAGGGTAGCTACAGGTAAGCCTTATTATAGGCTTACCTGTAGTGAAAAGTGGATTGTAAGGGTTTACAACCACTTTAAAGAGATTGTAAACTTTTTTTTTCTTGTTAAAATAACAAACCTGGTATAAGAACCTGCTCTGTGAAATGATTTTGCACAGAGCAGCCCCAGTCCTCCTCTTCTCAGGTGCCCTGCTGGTGCTCCTGTCTCCTCCTCTTCTCGGTGTGCCACCATAGGAAGCAAGTGCAATGTCCTGTAGTGGCACACCTGCGGGCTCACTTCTAAACTCCGCTGCCTGCGTATATTGACACAGATAGCACAGCTCAGCCCAACTCCCTGCTCCCTTATCACAGAATTTGATTGACAGAAGAGAGAGCCATTGGCTTCTATCAATTTTCCCTGTGAGGAGAGAGAGAGAGAGGAAAGAGCTGCTACCCTCTGACACAGCACTGGATTAAAATCTGGCTCATGTAAGCATAAGGAGGGGCTTGACAAGATCCTGCAGCATGGAAGGGATTTTACCTAAATGCATAGAATGTGTTAGAATACAAATCCTTACGCCTTCAAAACCACTTTAAGGTTTTCCATAACTCTATCCCCATGTAAAAGAAAGTGTAGCGCCCACCCCAATTTTGGGGCGCTATATGTGTAAATTTAGGGGCAGTCTGAGCCAGTAGTTGGGCTCAGACCTATTATAGTTCAAATTGTTTGCTCTGCTCTGGGTGTGATACTGCCCGGCAGTGTTATTCTTCTATGCCTGCAGGTGGCACTGTCATCGCCGGCACAGGCTGGATCACGGGGGTATCACAGCACCTTGGGTGTCTTCTCTCGGCAGCCGTGCAGTGGGCGTGGTCTACCCGCTGTGCATGCTGGGAGAGGATACAAAAGGGGCAGACGCCATTTGGCGTGAGGCGATTCCAGGGGGACCCCAAGGCGTTCAGGTGGACCTCTGGTCCAGTGAGCGTGCCTCGTGGCCCTCATGGCATGCGTGTGTTTGGTCTCGGGCACCTTTAACCCGAAGCTCTGCTGCTGCATAGTAGGCCCAGCTCTCCTATCGAGGGCCTACGCTTCAGAGAAGGACCCCAGGCTGCCCGGTTGAAGGGGGCCCATCTTTAGGGAAGGAGTTTCAAGGGAAGATCAGTCCCAGCGGAGATAGCGACGGTACTGCTGTCTCGGGGAGAGGCCTGGAGGCCTACCTAAAGGGGGATCCATTATCTCTGACATCCGTGCTCCACTCCGGTTGCTAGGACCGCTCTCAAAGGGACTATCCGGTGAGCAATACCCACTCAGGCTTGAGTTGCGACGAAAGTGTTCTCTAAGTGTTGCGTGCCTGAACCTTTTCCCTACTTCATCTATTCTCTCTCTCTCAAAGTTTTACCTCAAGAAAAGAATAAAACCTTGCTGCTTAGGTTTTACACCTGTGTGGACATTGGCTTTATTACAAAGGGAATTCCGCCTATACAACGGAGACCAGGGATCCACTCTGGAGAGGTAACTCACTGCAAGACCCAAAAACATTAACACCGCTCGCCCCTCTCTCTCTACTCGGGGGGGGGGGGGGGATATCGGGCAAGTAGCAGGTGTGCCCTGACTGCACAAATGGCAGAAAAGCAGAAACAGGGCTTCCAAAAGTAACCTTATTCTGATAACAAAATCTAGTATTGTTTTTTCTTGACAGTAAAATGTCGTATCACCTTCTGAAAAACGTACTGATTAATATGAAATTATCTGTGATACATATAATGGGAATTGCAGCCTTAACTTAGTGTCTAGACTTAAACTTCGTCATATTTAAATAACCAATGCTTTTAAATTTACAGGTTCCATTTTACCAAATCTCAGAAATGTCTGTGGTTTACCAAACTACTCAGACTAATTACTTAATGAAAAACACATTTGAGGATACCATGAGCTAGCGCTTGAACGCCATGCACCAAACGTGCCAACTATTAAGTCCTTCTCAATTTTCCAGTTTGTGTTCTCTAGTGGCATCTAGTGGTCCTATAAAAAATGACATGTCAAGAAACAAGTGCTAGGTAACTAAAGATTTGACCCCACTGTTAACATATCAATAGTCATCTATTTATTATAGTTCAGGAGAGACATGTAGACAGATTCATAAATCCTTGCTGTAACGGATATGGACTGTATGAATTGCTGTTATCTGTTCACAAGGAGAGCAGTCTGAAAAATGAAATAATATGTATTTTATTGGAGCTCTAGCTATAAAAATACCTAATACATACAATTGATGTATTTCTTTTACATACAAATAAACTTTTCATTTGGCTGAGCTTTACAGCATATTGGTATGTATGCTTAGCTACAGCTTGCACAGATAAATCAGTGTTAACCAAGGTAACATACAACTATTTGTTCATTCTAAAGCTGACAATACATATTACAATCCTAGAATACAATCTGAAAACATCCACATTTAATAATGGAAGCACCTGAATGACAGGACACAAACTGAATGAATAGCTCAGGTATGCCTGGCACTGAGGCTGGGTTCACACCTATGCGAATTGCATGTGAGTTTCACCGTATCCAATTTGTATGGTAGGAGATTGTGACTGGCTCTCTATGGAGCCGGTTCACACATCTCTGCTGCGGCTCAAGTGCGAATTTGCACAGGGGTCCTGTGCATCTTTTGGTCCGTTTCAAGTTCGAATTCAGCCCAAAAATTCAGACTTGAAAAGGTGAACGGGGACGCACCGGACCCCTGCTGTGAGCCGCATGCGGCAATAGAGTGAACCCAGCCTGAAAGAGATTGCACAAAGATTGTACAATCGGATTGAAATCTCTATGGTCAATATTAAAGGAATAGTTCACCTTTACCACAAAACTACCCTTAAGCCGTGGTTCACATTGGTGCTTTTTGACATGTGAATTGCCGGCAAAGGCACCGTCCTAATCGGTGCGACGCTGCATTTTCGGCGACACACCGATTACAAAAAGTAGTTTCTGTACTACTTTTTGCAATTTCGGGGTGTGATTTCCATTGACATCTGTGCAGAAACCCGCACAGATGTCTGTGAAATCGCCGCCACAATCAGGACTGACATGCGGGAGTGAAATCGTGCAAGTTCAGCTGAAATCGCACGGCTTCATTACCGCAGCACAGTGTGTATTAAAGTCTTCTTCTTTAATTGTACCTACAGGTAAACCTATAGTAAGGCTACATCCTCGTACACACGGCTGGGAATCCCGTCAGGAAAAAAACGTCGGTTTTCCTGACAGGATTCCTGGCAAGCTTTCCTTGCTCGCCGAGTGTACACACGGCCATTCAAAAGAACCGCCGTTCTTTTGAATGGCAAGAACGTGGTGACATCATCAACTACGACGAGCATGCGCTCGTCACATTCGATGCCGTCCCTGCCATTTTGCTACACCATACACTACCCTTGTAAGCTACCGCGCATGCGTCAAAGTCTCATCGAGCATGCGCGGGCTTACCTGGGACAGGTAAGCATACACACTCACGGTTTTCTCGGCAGGAAAAACTCTGCCGAGAAAATAGAGAGCAGGTTCTCTATTTTTCTCGTCGGGATTCCCGGCAGTTTTCTCGCCGAGAAACCATACACACGACCGGTTTGGAGTGGTCTGGTACTAGGGGGGTCTGTAACTGGGGGGGGTCTGTAACTGAGGGGGGTCTGTAAATGAGGGGGGGTCTGCTACTGGGGGGGTCTGATACTGGGGGTGGATCTGTAACTGGGGGGGTGTCTGTAACTGGGGGGTGTCTGTAACTGAGAGGGTCTGTAACTGAGGGGGGTCTGTACTGAGGGGGGTGTCTGTAACTGGGGGAGTGTCTGTATCTGAGGAAGGTCTGCACTGGAAGGGTCTGTAACTGAGGGTGGTGTCTGTAACTGGGGGGTGTCTGTAACTAAGGAGGTGTCTGTACTGCTGGGGGGTCTTCACTGAGGGGGTCTGTACTGAGGGAGGGGGTCTATATTGATGGAGGGGGGTCTGTACATAGTGGGGGGGGGGTCTGTACTGAGGGGGGGACTATAGTTGGTGGGGGGTGACACCATTTTTTTTCCGCACCAGGTGACACCAACCCTAGTGACGCCACTGGATGTTGGCAATGTCAGCGGTGTGCCGGCGCTGATCCAAGGCATCGTTCTAAGGTAAGAATTTCATAATGAGCTAGTATGCAATGCATACTAGCTCATTATGCCTTTGTCTTGCAGGTTGTTGTTGTTTTTTATGGCTCAGTTCACACTACTGTGACCTGAAAGTTGCGCAACTTACGGTGCGACTTTGCCAGGTGACTTCCTAGCAATTTGCTGGCCACTTGACCACTTGACTACTAATTTGATGCAACTTTGAAGCGACTTCGTCTTGTGCAGGAATGCAGAGATAACAGCATACAGAAAGGTGCCATGCACTGCCTGGGTAATCTTCCTTTAATGTCGAATCCAAATAACCACTAGCGTTGCTAGCCAGGTGCGGGGGGGGGGCGGGCCGCACCCGGGTGACACCCACTAGAGGGGTGACACCCGTGGGTAGCGCAGCGGCACCACACTGACATCGCCCGCCCGCTGCCCTGTGCCTTAGGCTCACGCTGCAGCTGTGTCCCTCAGCGGAGCGGAAGGAAGTCGCCGCCCCCTCTGCCTCCTCTCTGTTTACATCCACAGAGGAGAAGGAGGGGCCCGTGGCGCTCGAGAGACACACCGCTGTGTGTATCTGCTGCTCTGTTCTGAGGTCTGTAAGGTAAGGGGGGCATCTTTACTGATGGGGGGAGGGGGTGTCTGTACTGCTAGGGTCTGCACAAGGGGGAGTTTGCACCAGGGGGGGGCTGTAACTGAGGGGGGTGTCTGTACTGAGGGGGGTGTCTGTACTGAGGGGGGGTCTGGTACTGAAGGGGGTGTCTGTACTGAGGGGGGTGTCTGTACTGAGGGGGGTGTCTGTACTGAGGGGGTGTCTGTACTGAGGGGGGGTCTGGTACTGAGGGGGAGGGTCTGTAACTGAGGGGGGTGTATGTTTCTGAGGGGGGTCTGTTACTGAGGGGGGTGTCTGTACTGAGGGGGGTGTCTGTACTGAGGGGGGTGTCTGTACGAGGGGGTGTCTGTACTGAGGGGGGTGTCTGTACTGAGGGGGGTGTCTGTACTGAGGGGGGGGTCTGGTACTGAGGGGGAGGGTCTGTAACTGAGGGGGGTGTATGTTACTGAGGGGGGTCTGTTACTGAGGGGGGTGTCTGTACTGAGGGGGTGTCTGTACTGAGGGGGGTGTCTGTACGAGGGGGGTCTGTAACTGAGGGGGGGTCTGCACTGAGGTGGGGGTGTCTGTACTGAGGGGGAGGTTCATACTGAGGGAGGCGAGTCTATATTGATGGCGGGGAGTCTGTACTTAGTGGAGCGGGTTTGTACTGAGGGAGGGGATCTATACTGTGGGAGTGGGGTCTGTAGTTAGTGGAGGGGGGTCTGTACTGAGGGGGGACTATAGTTGTTGGGGGGTGACACCATTTTTTTTCGCACCGGGTGACACCAACCCTAGTGACGCCACTGCAAATAACATCAATATAGATGAGGATACGACTTGGAGGCGACTTCCATTAACGTCTATGGGCACAAGTCAGATAGAAGTCGCCTTGAAGTAGTACAGGAACCTTTTTTTAAGTCAGAACTAATTAAGACAGCTCTCTTTGACTAACGTGGGATTTCACATGTCATGCGACTTGGAGTCTCACAAGTTGGATCCCAAGCCTTAGAAATCAACTATTTGTGGCATGATGTTTTTTTTTTATTATTATTTAAAAAGGACTAACTATATAAAAAAATATTTATAAAATGCAGATATCACATTCTTGTTCGTGTTTCCAATTCACCTATGTGATAAATACTGAATTCTTCCCATCTTAATTTAAAAAAAAATATGAATCTGGCTGTTCATTTAAGTTTATAAGGAAGGAGCCTAGCCCAATGCGTTTTTGTTTTTATCGTTTAAATGTGTCACTTTCCACAAAAGTAAATCAAAGGTTTTCTTATTAGAGGAACAGTGAGTTCTGTACAGTATTAAGTGAGTGTGAATCATCAAAGTATTAATGAGTTTTTTTTCTCTTATTATAATGTAGAGGAACAGTAAGTTCTGTACAGTATTAAGTGAGTGTGAATCATCAAAGTATTAATGAGTTTTTCTCTTATTATAATGATATTATATTTAAACTGGTTGTAAACCCTTTACAACCACTTTAAACTACAGGCAAGCCTATAATAAGACTTACCTGTAGCTGCACTGGATATCTCCTAAACCTGCACGGTTTAGGAGATATCCCTGTATTTGCATGTGCCGACGTCATGCGGCACATGCGCACTTAAGCCAACTGAAGCAATGGCACATACGTGCCGTTGCTTCAGTTGTACTGTGCCGCTCCCGGCGGCTCCCACGCGCATACGCGGGAGTGACATCATCACGGCTCCGGCCAATCACAGCGCTGGAGCTGCGATACCCGGAAATAACCTCCGGGATAGATGTTGCCAGCGCCGGAGGGGGAGACGAGGACGTCTGCAGGGGCTTCGTTCTCGGGTAAGTAATTCATAATGAGCTAGTATGCTATGCACACTAGCTCATTATGCCTTTATCTTGCAGGCTGTTTTAAATTTTTTTATTTTTTCAGGAGGGTTTACAACCACTTTAAAAGTACCAGATATTAGGGTTTGTGGGCTTTTCTCTCTTGCAGTGGTGTATTTCAATATCTTAAGACATTTAAGGACAGTTTTCATTTCTGTATATGAGAGAGCGCCAGATACACGTCATAATTGTAAATATGGGCATGGCTGATAGGAAAATATTTGAACAAAACGTTAGAATCAAATATTACCTAAGTGAGTGAGAGAGCCAAATAAAATCTCATACTGTTCAGATAAAAAAATGCCAGTCTCTGAGTCCACTGTCCAACATTACACATTACACATTCACTGCTCAAAGTGTCCTTTCCAATCTTTATATAAACCTAGTGACTGCATATACACCACTAAGTACAAATTACACACAAATCTAGAGACACAGCCTGGGGAATTCATAAAGGGTGATGGTGCTTGCTCCCGATTCATGTACCTGTCAAAGCCAGATACATTATTCTGATGCCGCATACACACGACCGTTTTTAATGTCATTGAAAAAAACGACATTTTTCTCGACGTGATTCTTCTCAAGCCTGCCTTGCCTACACACTATCATGAAAAAAAATGCTCGAGCAAAGCGCGGTGACGTACGAAATGTACGACGGCACTTTAAAGGGGAAGTTCCATTCAGATGGCGCCACCCTTTGGGCTGCTTTTGCTGATCCTCGTGTTAGTAAAGTTTGCTGAGAGACGATTCGCGTTTTTCAGCCTCGTGCTCTTCAGTCTGTTACAGCGCGACGAATGTGCTATCTCCAATACAAACGCTAGTTTTACCAGAACGAGCGCTCCCGTCTCATTACTTGCTTCTGAGCATGCGCATTTTTTTCACGTTGTTAAAGCCTACACACACCCGTTTTTCATGACGAGAAAAACGACGATGTGAAAAATGACGAGAAAAATTAGAGCATGTTCCAAATTTTGAATGCCCATTTTTCACGTCGTGAAAAATGCTCTGGAGCCCACACACGATCGTTTTTAATGACCAAATTAAAAAATTTCATTTTTCTCGTCATGAAAAACGGTCGTGTGTACGCGGCATATCAGTCAAAAACTGGGTTGTCCTTATCCAGAAAATAAGGAACCAGAAGACCAAATGAGTGACACAGCTTACAATGTAGGGGAAAATAGAAAAATATACAAAACAGACACACAACACTACAATTAAACAGATTCTGTTTAATTGTAGTGTTGTGTGTCTGTTGTCTTGTGTTGTGTGTTGTCATATCCGGAGACTATTTGACACAATAGTCTTTGGATATGTGTCAAGTTAGTAGTGTCAATACTGCCATCTCCCATTGGGGAGTATAATGAATTTTTATTCATAAATAAACGCACTATATATTTTCTATTTTTCCCTACATTGTAAGCTGTGTCACTCATTTGGTCTTCTGGTTCCTTATTGTCTGGATAATGACATCCCCGTTTTTGATGTATATGCCATGTTCTTGACTAGAGTGACGCTACCTATATATGGTAAACAATGGTATGAGGATATTCGTGTGTTATCACACATAAATTAAGGCCCTTCTTTCCCCTTTTTTCAGTTTATATTATTCTATCAGTGCCTGCACTGAGATAAGTGTCCATACTGGACTCCTTCCTCACTATGCACATTCCTCAATCACTGCACCCATCATACTGACAGGCACATGGTCAGTAGGGTGACCATATTTCCAAACTACCATTCAGGGACACCCTCCCTTCCCAAAAATCAGCTTGTGCTGTAACGAATCACAGCACAGTGATTGGACACAAGAGGCGGGATTTATGATTTCTCCAATCACAAGCAGGGGGCGGGGATTGTGTTCCTCTAGACATTTCCGGCCAGGACAAGTACTGTCAGTGAGTAAAGCGGTGATGTGGCGGCCTTTTTTGGGGGCATCAGATTGGCCCGGGGGGGGGGGGGGTGGCTATGTCAGTTTCATTCCGGGACACTGTATTGTCCTGGAATGAATGTGCCCGGGACAGACCTGCAAAATGCGGGACTGTCCCAGGCAATCCGGAACACGTGGTCACCCTAATTTGGCCAGGTAGTTTTCTACTATGGGTGAATGGAGCCTTATGGAGAGAGACTAGTTCCCCATCAGGCCTGCTTTACTTTTTATTGCCGGTACACAGCAGCGGGTGGAATCAGTCAGTGGTACTCAGTCCAATAGCAGCTTTGGAATCCCCCCACTGATGCGTGTTATCAGTTACAGGCAAGGCAGACCTGAGAGAAAACTAGTGTCCCCCATCAGGCTCCAACCACCCAACAGGTGTCGTGGCTGTGAAATTAAGTGGAGAGGTGGGCAGGGCCTAATGGGGGACTCTGACAGACTAATTCCTCATCAGGTCCTCCTTGCCTGTGACTGACAGTAGGCAGCAGTAGATGGGTTCTAAAGCTGCTATTGGACTAAATAAAAGCTTTGGAATTCACCCACGTCCATCCTCTGTCAATCACAGGCAATGTGGACCCGAAGGGAAACCAGTCTTTTGGAGTTCCCCATCAGGCTCCAGCAACTCTTGTTGCCATTGTTGTGTCTCAGCAGTGCAGACAGACTTTTAACAGGTCACCATCTTTATTAATCACAGAAACTTCCTGTTCCAACTCCTCCTGCTATCTCTTAAAGCTCCTAAAGCAGAAATGCTATAACATTTTCTTAAAATGAGAATAATGAAAATGAGGTCCATCCTCCCTAAATTTGACATTTTGAGAGAGAGAGCTGAAGTCCGATAACAATCCTTCACAATATTTTATTCATAAGAGATAAGCAGTCTGGGACATCTAAACAAATCCAACAGACGGGTAGTGCAGTTCCGCCGAAGAGCTAGTCAGCGTAGTTCCTAGCGGAAGCCCTCGTCATAAAACTGACTAAAATTAAAGTGATTGTAAATGATCACCCTGTAAAACCACCCATTCAGTTTAAAATAGAGATGAAAGACAAAACATTTTTGTATACATATAAAAAAACATTATAAATACCTTTTTTCCCTTTTTTTATAGTGATCACATTCCCTATGCTCTCAGCTGCATAAGAGCTTGGGGGAGGAGAAGCAACAGCACCCTAAGCTTCCTAGTGAATGGTTGTGCAACGGAGGCATGTCAAGACAGGTCTGATTATTGGAGGAGAACACACTGAGTTCCCAGCATAGATAGAGAACTGACCATTGTGTGTTCTCCTGCCTAGTGTGGTCAGTTTTTAATAGGAAAGCTGAGGAATTGGCAGAAACACTAGGATTTCACACAAAACAATACAAACAGAACAGAAGACTTTTTTTATCCAAGTACACGGTACAGCAGAAACATATTTGGAACATGAAATGTTGGGGTAGCAAAAGCTTTAATTAAATGAATATGTAAAAACATGTTTTAAAAGATAGATTTATTGTTACAGTATTAAAGCCTAAGTTTGAGTAAACATTTTTTTTTTGCACAAAGAACGGTACTTATACATTTAATGAGAAGTGTCTCTTGTGTTGATGCCAGATGTCCTAGTTGAAATTAGGCTTGTGCAATTCGTTTCGTAACGAATTGAAATTCGTCCGAATTTAGCAACTTTCGGACATTCGGAAGCATTCGAATTTCCGAACAAAGCAATTACGAATAAGACCGAATCCGAAATAAATTATACCGCAAATAGCGAATGCCCGAATGTCTTCGGCATAATTCGTTATGAAAAAGTTACGAATGTACGAATCCATACGAAGCACAATAACACTCACTCTGCTCTGCTCTCTGCTTCTCCCACACCGTGCTGAACTCCCTCTCAAAATGGTGTACAGGGGCGGAGGTTATAGCCGCATGTAAAAAACGAAAGTAAAATACGAGATTTCGAATCCATTCGAAGCACAATAACACTCTGCTCTGCTCTCTGCTTCTCCCTCACCGTGCTGAACCCTCTCAAAATGGTGTACAGGGGCGGAGCCTATAGCCGCATGTAAAAAACGAAAGTAAAATACGAGATTTCGAATCGTTACAAATAACCGCTATGTATTTAGAAAAGTACAAATCCATTCGAAGCACATTAGGCATAATAGGCAGCGTCGTTGTGAGAGAGACACGGAAAATTACGAATCAACGAACCCAAAAAAAGTTACGAAAGTAGGAGTTGTGTCCAGAATCAACGAAAAACAACGTACTCTACCGAAAGTACGAATTATAAAGCAACAAAAAATTCAACGAAAAATGTCGCTTGCAAAAATACGAATGAGTCCGAACACGAAAAATCCCGTCTAGCAAAATTACGAATGATTACGAATCAACAGGACCGGAAAGAAACGAACCGAAACGGAACGAATTTTTCCGTTGTGCACAAGTCTAGTTGAAATCTGAAGTCCTCTGCCCCCAAATACCCCCACAGCTGTAAACTTCCAGTACTGTGGGGGTGAATAGACTTGAGAAACCTGTCACAGACACTGGTCAAGAGTGCCGACTCTGCCCACTCTTCTACCCCCTCCTAGGGATGAGCTTTATGTTCGGGTCGAACATGAGTTGGACTCGAACATTGGCTGTTCGCCCCGTTCGCCGAATAGCGAACAATTTGGGGTGTTCGCGGCAAATTCGAAAGCCGCGGAACACCCTTTAAAAGTCTATGGGAGAAATCTAAAGTGCTAATTTTAAAGGTTAATATGCATGTTATTGTCATAAAAAGTGTTTGGGGACCTGGGTCCTGCCCCAGGGGACATGTATCAATGCAAAAAAAAGTTTTAAAAACTGCAGTTTTTTCGGGAGCAGTGATTTTAATAATGCTTAAAGTGAAACAATAAAAGTGAAATATTCCTTTAAATTTCGTACCTGGGGGGTGTCTAAAGTATGCCTGTAAAGTGGTGCATGTTTCCCGTGTTTAAACAGTCCCTGCACAAAATGACATTTCTAAAGGAAAAAAGTAATTTAAAACTACTCGTGGCTATAATGAATTGTCAGGTCCCAGCAATACAGATAAAAGTCATTGAACAAAACGGCATGGGTCCCCCCCCCCCCCCAGTCCATCACCAGGACCTTTGGGTCTGGTATGAATATTAAGGGGAACCCTGAACCAAAATTTAAAAAAAAAATGCGTGGGGGTCCCCCCAAATTCCATACCAGGCCCTTCAGGTCTGGTATGGATATTAAGGGGAACCCTGCGCCATTTTTTTTAAAAATGGCGTAGGGACCCCCCTCAAAATCCATACCAGACCCTTCAGGTCTGGTATGGATTTTAAGGGGAACCCCACGCCAAAATTAAAAAAAAAATTGGCTTAGTGTTTCCCCTAAAAATCCATACCAGACCTTTATCGAAGCACGCAACCTGGCAGGCCACAGGAAAAGAGGGGGGACGAGAGAGCGCACCCCTCCTGAACCGTACCAGGACACATGCCCTCAACATGGGGAGGATGTCCCCATGTTGATGGGGACAAGGGCCTCATCCCCACCACCCTTGACCGGTGGTTGTGGGGGTCTGCAGGTGGGGGGCTTATCGGAATCTGGAAGCCCCCTTTAACAAAGGGGACCCCCAGATCCCAGCCCCCCCCCTATGTGAATTGGTAACAGGTACATTGTATCCCTCCCATTTCACCCAAAAAAGTGACAAAAATTGTAAAAAAACACACACACACAGCTTGTGACAAGTCCTTTAATAAAAAATAAAAAAAATTCCCACAATGTAATGCTTCCACGACCCGACGATACACGAAGCCACGATCTATTCCACCTCCATGGGAGGAGGCTGCGGAATGACGCGAGACCCGCTTGACAGCTCTTAAATAGCCGAGGGTGGGGCCATCCGTGATGACCCTGCCCCCTCTGACGCAACGGGGAAGCGCCGCAGGGTTACCCAGTGACATGTACGGGTGACCCCGCCCCCCTCTCACGCAACGGGGAAACGCCGGGGTTATCCAGTGACATGTACGGGTGACCCCGTCCCCCTCTGACGCAACACGTGTCGTTTTCCGTTGCGTCAGAGGGGGCGGGTCACCCGTACATGTCAGTGGGTAACCCAGCGTTTCCCCGTTGCGTCAGAGGGGGCGGGGTCACCCGCACCCTCAGCTATTTAACAGCTGTCATTGCGCGAGAGCGTCATTCAGCGGGTGCCTGCCATGGAGCCAGGATCGCGTTGGCGTTGGTTTTTTTTTCTTCGTATCCTCCGCAGAGTGGATTTACATCGCTGGAATTTTTTTTTCTTTTCTTTTTTCTTTTTAATAAAGCTGTGTACTGTAGTTTTTTAAAATGTTTACACTTTTTTGGTGAAATGGTAGGGGTACAATGTACCCCGTTACCAATTCACATGGGGGGCGGGATCTGGGGGCCCCCTTTGTTAAAGGGGGCTTCCAGATTCCGATAAGCCCCCCACCCGCAGACCCCCACAACCACCGGGCAAGGGTTGTGGGGATGAGGCCCTTGTCCCCATCAACATGGGGACATCCTCCCCATGTTGAGAGTATGTGGCCTAGTACGGTTCAGGAGGGGGGCGCTCTCTGATCCCCCCTCTTTTCCTTCGACTTGCCAAGTTGCGTGCTCGGATAAGGGTCTGGTATGGATTTTTGGGGGGAACCCAACGACATTTTTTTTTGCCCCGGGGTTCCCCTTAAAATCCATACCATACCAGGTCAGCCACCAATTGTGCAAGTTCTCCCACTTAAAAAGATGAGAGAGGCCTGTAATTGTCATCATAGGTATACCTCAACTATGAGAGACAAAATGTGGAAACAAATCCAGACAGACAATCACATTGTCTGATTTTGAAAGAATTTTTTTTGCAAATTATGGTGGAAAATAAGTATTTGGTCACCTACAAACAAGCAAGATTTCTGGCTCTCACAGACCTGTATCTTCTTCTTTAAGAGGCTCCTCTGTCCTCCACTCATTACCTGTATTAATGGCACCTGTTTGAACTTGTTATCATTATAAAAGACACCTGTTCACAACCTCAGTCACACTCCAAACTCCACTATGGGGAAGACCAAAGAGCTGTCGAAGGACACCAGAAACAAAATTGTAGACCTGCACCAGGCTGGGAAGGCTGAATCTGCAATAGGCAAGCAGCTTGGTGCGAAGAAATCAACTGTGGGAGCAATAATTAGAAAATGGAAGACATACAAGACCACTGATAATCTCCCTCGATCTGGGGCTCCACGCAAGATCTCACCCCGTGGGGTCAAAATGATCACAAGAACGGTGAGCAAAAATTCCAGAACCGCATGGGGAACCTATTGAGTGACCTGCAGAGAGCTGGGACCAACGTAACAAAGGCTTCCATCAGTAACACACTATGCCGTCAGGGACTCAGATCCTGCAGTGCCAGACGTGTCTCCCTGCTTAAGCCAGTACATGTCCGGGCCCATCTGAGGTTTGCTAGAGAGCATTTGGATGATCCAGAAGAGGATTGGGAGAATGTCATATGGCCAGATGAAACCAAAGTAGAACTGTTTGGAAGAAACACAACTCGTCGTGTTTGGAGGAGAGAGAATGCTGAGTTGCAACCAAAGAACACCATACCTACTGTGAAGCATGGGGGTGGCAACATCATGCGTTGGGGCTGTTTCTCTGCAAAGGGAACAGGACAACTTATCCGTGTACATGAAAGAATGAATGGGGCCATGTATCGTGAGATTTTGAGTGCAAACCTCCTCCCATCAGCAAGGGCATTGAAGCTGAAACGTGGCTGGGTCTTTTAGCATGACAATGATCCCAAACACACTGCCCGGGCAATGAAGGAGTGGCTTCGTAAGAATCATTTCAAGGTCCTGGAGTGGCCTAGCCAGTCTCCAGATCTCAACCCCATAGAAAACCTTTGGAGGGAGATGAAAGTCTGTGTTGCCCAGTGACAGCCCCAAAACATCACTGCTCTAGAGGAGATCTGCATGGAGGAATGGGCCAACATACCAGCAACAGTGTGTGACAACCTTGTGAAGACTTACAGAAAACATTTGACCTCTGTCATTGCCAACAAAGGATATATAACAAAAGTATTGAGATGAACTTTTGATATTGACCAAATACTTATTTTCCACCATAATTTGCAAAATAAATTATTTCCAAATCAGACAATGTGATTGTCTGGATTTGTTTCCACATTTTGTCTCTCATAGTTGAGGTATACCTATGATGACAATTACAGGTCTCTCTCATCTTTTTAAGTGGGAGAACTTGCACAATTGGTGGCTGACTAAATACTTTTTTTTCCCCACTGTAAATGTCGGAATTGGAGTAAACTTCCACTGACAGTGGTAGGCAGAGCGAAACTTATTAAGATGATCTGAATACCGCAGCTACTTTATATCCTTCATAATTCCCCCATTTGGATTATATCACATTGGTAGAATCTCTTTTTCGAGAACTTATCTGGTGTAAAAAACAATCTTGCATAAAATTAACCTCCCTAATATTAGCTAAAGATGCAGGAGGGCTTGCTATACCACATATAAAAAGTAATTTTTTAGCCTTGCAATTACAGCAACTTTTGGTTGGATGGAAATATCAGAGTCTGCCCCTATACAGGGCCTGCTGTTGCCGTTATGTAGGGATTACTCACTTGTCGCTTTATTGGAGACAGGAAATATGCGAATGGTAAACGGGTTCATGACGGGCAAATTATTTGAGTATGGCAAAAATATCACCAATATGAAGGGGTACACATGCCACGCCCCAATATGGGGAAATGCAAACTATGAGGAATTGGGAAAACTGGAATGATTCAATCTATGGAAAAAACACGGGTTAAGGTACCTGACGCAACTATTTAAGGAGGATAGTTTAACCACTTGTCAGCTTAAAGACCGGAGGTCTTTTTACAATTTCGCACTGCATCGCTTTAACTGACAATTGCGCGGTCGTGCAACATGGCTCCCAAACAAAATTGGAGTCCTTTTTTTCCCACAAATAGAACTTTCTTTTGGTGGTACTTGATTACCTCTGCGGTTTTTATTTTTTGCGCTATAAACAAAAATACAGCGACAATTTTGAAAAAAAAGCAATATTTTTTACTTTTTGCTACAATAAATATCCCCAAAAAATATATATAAAAAAAACTTTTTTTTTTTCTCAGTTTAGGCCGATACGTATTCTTCTACATATTTTTGGTAAAAAAAATAGCAATAAGCGTCTATTGATCGGTTTGCGCAAACGTTATAGCGTCTACAAAATAGGGGATAGTTTTATGGCATTTTTAATAATATTTTTTTTTTACTAGTAATGGCGGCAATCAGCGATTTTTATCGTGACTGCGACATTATGGCGGACACATCGGACACTTTTGACACATTTTTTGGGACCATTGTCATTTTTACAGCAATCAGTGCTATTCAAATGCACTGATTACTGTAAAAATGACACTGGCAGTGAAGGCGTTAACCACTAGGTGGCGCTGTAGGGGTTAAGTGTGCCCTAGTGAGTGATTCTTACTGTAGGGGGGATGGGCTGTGTGTGACATGACACTGATCTCCGCTCCGATTACACGGAGCGGAGGTCAGTGTCATTGTCACTAGGCAGAGCGGGGAGATGCTTGTTTACATTAGCATCTCCCCGCTCTATCTCTCCGTAAGACAATCGCGGGTATCCCCGTGGCGATCGAGTCCACGGGACCCACGGCTGGCGGCACGCGTGCAACCACACGGCGGCATCTTAAACAGGACGTACCTGTACGCTCATATGCCTGTCCGCGCCATTCTGTCAATGTAAATAGGTGTGCGCTGGTCCTTAAGCGGTTAAAATCCTTTACTCAAACAATTGAAGAATATGAAATCCCGAAGAATCTTTTTTTTTCAATATCTTCAGCTTAGACATTCTATAAAAGCACAGACAGCTACTGTGAAAACAAAGGGAATCCCCTCTCTGTCTTCGATGTGATGGCTGACCCGCAAATTTCATTCATATGTTATGGAAATGTTCCAAACTTCATCGGTACTGGCAGGGCGTAATTGAGACTATTAACAGCTTGTTAGGAATAAAATTGCCACTAGATCCGGGTTTATGCCTGTTAAACATGATGAAACAATTTTTGGATCCCGGATGGTGATTATATTACAATATTAAAGTGGTTGTAAACCCACTTGTTGGACTTCTACCTATAGGTAAGCCTAGAATAAGGCTTACCTATAGGTAGTGGAAATATCTCCTAAACGTGCGCCGTTTGGGAGATATTTCACTTGTAGTCCACCGTAAATACCAACGGCGCATGCACAGGGAAGAAACAAAACTAAGTGCCGTATCTTCCCAAGCCCGTGCCGTGAATCGCGGCTACCGCGCGAATGCCCGGGAGTGATGCCATGCGGCTCCGGCGAATCACATAGCCGGTGTCCGTGTCCCGGAAGGAAGAGGGGCCAGAAGATGGACGCTGCCTACTCTGGGGACATCGCTGGATTCTTTTGCAGGTAAGTGGCACATAATGGGCTAGTATGCGATGCATACTAGCCTATTATGCTTTTCATTTGCAGGCTTTGCAGCGGGCTAAAGAGGAAGTAAAACCCATCGGGGTTTACTTCCTCTTTAAGAAGCCTGTTTCAGACACGCAAGTTAATAGTTTAAAAATGGATCTCAACATACCCCCACCCCCCCCAACAGTGGAGAAGTGGAGAACACAAATTAGGGAAAGTTTGTTAAAAGAGAATTATGTATTTTTGCATCGAGGCTGTTCAGGGAAATTCAAGACTATATGGAGAAGGTGGCTGGTCGATTTTGGCCCAGATTTGGAAGGAGTATTATAGCTAGCGAGGGGTTAGAGGGGAGAGGGAGAGACTTTTGACTATGTTGTGTTTTTTTTTTTTTTTGGGGGGGGTTGCTTGTATCTGTATCTGGATTGTATGTACGCAATTTATTGTTTATTGGTGTATGTAAAAAGGAAAAAAACAATAAAAAAAGTTATTGGACTTACAGTAAATGAAGTGGCAGAGGTGCATAATGTTGAAAATTCAATATGCTGTGAATAATGAAATGGTGTATCAGGGCTCGTTCACACCATACATGCTTAAAAACTGATGGGAACTAATGGGAAAACCACACAGATTTCACTTGCAGAGACATTAGTTTCACATCCGTTTACATCAGGTTTAACCACTTCAGCGCCGGAAGGTTTTACCCCCTTCCCGACCAGCCCATTTTTTGCGATATGGCACTGCGTTCCTTTAACTGATAATTGCACAGTCATCCAACCCTGTACCCAAACAAAATTGATGTCCTTTTTTCCCACAAATAGAGCTTTCTTTTGGTGGTATTTAATCACCTCTGAGGTTTTTATTTTTTGCGCTATAAACAAAAAAGACTGACAATTTTGAAAAAAATATATATTTTTTTACTTTCTGCTATAAAACATACCCAATAATTTTTTAAAAAAAATCTAATTTCTTCATCAATTTAGCTCAATATGTATTCTGTTACATATTTTTGGTAAAAAAAATTGTATATTGATTGGTTTGCGCAAAAAGTTATAGCTATACCTTACAAACTATGGGATATTTTTATGAAATTTTGTTTAATTGATTTTTTTACTAGTAATGGCAGCAATCTGCATTTTTTAGCGGGACTGCGACATTGCAGCAGACAAACAAAAACAGAAACCGCTCAGGTGTGGACGTCCTCCAAGTGACTATCTCCTCCCAACAGCCAAGGGTGCAGGCAATGCAATTTCAGGCAAAACAAAAGATCAAGTCTTCTGGACAGCAGCACTCCAATAAAAAGCCTTTATTATGTAAAATCTTCAAAAATCCAAATACAGCACAGCAAGTCACAAAATTCTGGTTAGAGCTGACTAGTTTCACTCTTTCTTAGTCAGCAGACAAATCGGACACCTAACTGACGCTTTTGACACTTTTTGGGGACCAGTGACATTATTACAGTGGTCAGTGCTAAAAAAAATGCCATGTAACTTGTGACAGCAGGAAGGTAAAGTCACCTGGTTGCATCCAGGGGGGTAGATATATTTCGCCCAGATTCAGGCTTTACGCCGACTTATACAACTAGGTGGAGAGTTGTATAAGCCCAGCTGAGGCTAGTGGGCTCATGGATGACTCATACCTCTAGGGAGAGTGTGGGGCGTCGTGCAGACAGGGAGTTGATGAGACCAGCTGAAGCTTGTCAGCTCATTTAGGCCTCTATAAGAACTCCCAGATTCATTAGGTGTTTGCTCATGCCTGGAACCAGACCTGTGTGGACTGTCTAGGGAGAGTGAACCCCTGAGCGGTGAGACAAAGCCTGTGTGGCTATTTGCTTGGACATTTAAAACCAGGGACTTAGGGACTAGGACAGCACTAGGCTGATCCCAGTTGTTAGTTAGGAAACCTGTATGTTTACTCAGAGGTCAAGTTGACCAGGATTTATTTTATTTATGTTTCTTTTGCTTTGCTGTGTTTTGTCACTGTAAATAGAAAATAAACCGCACCTTTTTGATTTTGAAAACCACAACCTCCGTTTGCTGGGCCTGTTTTTGTGTGGGGAGCCCATCCCGGGGGTCACACACACCCGCTGCCGAGCTAACCCCCCCTCACAGTTGGTGGAGAACCAGTGGCAGTTTTTTTTAAGCCAGCATGGAGGAGATACTGAAACAGCTGGCTCTAGCAAATGCCAATCAACAGCAGACAAATGCAGGTTTGCAAAGGAGCCTTGCAGCCCAGCAGCAAGCTCATCAACAGAGCCTTGCAGCCCAGCAGCAAGCTCACCAACAGAGTCTGGAAGCTCAGCAACAAGCCCAGCAGCAATCTGAGGCCCGCGTCATAGACCTGTTACAGAAGCAAGAGCAGAGACTACAACAAATGGAAGCAGTAATGCAGCAACGTCCGCAGACCAGTGAGGAAAGCCGTCCCACTAATACCGCGTCCTTTGGGGTGAGTCGTTTATTGACAAAAATGACTGGAGAGGATGATCCAGAGGTATTTTTGACCACATTTGAAAGGACCGCTGAAAGAGAAAAGTGGCCTGAGGAGCAGTGGGCTGGACTGGTGGCTCCTCTGTTAACTGGTGAATCGCAGAAAGCTTACTATGACCTAGAGCCTAACCAAGCAAAAGACTATGTGATGCTAAAAGCTGAAATTTTGGCAAGGCTGGGTGTCACCCAGGCTGTCCGGGCTCAGCGTGTGCATAACTGGACTTTCCAGCTTGGAAAACCCCCCAGGTCTCAAATGTATGATCTCATTCACCTGAGCAGAAAGTGGCTACAGCCAGAGACTTTGTCCGCACCAAAGATTGTGGAACGTGTTGTAATGGATCGGTTTTTGAGAGCTCTTCCTACTGCCATCCAAAAGTGGGTAAGCCATGGAGACCCAGAGACGGCCGATGGTCTTGTGGATCGTGTGGAGAAATACTTGGCTACAGAGAACCTGACGGCCTCTTCCAGAGACACTCGGACTTTCCACCCTAAGACCAGACCATCCCCAGGGGCGGATAAGAGGATTCCAAGGGGTGAGGGTGGAGAGAGTGAGAGGGTGGGAGCTCTACCCCAAGTTTGGCGAGAACAGCCTGGGAAATCAGCGGCTCAAGAGGCGGCAAGAAGGATCGTTTGCTACCGCTGCCGGCAAGCGGGACATATTGCAGCCAATTGCCCGGTTGTGGAGGAACCCATGCAGTGTGACTTTCTGACGGGCAGACGTCAGTCGCTGTGTGCGACAGTCGCATGCACTGCCATTCGAGGAACTGAGAAACATTTATGCAAAATGTGTGTTAATGGTAGAAATGTTGTGGTATTGCTGGATTCAGGTAGCCTTGTGACCCTGATAAAGGCTGAGTTAGTTAAAACAGAGGTCTTTGGGAATAGCAAGGTAGCTGTTATTTGTGTGCATGGGGACACCCGAGAGTATCCAGTGACTACAGTGTGTTTCGAGACCCCCAAAGGTACCCTCTCTCATCCAGTGGGCTTAGTATCTCAGTTACCGCATGACGCCATTGTGGGAAGGGATTTTCCGAAGTTCTGGGAACTGTGGGATGATCCTGAGCCCCCCACTGGTGCCCCTATGTACCAGGAATGTGATAGCCAGAACTCCCCTGAGAGTGGTGAGGACTCTCCGGAATTTCCCTTATCAGTATTGGCAGGGGAGACTCAAGAAACTGGAGAGGAGCCCACCTCCTCAGACGAAAACCTACCGTCTGTGGAGTTTTCTGATCTTGAGGTTCACAGGGAAAACTTTGCCACAGAACAGTTGAAAGACCCCGCCCTAATAAAGGCACGGGAAAACGTAGTGAAAATAGATGGCGAGTTAGTGAACCCAGATAATACCTGCACTTACCCATACTTCAGCGTAGAGAAGGACCTACTGTATCGGGTGGCAAAAAGGGCAGAAGAAACCGTTGAGCAGCTTGTGGTGCCCAAACCTTACAGGAAGTTGGTGTTGGAGTTGGCCCATGGGCACATTCTTGGAGGTCATCTGGGGACAGAGAAAACCCGAGAGAGGGTATTACAGAGATTCTATTGGCCGGGGGTGATGAAGGACATAGAAAATTATTGTTCCTCCTGCCCTGTGTGTCAGAGGTCGGCCCCGATGCCACATTTCCGTAGCCCGCTGGTCCCTCTACCCATCATTGAGGTCCCGTTTGAGAGGATCGCCATGGATTTGGTAGGGCCTATAATCAAGTCCGCTAGGGGGCACCAGTACATATTAGTTATAATGGACTATGCCACCCGTTATCCAGAAGCGATCCCTCTCCGAAATACCTCGGCCAAAACCATAGCCAAAGAGCTATCTCTTGTGTTTAGCCGGGTGGGTATTTGTAAAGAACTGCTTACGGACCAAGGTACACCCTTTATGTCCCGGGTTATGAAGGAGCTGTGTAAATTGTTCAAAGTGACGCAATTACGTACATCTGTGTATCACCCCCAAACCGATGGGCTGGTTGAAAGATTCAACAAAACCCTAAAACAAATGTTGAAGAAAGTGGTGGATAGAGATGGAAAGGATTGGGACTGTCTACTTCCTTATCTGATGTTTGCTATTAGGGAGGTGCCCCAATCCTCTACGGGATTCTCCCCCTTTGAGTTACTGTATGGGAGACACCCAAGAGGGCTGTTGGATATTGCCAAGGAAACTTGGGAAAGTGAGAGTTCTCCCCACAGGAGTGTGATTGAGCATGTCGCCCTGATGCAAGACCGAATTGCACAGGTAATGCCCATCGTGAAGGAACATTTGGCCCAAGCGCAGTTAGCACAGCAGAGAGTGTACAACCGTGGAGCCAAGACCCGTACCTTTTCCCCGGGGGATAGGATACTGGTACTTGTCCCTACGGTTGAAAGTAAATTCCTTGCCAAATGGCAAGGCCCCTATGAGATAATGGAAAAAGTGAGCGAAGTGAATTACAAGGTCAGACAACCAGGAAGGCGAAAGCCCGAACAGATCTATCACGTTAATCTGTTGAAAGCCTGGAGGGATAGAGAGTCCCTAGTCGCAGACACTTGGTCACCAGCTCAAACTGGTTGCGTGATTCCTGAGGTTGGAATAGCAGCCACCTTGTCACAACCCCAACAACAGGAGGTTAAGGAGTTTGTGCTTTGCAACAAGGAGGTATTCTCTGAGCTGCCGGGACAAACATCTGGGGTAGAGCATGACATCATTACCCCGCCCGGTGAAAGGGTGAAGTTAAAACCCTATCGGATCCCAGAGGCCCGACGGGAGGCAATACGGGAGGAAGTACAGAAAATGCTGAACTTAGGGGTGATAGAGGAGTCCCAAAGTGATTGGTCTAGTCCCATTGTGTTGGTGCCTAAACCGGATGGGAGCTGGCGATTTTGTAACGATTTTCGTCAGTTGAACAAAGTTACAAAATTTGACACCTATCCCATGCCACGTATAGATGAGTTGATCGACCGGCTGGGAACAGCCCGATACATGACGACTCTTGACCTCACAAAAGGGTATTGGCAAATCCCCCTGGCCAAGTCGGCCAAAGAGAAAACCGCATTTGTAACCCCAGACGGGGCGTTCCAATATAAAAGAATGCCGTTCGGGTTACAGAATGCGCCGGCCACATTCCAGCGGAAAATGGACCAGATGCTGAGGCCCCATCGGAAGTATGCTGCGGCTTACCTGGATGACGTAATTGTCCATAGCACAGATTGGGCCTCACATCTGCCAAAAGTGCAAGCAGTCCTGGACTCTGTTCGGGAAGCGGGGTTTACGGCTAACCCCAAGAAGTGTACCATTGGGCAGGAGGAGGCCAAATATCTTGGGTACACCATTGGGAGGGGAGTAATAAAACCCCAACTCAACAAAGTCGAGGCCATCCAGAGTTGGCCACGTCCCAACAGCAAGAAGCAGGTACGAGCCTTTCTGGGAATCGCTGGGTATTATCGGCGATTCATTCCCCACTTTGCTTCTAAGGCTGTGCCCCTAACCAACCTGACGAAGGGGAAAGGGTCGGTCATGATTAAATGGACCCCCGAGGCTGAGGCAGCATTCCAATTCTTGAAACAAGCCTTATGTAGCCAGCCAGTGTTGTACTCACCCGACTTCTCTAAAGACTTTGTCGTACAAAGTGATGCGTCAGATGTGGGGTTAGGAGCAGTATTGTCCCAGGTCTGGAACGGGGAAGAGCACCCAGTCATTTACCTCAGCAGGAAGTTGAAGTCCCATGAGGTAAATTATGCCACCGTTGAAAAGGAGTGTTTAGCGGTGAAGTGGGCTCTAGATTCCCTTCGGTACTACCTGCTAGGTAGGCACTTTGACATGGTTACGGATCACGCTCCGTTAAAGTGGATGGCTCAAAACAAGGAAACAAATAGAAGAGTGAATAGGTGGTTCCTGGCCCTCCAGGAATTCAACTTCACAGTAAAGCATCGCCCTGGCGTTCAAATGGGGAATGTGGATGCTTTGTCTCGAGTACATGAATGCCTGATTGCTGGTGTTCCAACCCCGAGGTTAAAACAAGAGGGGGGGTATGTGACAGCAGGAAGGTAAAGTCACCTGGTTGCATCCAGGGGGGTAGATATATTTCGCCCAGATTCAGGCTTTACGCCGACTTATACAACTAGGTGGAGAGTTGTATAAGCCCAGCTGAGGCTAGTGGGCTCATGGATGACTCATACCTCTAGGGAGAGTGTGGGGCGTCGTGCAGACAGGGAGTTGATGAGACCAGCTGAAGCTTGTCAGCTCATTTAGGCCTCTATAAGAACTCCCAGATTCATTAGGTGTTTGCTCATGCCTGGAACCAGACCTGTGTGGACTGTCTAGGGAGAGTGAACCCCTGTGCGGTGAGACAAAGCCTGTGTGGCTATTTGCTTGGACATTTAAAACCAGGGACTTAGGGACTAGGACAGCACTAGGCTGATCCCAGTTGTTAGTTAGGAAACCTGTATGTTTACTCAGAGGTCAAGTTGACCAGGATTTATTTTATTTATGTTTCTTTTGCTTTGCTGTGTTTTGTCACTGTAAATAGAAAATAAACCGCACCTTTTTGATTTTGAAAACCACAACCTCCGTTTGCTGGGCCTGTTTTTGTGTGGGGAGCCCATCCCGGGGGTCACACACACCCGCTGCCGAGCTAACCCCCCCTCACAAACTGTACTAATGACACTGGCAGGGAAGGGGTTAACATCAGGAGTGATCAAAGGGATGTGTCCTTAGGGGGTGCTTTCTAACTGTTGGGGATTAGGGATGGGCCCGGTGCTCGATTCGAACCCATGTTCGAATCGAGCATCGGGCGTTCGCTCGCTCGTCGAGCCCAGAACTATTTGGGCCGTTCGCATCACATTCGTGTGATGCGAGCGGCCCCGCAATGCATTGCGGCCGGCGCGGCCGGCGCAGTGCATTGCTGGCTGATGATTGGCCAAGCATGCACTGTGACCCCGCATGCTTGGCCAATCACAGCGCCCGAAACTCGGAGAGCAATAATTGGCTACAGGCAGGACGCCTGTAGCCAATTACAGCTCAGGGGCTTTAGTACACGCCCCACCATTTAAAAGGCCGCCACGCCATCGGCCCCGGTCACATGAGTTCCGGCTTTAGGAGAGATTAGTCTGCTGATTCTGTCTTTGCTTGATACTGAAAGATTTGCTCTTCTTTGCTAAACCATTGGCTATTTCTTTGCTAAACCATTGCTACCTAAGTCATTGATCGTTCATTGCTGCTGATTGCACAGTTAGTGTGTTATTAGCTGCTGCTGGGGATTAGTCTGGTGCGTGCTTACTGTTAGTACAGTATTGCAGTAGTACCAACCGCAGTGCTGTTAGCACAGCATTGCACCCCAACAGCACCCATAGGACTTCTAGTGTGTTAGTGGCAGCAAACAGAGCTCCTATATTTTCTTCTCAGCAGCACCCATAGGACTTCTAGTGTGTTAGTGGCAGCAAACAGAGCTCCTATATTTTCTTCTCAGCAGCACCCATAGGACTTCTAGTGTGTTAGTGGCATCACACAGAGCTCCTATATTTTCTTCTCAGCAGCACCCATAGGACTTCTAGTGTGTTAGTGGCAGCAAACAGAGCTCCTATATTTTCTTCTCAGCAGCACCCATAGGACTTCTAGTGTGTTAGTGGCATCACACAGAGCTCCTATATTTTCTTCTCAGCAGCACCCATAGGACTTCTAGTGTGTTAGTGGCAGCAAACAGAGCTCCTATATTTTCTTCTCAGCAGCACCCATAGGACTTCTAGTGTGTTAGTGGCAGCAAACAGAGCTCCTATATTTTCTTCTCAGCAGCACCCATAGGACTTCTAGTGTGTTAGTGGCATCACACAGAGCTCCTATATTTTCTTCTCAGCAGCACCCATAGGACTTCTAGTGTGTTAGTGGCAGCAAACAGAGCTCCTATATTTTCTTCTCAGCAGCACCCATAGGACTTCTAGTGTGTTAGTGGCATCACACAGAGCTCCTATATTTTCTTCTCAGCAGCACCCATAGGACTTCTAGTGTGTTAGTGGCAGCAAACAGAGCTCCTATATTTTCTTCTCAGCAGCACCCATAGGACTTCTAATGTGTTAGTGGCATCACACAGAGTTCCTATATTTTCATCTCAGCAGCACCCATAGGACTTCTAGTGTGTTAGTGGCATCACACAGAGCTCCTATATTTTCTTCTCAGCAGCACCCATAGGACTTCTAGTGTGTTAGTGGCAGCAAACAGAGCTCCTATATTTTCTTCTCAGCAGCACCCATAGGACTTCTAGTGTGTTAGTGGCAGCAAACAGAGCTCCTATATTTTCTTCTCAGCAGCACCCATAGGACTTCTAGTGTGTTAGTGGCATCACACAGAGCTCCTATATTTTCTTCTCAGCAGCACCCATAGGACTTCTAGTGTGTTAGTGGCAGCAAACAGAGCTCCTATATTTTCTTCTCAGCAGCACCCATAGGACTTCTAGTGTGTTAGTGGCAGCAAACAGAGCTCCTATATTTTCTTCTCAGCAGCACCCATAGGACTTCTAGTGTGTTAGTGGCAGCAAACAGAGCTCCTATATTTTCTTCTCAGCAGCACCCATAGGACTTCTAGTGTGTTAGTGGCAGCAAACAGAGCTCCTATATTTTCTTCTCAGCAGCACCCATAGGACTTCTAGTGTGTTAGTGGCATCACACAGAGCTCCTATATTTTCTTCTCAGCAGCACCCATAGGACTTCTAGTGTGTTAGTGGCAGCAAACAGAGCTCCTATATTTTCTTCTCAGCAGCACCCATAGGACTTCTAGTGTGTTAGTGGCAGCAAACAGAGCTCCTATATTTTCTTCTCAGCAGCACCCATAGGACTTCTAGTGTGTTAGTGGCAGCAAACAGAGCTCCTATATTTTCTTCTCAGCAGCACCCATAGGACTTCTAGTGTGTTAGTGGCAGCAAACAGAGCTCCTATATTTTCTTCTCAGCAGCACCCATAGGACTTCTAGTGTGTTAGTGGCAGCAAACAGAGCTCCTATATTTTCTTCTCAGCAGCACCCATAGGACTTCTAGTGTGTTAGTGGCAGCAAACAGAGCTCCTATATTTTCTTCTCAGCAGCACCCATAGGACTTCTAGTGTGTTAGTGGCATCACACAGAGCTCCTATATTTTCTTCTCAGCAGCACCCATAGGACTTCTAGTGTGTTAGTGGCAGCAAACAGAGCTCCTATATTTTCTTCTCAGCAGCACCCATAGGACTTCTAGTGTGTTAGTGGCATCACACAGAGCTCCTATATTTTCTTCTCAGCAGCACCCATAGGACTTCTAGTGTGTTAGTGGCAGCAAACAGAGCTCCTATATTTTCTTCTCAGCAGCACCCATAGGACTTCTAGTGTGTTAGTGGCAGCAAACAGAGCTCCTATATTTTCTTCTCAGCAGCACCCATAGGACTTCTAGTGTGTTAGTGGCAGCAAACAGAGCTCCTATATTTTCTTCTCAGCAGCACCCATAGGACTTCTAGTGTGTTAGTGGCAGCAAACAGAGCTCCTATATTTTCTTCTCAGCAGCACCCATAGGACTTGTAGTGTGTTAGTGGCAGCAAACAGAGCTCCTATATTTTCTTCTCAGCAGCACCCATAGGACTTCTAGTGTGTTAGTGGCATCACACAGAGCTCCTATATTTTCTTCTCAGCAGCACCCATAGGACTTCTAGTGTGTTAGTGGCAGCAAACAGAGCTCCTATATTTTCTTCTCAGCAGCACCCATAGGACTTCTAGTGTGTTAGTGGCATCACACAGAGCTCCTATATTTTCTTCTCAGCAGCACCCATAGGACTTCTAGTGTGTTAGTGGCAGCAAACAGAGCTCCTATATTTTCTTCTCAGCAGCACCCATAGGACTTCTAGTGTGTTAGTGGCAGCAAACAGAGCTCCTATATTTTCTTCTCAGCAGCACCCATAGGACTTCTAGTGTGTTAGTGGCATCACACAGAGCTCCTATATTTTCTTCTCAGCAGCACCCATAGGACTTCTAGTGTGTTAGTGGCAGCAAACAGAGCTCCTATATTTTCTTCTCAGCAGCACCCATAGGACTTCTAGTGTGTTAGTGGCAGCAAACAGAGCTCCTATATTTTCTTCTCAGCAGCACCCATAGGACTTCTAGTGTGTTAGTGGCAGCAAACAGAGCTCCTATATTTTCTTCTCAGCAGCACCCATAGGACTTCTAATGTGTTAGTGGCATCACACAGAGTTCCTATATTTTCATCTCAGCAGCACCCATAGGACTTCTAGTGTGTTAGTGGCATCACACAGAGCTCCTATATTTTCTTCTCAGCAGCACCCATAGGACTTCTAGTGTGTTAGTGGCAGCAAACAGAGCTCCTATATTTTCTTCTCAGCAGCACCCATAGGACTTCTAGTGTGTTAGTGGCAGCAAACAGAGCTCCTATATTTTCTTGTCAGCAGCACACATAGTACCTATAGTGTGTTAGTGTCAGCACCCATAGGACCTACAGTGTGTTGTGAGCACACATAGGAGTTCTATTTTTTATACTATATACACTACCGACTACAATGGCTGGAAGACCGCCAAGGAGAGGCAGAGCGTGCCGAGGCAAGAACACAGGGCAGGCAGGCTCTGTTTCTAGAGACAACAGTGCTGGCCGTGGACGTGGTCGTGCATCGTCATCAGCACGTGGCCATGGGACACGCTTGTCTTTGTTTTCGGCAGCTGGACATGTGGAGCCGCATCATGCCGAAGGCTTGGTAGAATGGATGACCAAGCCCTCCTCATCCTCCTCATCCTCTCTCACCCAGGCTCAGGGTACTGGCAGAGCAGCTGCCAACGCGTACTCAATGGCATCATCAGCCACCCCTTCCCTAGACCCACCATGTCCTCCTGAGGAGTCCCCCGAACTGTTTGAGCACAGTGTTGGGTACATGCTCCAGGAGGATGCCCAACGATTCGAAGGCTCGGATGATGATACCCAGCTTGAGGAAGTCAGTAGTGTGCGCGCAGAGAGAGGGGATGCTGAAGGACAGCAATCTGGCAGTAGTGTTCCACCAGCTGCAGCTTACTGCCAGGTTTGCTCTAGTGGTGAAGAGGGAGGGGATGATGAGGTCACTGACTCCACGTGGGTGCCTGAAGGGAGAGAGGAGGAGGAGGAGGAGGATGCAGCGTCACATGTCCAACGAGGCAGGATGCCCCCTGGAGGCCAGCTAGAGGCCAGCACAGCAACTGTACCACACCGCAGAGCTCCGCCTGTGCAGGGCGCTGCCTCTGCACGTTATCACAAAAGTTCTTTGGTGTGGGCCTTTTTTGAGACGAGTGCATCAGATCGCACCACTGCTATTTGCAATATTTGTCTCAAGCGTATCTCGCGTGGCCAAAACATCAGCCGCTTGGGCACCACAAGCATGAGCAGACATATGTCGACCTGCCATGCAGCTCGTTGGCAAGCACACATAAAAGACCCACACCAAAGAACAAAGCGGACCTCTCCTTGCTCCTCATCAGCTGGGATCTCCATCCCCACTATATCTTCAGTCCTCTCTGAAAGCTGCTCTGAGAGGACTGAAGGTGTAGAATTAGGTGTGTCACAACCAAGTACTTGCAGTACACCGACGTCCGATTGTAGCAGGCAAATTTCCCTGCCCCAGCTGCTGGACCGTCGAAAGAAGTATACTCCCAGCCATCCACATGCCCAGCGGTTGAATGCTAGCTTGGCTAAATTGCTAGCACTTCAACTGCTGCCTTTTCAGTTGATAGACTCGGCCCCCTTCCGTGAGTTTGTTCAATGTGCGGTTCCTCAGTGGCAGGTTCCCAAACGCCACTTTTTCTCACGGAAGGCAATTCCGTCTCTCTACTGGCATGTGGAAGGCAATGTCCATGCCTCGCTGGACAGGGCGGTCAGCGGTAAGGTGCATATTACCGCTGACTCATGGTCCAGCAGGCATGGACAGGGACGTTATCTTTCTTTCACGGCCCATTGGGTCACTCTATTGGTAGCTGGGAGGGATGCAGGACAAGGTGCAGTAGTGTTGGAGGTTGTTCCGCCACCACGCCTCCAAAATGCTACTACTGGTTGTGACACACCTCTCTCCTCCACCCCCTCCTCTTCTTCTTCCTCCATGTCCTCTTCGAGTGCTCTGTCCTCGGAACCAGCGGTGCTCCGTAGGCGTACAAGGGGCTACGCGAGTACGCAGGCAAAAAGATGCCATGCCGTGCTTGCGCTGGTGTGTTTGGGGGACAGGAGCCACACTGGGCCAGAGGTTCTGGCAGCTCTGCAGGGGCAGGCCGAGAGGTGGTTGACGCCACGCCAGCTTAAGCCAGGAATGGTCGTTTCTGATAATGGCACCAACCTCCTCTCCGCCCTGCGACAGGGGCAGCTCACCCATGTGCCCTGTATGGCTCACGTCCTCAACCTGGTGGTGCAGCGGTTCTTGGGCAGGTTCCCAGGCTTACAGGATGTCCTGAGGCAGGCCAGGAAAGTCTGTGTGCATTTCCGCCGATCTTATAATGCCAGTGCTCGGCTGACTGAGCTGCAAAAGGAGCTGAACCTGCCCAAGAACCGCCTAATATGTGACATGCCCACCAGGTGGAACTCAACGTTGGCCATGCTGCAGCGACTGCACACGCAGCAGAGGGCCATCAATGAGTACATTTGCGACTACGGCACCAGGACAGGGTCAGGGGAGCTTGGCTTTTTTTCCCCACGCCAGTGGAGCATGATCAGGGATGCATGCACTGTCCTCTCACCATTTGAGGAGGCCACGAGGATGGTGAGCAGTGACAGTGCATGCATCAGTGACACTGTACCTCTTGTCCACCTGTTGGAGCATACGCTGCGTGGGATAATGGACAGGGCACTTGAGGCAGAACAGAGGCAGGAAGAGGAGGACTTCCTTGTCTCTCAAGGCCCCCTTTATCCAGACAATGTTCCTTCTGTCCCACCCATCACACAGGAAGAGGAGGAGGAGGAGGAGGAGGAGGAGGATTGTGTGAGCATGGAGGTGGAGCCTGGCACTCAGCATCAGCAGCAGCAGTCTTTTAGGGATGATGTACAGTCCCAACAAACCAGTGGACTTGTACGTGGCTGGGAGGAGGTGGCTGGCGATCATGTCATCCTCAGTGACCCAGAAGACTCCGGACCGAATGCCTCAGCTAACCTACGCTGCATGGCCTCCCTGATCCTGCAAAGCCTGCGGAAGGATCCTCGTGTTCTTCGGATCAAGGAGAGTGACCATTACTGGCTGGCCACTCTCCTTGATCCACGGTACAAGGGTAAGGTTGCGGACCTTATCTTGCCGTCGCAGAGGGAGCAGAGGATGAGACATCTCAGGGAGGCCTTGCAGAAAGGTCTGTGCAACACGTTCCCAGAAACTGGGAGGTTACAAACTCCTGGTCCTGGACGACGAGTTGCTGAGGCTTCGGTCAGTAGCAGAAGGAGCGGTGGGGAAGGTGGACGTCTGACCGATGCGTTCAGACAATTTTTTAGTCCGCAGCCCCAAGGTATGATCGGTTCCAGCAACCATCGCCAGCGTCTGATATACATGGTGCAGGAATACCTAGGGGCAAGGTCAGACTTGGACACCTTTCCCACCGAAAATCCTCTGGCTTACTGGGTCCTGAGGATGGATCACTGGCCAGAGCTTGCACAGTATGCAATTGAGCTACTGGCCTGTCCTGCATCCAGCGTTCTTTCCGAACGCACATTCAGTGCTGCTGGAGGATTTGTCACCGATCATAGGGTGCGCCTGTCCACCGACTCGGTTGATCGACTGACCTTCATAAAAATGAATCAGTCTTGGATCACCACCAGCTACCAGACACCTGAAGCGGATATAACGGAATAATTTATAATGTCACATCCCTTCAAGACTGCCTATGCTGATGCTGAGTGACTGTCCTGTTATGTTCACTGACTATCCTCTTCCTCCTCCTCAATGATCCATGCCACCACACCAGTGCCTAAGGCACAATTTTTCAGCCCCTGTATAACAGGGGCGTGTAATTACAATTTTTTAAAAAGATGCTTCGCAACAGGTGTGACTGCTGTGCTCAGAGTACAGTATCTGTGAGGGGTTGCAGTGTTGTGGCACCAGCACCAGTGCCTAAGGCACAATTTTTCAGCCCCTGTTGGGGCGTGTAATTACAATTTTTAGGCAATGCTTTGCAACAGGTCTCATTGCTGTGCTCAGAGTACAGTATCTGTGAGGGGTTGCAGTGTTGTGGCACCAGCACCAATGCCTAAGGCACAATTTTTCAGCCCCTGTTTAACAGGGGCGTGTAATTACAAATCTTGATCTAATAGTTCACAGCAGGGCCCATTCCTGCGCCCACCAAGAGTAACTATGAGGGCCTACAGTCTTGTGGCAACACCGTCCACCACCACCACCACCACCAAAGGCCCAATTTTTCTGCCCTGTTCAACAGGTGCATGCAAGTACAAATCTTGATCTATTAACTCACAGCAGGGCCCATTCCTGTGCCCACCAGTCTTGTGGCTACACCAACATCTAATAGGGCAAATTTCTGCAGAGTATATACGGCAGGCCCCTACTTTCAAACATCCAACTTACAAACGACTCCTACTTGCAAACGGCAAGAGAAAACAGGAAGTGAGAGGAAATCTACCCCTAGGAAGGAAAATTCTATCCTGTTAGATTTAATTTGGGAAAAAGGTATCTCCTCTCTACTGATGCTTTATCACCAATCCTTGTTTCAATTAAAACCCCACTTTTCCAAAAACATTTGTCATTGGGACGGAAAGTGAGGTGACATGTTCTGAACAGATGTGCAAAGACAGCAAATGTTACAGGGGTGATAACCCCTCCCTATGTTCTCCAAAAAGCTTAAAAATTGATTTTTTTGGGATGTAGCTACACTTCATAATGTACCTGTTCAGATTCTACTTAAGAACAAACCTACAGTCCATGTCTTGTTTGCACCACCTATATACTGCTGTTCAGAGTATATAGGGTTGTAGGTATAGGGTTTTATTTTGGGTGCGGGGTCCCCCTTAGTATCCATACAAGACCCAAAGGGGCTGGGGTGGGGGGGGGGGTGATGGGGTAGCCATGCCATTTTTCTCAAGGATTTTCAGCCATATGGCGGCCAGGACAAGACATGACATTAAAGCCGCAAGTGGTTTTAAATGGCTTCTTTTTTTCCTTTACAAATGTCATTTTGTGCAAGGACAGTTCTAAACACGGGAAACACATGCCACTTCACAGGCATACTTTAGACACCCCCCAGGTACCATATTTAAAGGAAAATTTCACTTTTTTTTTTTTCACTTTATGCATCATTAAAATGACTGCTCCCGAAAAAACTTTAGTTTTTAACATTTCTTTTTGCATTGATATATGTCCCCTGGGGCAGGACCCGGGTCCCCAAACCTGTTTTATAACATTAACATGCATATTGGCCGTTGTAATTAGCAATTTTGATTTCGAACGTTCGCGTCCATTATAACGAATAGGGTTCGAAAATTCGCGCGAACTTTCGGTCCGTTCGAAGGTTCTGGTGCGAACCGAACCCGGGGGTGTTCGGCTCATCCCTATTGGGGATGTGCTTTAAGGAAAACAGAGATCTGTGTTTCTGCTTAGCAGAATAACAAGATCTCCATTTTCCTCTCTGGCAGAACGACGATCTGACTTGTTTACATAGGCAGACCGCCATTCTGCCTCTCCTCAGAATGATCGTCGGGCCCGCTGTACCCGCTGATTGGCTTTCGCTGTGACCAAGCACAGCGGGAGTGAGGCCCCGGAGCTGAAGGAAAAATCACCTACAGGCCCTCAAGGGACGCCCTGCCGCAGTATATGTACGTGGGTCGGTCCTTAAGCGCTTAATGCACGCTGACATCAGTTTTCATGCATGTCAGTTATGTGCCCTATTCACACCAATGTTGATGTCATGTCAGTTTTTTTTTTCTGCGCAGAAAAATCCAAATGTGATACCAGTGTTGTGGTGTGAACAGGGCACGTAGAGATCAATTGATTTTTTTGTGCCCTTGCAGAATGCATGCATAAAAACAGATGTCTCTGCACTATGGTATGTCCCTGGTGAGGTTGTGGAGCAGCTCTTAGTCCAGTGGCGGCCGCTCCATAAGGGGCGCTCCCCCCACTGTTCCATATTCACTAATGTCTTCCTGCTTCTCCTCCAGGCCAGTCAGGAATCGGATCCTGAGACCAGATTGGCCAGGGAGTTTTAGGACTCCCGATTGGCCGGGAGGAGAAGCAAAGGCCCCAGCTCTTCCCTCGGCAAGCTGCAACAGGTGGAGGGGCGGAGGGGCATAGGGGCAGCAACAGCCTCTTCCAGAAGCCCTACCCCTGATCAATCACCACCTCGTCCTCGTCCTCCTAGTGTAAGGCCCTGGATGGCCGCCTTTCCATCCGACCCATCCGGGGGAGATGGTAGTGCAAGTGAGGGGGCCAGGTTTGTTTTACACCCCCCCAATATTGAGCATCATCCACCACTGTCTTAGTCACTGACTCTGAGAGGATGATAGCAATGCTCTGGGGGAGTAACAGGTTAGTGTGTTAGCTATGGGTTATGCAACCTTCAGCCCTGGGAAAGACATCCTCTAAAACTCCAGTAAAATGGGTCTCTCCCCACTCTCAGTCATATTAAGGTTTTCCTAGAGTGTCTGGACCTGGATTTAGCAGCCTGCCTCTGCTGATTTTGTGCCTGCTGCCCAGCCTGCCTCTGTTGATCTTGTGTCAGCTACCCAGCCTGCCTCTGATCTGGTGCCTGTTACCCAGCCTGCCTCTGATGTTCTGGTGCCTGCTGCCCAGCCTTCCTCTGTTGGTCCTGTGCCTGCAGCCCAGTTTGCCCCTATTGATCCTGTGTCTGCTGAATAGCTTGCCACTGATGATCATGTGCCTGCTTCCCAGCCTGCCTCTGCTGATCATGTCTGCTGTGCAGTCTGCCTCTGCTTATCCTGGGCCTGCTGGCACGCTTGCCTTCGCTGATCTGGTCCCTGCTGCACAGCCTACCTCTGATAATCCAGTTCTTGCTGCCCAGTCTGCCTGTGCTGATTTGCTTCCCAGACAGTCTCTGGTACTACAGTTAGGATATCACCAACTGTTAGGTCTAATACCTCTGTGTCTTCATGTTGTTGCACAGGTTCACCTGTTTGGTCTGAGATTCCTACTGTCTTTTCTAAATAGCCATTGACTTTTGTTGTGCCAAAGCCTGATGGTCCAGACACCCACTCTAAATTTAATAACTGCACTCGCTATTACAGCTCCTGTAGTAGTGGCCTTCTGGGAAAGGACAGAGTTGCATTTGAAATTTTGCCGTTTCGCTCTTCCCGCAACATCATACCACTAGAAAACTCTTTCAAAGTACTGTCCCGGTGCTACTTTACTCCAGCTAGAATTGCTAAATGTCTCCCTACATATCCATCCACATGCTTTAGGGGATGTTCAGACCTAGGTGACATGAAGCATATATGGTGGACATGCCCAAAGGTCAAACGATTGTGCATAAGGGTCTACAATATGGTAATTTCGGTATTACACATTAATTTATGAAAAGACCCTTGGAAGGCGCTTCTACACAAACCGATAGAAGGCGCTACCAAACATTAGCGTGCTCTTATATGACCCACATATTTTTGGCCATGAAACAGATGATTGCAAAAGCGTGGAAGACACTGATTCTTAATCTCGACAAAGTGAAAAGTGGGGTACACGGTACTCTAGTGAATAAAAAAATTGATGGCTATCTTAAAGAGGAACTGCAGTCTGCTCACATAATTTGTAATAAAAAACATATTTTGCCATTTTGAAGCTTCCCTCCAACCACTTTGCATTGTATTTTATACATGCTATGATTCTGTACTTGCCAAATATGCTGCAGAAATCTCCCTCCACTGAGTCTGGCTGCAATCATTTTAACTGTGGGCAGCTGAAGCCGCTGCCTGTTCACTTCATGGATTTACACAGACACACAGAGGCACACCTCCAGCTCTGCAGCTCTCATTGGCCCTCTTTTAACTCATTCATCCCCCCTCCCTTCCTGGAAAACTCTCACAAGAGTGAGAGAGAGAGCTGTGCATGATGTCATAAGCCTAGGCTTTTTACCAGACAAGAAACAGGAAGTAGGCTGTAACAGGTATTTACTGGCAGAAAAAAAATATTTTACTATCCAAAGTTAAAATAACAAGGACAAAAGATTTAATAGATTGAAAGTTGAAAAAATGACCGAAGTTCCACTTTAACTAATACCCACGATAAATGTATTTGTTATACAAGTAAACTCTCACGCCCTCCTTCTCTGTCAATGTCAATGGCTCTCGTCTAGGGGACCAGGGAGGAGAGTGTGACGCACCACCAACTCACATCCTCTAGTGTGTAGAGGTGTGAGCTATAACCAATTACCTTCGGTTCTGTGCCCCTGTCCAGAGCCAAAACTTCTCTTGAGAATGACCTTTAACTCCCAGAAAGCCAAGTTCCACACCATTGAAAGTCCAACACTTATTTATTCTTTTAGAGCAATAAATAGTCCTTTTAATGCAGACTGGTTAGACAATGAACAGACAAGGTGAAGAGGAAGGTCCAGGCACAAACATGAACTTGTTACTCTCCTGTTTTGGTGTGCGCAAACAGGCTTGGCGCACTGTCGCTGCCACCGACCGTGAGGGTGGTCGCTGCCACCGACCGGGTGAATTGGACTTTAGATCTCTGCCACCGACCTGGGTTTCAGTTGGGTCGCTGCCACCGACCATATGAACGTGGACTACGGTCTTGAGATTCGGCCCCTGTCAGGGGAGTCATCCATCCGGACGGTCACCAGAGGCCTCCACCGTCACCAGCCAATGCTGCGCTGGATCTCCGGGAAGGTCACCTCTCTGGTCCCCCTCGCCCTAGATTCGGGTGTCCAATACCGGAGGACACCCTAGGAATCCTCCATCCCTTGCGGGACCCAGTTGAAGGTACTGGGCCCCAGGCCTCCAGAGAGTACCTCACCCCAGACTAAAGGTGTCTGGGGTGGAATCGCAGCTCCGTCCCCGGGCCGAGGGCACCCGGAGACCACCAGCACTCACACCCAGGCTGAAGTTGCCTGGGAGTGGACCCCGAGCGGAAGATGTCTGCCCCTCTCCCAGCATGCACAGCAGGTTCCCCGCCCCGCTGTAGCACTGCCGAGAGAGGACAAAAAGGCAAAAACCTACACTGGTGGTTCAACCCCGGCCTATGGCGACAGCGCCACCTATAGACCGCAGGGAACTGGACACCACTGATATCCTCCACTGGCATAAATTGGTCCATGAACCCTGATGCCGCGTACACACGACTATTTTTCTCGTCGGGAAAAATTACATTTTTTCTCTTTGACGAGAAAAACGACCGTGTGTGGGCTTTTGGTCATTTTTTCCCGACGAGAAAAACGGCATTAATCACGACGAGAAAAATTAGAACATGCTCTAATTTTTCTCGTCGTGATTCACGCCTTTTTTTTTCCGCGGCAGTTTTCCCATAGGGAAACACTGCCAGGGAGCCTACACACGGTCGTTTATCTCGACCAAGAGAAAAAATGACGGGAAAAACGGCCGTGTGTGGGGGAACAAGCCGTTCCTCGTTTTTCCCGTCGATTTTCTCGACGGTGTTTTCACCGTCGAGAAAATCGATCGTGTGTACGCGGCATAACAATTGCTGCATCTGAGCCTGTTATCACTCAGATGCCTCCCCTAAATGTAACCACCCCCTACACATCCCCCCCAGTAATTTGACACTGGGCCCCAGTGTCTGGACCCAATTTATGCCCTCTAATCAGAGTCCGCATAAATCCAATCCAGAGACAAACCTAATCAAAAGACAAAAAAAAATGGCAATTTAAAATTGTTTCGCTTGTGCCTGAACCAAGGGGAAGGGGAAGGAGGGAAGGGAAGGAACAACAAACAAACACACACAGGTGTAAACATTCAAAGGCATAACAGCATAATTTGTTTTTCAAAAAAAAATTTTTCCTCCCCCATCACTGACTAAGCTCTGCCCCATTCTCAGCAGAGTTAAATGACGTTCTCCTGCAGAGGGGAAAAAAACACATTATCTGACACAGTGTGTAAATTGGAGTGAAAAGGCTCCCCCTAGAGGAAACCCTTTCCTTCCAAAAAGTCATATGTGGTGTGTGTGAAAATACCTGGTTGCGCAACACTCCACCTGGTGGCCATGTCGCGATCTGGAACACTTCTCTTGATCAGCAATCTCTTCATCTGTGTCTTTTCCCTAACTTAACTAAACCCCAGAGTCCTCATTATCTTTGCGGTGGAGAACAGGGAGAACAAAAAAAAACAACTGCTCCCAATTCTCCCAAGGAGTAGCCACCCCTTGCAAGGTAAAGAATCCCTGAATTCTGGCAAAGGCATTCCAGAGTGTTAAGCAACAACAACAAAACAGGAGTCTATTCTCCTATAAGTAGAACCTTGGGTGCGGCAGTATCAGGGGTTTCAAGCAGAGGTGAGGAACTTGAGTCACATGACTTGACTTAAGTCAGACTTGAGTCACCTGTTTGAGGACTTGCGACTTGCTTGACAGAATTCAATAAATGACTTGACTTGACTTTGACTTGTCACTAATGACTTGCGACTTGACTTTGACTTGGGCTATATGACTTGCAATGACTTGGCACCACTAGCACTAACCGCAAGCCGCTGTCTGCCTACCTGATCAGCGTGTCATGCAGACAGACGGTGGCCATTGCAGTGTTCAAAAGCCACGCCTCCTCGTCTGTGATAGGCGGAACACTCAATTTCACAGCAGGCAGTGTTCAGCCTATCACGGACATCCTCTTATCCTCGTCTGTGTTATGAGGATGAGCGGATGTCTGTGATAGGCGGAACACTGAATGCTGGGAAATTGAGTGTTCCGCCTATCACAGACGAGTAGGGGGCGCAGCTTTTGAATACTGGAATGGCCGCCGGGATGCCACGATCAGGTACATGGCTGACGGGCACAGTGAAGCATGGGCACAGTGAGGCATTGGGCACAGTAAGGCATTGGACACAGTGAGACACGGGCACAGTGAGACACAGGCACATAATTAATATTATTTATTGTTATCCCTCCTATTATTTTTATACAGTATGGGGTAGATCAGTATTTTGACTTGATTTGTGACTTGACCAAAATAAATGACTTGACTTGACTTCCTTGACTTCTAGCAGGGACTCGACTTGACTTGCTTGCTTTTCGTCACAGTAACTTGGGACTTGCTTGAGACTTGAAGGTTAAGACTTGAGACTTGCTTGTGACTTGCAAATGTGTGACTTACTCCCATGTCTGGTTTCAAGTACCTATCAAAAGTTTCCATATGGTACTCCACATCATCTCCATCCTTTCGACAAATAATCACCCTGTCAGCATGGAATGTGCCGACCCAGCATCCATATAGCCTTGCAATCTTTAAATCTTTTGGAGGCCACAGGAGAACATGAGAGGTACCTCCGAGCGTGGGGCACCTTGAGATGTGTCCAGATAAAATCATCATACCATCGCTGCCTGTGTGCCTCCACCCCATACAACAACTCTCTTGGTAAGTACGGGTACTCCCACCCGTACTCGCTGGCAACCTTCTGGCAAAACAGTCTCTGCAGTCTGGACAAGGGTGGCATTGTGGCACGGTCCCCCTCACCAGGCATAACAATTGACTCCGGGTGCCGAGGTGCCTTGACCACCTCCATACTGGGCATAGGAACCTGCAGCGACACTCACTTTGCCCTAGCTTCGGGCGCAGGTGACTCCGGTAGCAGAAGGGCAGGCAGGGGACCAGATTCCTCCTCAGGCGCCAGGGCCTCCAACCAGGGTGCGCTATCCCCAGTAGACATGGGTGAGTCCCTTTGCATACGGGACGAGGCCAGGGGCAACTTGTCCCAGCCCTTCCGCTCAAAAAGTTCATCTATGATGCCATCATCTCCGGCATCAGAGACCGATTCCAGGTCGGAGGTGTCACACTCCTCCGCGGGCAGGTAATTCCTTGTGGACGTGGAATTATCCCCTCCCTCGGGCTCCTGTGGCTGTGGATCCCCGACACCTCCGACAAAACATCTAGTCCCGTTCCCCGGCTTACCTCGGCCTTTACTTGAACTGGGATGTCCGGGGCGATCCATCCGGGCCAGGCGAGCGCAGGGATGTTCCTCTATCACGGCCGCTGGAATCTCTGATGAGACCGACCTTCCTCTTTAGCGGTGGGAGTAGGGAAGCTGTGGTGACCGAAGCAGCATCCTCAGATTTTTCATCCTCCAAACTTTTGATCGCGACTTTCCCGGAAGTCTCTACAGTGCGCGTGGGAATGGCTGTCCAAGCTTTGACTTCTCCTTCACGACTTGTGTTAGGCAGTTGAGGTGGAAGGCCCGAGGCCTTTCTATGGATTGCTCCACCTCGAAAATGAACTCTCCGCAGGCCTCGCAGCGCCCGAACGGCTTCAGCTCAACCTCCAGTCCCGAACAGCTGGGACAAATCACACCGAGGGCCTCAACGTCCTTGCATACATACAGGGCGAATCGCCCCCGGGGCTTGAGCCTGATTCCCGTATCCATAACCGAAGCAGCAATTGTGGTCATCCTGGTAGTGGTAGGAACTGGAACCCAGGAGGCATTGGTGAACACACTGACTGCTTGCTGCTCCATCGCGCACTGAATAACTGGCGCCAAGTCCCCACGTGCATCCCCGCACATGGCCGGACTCCCCCCTCTTTTCCACACCAGATTGTGGGCTTTCTCCTTGGCACGCCCACGAACTTTGCAGGGAGGGTGTGCCTCGTGGCGCGTTGGCCAAAAATGGCCGACCTCCTCGGAACTCCTCTGGGCAGCAAAGTTCAAACTCTTGAAGGCCTCGGCTCTGTTACACGAACACAAATCCCGGACCCAGCCCCCACGAACTGCGACCTCACCTCTCACTCCCTCCTTCTCTGTCAATGTCAATGGCTCTCGTCTAGGGGACCAAGGAGGAGAGTGTGACGCACCACCAACTCACATCCTCTTGTGTGTAGAGGTGTGAGCTATAACCAATTACCTTCGAGCCTGTGCCCCTGTCCAGAGCTAAAACTTCTCTTGAGAATGACCTTTAACTCCCAGAAAGCCAAGTTCCACACCATTGAAAGTCCAACACTTATTTATTATTTAGAGCCATAAATAGTCCTTTTTAGAGCAGACTGGTTAGACAACGAACAGACAAGGTGAAGAGGAAGGTCCAGGCACAAACATGAACTTGTTACTCTCCTGTTTCGGTGCGCGCAAACAGGCTTGGCGCACGGTCGCTGCCACCGACCGTGAGGGTGGTCGCTGCCACCGACCGGGTGAATTGGACTTGAGGTCTTTGCCACCGACCTGGGTTTCAGTTGGGTCACTGCCACCGACAATGAGAACGTGGACTACCTTCTTGAGATGCGGCCCCTGTCAGGGGAGTCATCCATCCGAACGGTCACCAGAGGCCTCCACCGTCACCAGCCAAAGCTGCGCTGGATCTCCGGGAAGGTCACCTCTCTGGTCCCCCTCGCCCTAGATTCGGGTGTCCAATACCGAAGGACACCCTAGGAATCCTCCATCCCTTGCGGGACCCAGTCGAAGGTACTGGGCCCCAGGCCTCCAGAGAGTACCTCACCCCAGACTAAAGTTGTCTGGGGTGAAATTGCAGCTCCGTCACCGGGCCGAGGGCGCCCGGAGACCACCAGCACTCACACCCAGGTTGAAGGTGCCTGGGCGTGGACTCCGAGCGGAAGATGTCTGTCCCTTTTATCCCCTCTCCCAGCATGCACAGCAGGTTCCCCGCCCCTCTGTAGCACTGCTGAGAGAGGACAAAAAGGCACAGACCTACAATGGTGGTTCAACCCCGGCCTATGGCGACAGCACCACCTATAGACCAGAGAGACTGCCGAGAGAGGACAAAAAGGCACAGACCTATAGACAACGAACAGACAAGGTGAAGAGGAAGGTCCAGGCACAAACATGAACTTGTTACTCTCCTGTTTCGGTGCGCGCAAACAGGCTTGGCACACGGTCGCTGCCACCGACCGTGAGGGTGGTCGCTGCCACCGACCGGGTGAATTGGACTTGAGGTCTTTGCCACCGACCTGGGTTTCAGTTGGGTCGCTGCCACCGACAATGAGAGCGTGGACTACCTTCTTGAGATGCGGCCCCTGTCAGGGGAGTCATCCATCCGAACGGTCACCAGAGGCCTCCACCGTCACCAGCCAATGCTGCGCTGGATCTCCGGGAAGGTCACCTCTCTGGTCCCCCTCGCCCTAGATTCGGGTGTCCAATACCGAAGGACACCCTAGGAATCCTCCATCCCTTGCGGGACCCAGTCGAAGGTACTGGGCCCCAGGCCTCCAGAGAGTACCTCACCCCAGACTAAAGTTGTCTGGGGTGGAATCGCAGCTCCGTCCCCGGGCCGAGGGTGCCTGGAGACCACCAGCACTCACACCCAGGTTGAAGGTGCCTGGGCGTTGACTCCGAGTGGAAGATGTCAGCCCCTTTTATCCCCTCTCCCAGCATGCACAGCAGGTTCCCTGCCCCTCTGTAGCACTGCCGAGAGAGGACAAAAAGGCACAGACCTACAATGGTGGTTCAACCCCGGCCTATGGCGACAGCGCCACCTATAGACCGCAGGGAACTGGACACCACTGATATCCTCCACTGGCATAAATTGATCCATGAACCCTAACAATTGCTGCATCTGAGCCTGTTATCACTCAGATGCCTCCCCTAAATGTAACCACCCGCTACAGGAGCAAAAAACTAAAACAGTATTATCCCATAAGCATTTAGTTAATGTGCTGAATAAGCATAATATTATATACACTATGAGGCATCAAGTCCACAATCTCTATGATTGTTTAAAAGGAAGTAAACAAGAATATTTAAATATTTAGAGGGGAAGGGGGGGAATAAGGGGGGGGGGGGGTCAATAGGCGTAGTCCACGCTCAGGGCTGCCATCAAGGGGGAACAGAGACCATGTTCCCAAAAAACTGAAAAGACAAAAAGGGGGGAAGAGGCGCCCATGGGTGCAGATTTTTAACAAATTTTAATGTATAGTAAAAGAATCACAATCAACTCAAATTTAGGGAGTCAAAGGAAGGCATATAGTAATATCCCAAATACATGGGTGTGTCCTCAGCGGAGTCAGTCCCTTTCTCCTCCTGTCTGTGCGTTCTAAGGTGTTCCTCCTACACTGCTGGATGGTTTTCGGCCGGCTGCGGTGGAGTCTGTCATCAGTACGAGGCTTGAAGCGCAAGTAAGTGTCCAAGCGGAGGGGGATGACGTCACCGGAATGCAACGCGTTTCACGAGCGTGCAGGCTGTAGATGACGTGAACAGCCACGCTCCTTTTTCAAGCTGCTTTGTTTATGGTCTGTTGGATGGGTGTTGTGAGCATTATTAAACTTTATTTTAAACATACCAGGTATGATTCCAGCTTCCCTAGGTTTAGCCCACTGATGTGGTCATCTCTGTTGCCGCTGGATATCTGCACTTGGCTTCCCTTACACACAGTACTGCTGGCCAGCTAATAGTCAAGGGTGCACTTGCTACCACAGCAAACAACCCTCACAAAATGGAAATTCCAAGAAATTATCAAGAAGCAGCAGAAATCCTGTCCATAACCCAGGAAGGGGTTAAAGAGGCTGTGTTGCAAAATACAGAGATATTAGTAAAAGTGGCAAAATACACATTTAGTGGCATAGCGTAGGATGCCATTGCCCGCTGTAAAGAAAGTATTGCGCCCCCTAACCCATGGACTGTTAGCAATCCCTCAATCCCTGAGTCCCTGAGAAGTATATGAATAAAGAAAGATTAGAAGTTGGTACAGTGACACATTTTCCTCACCAAATTCCTGTCATGTGTTAGACACACAGTGCAGTACAGTCATGCAGCAGAAGGGTGACATGAGGTGTGTGGCTGTGAGTGCAAGCATGGATCAGGGAGGTGACAGCACTGGTTAACCCCCTCCACTAATTCCTTATTCTCAAAGACACTGCTCTGACAATCTTCTCCATCATCACCCTTTGCCCCCTCATTGTCAGCTGTCCAGAGGAATCTTGTGCCGCTAATAATTTTGCACCCAGAGCGATCGCCCCTGTGGCCTCACCCAGGCTACTCCACTGTGAACAACTGTGAGTAAAAAGATTGGGAATACAGTCTAATATAATAGAAGGGACCTGACAATTGCAGTGATGTAGGCAATGACTCCTCAACAAAAAGCAGAAATGGAAACTCCTGGTGGTGCAGTACCATGTCTAGTGGGGGTAGGCCCTGCACTAAGCATAGGATGTTAGTTTGGAGACAGATGCCCCACAATTTTGGAAATATTTTGGGTGGGTAAGATTGAATCTTATAGTCCAAAGGTTGAGGAAGTTAGACCAGAGCTCTGTGAGGCAAAGCTAAAGTTGAGATTTGGGAGCAGTGAGTAATTTTAGAATGTGCTGAATGACAGGGCTGTGTATTTCACCCTTTCAGTGTTTCTAGAGGCAATACACAAAAAGCAGTTTGATCTCCAATTGGAACAGCCCTTGCTTGTTTCTGGTGAAGTGATTGAAAGTTTAACTCTGTCAAAGGGGAATGAAAGTAAAAGAGTCAATGTGGAAAAACATCCAAAGATTGAGGTTTGTAGGTGTATTTGTTCAGAATTCTTAAAATGGAAACGTACCTTCCAGGAAGATTTTCAGAAAACCCCCCTAGGCAATTCTACATCTAATGAATAGTACATACCAGTGGCGGCCCGTCCATTAGGGGCACCCGGGCGCCAACCCTTCTCTCCACTCCACCCCCCTGTATGCGATGGATAGATTCATGCATAGCATGAATCTAACCACGGCCGCTGTGGCCACCCCCTATTCATGTGTCTGGCCCCTTTCAGGACACCGGGCGCATGAATTACAGGGGTCGTTTTTTTTCTTTTTAAGCACCTGATCAGAGCCAGGGTGAATAAAATATGTATTAAATTACAGGGCTCACAATATTGCAAAACAATCAAACTGATGCGTGGAAAATAAATAAATAACAAAACCACCTATATACATAGTGAAATTGTGCTTCAATCAATATAGTGCAGTCGTGCTCCAAGTTTCGAGATGCGCCACACACCCCTCCTGTGTCCCACTCACAGGAAGGAATGGACCCCTAGCTCTTCAGTCTTGGGGTCGTTCAGGCTAGAATGCTGGCCAGGAATGGCCTTTCACAACAAGATCCAATGAAGATCTCCCCCAATAATGATGGTCATATGTGGATGGTTATACCAAAAATGAAAGAAGAGGACCAATAGTGAAGTACAGTTTGGTTGGGCTTTATTGCGCAAACTAGATGAGTAAATGGATTTGGATATTTCAAGGATAAACAGGAAAACGCTGCATCCACCATGCGTTCCACTGACAACCGGAAGTGACGTCGTTTGGACTAGAAACCGGAATTTACGTTGGTTGATGTAATTTACGGCTTCAAGTCCAAACGATGTCACTTCCGGCTGTCGGTGGTGACATACTGGTACATACCATAGCTCCACCTGTTGGAAATAGTGAAAGTCCTCCCATTCCACATGCAGCTGTTGTGGGTCCTCTCTAGAAAAAGTGCTGACCCCCATACCTCTCCATCCTGCTGTATTCAGTATTCAATATTGCTCTTCCTAGCAGCTGTTCCAGGCCATTCAAGATGTGCTTACGGTAAACCACACCTACATTTCACCCCAGCACAGCATTTTCTGCTTTAAGGTAGGCCTTCCTCTGGTGCACATTTGGTATCTCGGTGCTATATACCTGCCAACTTTTGAAAGAGGAACACCTGTAAATACAATATATGAAGGCAAACAGCACACCACTCTGATGACTCCCATCAGTTCCATTGACCAGGAAGAATTAATAAAAACAAAGGCAAAAAATTATTGGTAAGACCCACACGTGCTCTTTTTTATTACTACTTTTTCTTTTCTGCCTTTTTGAAATGCACTAATTTAGAGGTCTGATAAAATGTTTAGTTTAGCATACCAATTTTGGTAGTTAAATAATACTAATGCCGTGTACACACGGTCGGATTTTCCAATGGAAAAAGTCAGATGGGAGCTTTTCAATGGATATTCCAACCGTGTGTATGCCCCATCGGACTTTTTCCGTCGGAAATTCCAACGGACTTAGATAGAGAATAGGTTCTCTTTTTTTCCGACAGAAAAATCCGGAAAATCCGTTCGTCTGTATGCAATTCCGACTAAAAAACATGCATGCTCAGAATCAAGTCGACGCATGCTCGGAAGCATTGAACTTAATTTTTCTCAGCTCGTCATAGTGTTGTACGTCACCACATTCTTGACAGTCGGAATTTGGTGTGACCGTGTGTATGCAAGACAGCTTGAGCGGAATTCCGTTGGAATTCCTTTAGGAAAAACCATCCGATTTTATTTCGACAGGAAAACCGGTCGTGTGTAAGCGGCAATACAGTGTATCAGGAAAGTATTCACAGCACTTCACTTTTTCCACATTTTGTTATGTTACAGCCTTATTGCAATTATGGATTAAATTAATTATTTTCCTCAAAATTCCACAAGCAATACCCCCTAATGACAACGTGAAAGAATTTTGTTTGAAATCTTTGCAAATTTATTAAAAAATAAAAAAACAAAAAAAATCCCATGTACATAAGTATTCACAGCCAGGGCCGCTGTTAGAAATCATGGGGCCCCGTACAGCCTACCTAACAGGGCCACCCCCCCCCCCCCCCCATCTAACAGTGCCTGGGGCCTGAGCCCAACCACCGCTCCCCCTAGCCTGCAGGCAGCAAGCAGAGAAAAAGGAGGCAGCGTGGACTGTGTGCCTTGGAGAAATAAGGATGTGGCAAAACTGCAGTGGAAGGGTAGGTATCAGGTGTATATATGCAATTTACAAAATGCATGTGTCAAGAATATGTAATGTACAGAGTGCAGAGGTCAGGACTATGTAAGTTATACAGTGTAGTTTCAAGAATCTGTACTGTACAGTTTGCAGGAGTCACGGTATATATGTACATAGTGCAGGGGTCAGGAGTGTTTAATATACAGAGTGCAGAGGTCCGGAGTGAGTAATGCATAGAGTGTAGGGGTCTACGATATGTACTGTACAGAATGCAGTGGTTAGGAGGGGGTAATGGCAAAGGCAGCAAACAAGGGTATACATAAATATCCCCCCATCACGTTCAGTGGCCAAATGCATCCCACTCCACTGAATGGGTACGCCTCACAACCATGTACAACGAACACAGTTGCAGCGTGCTGGTTCAGGTTTTTAGGAATTAAAGCGTAGTTCTACCCAAAAGTGGAACTTCCGCTTATCTGATCCCCCCAGCTGATGCCACATTTGGCACTTTTAGTGGGAGGGGGGAGCAGGTACCTGTTTTTGATAGGTACCCTGTCCCCACTTCTGTCGAACCTCACCACCGGGGAGGTATGTCACAAGTTCCTGCCTTCTGCTTCGCCTGCTGCCGGGCCAGTAAGAGAATGCTTTGCGCATGCGCAGTAGGGACTCGGCTTGTGCAGTCAGCAGTTACACAAAGTATGTGTAGCTGCAAACTTTTAATTTTTGGAGGTGGGGGGGGGGGCGGAACTCCAATATAACGCTTCCTTGCCGCCTGTCAAACACCCTCTGAAAAGTGATCCGGTGTATTCATATTGAAGAGGCCTGGCTTCAACTGTGTTACACGCTGCGACGGATTAATCCGCCTAAACCCAAATGTAATAAAATAGTCTGCTTACTGTCCCCCAGCCCCCACTGAACACAGGAGCCCGGAGACTTTTTTTGTAAAAAGCTGCACAGCGGGGGATTAGCTTATTGGTGGACAGGATTTGGGAGTCCGCGTCCACTCTATCTCCAGGCCCCCCCCCCCCTTGCTGAGATGACAGATCCGGGCCAGATACGGGAGGGCTGGTGGTCCTGTTCACAGGATTTGCTCAATTATTTGTTGAAGCACCTTTGTCACAAATACAGCCTCAAGTCTTTTTTAATATGATGCTACAAGCTTGGCACACCTATTTTGGGGCAGTTTCTCCAATTCTTCTTAGCAGGACCTCTCATGCTCCATCAGGTTGGATGGGGAGCATCAGCATCGGTGCACAGCCATTATTTAAAAAGTGAAGCGCCGCTGTGAATACTTTCAATGCACTGTATGTTATAGAGATTTATTACATACAGTGGGGATTGAAAGTTTGGGCACCCCAGCTAAAAATGGGTATTAATGTGCATAACGAAGCCAAGGAAAGATGGAAAAATCTCCAAATGGCATCAAACTACAGATTAGACATTCGTATAATATGTCAAAAAAAGTTAGATTTTATTGCCATCATTTAAACTTTCAAAATTACAGAAAACAAAAAAATGGAGTCTGCAAAAGTTTGGGCACCCTGCAGAGTTAATATCTTGTACTGCCCCCTTTGGCAAGTATCACAGCTTGTAAACGCTTTTTGTAGCCAGCCAAGAGTCTTTCAATTCTTGTTTGAGGTATCTTTGCCCATTCTTCCTTACAAAAGTCTTCCAGTTCTTTGAAATTTCTGGGCTGTCTGTCACGCACTGCTCTTTTAAGGTCTATCCATAGGTTTTCAATAATGTTGAGTTCAGGAGATTGTGAAGGCCATGGCAAAACCTTCAGTTTACGCCTCTTGATATAATCCCCCGTGGATTTTGAGGTGTGTTTAGGATCATTATCCACTTGTAGAAGCCATCCTCTCTTTAACTTTAGCTTTTTCACAGATGGCATCAAGTTACCATCCAAAATTTGCTGAAATTTTATTGAATCCATTTTTCCTTCTACTCGTGAAATGTTCCCTGTGCCACTGGCTGCAATACAACCCCAAAGCATGATTGATCCACCCCCATGCTTAACAGTTGGACAGAGGTTCTTTTCATTAAATTCTGTGCCCTTTCTTCTCCAAACGTACCTTTGCTCATTCCGGCCAAAAAGTTCTATTTTAACCTCATCGGTCCACAGAACTTGTTTCCAAAATGCCTCAGGCTTGTCTATATGTTCATTTGCAAAGTTCAAACGCTGATTTTTGTGGTGAGGACGTAGAAGAGGTTTTCTTCTGATGACTCTTCCATGAAGACCATATTTGTACAAGTATCTCTTTATAGTGGAATAGTGTACCACAACTCCAGTGTCTGCCAGATCTTTCTGGAGGGATCGTGCAGTCAAACGTGGGTTTTGAATTGCTTTTCTCACAATCCTGCGAGCTGTTCTGTCTGATATTTTTCTTGGTCTTCCAGATCTTGCTTTAACTTCCACTGTTCCTGATGACTGCCATTTATTAATTACATTCCGAGCAGAGGATATTGACATCTGAAAACGCTTTGCTATCTTCTTATAGCCTTCTCCAGCTTTGTGAGCGTCAACTATTTTCAGTTTCAGTTTTCTAGACAACTGCTTAGAAGAACCCATGGTGCTGATTGTTGGGGCAAGGTCAGATGAGTCTGGCCATTTAAAACCTTTGAGATTGACATCACCTGGTCTTCCCAGACGATGATTGAGAACAATCCATGACAATGGCAGGTCTTAGCTTTGCAAAGGGGGCAGTGCATGCTATAAATTCTGCAGGGTGCCCAAACTTTTGCAGATGCCATTTTTTTGTTTTCTGTAATTTTGAAAGTGTAAATGATGGAAATAAAATCTAACTTTTTTTGACATATTATAAGAATGTCTAATCTGTAATTTGATGCCATTTGGAGATTTTTCCATCTTTCCTTGGCTTCGTTATGCACATTAATACACATTTTTAGCTGGGGTGCCCAAACTTTCGATCCCCACTGTATATCAGAACAAAAAGGGGACAACTGAGGAGGAAAGAGGGATAGACATATTTGGCTTGAAAAGAGGTACGGTTCCTTCCAATGAGGGACAGTTGGGAGCTATCGAGCAACCCTGCAAACAATAGATGCAGAATGCTGCTTTTTTTGATAAGCAGTGTTAGCAAACACAAAATACAGGCTCGGTTCACACCTATGCAAATTGAATATGGGTTTCTCTGCATACAATTCGCATAGCAGGAGAATGTGACTGGCTCTCTATAGAGCCGGTTCACATATCTCCGCAGCGGGTCCGGTGCGGTGTGCCGGAAAAACGTGTGCCTTTTTTGGTGCGTTTCAGGTTCGATTTCAGCCCAAAATTCAGGCTGAAATCGGACTTGAAACGGTGAACCAGCACGCACCGGACCCCTGCTGTGCGACGGATGCGGCGACGGTGTAGGTGCAGTTAGCTTCGTTTTTATGCAGGTTACTGCAATGACACACTAAAAAAAAATACTTTTCTGTGTGTCTTGTGAAGACCAGAACAGTGTTGCACTGTGTTTGGGAGTGGTGCGAGATTATGCAACATGTTTGCACAATCTTGCACCACTCTGTGACTCCAAGTCCTGAATGCAACTGTACAGAAGCACACCACACCACACTTCTGTACAGTTATATGAATAAAGTGTCACATTGTGCGCTTCTAATAAAATTTGTTTAAAACAACATAGGGAGCCATGTGAATAAAATGCGTACCACACTGTTCCCTGCCACACAGCTCTGCAGCTTAAAACGTTGTGCAAGCAGCAGCATTTTATACTGCAGATAGAGTGAATGGGGCCTTACGCCATATCTAGTTTACATATCAATACAGTATACTAGCAACTAAAAATAACGTAATGTGTAACTAAATACATTTATTTTGGCTGCCAAGAAAACAAGGAATGTTTTATTCTTCCAAAATAATAATGTCAACTTGTGTATATCTTTGTCGCTCCAGGAGATGTCCTAAATGTACACCTGTATTTTGCAGAAAAGAAAGAACTGATTCTGACATAATTTTATTGGTATACCTGGTTTTAATTTCCTATGTCACTAAATTACTTTTTCCTGATTGCAAAATAACTGCACATTTTGTCAAGCTTGTGTTTTTTTCAGCACCAGAAAGTTATATACAAATAGAGCTGTGGGTGGTCTGCTGGGCGCTTTCTAAGGATGACTTAATCTGTGGCAATTTAGCTGTTTATCTAGAGGCTGAATTTCTAGATAATTTCAGAAGGGGAAATGACATTATTATTTCATGGTCAACAAGTTCAGTGGTAAGGTGAGCATAAGGCGTCATTTGTATCACCTTCATTTACTGAAACCCCAATGACGGAAGTACACGCAGTTAACTAATGTCAGAAGAATCTGACTGAGCTCATACAGACCGAGAGTGGCACCTTCAGGTCCAACATAAACTGAATGTGTCATTAGAAGTACTGTAGAAGAAGAAAAAAACAGGACTGATGTATTTAAAACCAGGGAAAATAAAACAAGCTAAAAACTGGAGCAACCAACAGGATTTCCCTTTTTATTTTACTGAAAAATTAAACCAAAATTCTGATTGGTTATCATGGGCAACAACTCCAATTTGCTCATTAACTTTTCTCCAGTTTTAATGCATCAGAAACTATGCCAGTGAAATCACTTTCCAAAATTTTTATGAACGGTGAAAGCTTATCTCTGGGATAGTAACAACCCCCTAATTAAGCGTTTGTATTTAACTGAAGCCGTAGTCATGTAAAGCAACTGTCTCGATCGTTCTCTTGTCTTACATAGTTAGTTACATAGTTAGTCAGGTTGAAAAAAGACAAAGTCCATCCAGTTCAACCATAAAAAAAAATAAAAAAATATCGTACAATCCCATATACCCAATTCTATACCCACAGTTGATCCAGAGGAAGGCAAAAAAAAAACAGCAGAGCATGATCCAATTTGCTACAGCAGGGGAAAAAATTCCTTCCTGATCCCCCGAGAGGCAATCGGATTTACCCTGGATCAACTTTACCTATAAATGTTAGTACTCAGTTATATTATGTACATTTAGGAAAGTATCCAGGTCTTTCTTAAAGCAATCTACTGAGCTGGCCAGAACCACCTCTGGAGGGAGTCTGTTCCACATTTTCACAGCTCTTACTGTGAAGAAATCTTTCCGTATTTGGAGATGAAATATTTTTTCCTATATTTTTTCCTCTAGACGTAAAGAGTGCCCCCTTGTCTTTTGGGTTGACCGTAAAGTGAATAACTCAACACCAAGTTCACTATATGGACCCCTTATATATTTGTACATGTTAATCATATCCCCCCTTATTCTCCTCTTCTCAAGAGTAAATAAATTCAGTTCCTCTAATCTTTCCTCATAGCTGAGCTCCTCCATGCCTCTTATCAGTTTGGTTGCCCTTCTCTGCACTTTCTCCAGTTCCCCGATATCCTTTTTGAGAACTGGTGCCCAAAACTGAACTGCATATTCTAGATGAGGTCTTACTAATGATTTGAACAGGGGCAAAATGATATCTCTCTCTCTGGAGTCCATAACTATCTTAATACAAAAAAGGACTTTGCTCGCTTTGGAAACCGCAGCTTGGCATTGCATGCCATTATTGAGCTTATGATCTACCAAAACCCCCAGATCCTTCTCCACTACGGATCCCCCCAGTTGTACTCCCCCTAGTATGTATGATGCATTCATATTCTTAGCCCCCAAGTGCATAACTTTACATTTATCAACATTAAACCTCCTCTGCCACATAGTCGCCCAATTAGACAGAGCATTGAGGTCGGTTTGTAAATTGGAGACATCATGCAAGGACGTTATTCCACTGCATAGCTTGGTGTCATCTGCAAAGACAGAAATTTTACTTTTGATCCCAGACCCAATATTATTTATAAAGATATTAAAAAGTAAGGGTCCCAGCACTGAACCTTGGGGTACACCATTGATAACCTTAGACCATTCAGAGTAAGAATCATTAACCACTACTCTCTGAATTTTGTCTTTTAGCCAGTTTTCTATCCATTTACAAACTGATATTTCCAATCCTGTAGACTTTACCTTACACATGAGCCGTGTGTGCGGAACTGTATCGAACACTTTTGCAAAATCCACCGCCACCCCTCTGTCCAAGGTTTTACTTACCTCTTCATAAAAAGAAATCAGGTTTGTTTGAGAACTTCTATCTTTCATGAATCCATGCTGTCTGTTGCTTAAATAGTTTTTTTCCAGCAAGAACTCATCTATATGGTCTTTTATTAATCTCTCCAGTATCTTCCCAACTATAGAAGTTAAACTAACAGGTCTATAGTTACTTGCTAAAGACCTTGTTCCCTTTTTAAATATAGGGACCACATTGGCCCTGTGCCAATCCAGTGGTACTATTCCCGTCATTAATGAGTCCCTAAAAATTAGATACAATGGCTTCGAAATTACAGAGCTCAATTCTTTTAGGATCCGTGGGTGTATGCCATCTGGTCCAGGTGCTTTATTTACCTTTATTCTGTCTAAATATTTCTGGACCATATTACTTTTGAGCCATTGTGGATTTGGGGCTGTGTCACTTCCACCCCCATTATGGACATGATCTCCCCCATGCTCCATTGTATACACAGAGCTGAAGAAATTATTTAATAAATTAGCCTTCTCTTTGTCCCCAGTCACCCACTCTAGATTATTTTGTAAAGGGCCTACATGCTCAGACCTGTCTTCTATTTATCTCCTGTGGGGTTTTTCTTCTGGTATCCACATCATTTCCTATGTGACATGGACACCTCTTTTGGCTGTTCATTCGCAGGGTCCTCTTAGTATCCAGAAGAAGACTGACATCGTCTGAAAAGGAAGGAAGGGGACCTAAGGTCCTGAGAGAGTTTGCAGAGGTGGATCAGCAGTAGTAAGGGATCTGGATGGGAGTATACTGTATCTTACTACGCCAGGTAAGAAAAGTGTAAAGCCTAGCAGAATGGGTTTAAGTTGGCTGGGGGAAGTTAAGAGAGAGGGGGTCATATTTAGCCCTGAATGGGCTGTTAATACTAATGTATAGATTTACATGTAAAATATGTGTCATGGATAATGTAAACTGTTCAAGGAATAATAATCTAAAAATGCGTTACATTCATATAAAACCTAGGAGGAAAACATCATGTGTCTTTAGGAGTATTCAGTTGGATTATTTAATGTGTTGTTTGGTGTAAATTTCACACTTTTTAACATTATACATGTTTTAAAGTGGAGTTCCACCCTGAAAAAAAGAATTACACAAAAATGCTGAAAAAGATGTAAAAAAAAAAAATTTTTTACTCACCCAAAATAGCTGTTGCTATGCAGAAGTCCCTAATCTGCCTCTTCCTTATCCGTGGTGGGTCTTCTTCCGCATCCTCCTTCTGGTGAATGGGGCACGCTGCCTTCTGGAAACTGTGTGTATCCCAGAGAGCAGCCGCCCATTTACAAAGCGGCGCAAGCCTCACGCATGCGCAGTAGGAAACGGGCAGCGAAGCCGCAAGCTTCACTTCCTGTTTCCCTTACTGAAGATGGCGGAGCGGGACCTGCAATGATCCGGATCGGCATCGGGGGGGCCCATCATTGCGGGCGCCTAGGACAGGTAAGTGTCCTTATTAAAAGTCAGAAGCTACAGTGTTTGTAGCTGCTGACTTTTAAAAAAAAAAATTGCGGGTGGAATCCCGCTTTAAGCAAGGGTGTCATGAAAGAAATATGGTGGCCTGGACTCCATTTGCTTTACTGTTATAGTGGGTCATAAGAATTACTCCTGTCTAACACCCCCTTCCTGAGCCCATACGCTCCTTACAGACTTTCAGTTATGCCGCGTACACACAATGTGTTTTTCCATCGGAAAAAAAAACGATAGCAAATACCGATCGTCTGTGGGGAACTCCATCGGAGAAAAAACCCACGCATGCTCAGAATCAAGTCGACGCATGCTCAGGAGCATTGAACTTAATTTTTCTCGTCTCTTCGGAGTGTTTTACGTCACAGCGTTTGGGGCGGTTGGATTTTTGACTGATGGTGTGTAGGCAAGACTGATGGAAGTCAGCTTCATCGGATTTCCGATGGAAAAATCCATCGGATTTTATTCCATCGGAAATCTGATCGTGTGTACAGGGCATAAGAGAGAAACAATATGAAAGCAAACAGCTTCTTCTGTAGTCTCTTTTCAAAAAAAATTATAATGCTCTGTGACATCAGTGTCATAGTTTTAGCCCAAAAAAATATAAAGATGCATAGGAAATCAGTTTAAAATGTATAAATGTAAACAAAAAAATGTTGGATTGCCCTTACGTCATATTTCAGTATTCAATAGTCAAGCCCTGTACACACGATCAGTTTGATTGATGAAAACCGTCTGATGGATTGTTTTCATCAGACAAACCGATCGTGTATGGGACCCCTCAGTCTTTTTTCCATCGGTTTTAAAAAATAGAACATGTTTTAAAATTATCTGATGGATAAAAAACTGATGGCAATTTCCGATCGTCTGTGGGGAAATCCATCAGATAAAAAACCCAAGCATGCTCAGAATCAAGTCGACACATGCTCAGTAGCATTGAATTTCATTTTTCTCAGCTCATCGGAGTGTTTTACGTCACCACGTTTGGAACGGTCGGTTTTTTGACTGATGGTGTGTGGGCAAGACTGATGGAAAACAGTTTCATCAGATTTCTGATGGACAAATCCATCAGACGAAAATCCATAGGATATCTGATCGTGTGTACAGGGCTTTACAGTTCATGCATCATTTTGCAGGTTTTCCTTCCAGTGGTTGCTTGTCTTAAAAAATCAGTTACAAGAGACAGAGTTTGTGTAATAGACTTGATCTGAGATAGTACGAGTAGTAAAGCACAGTGAGCTGCACTGCTTAATAGTAAGTACTACATATATAAATAGAATGAGCAATTTTAAAATCTTGCATACAACACAGATAAAAAGGACTAAAAACAGATGCATTAAAGCTGAATTACAGGCAGATATAATAAAAAAAACAATGAATGCACTTTTATTTTTAGTTTATTTAAACACAACTAGTGTAAGCAGGGCCGCCATCAGGGGGGTACAGGCATTTTTTTTTTCTTTGTTTGTCAGTACCAAAAGCCCCCGCCGACCTCTAAGGGGCCCAGTGGTCCCCAGGGGCCCAGATCGCAACCCCTTTTTTTTTTTGTTCATCAGCACCCAAAGCCCCCCCGACCTTAATTTGCGGCGGCAGCACCCCCCAGCTTCTCAATTTGCGGCGCCCAATTTGCGGTGGCACCCCCCCCGATTCCTTCTCAATTTGCGGCGGAAGCACCCCCCGGCTCTCTGCTCCAGGGGGCCCATGCCTGAAGCTGTGTAAGGGGCCCCAAAATTCCTGATGGCGGCCCTGAGTGTAAGTGTAAGTATAGTGTAAGTATGTAATTTGGACTCTTGCCGTATAGCAGCACTCAGAATAGCAAAGGAACATGTGCTGACGGGACAAACATGCATTAGAATAGAGCAGAGTGAGCAAACAGAGGAGCACATCACAATGCTGCTGCACTTTCATGGTCCAGTCACAAGATCATGACATGTAGGTGACCAGGTTGTATTACTTAGCTGCAGTACATTCAGTCATGTTTTGCATGTTTTCTGTGAAACACACATTCTGTGTAAAGAACACCTACCGAAGTTGAAAAGAAAAGGTGATTTTTAATAACGTTCAATTACAATATGTCTTGAGCCGCCATTGTATACGCTTTTTTTTTCCATTTGCTTTTTTTTTTCCCCTGAAAGTGGAGTTATATTTTAAAGTCTAACTCCAGAATATTAACATTTAGCTTATTTATCCTGATGGCTCAAATGCACTTTAAAAATTTATTGCTGTGGCTTAAAGAAACCTCTGCATATATTGTTTATGAATGGACTGCACACCACTTGACCACTTCTATGTTTAATTTGGAGATTCATTTCCTTTTACTGGAGCAGGCTGACATGCCATCTGCTCTGCTTTTATTTCAAACCTGCATGTAGTCTGGTCTGGGTAGTGGTAGACAAGCAGAAACGTAAAGTATAGTGCACATGTGCCATTTTTAGACATGTGGTCTCTACTACATTGGACCGTGAACTTTTGGGATGCCCCCCATAATTCGTATATATAAAGGGGGCAGACCCAATGGATCACTTGGCCGTTTTCTGCCTTCACTCTTGCATTCCTACCTAAATGTATCGTTTTTACTAGGGTGTTTTTCATGCGTTTTTGCAGCGTTTTTGTAAAGGCGTTTTGAGGTCCAAAGTTAACCAATGTAAAAAGCAGTAAAACGCCTGTAATCTGCCTAAAAAGAAGCTCATGTACTTTTTTGAGCTTCAGGTATTTTGCTTTAGGCGAAAGAACACTCAGATGGGAACAGGGGCCAATTAAATGAATGGGATTTTGCTTGTTGGGCGTTTTGGAACTTTAGAGATGGGCATTTTACTAGCTGAAAACGCCCAGGCGTGAATGCAGCCTAAAAGAAAAATAGACTAGAAAGGAAAGTTAATACAGCCACCATATATAAGGACTGATAAAATGCAATATATATTTTTTAACAGTCTTGGGTTTAGATTGATACACTTCAATCACCACACTGATTTTTTTTTAAGTCCACTCCTGCTGTAGACTTAAATTTTGCTTTGTGAGTACCTACTGAATGTGTACACTTGTATGGTCCCCTGGTTGATAAACTCTTTTACCTCTCTACTAATTAAAAAAAAAAACAGGATCATACAGAGTCCAAATCATAGAAGTACACTTGACCACCATCTCCTGTCTATGGAGACTATTTTGTTGTGCTTATAGATGAAAGCTGAAAGATCCTCAGACCTCTGTTATATTTTTGTAGCACACAAACCTTTTTCTCACCTGGCTCACTTGCGAGTCAAGGCACACCCTGCTATATGCCCGTACCCTCCTGTTTGAAGAGGTTAAGCGGTGTTCACAAATTTTGGGTCTTTCAGCGAATCACCCTTTCCACTGGTTCTCTCCCCCAGCGTATGGGGTCAAGTCTCAATTTCTTCCCCCCAAAAAAACAATGTCCAGAAGTACTTTAACTCCAACAGAGAGTTTATTTTCTATTTGCTGCGTAGTAGATAGAGACAGGTGGATGAAAGAAGAAATAGTGTGAAGAATAGATCCAGGCACAACCAGCAATCTCGTTGCCACTCGATCACGAGTGGATTTAGCTCACCCGGATAGTCCTCTCTCACAGACCTAGCAGCCGGTGTGGAGCTCGAACAGTTCCGCCACCCTATCCCCTCCTGGGACGGATGTTAGAAATCCTCTAACCTCTGTAGACTTTAGGAACAGGATAGTGCCAATGGGCACTCTACAGGTTAGCTTCCCCAAATAACAAGTCCTTCCCTCTGACAGGTCACCAGGCCTCTCCCGAGACAGCAATCTTCCATTACTCATCTCCTCAATGGGACCGATCCTCCCCTGGCTTCCTCTTGGTCAGAGCGGTTACCCTTCCCCGGGCACCCTGGGACTCTTCTTTCAGGGGTAGGCCCCAGCTAAAGGTGCTGGGCCCACTAGTAGAGTTACAGACCCCAGGCTAAAGGTGCCTGGACCTGATCGCACCCACACGTACCCCCCGACCACGAGGGCCACCGGAGGTGGGGTACGTGTCTTGCTCCTACTCCTCCGACCCTGACGGGGATGACCCCACACGTGCACCCTGGACCAATGGCGTCTGCCCCTTAAGTACCCTCTCCCGGCATGCACAGCAGGTTGACCACGCCCACTATACCGCTGCCGAGAGAGGACACCCCAAGGCGTAGCAATGCCACCCCTGGCTCAACCCTGACCTGATATGACAGCGCCACCTACAGGCTGCAGGGAACCATACACCAGGCAGCATCACATAGGCCAGGCATGTCCAAAGTCCGGCCCGCGGGCCATTTGCGGCCCGCAGCCCGGTTTTAATACGGCCCCCACTTGCAATTTGCTTTTATCACTTTTGTGGCCCCCCAAGCTCTGCACAGGGTAAGGATGAGCTTGGTTTTAAAAAAATATATAGATATATATTCTCTAATCCCTGAGCGCTTCTTACTGATAATCTGGGCGTGTTGCTGGGTGTTGCTGGGGCATGTTCCAAAGCCTGTTGGGAAGCGTGCATCGCCAATAACAGACACTGAGTCATTTCCCGGTCCACAGCTGCAGAACAGCTCCCAGTGCCAGTGATTGGCTACGGCGTTGCGCGCTGTCAGCATCCTAGCGGGCTCGCCAGAGGTCATCGAGGATTTCTCAGGGGATAAGATAAGTTTACTACTGTAACGGAAATAAAGCGAATTTTTCAATATATATAAGAATTTAAAAAAAGGAGCTCATCCTTGCCCTGATCGGAGCTTGGGGGGCTCAGAAGAGATAAGGGAAAATAAGAGCAAATTACAAGTGGGGGCCAGAGAGAATATAAAATATAAAAAATAAATAGCTCATCCTTGCCCTGAGTGGAGCTTGGGGGCCACAGAAGAGATAAAGGCCAGATTTCTCAGGGGATAGAGAAAATATATTTTTTTTACAACCTGAGCTCATCCTTACCCTGAGCGTACTTCTGGGATTTGTTGTGGGCCAAAAAGGAGATATATATATTCACCACACGCAGCCACAAAGGTGGGAGAATTCTTGTTGGGCCGTGTATTAGTGCTTGGAGGAACACACTTATGCCCCATACACACGATCGTTTTTCATGCCGTTAAAAATGCCATTAAAAAAAATGGCCATTAAAAATGATCGTGTGTAGGCTCCAGAGCATTTTTAACAACGTGAAAAATGGCAAGAAAAAAAATGGCAAGAAAAACGATCGTGTGTATGGGGCATTACACCGAATTTTAATGGTATACAGAATGTCGGGCAAAATGGTCGGCCCTCACGCACGTTCACTTCATCAAATCTGGCCCTCTTTCAAAAAAGTTTGGACACCCCTGACATAGGCAGAAGCAATACCTAGCAATGAGAATGGTCTGAGCCTGGCTAATAGCTCAGACCAGCCCCTAAATTTAGGCACATAGCACCCCTAAAAGCAAAAGGTATCGATCAGCCATTACAGCACAACACTTCAAATATCGGTAGCCTCTTGGTACCTTCACATGGTCCCATACAAAGTCAGCGTACCAACGTTCGCGAGGCCTCGATCTCGTAAAGCAGTTCTTTTGTAACATAAGGATATTCCCAACCATAGTCAGCAGCGACCTTTTTGTGCAGGAGCCGTTGCAACCGGGCTAGGGGTGGCATGGTGGCCTGATCTCCTGCTCCTGGGAAGACAATAGCGTCCGGAGACCTTCTCAATGGTGCAGGCTCCAGCAGCGGCATAGGTGGCCGTAATGGTGCCCGGGCATCCTCAACAGCAGGCACAGAAGACGCCGGAGCTGGCAAAGCGGGCGTAGGATCAGTCTCTTCCCTTGCAGTTGAGACTTTCACTCGGGGTGTAGTTTCCCCAAAGTCCATCAATGAAACTCCACCTAAACTGCGGGGTGAAGCTGCCGGAATTTTATCCCAACCCTTTCTTTCAAATACTTCATCCACATCACGATCATCTCCCACATCTGAAGATGAGTCCAACTCAGAAGTATTATACTCCTCCGCCGGCAGATAGCTGACGGTGGAGACACACACAACGTCTCTGAAAATGGAGGGTCTTTGTGGGCTGGCTGTACACACATCCCCTGTAGCGTGGGGTGTGGGCTTCCCTTCCCTCTCCAACAAAGTCAATGTCCCTTTTCTCCCAGCCTCCTTACCTTCCCCCGATGCGGATCTCCTGGAGGTCCCTCCAGCTGGAAGATTCGGTTCAGGCAGGCGCTGGGACAGGCTTTGACCGCGGCCGCAGGAGGCCTTTACGTAACCCACCTTCCGCTTGGCGGGTGGGAGAGAGTTCTCTGTTGTAACGGAGACAGCATCCACGATGACCTCCGTTGCAAGCTCCGCAATGGTCGGAGCTTCATCCTCCACATCCGTGGCAGTCGGAGCGGTGCGCGTAGGCTCGGCTGCTGGAGTACTGGTTTCCTCCTCAAGAGTGGCGACACCTGTAAGGCAGTTGACCCGGTAACCCTTTGGCTTCTCCGTCGGTTGGTCCACCTCAAAAAGGAACTTAGCACACCTTCCGAAAGGCCAAAATTGCAGCTCCAGTCCTTGGCACTTAGGACAGAGCATGCCCAGGCCCTCCGCATCCCTACACGTATATAGCGCGAAGCGGCCCCTAGGTTTGAGTCGAATCCCTGTATCCGTCAGGGGGGCAGCGAAAGAAACAACGTCCATGGCTGAGGCAGGTGGGAACATCCGTGGTCCCGATAAAACAGAATTCCATGGGGCAGCAGACATGTTGCTTCTTCACCAGTTCAGCTATACTGTCCCTTGGCGCCAAACTGCCACGTGCAACACAAGTTGGCGGGGGCTCCTCCCCCTTTTCTTCTCTTTGGGCACGTAGCTCAAAGGCTTTTCTAAACTTCAGACACGCCCACGAACTACGCAGTTAGAAAATTTAGCATAGGTCTTGGCCTGTACCTCCATTTCTTTTACAAGTGACGCAGTTCACCTTTCCCGAAATGGCCGACCTCCACAGAATCACACCAGGGGAAAAACACGAAGTCCAGCTTAGGGCTGCTGAATCCCGGACTCGAGCCCCCACATGGAGCACACAAACCTTTTTCTCGCCTGCCTCACTTGCGAGTCAAGGCACACTGTGCTATATGCCCGTACCCTCCTGTTTGAAGAGGTTAAGCGGTGTTCACAAATTTTGGGTCTTTCAGCGAATCACCCTTTCCACTAGTTCTCTCCCCCAGCATATGGGGTCAAGTCTCAATTTCTTCCTCCAAAGAAAACAATGTCCAGAAGTACTTTAACTCCAACAGAGAGTTTATTTTCTATTTGCTGCGTAGTAGATAGAGACAGGTGGATGAAAGAAGAAATAGTGTGAAGAATAGATCCAGGCACAACCAGCAATTTTGTCGCCACTCGATCCCGAGTGGGTTTAGCTCACCTGGATAGTCCTCTCTCACAGTCCTAGCAGCCGGTGTGGAGCTCGAACAGTTCTGTGTGTAGGGGAACAAGCCGTTCCTCGTTTTTCCCGTCGATTTTCTCGAGAAAATCGATTGCGTGTACACGGCATGATTGTGTATAAGCTTATTATGATTATTTTTCGTGGTTGAAAGATATTATGGATGGGAGTCAGTGCAAAGTAAAGGGGTGATTGCAGATTTAAGGTTATGAATAGTTGTTTTACCTGTGTGCTAAAGATTGACACAGAAAAAAAACAACTGGAAGGGACAACTTATTCAATTGAAACTTGCCCAATGAACAAATCAGAAACTGTAAACCAGATGTTAGATGTTTCTTTCATTAACTAGTGGACTGCTGGCAATGAATACCCAAATAATAGCGTTAGATTAAATTTATATTGTTAAATGTTTATTACACGTGGCAAACACATAACATAGCGAACATGAAAATCATATTACATTTTGTTACAATATATATTTTTCCCATATAAAATGTCATTTTTTCCACTATTACAAATTCCCCAAAAAATGAAAATGGATGTGTTCACTAAAAATTGTAAAAAGATGGGGTCACACTGCTGCAACTTTTATTATTTTGCCTTTATTCATAAGCTCCAGGCTAGAGTAATTTAATAAACATTTTCCAGGCAAATAAACCTGTGTTCTCTTCAATCAAGAAAAAATAAAACTACATTTCCCATTAGCCTAAGTGAAGTTTGGTGTTCAGGAAAACCTTTAGCAAATAATTCCCAGGTTGATGCCTGCCTGTTTACAGTAGCATATCTAAGGAAAATTTGGCAAAATATTACCCTCTATAGTACTAACTGTCAAGTACATGGCCATGGCATCCTGATTATCCTGTACTGCTATGCTCGACTGCATATCTTTTTAGGTTGATATACAGTACCTCGAGAGAGTAAAAAAGGTATAACTGGTATTCTAACAGGCAGGGCCCTCTGATTCCTCCTGTATCGAGTTGTATTGTAATTGTACTGTCTGCCTTTGTGTTGTAAAGCGCTGCACAAACCGTTGGCGCTAAATAAATCCTGTATAATAATAATAATATTCGTGCAAGTGAAGTGAGGTCAAGAGCAACGACTTCATACATTTAAAGCTAAACTCTAGGCAAGCGGGGGGGCGTGTCCAGATGTAAACCGAGAAGGACGTGCTGCTGTGGAGCTCTGCTGATCCTGTCTCAATCCACTGCCATCCTGAGCTTTTACCAACCCAGTGAGCCTCCAAAACTTCCATCCAGGTCCCTGAGCAACCCCTGCATCGGCCCCATCCTAAATTACGGATCCCACTGGCCAGCTGTTGTACTACCTGGCCCGCGGCCGGCTCCATACAGCCAAGACCCGCCGCCATCTTGCGGCCTATGAATCCTCCTCATCCTCCGTGCTCGGGTGCCGTGATCCGCGGGACGAGCGGCAGCCCTATCCTCGTCCATCTATGGCAGCTTCCTCGGAACGGGTGAACCGGGTGTGTACCATCAGAGGGCCGTCATCTTGAGGCCTCCGGAACCAGCTACATCCTCCAGGTTCGTTAAGCCAGCCACCCTTTCCTCCCTCCCTTGAGCCAGCATCCCGGGGGGGGGGGGGGGAGGAACAGACTGTCACATATCACAGGGGGTTGATAGCCTATGAAGGGGAAGGACACATCCCACTTGAACTTTGCCCCTGTTCCAGCGCATCAGTACTGACACGGCCTTCACCCTGCTCCCCGGACCCAGGTTCTCTGCCCACAGGCTCCCCAAGACCCTCCTCCATCTCAGGGTGAACCTCGGATGGGCCACCCTAGGACCCGTTACTCAAAATCAGGTCCAAATGCTCCTCGTATCCCCTCGCCGGCGGCTGCCTCGTCTGCACAGTGGTTCACAGCTGGGATGGCGGCCGGTGCAAAGACGGTGGCCCCCACAGGAGCGGAGATTCTGGCTGCCATTACATCCTGCAAGGAAGCCCTGACAACTAAGTTCGACTTCTTGACGGTGGATGTCGGTCTCATCCACCAGGATATGGATACATTTCGGTCCCGCATCGCGGAGGTGGAGAACAGGGTCTCCACGGTGGAGGATACGGTCCGGTCGGACTCCAGGGAGGTGAGGGCCCTGCAACTCCAAGTGAAAGCGCTCCAGGAGCGTGCAATAGATACTGAGAATCGCCTCAGGCGGAACAACATCCGCATACTTGGATTGCCCGAGAGAGCTGAGGGCCCTAGACCCGCTGAGTTTACTGAACAGTTACTGTCCACTCTGTTTAACCTGGGTAACGTGCCACCCACTTTCGTAGTGGAAAGAGCCCACAGGATCCCGCCACTCCCTCCGAGACCTGGGGCCCCTCCACGCCCCTTCCTGCTGCGGCTGTTAAATTACAGCGATCGGGATCGCATCCTGGCGGCGGCACGTGCCATGCCTGAAATTAAATACGAGAAACTCTAGGCAAGCAACTAAACTTATCTCTAAAATACAAATATGGAAGATGTTTTACATACCTAAAGATCTGCATATCTGCCCACGTAGCCTTCAATTTTGCACTATTCCATGATGCTGCACAGCCAAAAGGATTGCACCACATTCTGTGCAGTTAAGGGATACAGTGGTGTCATCTCCCCAACCAGCTGACTAGACAGTGAAGGAGCAGCAGCAGACTGGTAAGGTCATCCCACTGCTCACCTGCTATCTTTTTCAGTCATCTTGATCCTTGTCAGCACATTTGCATGCAGCACACCTTATTGGCTTGAGTTACTGTCCCCACCACTCAGCAACAGGCTGATACCAAGTAAAATTCAGTTACTTACACTAGCTGCATTGTGGCACAGGAGGGCCGCTGGCCATTCTAACCGACTGGTCGGCACCCGCAGTGTTATCTCTCCGCTCCCCTTACAGTAATTCTGCCCTGTATGTATTGCTGAGATGCAGCTGTCTAGTTAGTAAGCTCTCTGCATAGGAGGCATCTGCACATTGCACCGAGAATTCTCATCTACAGTCACCTGACTGGAACCAATGTTTCTACTTTTTCAGTTACCTAGACCAACCTCACCTTTTATCTCTTTTTTTTCTAGTGTTTCACTTAGGTTTCAAGAAAAAGTACAAGCAGTCCCAGAGTTACAAACACACGACTTACATACGACTCACACTTATAAAACAGAGGGAGACAACAGGAAGGGAATTTCCTGAATTTCCCCAAGGAAGGGAAATTCACTCCTGTAAGAGTAAAGCCTTGTACACACGATCGGATTTTCCGACCGGATAAGTGTGATGACAGGCTGTTGACGGAAAATCCGACCGTTTGTACGCTCCATCGGACAATTGTTTTTTGGACAAATGTGGGATAGCATGTGTAGCGCACAGACCCCTTTCTTTACCTGCATTAACTTTGGCTCCTCGCAGGAAGATAGAGGCACACCGCACCACAAGCCCGTACCCTCCTGTGTGAAGAGGTTGAGCGGTGTCGTTAATGGGTTTTCCACAGTCAGACAACCAGAGAATGTCTCTCACCTCTATTTTCAATAAAGACAAGTCCTTGTATCCCCACAGTAACTTGAATGTCCACACCAGCTGCACTCCAACGTAGAGATTTATTTCTTATAAAACACAGTCTCTGACAGAATAGGTTGGAGGGAGAACAGGACAGCTTAAGATGTGGATGAGGTCCAGGCACAAACGTTACACAATTCACTGCTCCGATTCTCAAGCAGATTCCTCGATCCCCGGTGGGCTCCAGCCGTAGGTGCTGGGCCCAGGCCCTTGCTGCAGTCCAGGGACTAAAGGTGCCTGGGACTGATCCACCGACCTCCGCCCCTGGGCCTAAGGTGCCAAGGGCGGACAGGAACAAGAACCCTGGGGTAGGACCCCCGACAACCAACGAGAACCCCGAACAGGCAGCGTCTGCCCCTTTTATAACCTCTCCCAGCATGCCCAGCAGGTAGACTACACCCAATGTATGGTTGCCGAGAGGGGACACACAAGGCACAGCACTGTATCAGCGGTTCAACCCTGGCCTACCATGGCAGCGCCACCTGCAGGCCACAGGGAACTGTACATCAATACTCCCCCTGTGGACAAAATGGTTTCAAGAACTCTATCAATTAGGGTGTTTGGGCATAACTACCACCCAAACACTTCCCCTAAATTTAGCACCCCGCTACACATGCTTTAAAATTTTCCGACAACAAATGTGTGATATTGGATTATCGTCTGCACACAAATCCAAAGTACAAACACGCATGCTCAGAAGCAATGCTCACCATAACACAACAATAGCAGAAGTTGCACAAAGGGTGATGCTAAAGAGCTGAAAACCACGTAGTTTTGTATTTGTTGGCCAACAATTCTTTGCCATTTGTATGCAATACAAGTTCACGGCCAATGCCCTTCGGACAAAAGTCAGAGGCTTGGTTCGCAGAAAATCCAATCGTGTGTACGAGGCTTTAGCATGGGAAAAAGGTGTCTCCACTGAAGCTTTATCACCAATCCACCTTTCTACAACAACCCAAAATTGTCAAATTCCAATGGTCCCAGGGACAGAAAATTAGGTTAAACCTTCTGAACAGAGGCAAAGACAGCAAAACAAACATTACATGGGTGTTAACCCTTTCCTATGCTATCCAAAAAACGGAAAAAAATATTTTTGGGCTGTTCCAACTTACATACAAATTCAACTTAAGAACAAACCTACAGACCCTATCTTGTTTGTAACCCGGGGACTGCTTGTATTCAAAGTAACAATTGTCCTGTCTTTCTGCACTATATCAGCCAAAAAACTCACATAGTTCTACAATGCTCTCAGACCACAGTTATTAAATTTTTTTGTAACCAGCTCAAGTGGGTTTTGCACAAAATATAATTTCTTTCCAAAGCGATTATTCTAAATTAAAAAATAATGGGGTAATAAACCCAAAAGCAGGGCCACGACAAGAGGGGGGGGTCACCTGCCCTGGGTGCAGTGTGGGAGGGGTGCCAGGTTGTGAGCGTGCAGAAGAATCTGTCCACCACCCTATGCCCCACCTTTGTTGTCTCTAAAGCCTCCCAAAAATGGAGCTGAAGCTGCACCTGTACCCATTGCCTGCCCACAGAAAGGAGAAACTCGGTCTCTCTCAAGCTTAAGTTCCTGTCTAGCCCACTCAACCCCACCCTCCCACGTTGGATCAGGCCTGTTATAGTAAGAGCGGCACCATGGGGGGATGGGGGGGCAGATCAAGCAAGATAACATTTCTCTGCTGCTTCAATCATTGCTTGGCATCCAGCATTCACCAGAGCTCTCCCCAGGGTGGAATGAAGTCAGAAGATGGACGTCAGACTGCATTCTTCACATGTGAGCCCCCCCGACTCTTCTGCCTTCCACACTGTACATGTTACAAAGATGTGCTGTGAACCTGCCCCGCACCTCCGCAGGGCAGGTATAGTGCAAGTGAAAGTAAAAATCTTAAATATGTTAGGAATATATTGGGACTTTTTTGGTGCTACATAGATGTATTCCATAAAGTCTTTCTTTTTAATAATAAATAATGTGTATTTGGAATACATCTATGTAGCACCTGAAAAGTCCCAGTAAATTCCTAACCTATTTGAGAATTTGAACATTAACAGGAAGTGATATGGGGCCATAATACAGTCCAACTCCAGGAAAGAAAAAAAAGTCCACCCTTGCAGTGTGTGTGTGGGGAGGGGAAGATAGCCTCTTTCACTTACATGTTTCCATGTTCCAGTCCACCGCAGTGTTCTATTCCTCCACAAAAAGCCTCAGCATCATCACATACCATATAGGAATAGTGTTGAGCGAACCCGAACTGTAAAGTTCGGGTCCGTACCGAACTTTAGCTTTTTCCCGAACCCGGACTTTGCGCAAAAGTCCGGGTTCAGGTTCGGGTTCGGCAATCTAATTACGCATTTAGAAATGCTTCAGGGGCCAGCCAATCACCTTTTGATTAGCTGGTGTGCTCTTAGAGGCCATCATAGCCATGCCTACTAATGGCATGGCTGTGATTGGTCAGTGCAACATGTGACCCAGCTTCTATATAAGCTAGAGGCACACAGCACACACGTCACTCTGCTTCAGAATAGATAGGGAGAGGATCTAGTCTGCTGCTGCTGCTTTTAGGGAGAGATAGAAAAATACATGAGGTAGTCCTGATTCTGCAATCTGAGGGAAAAGATAGAGAGATAGTGTAGTGTAGGGCCAGGTTCCTGTTGGTGCTTTCAGGGAGAGAGAATATTATATAGGAGTCCAGATTCAGAGATTAAAATCAGCGCTCTGCATAGGTTTACCTGTTTGTGTTGCAGTGCAGTCTTTTTACACTGCCATGAGCCCAGTGTCAGAGAAAATCTAACTTTTAGGGGAAAAAAAAGGCACTTTATTGTGCTCTTTTCCAAAAGACCCATAGGGCAAAAAAATAAAAAAAATTGCATTTTATTTTGCTCGTGCAAAAAAAGACCCGTTTAGGGCAAAAAAAATGTAAAAAAAAATTGCACTTTAATGTACGCTTGCAAAAAGAGCCATTCAGGGCCACAAAAAATAGTTTGCAGTGTGTTATACATATGTGGAGGTGTGTGAAATAAACAATTTCTATATAGTTTTCTCCTACTGTGCTATACTAAAAAAACAACATTTTTTTTGAATAGCATTTTCTGCAGTTCTGTAGCTGTGCGATTCAGCGGTTACGTACTGTGGGTGTGTTCTGCTCTTCGAAAAAACGCCTTTTAGGGGCACAAAAAATAGTTTGCAGTGTGTTATACATATTTGGAGGTGTGTGAAATAAACAATTTCTAAATAGTTTTCTTCTACTCTGCTATACTAAAAAAACAATTTTTTTTTTGAATAGCATTTTCTGCAGTTCTGTAGCTGTGCGATTCAGCGGTTACGTACTGTGGGTGTGTTCTGCTCTTCCAAAAAACGCCTTTTAGGGACACAAAAAATAGTTTGCAGTGTGTTATACATATTTGAAGGTGTGTGAAATAAACAATTTCTAAATAGTTTTCTTCTAATGTGCTATACTAAAAAAACAACATTTTTTTTTAATAGCATTTTCTGCAGTTCTGTAGCTGTGCGATTCAGCGGTTACGTACTGTGGGTGTGTTCTGCTCTTCCAAAAACACCCATTTAGGGCAACATCCTAAATTTGGAAAATATGAGGAGAAGGTCAAAGGGACGTGGTGGCCCCGGTCGTGGTGCTGCTGGTGGAGCTCCTGTTGCAGGGAGAGGACGTGGTGGATCTGTGCCAGATACACGCACAAGTGAAACACCTTCCTCAGGTGCGAGTAGGCGACTGAGCCTGCGGCGGTATTTTGTCGCGCCTAATGAGGCTGTACGAATGTTTAGGCCAGGACAAGTACAGGCGATAGTAGATTGGGTTGCTGACAGTGCCTCGGGTTCCTTCACATTGTCTCCCACCCACTCTTCTGATGAAAGATCAGAGTTGGCACCTGAAACCCATGTCCATCAGTCTTTCACCTCACCCCCTTGCAAATCAGCCAAGCAGTCTGAGCCCCAAATCATGCAGCAGTCTCTTCTGCTTTTCGATGACTCTGTTAGCAGGATTTCCCAGGGCCATCCACCTAGCCCTGCCCCAGAAGTGGAAGAGATTGAGTGCACCGATGCCCAACCACTTATGTTTCATGATGAGTACATGGGAGGACCATCGCAGTTTGTCTCGGATGATGACGAAACACAGGTGCCAATTGCTGCTGCTTTCGCAATTGTGCAGACAGACAAGGAGGGCAGGGGTGAAGACTGGGTGGAAGATGATGTGGAGGACGATGAGGTCCTCGACCCCACATGGAATCAACGTTATGCAGGTGACCAGTGTAGTTTGGAGGTAGAGGCGGTGGTCGCACAGAGCCACCAGCACAGCAGAAGAGGGAGCAGGGTGCAAAAGCGGAGCGTCCGTCCGCTAGACAGTATGTCTGCTACTGCCCAACGCAGCAAGGGACCGAGCACACCAAAGCCAGGTCCAAGGAGTTCCCTAGCGTGGCAGTTCTTCACACAATGTGCTGATGACAAGACACGAGTGGTTTGCAGGCTGTGCAATCAGAGGCTGAAGCGAGGCATAAACTTTCTCAACCTGAGCACAACCTGCATGACCAGGCATCTAAGTGCAAAGCACGAGCTGCAGTGGAGTAGACACCTCAAAAACCAAGAAAGGTCTCTGGCTCCTCCTGCTTCCTCTTCTGCTGCAGTCTCGGCCTCTTCATCCACCTCTGTAGTGACAGTGGCACCTGCCACCCCGCAAACAGAGGATCTGCCAGCAACACTACCACCTGGGTCACCGACCATCTCCACAATGTCCCATGGAAGCGTTCAGCTCTCTATCTCCCAAACATTGGAGCGGAAGAGGAAGTACCCCCCTAGCCACCCGCGATCCCTGGCCCTGAATGCCAGCATTTCAAAACTCCTGGCCTTTGAAATGCTGTCATTCCGTATGGTGGAGACGCAGAGTTTTAAAAGCCTGATGGCATTGGCTGTCCCACAGTACGTCGTGCCTAGCCGCCACTATTTTTCCAGGCGAGCCATCCCTTCCCTGCACAACCAAGTGGGGGACAAAATCAGGTGTGCACTGCGCAACGCCATCTGTGGCAAGGTCCACCTAACTACGGATGCGTGGACCAGTAAGCACGGTCAGGGACGTTATATCTCCCTAACAGCACACTGGGTAAATGCAGTGGCGGCTGGGCCTGAGGCAGATAGCAGTTTGGTGCATGTCCTTCCACCACCGAGGATTGCAGGGCGCTTCAGTTTGCCTCCTGTTGCTAACTCCTCCTACTCTGCTTCCTCATCCTCTACCGCCTCCTCATCCGGTCAGCATAACACCTTCACCACCAACTTCAGCACAGCCAGGGGTAAACGACAGCAGGCAGTTTTAAAACTTTCCTGTTTGGGGGAAAAACCCCACACCGCGCAGGAGTTGTGGAGGGACATGGAACAACAGACCAATGAGTGGTTGCTGTCAGTGAGCCTCAAGCCCGGCCTGGTGGTGTGCGATAATGGGCGAAATCTCGTAGCAGCTCTGGGCCTAGCCGGTTTGACGCACATCCCTTGCCTGGCGCATGTGCTGAACTTGGTGGTCCAGAGGTTCCTTAAAAATTACCCCAATATGCCAGAGCTGCTGCAGAAAGTGCGGGCTGTGTGTGCGCACTTTCGGCGTTCTCACCCTGCTGCTGCTCGCCTGTCAGCGCTGCAGCGTAACTTCGGCCTTCCCGCTCACCGCCTCATATGTGACGTGCCCACAAGGTGGAACTCCACCTTGCACATGCTGGCCAGACTGTGCGAGCAGCAGCAGGCGATAGTGGAGTTTCATCTGCAGCAATCACGCGTGAGTCGCTCTGCGGAACAGCACCACTTCACCACCAATAACTGGGCCTCCATGCGAGACCTGTGTGCCTTGTTGCGCTGTTTCGAGTACTCCACCAACATGTCCAGTGCCAATGACGCCGTTCTTAGCGTTACTATCCCAGTTCTATGCCTCCTTGAAAAAACGCTTCGGGCGATGATGGAAGAGGATGTGGCACAGGAGGATGAGGAGGAGGAGGAGGAAGCGGGATCATTTCAAAGGCTTTCAGGGCAGTCTTTCACAAGTGGCAACGAGGGTGGGTTCCTGCACCAACAAACGCCAGGTACACAATTGTCCGGCAGAAAGGGCACAGTTCTGGAGGATGACGAGGTGGAGGAGGAGATGGAGGAGGAGGAGGAGGAGCCATTTTCACAGCAGGGTGGTACCCAGACCAGCTCGTGGCCATCACTGGTGCGTGGCTGGGGGGATACAGAGGACACAGACGATACACCTCCCACAGAGGACAGCTTTTCTTTGCCTCTGAGCAGCCTGGCACACATGAGCGATTACATGCTGCAGTGTTTCCGCAATGACCGCCAAGTTGCCCACATTTTAACTGGTGCTGATTACTGGGTGGCCACCCTGCTGGATCCCCGTTACAAGGACAACGTACCGTCCTTAATTCCCTCACTGGAGCGGGATCGTAAGATGCGCGAGTACAAGCGCACGCTGGTAGACGCGCTGCTGGTGGCATTCCCACCTGACAGCGGGCGTACGGTGGAAGCACAAGGCGAAGGCAGAGGAGGAGGAAGAGGTCGCCAACGCAGCCGGGGCACCGGCAGCACCTCAGAAGGCAGGGTTAGCATGGCTGAAATGTGGAAAAGCTTTGTCAGCACGCCACAACAACCAGCACCACCATCTAAGATGGAACGTCTTAGCAGGAGGCAGCATTTCACCAACATGGTTGAGCAGTATGTGTCCACAGGCCTACACGTACTGGATGACGGGTCTGCCCCCTTTAACTTCTGGGTCTCCAAATTGGGCACATGGCCTGAGCTTGCCCTTTATGCCTTGGAGGTGCTGGCCTGCCCTGCAGCCAGTGTATTATCTGAACGTGTATTTAGCACGGCAGGGGGCGTTATCACAGACAAGCGCAGCCGCCTGTCCAGAGCCAATGTGGACAAGCTCACGTTCATTAAAATGAACCAGGCATGGATCCCACAGGACTTGTCCGTACCTTGTGCAGAATAGACATGTATACCGGTGTTGTGACAAAAACTGTCCGGCCAACGGATTGTGCCTGGCCCATACTGCAAAGGCGCAGCGCTTGCGCAGTACAGAGGACAAGGAGATTCACAAAATCTCTGAAGATGAACGGCGCCTGCGCTGTGAGTGCAGGTTCAAGCCCCACCATCCAAGTGGACATACGGTAAGCGCAGTACAGGGTGGACACTATTTGACGGGGGACAGAATTCGACACATCACCGGCCTTACCCAGCCATTGTTGTATTTTTGAACCAGTGTTGGCTACCTCGTCCTCCTCCACCGCCGCTTCCACCTACACAGCCACATCCACCGCCACCTCAACCTCCTACTCCATATGGACCTCGTCCTCCTAGGTCAAGATTATTATTATTATTTTTTTTTAATGTTATTTTAAGTTATTTCCCTATCCACATTTGTTTGCAGAGCACTTGCCATGCTCTTAACAACATTTTGCTGCCATTTGCAGCCCTCTAGCCCTTTCCATTACTTTTTTAGAGCCTTTTTAGTCCTTAGAAGTCCGGGTCCCTATTGACTTCAATGGGGTTCGGGTTCGGGTCCGGGTTCGGGTTAAAGTTCGGTCCCGAACCCGAACTTTTTTCCGAAGTTCGGCCGAACCCGTCGAACCCGAACATCCAGGTGTCCGCTCAACTCTATATAGGAACAGTAACCCTGTTTGGTATGATGAGGAGGCTGGAGTGTGACCGTACTCAGTAAAAATTTCCGGTCAACACTAAGAACTAAGAACCAGTGACGCTGCTTCCGGTTCTTGTGGAACGCACGCCGTTGTGAACCCGGAACACACTGACGCTCGGTTATCATTGAAGGCTTGTGAGTTTTCCCAATAACAGCGTATTGTTAATCTGTTCCTAAGCGGTACTTCACAAGTTGCTTTTTCTTTTTATTCCCCACATGGTCCTCTGATCTCTGCTGCTATTGAGCCAACTGTTGAATTTCACTGAACATTATCGGTCCTAGAAGTTGGATGTTGGGTGACTTTTATTTTATTTTATTTTAAAGCATTTTATTTTTTATTTTTTTTTCCTTCCTTCTATATTACAACCACTGTTGCATATGGGACATTATTTCTTTGATGTTGAAAACCATCTGTAGTACTGTGAATTACTCCTAGAGCTATTTGCCTGGTTGTTCAGTTCATTTAATGTTTTGCACAGTATATTTTCTGGTTTTACTTAGTTGATCACTTTTTAGTGGTAACATTTAGTATTACACCCACTGCATTTCTGGTGACACCAATCATTGGTGCATAATCTTTTCACTAATAGTGTGTACCATCATCCCAAAAGGTTTAGATGGTTGACATTCACACATACGTTTGTATTGAGCACATTTATATTCGCTAGCGCTGCATTTTATAATTTTTTATCTCTCAAGGTGTTAGTGCCTTATGCTGTAGCAGCTGCGCATATAATAATTTCTTTTCACTTGTCATTTATTTTTGTATGTCTCCATAAGCGCAAGTTTTAGTTTTTGTTTATTTGTAGTCAGTAAAAAGTCCACAGAAGCTATGGGGAACCAGTTATAGTAGACAGGAGAAAGGGAGTCGCTCAGGTGTGGAAATCCTTCAAATCACCTCCTCCCAGCAGCCGAGGGTGCAAGCAATGCTATTGACAGCAAACAGGAACGAACAAGTCTTCTGGACTGCAGCACTCCAAAAAATAAAAGCCTTTATTTTAAAATAAGGAATCCAAAATACATGCTATACATCACGGCACACAGGTCAAAAAAATCCGGCTAACATGTTTCGCACTATAGCTATGAATAAGCACTAGCATAGTGCGAAACATGTTAGCCGGATTTTTTTGACCTGTGTGCCGTGATGTACAGTGGGGCAAAAAAGTATTTAGTCAGCCACCAATTGTGCAAGTTCTCCCACTTAAAAAGATGAGAGAGGCCTGTAATTGTCATCATAGGTAAACCTCAACTATGAGAGACAAAATGTGGAAACAAATCCAGACAATCACATTGTCTGATTTGGAAAGAATTTTGTTTTGCAAATTATGGTGGAAAATAAGTATTTGGTCAATATCAAAAGTTCATCTCAATACTTTGTTATATATCCTTTGTTGGCAATGACAGAGGTCAAACGTTTTCTGGAAGTCTTCACAAGGTTGTCACACACTGTTGCTGGTAAGTTGGCCCATTCCTCCATGCAGATCTCCTCTAGAGCAGTGATGTTTTGGGGTTGTCGCTGGGCAACACAGACTTTCAACTCCCTCCAAAGGTTTTCTATGGGGTTGAGATCTGGAGACTGGCTAGGCCACTCCAGGACCTTGAAATGCTTCTTACGAAGCCACTCCTTCATTGCCCGGGCAGTGTGTTTGGGATCATTGTCATGCTAAAAGACCCAGCCACGTTTCAGCTTCAATGCCCTTGCTGATGGGAGGAGGTTTGCACTCAAAATCTCACGATACATGGCCCCATTCATTCTTTCATTTACACGGATAAGTTGTCCTGTTCCCTTTGCAGAGAAACAGCCCCAACGCATGATGTTGCCACCCCCATGCTTCACAGTAGGTATGGTGTTCTTTGGTTGCAACTCAGCATTCTCTCTCCTCCAAACACGACGAGTTGTGTTTCTTCCAAACAGTTCTACTTTGGTTTCATCTGGCCATATGACATTCTCCCAATCCTCTTCTGGATCATCCAAATGCTCTCTAGCAAACCTCAGATGGGCCCGGACATGTACTGGCTTAAGCAGGGAGACACGTCTGGCACTGCAGGATCTGAGTCCCTGACAGCATAGTGTGTTACTGATGGTAGCCTTTGTTACGTTGGTCCCAGCTCTCTGCAGGTCATTCACTAGGTCCCCTCGTGTGGTTCTGGGATTTTTGCTCACCGTTCTTGTGATCATTTTGACCCCACGGGATGAGACCTTGCGTGGAGCCCCAGATCGAGGGAAATTATCAGTATTCTTGTATGTCTTCTATTTTCTAATTATTGCTCCCACAGTTGTTTCTTCACACCAAGCTGCTTGCCTATTGCAGATTCAGTCTTCCCAGCCTGGTGCAGGTCTACAATTTTGTTTCTGGTGTCCTTCGACAGCTCTTTGGTCTTCACCATAGTGGAGTTTGGAGTGTGACTGTTTGAGGTTGTGGACAGGTGTCTTTTATATTGATAACAAGTTCAAACAGGTGCCATTAATACATGTAATGAGTGGAGGACAGAGGAGCCTCTTTAAGAAGAAGATACAGGTATGTGAGAGCCAGAAATCTTGCTTGTTTGTAGGTGACCAAATACTTATTTTCCACCATAATTTGCAAATAAATTATTTCCAAATCAGACAATGTGGTTGTCTGGATTTGTTTCCACATTTTGTCTCTCATAGTTGAGGTAAACCTATGATGACAATTACAGGCCTCTCTCATCTTTTTAAGTGGGAGAACTTGCGCAATTGGTGGCTGACTAAATACTTTTTTGCCCCACTGTATAGCATGTATTTTGGATTCCTTATTTTAAAATAAAGGCTTTTATTTTTTGGAGTTCTGCAGTCCAGAAGACTTGTTCGTTCCTGTTTGCTGAACCAGTTATAGTGCTGGAGGAAGCATGCTGAAGCAAGTAATAAGGTAAAGCTGGGTACACAGATCAAAAGTCAGTTTAGCAGGGACTAGACAAAATTTGATCTCTGTGTAGCCTTTCCGATTAGTCAGAAGCCATTTATTTGTGTAAAAACAAAGCATTGGAAGTGCCACCATCTAATTGTAGATTGCTAGATAAAAGATCAAGTGAAATATAAAATTTGCACTCACATTTATTAGGAGATTAAAAGCATAAAGGCATCCAGATGGAGAAACTGCAGAGCTCGACAGGGTTCATGGCTGGAAAGATGATGATGGTCAGACTGTGGAGGCACTGCTAATGGCCGCGAATAAGTCATGAGGCAGACAAGGTTAGCAATGTTATGGAGGAAGATGCCAATGGCAAACAGGAGCCACGGCTGAGATGCAAGCTCTAAAGAAGCGTGATCGTATTGGCAGGCGAAATGCGTCAGTGACTTCAACATCCTGGCTGGAGGGCTATGAGTTAGTGCACCCACATTGAGGATCAACCGGACTGATGGAAAGTACCTAAGGTGATCTGCATGTGAGTTACCTGCACTGGACTTTTGCTATCCAGGAATAGTTAGTTCCTTTCACATTATTTCCCATTGCCTGTCAGTGGTTGAGATGATGTCACTGGACTAGTTTGACCCATCTACCTCATACTGTGTAGAGTGGACTTCCATTATATTACTTTTACAGGTCTAAGGGGGGTTTGTGCAGTGTGGTGTATGCATGTAATGTGCTGCTAGCAGCTTCCTTACCAGCTATGATAACGTTGTCAGATTATTTTTTTTCGTTCAATAGATTTTTATTTTTCAAATCAAGTGTAGATATCACATAGGTACAGCATGACAAAGGGTAAAATCATGTAAAACAAAAAAGAAAAGAGAAAAAAAAAAAAAAAGGAAAGGACATTTTTTTCAGCATAAAACAGAGACTCAGCAACAAATCCTCCAAAGGTGTTTCATAGGGCAACTATGGGTCAAGGAACTAAAGTTATAAAATAACCCCTGGTAAATAGAGCGAAGAACGGTATAATGTCAGAGATTTTTAATGTCTTGCACTGGTGGTAATGTGTTTTTTATATTTACTACAATGTTGTCCTAATAAAGCTGAGATTTGTATAATTCCACTAGGTGGTTTTGGGGATCTTTAATCCTTCTTTTTATATGCTGCTTGTTCCTTAAGGGACCACACCTATGTATATTATGTGAAGGTGTGACGGTACCCATAGCTGAGGGTAACTTTAACCAAATTGGTTACCCTCCCCTTAGGTTAGCTATAGCAACATGGTGGTGAAATGTATTTATTTTTTCTTTTGAATGAATTGTTGAGATGCAGAAAGGATCCAGTGGATGACATGGAAATCGTGGGGGCATGGCTATGTGTTTCGAGGCAACAAGGATCGCCCCTTTGTCAAACCATATGGGATTATTGGATGAAGCACTTTTAAGGGCGATGGGGGAGGAGACTGGGTGGGCATTATGCAAAGCAATTTGACAGTACACCAAGCAACACTGTCAAATAGAATCAACCCTGTCGAGCTCTGCAGTTTCTCCATTTGGATGCCTTTATGTTTTTAATCTCTTAATAAATGTGAGTGCAAATTTTATATTTTGCTTAAACTTTTATCTAACAACCTTCATTTAGATGGTGACGCTTCCCATGCTTTCTTTTTAGACATATTCAAGAGTGCAATCCAATCCTCTTTGGGAGAGCTGCAGCTATGTTCTTAGTGAACTCCATTTCCTACCATTGACTATTGTAGACCATTTTATGTCACCCTTTTAAGGGACTTTTTAATCCAAAAAATTTTTCCACCCTAGCCTGCCTAGAACCATAATACTGTATTAACTGATTGTTATGCCGCGTACACACGATCATTTTTCCCGTCGGGAAAAATTACATTTTTTCCTTTGGACGATGAAAAACGATCGTCTGTGGGCTTTTTGTCATTTTTCCCGACGAGAAAAATTAGAACATTTTTCTCGTCGTGATTCCCGTCGTTTTTTTCCGCGGCAGTTTTCCCATAGGGAAACACTGCCGGGGAGCCTACACATGGTAGTTTTCTTCGACCAAAAAAAAAATGTCATTTAAAACGGCCGTGTGTAGGGGAACAAGCTGTTCCTCGTTTTTCACGTCGATTTTCTCGACGGTGTTTTCACCGTCGAAAAAAAATGATCGTGTGTATGCAGCATTAGACTGGCTTCTGTTGAATGGGACTGCTGGAAAACCTTGCTCGATCAGTGGCTTCCAGCAAATCAACTGCAGCACTGATCAGTGTAATCTGACAGCAGAGAGTCCCCGCTGTCAAAATACAACATCCTGGCAGGGGGGATTTCTGCATCCAACTCACTTGTGGATGCAGGAATCAGTTTTTTTTTTTATTCATACAATGAAAATAATGAAGCGCCTCCAAATATAGAATATTACAAGCTTAAAGCATGTGCTGTCAACACAGCATTCATAATGTGCAAGAAGCATCCACAATATTAAAAAATTATAATAAAAAATAAATCTGTGTAAATAAAGTCCAATGCAAAAAAGTCCAAAGTATGTGATAAATATCACCACAAAAAAAGCGTCTTCCACCAGCTAACCACCAGCTAATGGAAATCCTGCCCACCACGCGTGAACAACAGAGATAAAATTAACTCACTGACATTAAAGCTGCAGGAGGAAAGCAGTAACATTATTATTATTACATTATACAGGATTTATATAGCGCCAACAGTTTGCAAAGCGCTCAACAAAATAAAGGCAGACATTACAGTTACATTACAATTTGGTACAAGAGGAATCAGAGGGCCCTGCTCAATAGAGCTTCCAATCTAAAAAGGGAGGGTCAATTGATAAAAAAGGTAATAGCTGTGGGGGATGAGCTGATGGAGGAAGTAAAACAGTGTATTAGTTAGAAGCAGGATAGGCTTCTTTAAAGAGAAGGGTTTTCAGGGATCGTCTAAAGATGGATAGATTAGGGAACAGTCGGACAGATTAGGGAAGGGAGTTCCAAAGGATGGGAGAAGCTCTGGAGAAATCCGGGAAGCAAGCATGGGAGGAGGTGACAAGGGAGCTAGAGAGAAGGAGGTCTAGGGAGGACCGAAGAGAGCGGCTTGGTTGGTATTTTGGGACTAGGTTAGTGATGAAGCTGGGGGCAGAGTTATGGATGGCTTTGTAAATTATTGTTAACAACATGCGCATTTGTGTCAACAGAATCCTTCACACGTGGTCAACCAGCTCTATTCTCACAATGGAGACAACCCCACAGTACCGCTTCTCACCAATGGAGACAGTCTGAAGGTTTGCCCTCACCACACTGAGCCACAAGCAGGGGACCGGATATTGTGTAGTATATTTATTAAAAAGCAGATTTCACATAAAAAAGTAAAAGGCTTTATCCAAATGTCAGTAAAATGATTATTATGACAAATGAAACAGTACACTTACAAAGAGAGCCACCAGTTCCAAGCATGGAAGTGGCGGCAAGACGTCAGCGTGTAGCTCCTTTCCCAACGCATTTCATGCATTGCACATCTTCAGGGGAAGCTAGAAAGTAGTTCAGTAGCACTAGCGTCCCCTGAAGATGTGCATTTACATTAAATGCATTGGGGCAGGAGCTACACCCTGATGCCACTATGACCATTTGTCTGGGGACTTGTATCGCCTTGTATCTATCCTCCCTATTTTTCATTATTGCCCCTGGCAACGCATAGAATGCATTAAGATAAAATAAAGTCTGACTTTACAACCACTTTAAGCAATGTACTTAACATCAGGTTTGCATATACAACAGACAAGCTCTCTTCTACGCAGGCAGTCATTCCAGTAGCTGCAACATAGTTTCCACATGTCCCAGCCCTCGGAAAGATGAGTGAGATCTCTACCATCACAAGGCCCGGTTATAGCTAGGTTTGTAATTTTGTCATCCTCATTCCCATCATTTATTGTGTGAAACAGGTAACTAAATCACTGACATCAGGTTGTTTCTTTTGTTCTGCAGCCAGGTAAAACTCTAAAACTGAACCACAAACTGAGAAGACTTATGCAAATATAACAATGTATACTGTTTTTAGTTTAATTGCTAATAAAAATATTGCAGTGTCCCAAGATTCACCTACAAATGGGCGTCTGGAAATTATCTCTATTGCATGCAAGTGGATATTACAAAGTTTCATGTCACTACTGATTTGCTTTAAACGGTGTGACTGTATGTGGTTACTGAGCTTTAACCTTTTTCTGCCAGAACAGTTTTTTTATTTAAATTTTTTTTATGAACGTGTAAAAATTTCCATTTTGGGTCTGAAGTTTGAGTGAGTGAGTGTGAGTGAGTGAATAACTTGTATAGCGCTACAAATGCGAACTAAATCGCCTCAAGGCGCTTTGCATCCAGTGACTTCCTGATCCATCAGAAGAGGTGGGTCTTACGTTTTTTTCTGAAGGCCCGATGGTTTTGTTCCATGCGGATATCCGTGGGTAGAGCGTTCCATAGCCATGGTCCTTGGACTGCAAATCTCCATTCTCCCTTTGTTTTGTAGCGGGACTTGGGGATGTGAAGGAGGTTTTGGTTTGTTGATCGGAGAATGCGATTGGGGGTGTAGTGTTTTATCTTCTCGCATAGATATTGAGGAGCGTTTCCTTGTGTGCACTTGTGAGTGAGACAGAGGGTCTTGAATGTGATCCGATCCTTTACGGTTAGCCAATGAAGGGTCCTCAGTGATGGGGTGATGGATTCCCAAGGTTTTTTTCCCGTTACCAGCCTGGCAGCCGTGTTCTGGACGACTTGTAGGCGCGAAATCTGGTATTTGGGTAGTCCGAGGTAGAGGGCGTTTGCTTAGTCGAGTCGCGAGTTGATAATTGTTCCAACTACTACTGCTGTGTCCTCTTCCGGGATGAAGGGGATGAGTCTACGCAGCAGGCGGAGGAGATGGTGAGATCCGCTACTACTGATCCTATTTGTGCATCCATCGACATCTCCGAGTCAAAGATGACTCCGAGACTTTTGACTTTGGTGCTTGGGGTAATGGTCTGTCCAAGGATGGTGGGGAGTGTTCAATAAGTTTTTGTTTTTGTCTTTCGGTTTGCGTGGAGGAGAAGGAGTTCTGTTTTGGATCCGTTGAGTTTGAGGGAACTCTCAGTCATCCAATCATCGATCAATGTGAGGCAATTTTCCAATCCGTGATATTGGTCTTTTTTCCCGGTGATACGAAACTAGAGTTGGGTGTCGTCAGCGTATGAGTGGTAGCACAGGTCCTGTTTGCCGATGATTTTGAGAAGTGGGCGAAGGTAGATGTTAAAGAGCTCCTAGTTTTACTGTCTGGGAATGATTATCTAGGAAGAATGCGAACCAGGATAGGTCAGGGTCTGCGACTCCTGCTACTTCTTTAAGGCGAATGAGTAGAGTTTTGTGGTCTACTGTGTTGAATGCTGCACTGAGGTCCAGCAGCACCAGAAGGCATGATTCTCCATCATCTGCTGCTTTGAGGGCGTCATCCCATATTTTAAGAAGCGCTGTTTCTGTGCCAAGTCTAGTTAAAACCCGCAAACAATATATATTTTCTCAAAACAGACTGTGGAAAATAAAATGGTTGCAGTTCCAATTTCTTATGTCTCCTGAAATTAGCACACAGATTTATCAAATTCATTATTTTAGTGGAAAATACACTAAATTAATTTTAGTGCACACAATGCAAAATATTATCTAATTTCCTGGTAAAATATAAAGGATGAGGTTGTGCCAAGTAAATAGATAACCAAACATGTCAAGCCTAAATATTGCTTGTGCCCGTAAAACAGTGACAAACTTTGGTACACAACATTTTCCATATGCAACCTTTTAAAAGCTTTTACATGTCATCAGTTTATAGTTAACTGTGAATGATGGCCCTAGAATTTTTGCTGCCACTTTGACATGTGTTATAATAGATACCATGTGTAGCATAATCTATGTTTGCATATGTAGGCAACCCCTACACATTTATACTTGTATTTTGAGGGGGCGAGGGAGGCTTTAGCCCTGTACACACGATTGGATTTCCTATGGATTCTAAACCGATGTATTTTTCCATCGGAAATCCGATGAAGCTGACTTCCATCAGTCTTGCCTACACACCATCAGTCAAAAATCCGACCGTCCCAAACGCTGTGACGTAAAACACTCCGACAAGCCGAGAAAAATGAAGTTCAATGCTTCTGAGCATGCGTCGACTTGATTCTGAGCATGCATGGGTTTTTTGTCCGATGGAGTTCCACACAGACAATCGGAATTTGCTATCGTTTTTTTTCCCATCGGATAAATTTAAAACATGTTCTATTTTTTCTCACCGATGGAAAAAAGACTGATGGGGCCCACACACGATCGGTTTGTCCGATGAGAAAAGTCCATCGGACTGTTTTCATCGGTAAAACCGATAGTGTGTACACAGCATTTGAATTATTTTGGGGAATTTATGTTCTTGAGTGTGATGCCGCGTACACACAATCGATTTTCCCGTCGGAAAAAGTCAGATGTGAGCTTTTGGATGGGAATTCCGACCGTGTGTATGCTCCATCTGACTTTTTCTGTCGGAATTCTCGCCAGCAAAAGTTTGAGAGAAGGCTCTCTATTTTTCCGACGGGAAAAATTCCTATAGGAAAAACCGTTCATCCGTATGCAATTCCGACAGGGAAAAAAACACGCATGCTCGGAAACAATTTGACGCATGCTCTGAAGCATTGGACCTCTTTTTCTCGTGTCGTCATAGTGTTGTACATCACCACTTTCTTAACGCTCGAAAGTTCAGAGAACTTTTGTGTGATCGTGTGTATGCAAGACAAGCTTGAGCGGAATTCCGTCGGAAAAACCATCCAAGGTTTTTCCGATGGGAAACCCGATCGTGTGTATGCCGCATAACTTTAATTTGTTACCAATTTTTTCCCTTAACTTTATTGCTATCACATAGAGGGCTGACAAGGGAAAGTGACACCTGAAACCAGAAATGAAGAAATATAGATTGCTTTCTGAGTTCTTACTAGTTAGGGAAGATTAGCAAATGGAAGTTTGCTGGTCTCCATCCCCTCTACCCACTGACGCCTGCCATACCAATTCTGAGTCCACAGGTGGGACAGCAGAACATAGGAAACATGGCAGGGGGTATGCAGGGGGCTCCAATTTAAGGCATCTATGGAGTCAATCTGGCAGCTGTACAGCCGCTGGATCACATACTCTTTATCTAAAAGTCATCTCGTGAGGTGTACATGCATTCCCAGCTGCTGTATCAGACAGGATTTGTATCTAACTTCCCACTACTGTGGATGTAAGTACTACTTCCAAAGCAACGAAAAGGTTAAATACTAAATTGACTTTTTACATAAACTTGCCCATGGAGACAAAAGGCCCCACTAGTTAAAAAAATATTGTTTAATGAAAATGCTGTATCTGTATGTCTTTTCTGTCAGCAACGAAGCCTGTACTCTCAATTCCTACAGCCTCATTAATTTCCAGGACATGGGCTACAACAAAATGGCAAAAGTAGACTTCTTTTTTGAGGACAACTGAAATGATAATCACTTTAGTTTCCTCAAAGAAGGAAGTTTTGGTGGGTATTTTGTTGTAGTCCAGAGTATGAGATGGAAAGGGACTACAGCATTGTGAGAATCCTGGTGAGGATGTTTAACTGGTGAGAACGCACTGCACATGTGCAGCTTTTGAATCCATAGGCGCATTCTATTCTGCAATGCCAAGGATGAGAGCCCACTGACTGCCGTTTCCTGAAAGTAAGCTAGGATGCAAGAATTTAAACATTGGGAGGATTTTAGCCAGGTTTCATGGGTGAGAGAAAAGGTCTACAGGTATTGCATTTGCATTCAACAAAATTTTCATGAACAGCACAGTGGGACAGTTTATGTAAAAGGTGAAGTTGTTGAAAAAGTAGGGAAAAGTAAAAACGTCCTTATTGTTGTCTGACATCTTGCAGAGATTTCCCCTCAATTACTATTCTGGTGGCAATGTTGTCATCTGGACAGCAAGCAAGGCAAATTTTTCAATAGGAACACAGGGAGTAATAAAATGTTGTCATGATTCCTGCCTTCCCGTTGTGTAGTATAAAAGTCTGTGTCCCTTATGAAGATTTCTTCTCATCCCCTGTCCTGGCGACACACAAGGGACATCTGAGCAATGGGACAATTTATTTTCAACTATTTCCAAAATGGAAAAAACTTTTTGGTTTCTTTTCCCGGAGTGACTGACGATACTGCCAGCTAGATACACACACACTTACAATTGTATATGTAGCGGACCCCCCAATAATTGGGGGTCACTATGCTTAAATTTAGGGGGTAGCCTGAGCCTATAGTTGGACTCAGGCTGTTGAATTCTTCAAAAACTGGCTTCTGCTCTGAGGTAATGTTGCCTGGCAGTACAGTTCCCTGTGGCCTGTGGGTGGCACTGCAGCCCCAGGCTCAGGTCTAACCACAGGTAGCATTGCAGCGTTATTGGGTGTCCTCTCCCGGCAGCCGTACAGTGGGCGTGGTCTACCCGCTGTGCATGCTGGAAGAAGCTACATAAGGGGTAGACGCCATTATCCGGGGAGCAGTTTGCGCCTCCCGGCCCTCCAGGCCAGGGGTGCATGTGTGTACCTGCCCCAGGCGCCTTTGGCCTGAGGCTGCGTCGCTGTGAGTGGGCCCAGTGCCTTTGGCTGGGGTCTGCACCCGAGGAGGAATCCCAGGGTGCCCAAGTGGGGGGGTGACCCGCTCTGGGGGAGAGGCAACCAGGGGAGGATCTATCCAAGGGGATCGGTGAGAGAAGTCGCTGTCTCGGGAGAGGCCTGGTTACCTATCGGAGGGAAGGATTCAATAGTCCGCCACAAGCCTAGTAACGTGCCCCATTGGCACCCAAGGACTCAAGTGTTACTAGACTGGGAAGTTCGGGACTCAGAGATTGTCTCCTGATCGTATCCCTAGGAAACCACAAGGGAATGTTCCGTGCTCCACACCGTCTGCTAGGACCGCTCTTGGGGGGACTATCCGTGTGAGCAAAACCCACTCGGGCCTGAGTGGCAACGAGTGATAGTTAGGTGCCGTGTGCCTGAACCTGCCTCCCTGTTCACTCCTCTTTATCTCCAACTTTTCCTGTCAAGTTCTTAACCAAAGCAAAATAAACCTTTTTATTGGGTTTGATACTGTCTGGACATTGGCCTTCCTTAAGAGAGAGAATAGACGTCTTCCTACACACTAGGGTGAAGAACCAACGGAAAGAGGTAACTCGCTGAAAGACACAAAAATAGATAACACCGCTCACCCTCTTCAACAAGGAGGACACTGAGCATGTGGCATGGTGTGTCCCACCTGCTAGCGGAGGTAAGCAGGAAAGGGATCTGTGTGCTACATATAATTCAGCATGAATAAATCAGTCACCCATGTGCAATTCCGTTTCAGAGCTATGATACAGGTAACGTTGCCAGCCTATGATAGTTAAAAATATAAACCAACTGCCAAATATAAAGGAGCTTTACTATGCAATATACTTAGAATCAATAAATAAAAGTCCCTAATAAACACTAAAAATGTAACCATTTTTTTCCAGTCTGCATTGGACCATCAAGAATATTCCATCTTGCAAGGTAAACACCTATCTCTTTCCTTGCAAGTGGTACTATACTTATTATTCACTGAACCCACATCTTTGCTAAAAATATACTACAGTATAATGACAAGGGATTACACCTGCAAAGTTATTTTACATGTCAGCACAGCTGTGTATAGGCCCCGCCCCCATAGCTCCCAACTGTCTCTGATTTAGAGGGACTGTCCTTGATTTGGAGCAATGTCCCTCTTTTCCCCTCATTTGTCCTTCATTTTGGTCTGATCTATATAGTTGTATATAAAATTCACTTTTTATCTATCAAAAAGTGTTTCCCAGTGCTAAGCCTTTCATCTGATTTCTAAATTGCTGCATTTGTAAATTCCAAAAGCCAATCTAAAGGAGTAGTAGTGGTAAAAAAAAACACTTGTGGGTTTAACCAATCTTGTTTTTTTGTGCAATTCTTCTTTAATGGGGCGTGGCAAGGGGTGTGTCCTATGCCTGCATACTTTTGCTAATAGGAATCCCTCATTCCCATCTCAAAAAGTTGGGAGGTATGCCCCCCCCCCATGCTTCCAGGACATTAACTCATAAATTTGAGCCCACCTGCAACCTTGGCGGTCTTCTTTTTTCCTCCTATGTGCAGGACCTAGGTGTCCACCTCTACCTGCCTGGTCTAAAGGGCTGGCCGTCCGTACATGCGTGTGGGTTTAGGCTGGACACAGTCCCTGGTGTCTTTGCTAAATGACCTATAATCCAGGAAGTCCCGCTGCTGGTCCTCGGGCAGCTTTTATCACGGATAACAGCCTTGTCTGGGGTCCGCTGGGTCAATGTTAGAGTGGGCAGCGGTGTCGGCAGAGTCTCCCCAAAGCATGCGCACTCGCTCTGTGCCAGTGTTTACAGTTGGATGGCAGAGGTTGGGTGAGCTAAATGTAAAAATGCTTTGTATCCAAATTATTGCTGCATTGCTGGGTATGGTTGTGCCTTGCTCCCTGCAGCCACTATGCATTCCCTGAGCTCCCCACAGGGCGTACTCTGCATAACAGGTGCACAAAGTAATACTTATTTTCACACATGGCATTAACCCATCGGTGGCTGCTCATGTTAACTTTACTATTGTGCCATTGTGCTAACCGCCTCAAAAGACCAACATTACAAAAAAAGGTAGGGGAATCGCCTGTGGATGATTACTAGACATGTGCACACTGAAATATTTCGTTTCGGAATTTCGTTTTCGTCCGAAAAATAAATTTATTTAGTTACTCCCGAAATTCGTTTTTATTTATTTCGTTTTTCGTTAGAAATTGCATTCGTCCGAAAATCTGAATTAATTAAGGTCGAATCTGTCATTGAAGACTTATGGTGTCTGTCGAATGTTCAAAGAAGATTCGACGGAGCAGTGAAACTGTACGACGCTGCAATCATACATTTCCGGTCGAATGTTCCGCCCACAAGCTATAGAAGAATTCTAATGTTGTATGACTAGTAATAATTATATTTATTCATTACTATTACTAGTCAACCAACATTAGAATTCTTCTATAGCCTATGGGCGGATGCATTTGACCGGAAATGTACGATTGCAGCGTCGTACAGTTTTGCTGCACCGTCGAATCTTCTAACTTTCGATGCTTTGTCGAATCTTCGTCATTCTAGCTATTTTACTGCTCCTCCTCTTTGGTTACAATCAGCCAATAACATTCATCATCAACTTTATTTTTATTTTACTTCCCCCACCCAATTCCAGCAGTGATCTTTTCTCTCTATGTCGAATCTTTTCTCTCTATAATAACAAATCTTTTCTCTCCTATTAGAACGAAAAGAGAAAATTACCGCTCAGATGTACCAGATTGATTTTTCCGCTTCTATCCCAAGCCACGGGTGCAGGCAATGCATATAATAATGCGAAAAATGGAAGGAAACTATTGGACAGCCGCACTCCAAAAACAATTCCTTTATTGGAAAATCACGGAAATCCAAACCACAGCAAAGAATAAGAGCAGACAAGCTGACGCGTTTCGCACCGTAATTTCAGTGCTTACTCATAGCTAGTTTACATGACAAATGCACACCAAATTTATACTTTCAAACACATAATCATTAGGAAGTTAATTGAAAACAGGGTCAGTTAACTATCTAATTAGATGATTGGAGCAACTAATAGGTGTTCCCTGTGTGTGTGACTCCAAACAAACTGTGTTCGAAATGGACAATCTCTTATAAAACACCTGTGTTATACATAAGTGATGAATATGTGAAACATTTGTGCTAAAATAAGGAAACAAAAAACCTTTTCTTCACAATAAACACCAATATATATATATATACCAAAAATCTCATATTAAAGTGCTTCGCTATTTGTTTTGCAAAAAGATATATATATATATATATATATATACACATGTACACATAGACACATATTACTTGTGATGCATAAAGATATAAATGAACTAAAGCACAAAAAAAAAAATTCAAAAATTATTATATATAGTGAATATATAAAAAAAAAAACAACATTATTATTTTTTTCCCCGTTTTTTAGTTATTTATGTAGCACTGTGTATAAGGTGAAATGACGGATAAAGGTGATGAGGTGATAAAGTGTAAATATGTATTTTGGAGTGCGGCTGTCCAATAGTTTCCTTCCATTTTTCGCTTTTCTCTCCTATGTCGAATCTTTTCTCTCCTATGTCGAATATTTTCTCTCTATAATGTCGAATCTTTTCTCTCCTATGTCGAATCTTTTCTCTCCTATGTCGAATCTTTTCTCTCCTATGTCGAATCTTTTCTCTCCTACAGTATGTCGAATCTTTTCTCTCCTATGTCAAATCTTTCTCTCCTATGTCGAATCTTTTCTCTCTATAATGTCGAATCTTTTCTCTCCTATGTAGAATAATCTTGGACTAATAGAGTTAAGGTTAGGCACATTCGACCACAGGTTCGATAGACACAGATTGTTATTGTCAGCGTCACGTCGAATCTCCTATCTATATCGAACTGTTGTAGCAACGAAAACGAAAATAAAGCATTTGTTTATGTCGGATCTTTCGGTTTTCGGATTCTGTGCTTTCGTTTTCGTTTGTTAAAACGATAACGAAAATAGCTGAAATTCGGACGAAAATGCATTCGGACGAAAACGAATGCACATGTCTAATGATTACTGTAGCCAGCTATTGCCTGTTGAAATATAGGACATCCTTTTATATTTCTTTGTGCTCTTCAGTTTTTCACACCAAAAAAAAAAGGGAGAAGCATGCTTTTATGATGTCTACAATTACCTTGTGTGGGTTGTGTATGTAGCGGGGTATTGCCCTTTAATCTCTCAGAGACTACATTACCCAGTACACATTAAAGCACCCAGGGTGCATTGCCCCGTGCAAGGACTGCTGGGGTGGACTTTATAAGGGGGAGCCCAGTCGTTCTCTTTGGACACCGCCCGCCCAGCAAGTTGAACTGCTGCTTGAGCTCCTGTGACTTTAGGCCAGAAGCCTGGGCCTCTTCTCCAAAGAGCCTTCCGCCCACATCGAGGAACCTGAGGGACGTCTCTCCTTTGATACTGCACCTTTGCCAGGAGGACCGAAGACCCGGATGTGTGCATAGACACAGCAGCAGAAGAAACGGACGTGGACTGGTCCGGTTGGGTGAGAGAGCACCTGCTCATAGACAGACACAGTATTCCTGTTACATCGGTGGATTACAAATTCTATTCTTCAAGTGCACCACCGTTGCTAGCGAAGATTTCCCTACAGAACTTCTCCTTAGTTCAGCCAGGCCTGACTGTGTAGCATAGACATTTCTGGGCGCCATTTTGTCCACGAGGGGAAATAGCTGAAAAAGGGACTGTTAGAGTTCCATAGCATATTATACTTGTCTGCTCATTTGAACACTGTTTATTGCAGGGCTCTGCACATGACATGTACATTCCTGTTTTATTGCTTGCCAACTAGTTTAAGTAAACATACAAGGGTTAAGTATATTGGTGTCTGTGTCCTTTACTTACAGAAGAGACGGGTAAAGAGAGTTTTAAAATATTGCTGTGTGTTCTTGTCATAGGACTGTGCTGCTGTGAGTTACAGGCCTCCCAGTCCTATCACCCCCCCTACTAACTGTGCCAAGGGAGGTTAGAGCCGATTGCCAGGGGTTGACAGCGGTGCACTACAGGGCCCAAAAATCATACAGGCAGCCCTCTTAACTGGGGGTATCGCTACACGTGGGGGCTCGGGTCCGGGATTCCTGTATACTGCACGCTGCAATCAAGCTGGTCAGAAGTACCAGCATGGACCCGCTAGCAATGACACAGTGGTGCAAAGCGGTGGGCGCAGATTCAACCGAGGCGGTAGTTATTGAACTCCCGGGGGGATCTGGCAGGAAAACGAGATAAAGCAGCTCATAATGTCGTTGTCTCCGAGTCAGAAGGCAGGGGTGATGGATATAAAGTCAGATATCTTGTGTACATACGCACTAGTGAAATGGAGAGGAGAAGTTCCGGAAGATTTTAGAGGTCAGAACATAAAAGCCATAGATAACCAGCTATACCGCTTAGTGCATACGAGGGCTGCAAAGAAGGAATCTCTAAAAACCTATCCGCCATCATCCCGGCTACTCTTCCCCAAAATGGAAAGCAGTCGGGAAACGATAGCCCCAGGGACACCCCTGGCAGCCATAGGGCCGGAACCATTGAATGCTCTGGGAGACTTTGTCACTAAGTGCCAGAAGAGCAATACGGTTCATGTGGAAGCCGGGTACCGGAAGCTCCGGATTTTTTCAGGAAAGCTACCTGTGCCTTCCGGGGAAGAAGACTTCGACACCTGGATTGAGCAGGCAATGCAGGCGGTGGAAGGATGGGAAGTACCAGAAGCGCAGAAGAAGCAGCGCATCAGTGAAAGTTTGAAGGGCGCTGCTGCTGAGGCTGTGAAGAACCTTAGGTTCAGCAATGCTGCTTGTATTGCATATGATTATCTGGCTATGTTGCAGGAGGAATTTGGCCAGCTGAAGAAGGTGACTGAACTAATGTACCAGTTCGAGCATACCCTCCAACAGCCGGGAGAGAAATTATCAGAATATGTCCGGGGGTTAAACAGAATGCTATGCCAAATTGTACTCAAAAAAGGAATGCTGCCCCAAGTCATAGATGCAACTAGGATGAAGCACATCCTGAGGGGAGCTTTACGTTCGAATCCAGTTTGGCTCCACTTGAAGACCTCTGAAGGAGTCATGGATTTGAATTACCCAGACCTTGTGCGGATCATAAGGGACGAAGAAGCCCTGTTGAAGGACCAACAGGTGGTTGAGAAGATCACTCCCATCCCCTCAGTGGGAGTCAGAGCAGCAGTAACCACTGAACGGGACTTAGAAGTGGAGACCTTAAAGTCCCAGATGACTCAAGTGCTGGATTTATTGACCTCTCTACTGGCTAAGAACTCTGGAGCCAAAGAGCAAGAGGAGATCAGGAAGGAACCACGCCAGAGTGTTTCCACTCCAACATCCCCGCAGGAAAGAAGTGAAACTGTCTGTTTCAACTGTGGAGGAGTTGGCCATTTCGGAAGAGTGTGCCCCAGTCCAAGGAAGAACCGAGGCACTTACCACCAGCCGACGGAAAACTTCAGAGGGCCCCGGTGAAGGAGTCAGCCGGGTGCCCACTATTTACAGAAAGCTCCAAAAAGATCCAAAAGCCAGAAGAGGCAAAGGAAAAGAGGAACAATGCCCCTCCTAAAATACCCGATGCCACTTGTCAGGAGTTGAAATCTAACAACCAAAGGGAAAGCAATGCATACCAGGCCCAACAAGGGTTGAGATCCAGAAAGAAATGGAAAAAAAAGAAAACCTCAAAAGGAAAGTCCAAGAGTCCAAAGAAGGAGACCCCCCAGAAGAGTTTTCCAGCCAAGTTAATAGGGCCCTCCCCCATAGTCCCCATTCAAGTGGAGGGAGTCTACACCAAGGCCATCCTAGACACAGGAGCCCGAGTGACCCTTTTGTATAAAGACTTTTACCAGAAACACCTGAGTCACGTGCCCCTACAAAAGCTGGAGGACCTAGAGATATGGGGAATTGGTACTCATAGGTTTCCCTACGACGGTTATGTCTCAATCAGGCTGGCCTTCGATCCCTCTGTGACAGGAAAGGCAGAAGTCTTTGATGCCCTGGCAGTAGTTTGCCCCCGCCCACCAGGAGCCAACACGAGTTCCCTGATCATAGGGACCAACACTGATCTGGTCAGGAGACTGCTGACTCCTCTAGCACAGGAGCAGGGTACTTCAGGAGACAGGATCCACCCCATGCTGCAGCAGGTCTACCGGAAGTTGGTCTTGGAACAGAAGGCCCCAAGAAGAGTGGGTGGGGAAAGTCTGGAGACTGTCAAGGAAGGAGAAGATGTTGCAGCCTGGTGAGATGACCTGTCTGCAGGCTACTGTGAAACTCTCATGGGAGCAGCCTGGCCCCTTTCTGGTCCTGGAACCAGACCCCCAAGACACCCACCCAGGGTTGGATGTGATCCCGAAGTGGTCCCGTTGAGGGCATTGAAGAAGGTGAAGGGCCAGATCCCAGTGAGCATCAGGAATGTCACTAGTTCTCCCATGAAGATTCTGGCCCGGATATTGCTGGGAAAAGTAAACCCTGCCACCCCAGTGGCCCTGTCCGACTTGGAGAAGGCTGAAGGAGGAGAACACACTCTAGAGAATCTCTGCCTAGAGACCACCACCCTACCACCGGCGTGGAAGGAGAGAACCAAGGCCCAGCTGACCAGATGAGTTTGACGTAGGGTGTGCAAGGAGTGCCACCCATAAGATCCGTCTGCAGGAAGACAAACCTTTCCGGGAGAGGGTCCGGCGAGTTCCCCTGGCTGACTTAGAAGATTTACGTGAACAGTTGACGGAACTTAAGAGAACTGGACTTATTCTGGAGTCCATAAGCCCATATGCCTCCCCTATCGTGGTGGTCAGGAAAAAGAATGGGTCGCTGAGACTTTGCATAGACTACAGGACTCTCAATAGGAGGACCATACCTGACCAGTATACCACCCCCAGGATAGAAGATGCCTTACAGAGTCTGTCTGGAGCCAAGTGGTTCAGCGTCATGGACCTGAAGAGTGGGTATTTTCAAATACCAATGCACCCTGAAGACAGGGAGAAGACAGCATTTATCACCCCAGTGGGATTCTATGAGTTCAACAGGATGCCTCAGGGCCTGTCAGGGGCCCCTGCCACTTTCCAGAGATTGATGGAGAAGACTATGGGAGACATGAATCTTATCGAAGTCCTGGTGTACCTAGATGACATCATTGACTTCGGGAGGACTCTGGAGGAGCACGAAGAAAGGCTGGAGAAAGTCCTGAAGAGACTCAGTGAAGAGGGATTTAAACTCTCCAGGGAGAAGTGTCAGTTTTACCGGTCCTCAGTCCACTATCTGGGACACATAGTGTCTGAAGAGGGAGTGTCTACAGACCCTGACAAACTGGAAGCAGTTACTTCCTGGCCCCGACCAACTACAGTGACTGAGCTTAGATCCTTCCTGGGGTTCTGCTCCTATTACTGCAGGTTTGTGGAAGGGTTTGCAAAAATTGCCAAACCTTTGAATGAGTTACTGAAGACAGAATGAGAGGAGGATGATACTGGCCCCAGGAAGCCCGAAGAGTCCGTGGAAGACCAGTGGACAGAGAAGTGTGAAGAGGCCTTCGAAATGTTGAAGAAAAGTCTGACCAACGCCCCGGTCTTGGCCTATGCTGACAACAAGAGACCATATGAACTACATGTGGATGCCAGTAGGGATGAGCTTCGAGTTCGACTCGAACTCATGTTCGACTCGAACATTGCCTGTTCGCCCGTTCGCCGAACAGCGAACAATTTGGGGTGTTCACGGCAAATTCGAAAAGTCTATGGGAGAAATCTAAAGTGCTAATTATAAAGGCTTATATGCAAGTTATTGTCATAAAAAGGGTTTGGGGACCCGGGTCCTGCCCCAGGGGACATGTATCAATGCAAAAAAATGTTTTAAAAACAGCCGTTTTTTTGGGAGCAGTGATTTTAATAATGCTTAAAGTAAAACAATAAAAGTGAAATATTCCTTTAAATTTCGTACCTGGGGGGTGTGTGTAGCATGCATGTAAAGTTGCGCTTGTTTCCCGTGCTTAGAACTGTCCTTGCACAAAATGTCATTTCTGGCTATTAATGAATTGTCGCCTCCCGGCAATACATAGAAAAGTCATTGATAAAAAAAAAAAAAAAAAAGCGTGGGGGTCCCCCCAAATTCAATTACCAGGCCCTTCAGGTCTGGTATAGATATTAAGGGGAACCCCGCCGCAAATTAAAAAAAATAATGCGTGCGGTTCCCCCCAAATATCCATACCAGGCCCTTCAGGTCTGGCATGGGTTTTAAGGGGAACTCCACCCCAAATAAAAAAAAATGGTGTGGAGTCCCCCCAAAAATCCATACCAGACCCTTATCTGAGCACGCAACCTGGCAGGCCGCAGGAAAAGAGGGGGGGACGAGAGAGCGCCCCCCCCCTGAACCGTACCAGGCCACATGGCCTCATCCCCACAACCCTTGCCTGGTGGTTGTGGGGGTCTGCGGGCAGGGAGCTTATCGGAATCTGGAAGACCCCTTAACAAAGGGGACCCCCAGATCCCGCCCCCCCATGTGAATTGGTAAGGGGTACATTGTACCCCTACCATTTCACGAAGAAAGTGTAAAAAAATGTAAAAAAAAACACACAAACACCTTGGAAAAGTCTGACCACTGCCCCGATCTTGGCCTATGCTGACAACAAGAGACCATATGAACTACATGTGGATGCCAGTAGGGATGAGCTTCGAGTTCGACTCGAACTCATGCTCGACTCGAACATTGCCTGTTCGCCCGTTCGCCGAACAGCGAACAATTTGGGGTGTTCACGGCAAATTCGAAAAGTCTATGGGAGAAATCTAAAGTGCTAATTATAAAGGCTTATATGCAAGTTATTTTCATAAAAAGGGTTTGGGGACCCAGGTCCTGCCCCAGGGGACATGTATCAATGCAAAAAAAAGTTTAAAAAACCAACGTTTTTTTGGGAGCAGTGATTTTAATAATGCTTAAAGTAAAAGAATAAAAGTGAAATATCCCTTTAAATTTCGTACCTGGGGGGTGTGTATAGCATGCATGTAAAGTCGCGCTTGTTTCCAGTGCTTAGAACTGTCCTTGCACAAAATGTCATTTCTGAAGGAAAAAAAGTCATTTAAAACTCACTCGCGGCTATTAATGAATTGTCGGCTCCCGGCAATACATAGAAAAGGCATTGATAAAAAAAAAAAAAAAAGCGTGGGGGTCCCCCCAAATTCAATTACCAGGCCCTTCAGGTCTGGTATAGATATTAAGGGGAACCCCGCCGCAAATTTAAAAAAAATGGCGTGGAGTCCCCCCAAAAATCCATACCAGACCCTTATCTGAGCACGCAACCTGGCAGGCCGCAGGAAAAGAGGGGGGACGAGAGAGCGCCCCCCCTGAACCGTACCAGGCCACATGGCCTCATCCCCACAACCCTTGCCTGGTGGTTGTGGGGGTCTGCGGGCAGGGGGCTTATCGGAATCTGGAAGACCCCTTTAACAAAGGGGACCCCCAGATCCCGCCCCCCCCTATGTGAATTGGTAGGGGTACATTGTACCCCTACCATTTCACGAAGAAAGTGTAGAAAAATGTAAAAAAAAACCACACAAACACCTTGGAAAAGTCTGACCACTGCCCCGATCTTGGCCTATGCTGACAACAAGAGACCATATGAACTACATGTGGATGCCAGTAGGGATGAGCTTCGAGTTCGACTCGAACTCATGTTCGACTCGAACATTGCCTGTTCGCCCGTTCGCCGAACAGCGAACAATTTGGGGTGTTCACGGCAAATTTGAAAAGTCTATGGGAGAAATCTAAAGTGCTAATTATAAAGGCTTATATGCAAGTTATTGTCATAAAAAGGGTTTGGGGACCCGGGTCCTGCCCCAGGGGACATGTATCAATGCAAAAAAAAGTTTAAAAAACCAACGTTTTTTTGGGAGCAGTGATTTTAATAATGCTTAAAGTAAAACAATAAAAGTGAAATATCCCTTTAAATTTCGTACCTGGGGGGTGTGTATAGCATGCATGTAAAGTCGCGCTTGTTTCCAGTGCTTAGAACTGTCCTTCCACAAAATGTCATTTCTGAAGGAAAAAAAGTAATTTAAAACTCACTCGCGGCTATTAATGAATTGTCGGCTCCCGGCAATACATAGAAAAGTAATTGATAAAAAAAAAAAAAAGAAAGCGTGGGGGTCCCCCCAAATTCAATTACCAGGCCCTTCAGGTCTGGTATAGATATTAGGGGGAACCCCGCCGCAAATTTTAAAAAAAAATGCGTGCGGTTCCCCCCAAATATCCATACCAGGCCCTTCAGGTCTGGCATGGGTTTTAAGGGTAACTCCACCCCAAATTTAAAAAAAAAATGGTGTGGAGTCCCCCCAAAAATCCATACCAGACCCTTATCTGAGCACGCAACCTGGCAGGCCACAGGAAAAGAGGGGGGACGAGAGAGCGCCCCCCCGAACCATACCAGGCCACATGGCCTCATCCCCACAACCCTTGCCTGGTGATTGTGGGGGTCTGCGGGCAGGGGGCTTATCGGAATCTGGAAGACCCCTTTAACAAAGGGGACCCCTAGATCCCACCCCCCCTATGTGAATTGGTAAGGGGTACATTGTACCCCTACCATTTCACGAAGAAAGTGTAAAAAAATGTAAAAAACAACACACAAACACCTTGGAAAAGTCCTTTATTAAAAAAAAAAAAAAAAACATTCCAGCGATGAAATCCAGTGTCCCGCGGCGATCCGATGTCCAGCGCTGTCCGTCATTGGCTGAGCCTGAGCAAACCTGATGGGGAACTTCCTCCACAGTCTATTAAATGTATAGACCCGCCCCTTCTAAAGTTCCCCATCAGGTCCGCTCAGCCAATGACTAGGTGTAAGACTAAGCGGACCAGATGCGGAACGTGAGAAGGGGCGGGTCTATTCATGTATTACACAGTGAAGGAAGTTCCCCATCAGGTCCGCCCTCTCGTATGTCAGACCCCACCTACGTCATGAATAGACCCACCCCTTCTCACGTTCCGCATCTGATCCACTTAGCCTTACACCTAGTCATTGGCTGACCGGACCTGTTGGGGAACTTTAGAAGGGGCGGGTCTATACATTTAATAGACTGCGGAGGAAGTTCCCCATCAGGTCCGCTCAGGCTTCGAGTTCGACTCATGTTCGACTCGAACATTGCCTGTTCGCCCATGTTGAGGGCATGTGGCCTGGTACGGTTCAGGAGGGGGGGCGCTCTCTCGTTCCCCCCCCCTCTTTTCCTGCGGCCTGCCAGGTTGCGTGCTCGGATAAGGGTCTGGTATGGATTTTTGGGGGGACTCCACGCCATTTTTTTTAAATTTGGGGTGGAGTTCCCCTTAAAATCCATGCCAGACCCGAAGGGCCTGGTATGGAGATTTGGGGGGAACCGCACTCTTTTTTTTTTTTTATTTGCGGCGGGGTTCCCCTTAATATCTACAGTGGGGCAAAAAAGTATTTAGTCAGCCACCAATTGTGCAAGTTCTCCCACTTAAAAAGATGAGAGTGGCCTGTAATTGTCATCATAGGTATACTTCAACTATGAGAGACAAAATGTGGCAACAAATCCAGACAATCACATTGTCTGATTTGGAAAGATTTTTTTTTTGCAAATTATGGTGGAAAATAAGTATTTGGTCACCTACAAACAAGCAAGATTTCTGGCTCTCAAAGACCTGTATCTTCTTCTTTAAGCGGCTCCTCTGTCCTCCACTCATTACCTGTATTAATGGCACCTGTTTGAGGTTGTAGACAGGTGTCTTTTATACTGATAACAAGTTTAAACAGTCACACTCCAAACTGCACTATGGTGAAGACCAAAGAGCTGTCGAAGGACACCAGAAACAAAATTGTAGACCTGCACCAGGCTGGGAAGACTGAATCTTCAATAGGCAAGCAGCTCGGTGTGAAGAAATCAACTGTGGGAGCAATAATTAGAAAATGGAAGATATTCAAGACCACTGATAATGTCCCTCGATCTGGGGATCCACGCAAGATTTCACACCGTGGGGTCAAAATGATCACAAGAACGGTGAGCAAAAATCCCAGAACCACACAGGGGGACCTAGTGAATGACCTGCAGAGAGCTGGGACCAACGTAACAAAGGCTACCATCAGTAACACACTACGCCGCCAGGGACTCAGATCCTGCAGTGCCAGACGTGTCCCCCTGTTTAAGCCAGTACATGTCCGGGCCCGTCTAAGGTTTGCTAGAGAGCATTTGGATGATCCAGAAGAGGATTGGGAGAATGTCATATGGTCAGATGAAACCAAAGTAGAACTGTTTGGTAGAAACACAACTCGTCGTGTTTGGAGGAGAAAGAATGCTGAATTGCAACCAAAGAACACCATACCTACTGTGAAGCATGGGGGTGGCAACATCATGCTTTGGGGCTGTTTCTCTGCAAAGGGAACAGGACGACTGATCCGTGTACATGAAAGAATGAATGGGGCCATTTATCGTGAGATTTTGAGTGCAAACCTCCTCCCATCAGCAAGGGCATTGAAGATGAAACGTGGCTGGGTCTTTCACAATGATCGTGACAATGATCTCAAACACACTGCCCCAGCAATGAAGGAGTGGCTTTGTAAGAAGCATTTCAAGGTCCTGGAGTGGCCTAGCCAGTCTCCAGATCTCAACCCCATAGAAAACCTTTGGAGGGAGTTGAAAATCTATGTTGCCCATCGACAGCCCCAAAACATCACTGCTCTAGAGGAGATCTGCATGGAGGAATGGGCCAACATACCAGCAACAGTGTGTGACAACCTTGTGAAGACTTACAGAAAACGTTTGACCTCTGTCATTGCCAACAAAGGATATATAACAAAGTATTGAGATGAACTTTTGATATTGACCAAATACTTATTTTCCACCATAATTTGCAAAAAAATATCTTTCCAAATCAGACATTCTGATTTTCTGGATTTGTTTCCACATTTTGTCTCTCATAGTTGAGGTATACCTATGATGACAATTACAGGCCTCTCTCATCTTTTTAAGTGGGAGAACTTGCACAATTGGTGGCTGACTAAATACTTTTTTGCCCCACTGTATACCAGACCTGAAGGGCCTGGTAATTGAATTTGGGGGGACCCCCACGCTGACAATTCATTAATAGCCGCAAGTGAGTTTTAAATGACTTTTTTTCCTTCAGAAATGAAATTTTGTGCAGGGACAGTTCTAAGCACAGGAAACAAGCGCGACTTTACATGCATATTATACACACAGGTGAAAACAAACACATGTCCACCGCCCTCATCTATAGCTGGCCATAACAGTAAGCAGCATTGGAAGGCTAAAGCAGATAACAACAAAGGCCTGGGGAATGCCCAGGAAAAAACCAAGCATACTTACCGACCAGCTAGCTGACAACCAATTAACCTGTCTAACAGTATGCGTTAAAAACAGGGGTTTGTCCGCACGCATTTGCAAACGCATGCGTGAGCCACAGAGCCACGCCAAGGCCCCCTGGAATCTGTGGTCCTACACTAACTGTGAGTGTCCCCACAATGGAGGCACATGCATTCTGATGGTTAGATGAGGACAGGTGGACTGAAGGGGAGCCACCCCTCCTTAAAGGTACAGGAGCACACCAAACACCCAGCATAGCACAATGGCAGCAAAGGTGTTGGTGCACTGCTGGACCAATACAAGCACCACAGGTGAAAACAAACACATGTCCACCGCCCTCATCTATAGCTGGCCATAACAGTAAGCAGCATTGGAAGGCTAAAGCAGATAACAACAAAGGCCTGGGGAATGCCCAGGAAAAAACCAAGCATACTTACCGACCAGCTAGCTGACAACCAATTAACCTGTCTAACAGTATGCGTTAAAAACAGGGGTTTGTCCGCACGCATTTGCAAACGCATGCGTGAGCCACAGAGCCACGCCAAGGCCCCCTGGAATCTGTGGTCCTACACTAACTGTGAGTGTCCCCACAATGGAGGCACATGCATTCTGATGGTTAGATGATATTATACACACACCCCAGGAACGAAATTTAAAGGAAAATTTCACTTTTATTTTTTCACTTTAAGCATTATTAAAATCACTGCACCCAAAAAAACGTTGGTTTTTTAAACCTTTTTTTTGCATTGATACATGTCCCCTGGGGCAGGACCCGGGTCCCCAAACACTTTTTAGGACAATAACTTGCATATTAGCCTTTATAATTAGCACTTTAGATTTCGAACGTTTGAGTCCATTGTATTTAATAGGGTTCTAAAGTTCACGCGAACATTCTGTCTGTTCGCAGGTTCTGGTGCGAACCGAACAGGGGGGTGTTCGGCTTATCCCTAGATGCCAGCCATGATGGCCTGGGAGGTGTACTGTACCAGGAGTATGAAGGACAACTAAGGCCAGTCGCCTATGTAAGTAGGAGTCTTACACCAGCGGAAAAGAATTACCCCACCCACAAATTGGAGTTCCTGGCCCTGAAGTGGGCAGTTGTGGATAAACTCAAAGACTACCTGTATGGAGCGGACTTTATAGTAAAGACAGATAATAACCCACTCACCTACCTTTTCACCACAGCCAAGCTGGATGCCACTGGCCACCGTTGGTTGGCAGGCCTCTCTGGATTCAACTTTAGCCTCAAGTATAGACCGGGAACTGGAAAAAGAGATGCTGATGCATTGTCCAGAAGGTCTCATGCTTCCACTTACCATACAGAAGACTGGACCCAGGTAACCCCAGATGGGGTGCAGGCTTTGTGTCAAGGAGCACAAATTCAAGCTAGTGGCGGATCCAGGGCGGAAGAAATTGGAGTTTCGGTAGTGGGGGTGCCCAAATACTATTGTGACGTGGTAAGCACGTAGCTGCCATAGTGCACACCTATAATAGTACAGCCAGTGATGTCACAGGGTATTCCCCTTACCGACTTATGTTTGGAAGAGAGGCCAGACTACCAGTGGACTTGGCCTTTGGCACCTCCCTGGACCATACATCTGTTGCCTCACACAAAGGATACGTGGACAGACTGGTGAAGAGCTTAAGGCCCAATCAACTTCTGATCAGAGAGGAGCCCGGAACAAACGGAACTTTGACCTTAGGGTCCGTATTCAAGATTTACAGCCTGGAGACAGAGTGTTGCTGAGGAATTTAGGAGTCCCAGGGAAGCCCAAGCTGGCGGACAGATGGAAGTCAGAACCTCATGTAATTTGTAAGAAGCTGCCTGGGTTGCCCGTGTACCAGTTGAAGCCTGAAGGAAGAGCGGGACCACTGAAGACCTGGCACAGAAACCATCTGCTGCCCCTTTCTGAAGCAGTCAGGATGCCATCTACTCTGGATTCCTCTGAGTTACCTTGCGCTCATTGTATTCCTAGACCCAACACTAGGTCTCAGACAACTCTATTAAGGGAGGAAGAAACTTCAGACCAAAGTGAAGAAGAGGAAATAGAGCTCAGTTGGCTGTGGCCATCCCAGGCGCCTGAATCCCTAATAGTGGATCCTTTGTTATCTGAATCCCCCATAAATGACAATTTGAATGCAGAAGCTGCAGAGTTTATTCCTTCTAATGCACAGAGCGATGAATGGAAAGATGCACTAGAATCAGTCCCGGAAGAAGATCCAAGGAACTCTCTATACCTCCCTGCACCTGAATCGGGTGTCTTTGAGTGAGTGAGTGAGTGAATAACTTATATAGCGCTACAAATGCGAACTGAATCGCCTCAAGGCGCTTTGCATCCAGTGACGTCCTGATCCATCAGAAGAGGTGGGTCTTAAGTTTTTTCCTGAAAGCCCGATGGTTTTCTTCCATGCGAATGTCCGTGGGAAGAGCGTTCCATAGCCGTGGTCCTTGGACTGCAAATCTTCGTTCTCCCTTCCATTTGTAGCAGGATTTTGGGATGTGAAGGAGGTTTTGATTGGTTGATCGGAGAATGCGTTTGGGGGAGTAGTGTTTTATTTTCTCGCATAAATATTGAGGTGCATTTCCTTGAAGAAGAAGGTCCCATTGTACCGATCTTAGTGGAGACACCCTTAGAGCCAGAATACATAACTCCCAGGGAGCAAAGGGTGAAGAGAATTATCCGCCCTCCTCGGAAGTTGACATACACACAGATGGGAGAAAGTTCTGAGGACACAGTGATTACCGCAAGAAGGACAATTCAAAAACCTGGCCCCTCCACTGTGCATTTGGTGGAGGGCAACCCCAGCTCACTTTCTGGCACAGTTAGGCAGGTCACTTCTGCTAATGTGGCCTGTGGTCAGAGCAACCTCCCATACCAAGTTTAATGGGAGGTTCCCCTGCCAAGTTCTTTTGCCATGGTTAATTGCGTTGCTCTTAGATAAGGTTTACGTTATCTTTGGAGATCAAAGATTTTAAGTGGGTGGAGTGTGTAGCGGGGTATTGCCCTTTAATCTCTCAGAGACTACATTACCCAGTACACTTTAAAGCACCCAGGGTACATTGCCCTGCGCAAGGACTGCTGGGGTGGACTTTATAAGGGAGAGGCGGAGCCCAGTCGTTCTCTTTGGACACCGCCCGCCCAGCAAGATGAACTGCTGCTTGAGCTTCTGTGACTTTAGGCCAGAAGCCTGGGCCTCTTCTCCAAAGAGCCTTCCGCCCACATCGAGGAACCTGAGGGACATCTCCTTTGATACTGCACCTTTGCCAGGAGGACCGAAGACCCGGATGTCGAGGGATCTGTGTGCTTAGACACAGCAGCGGAAGAAACAGACGCGGACTGGTCCGGTTGGGTGAGAGAGCACCTGCTCATAGACAGACACAGTATTCCTGTTATATTGGCGGATTACAAATTCTATTCTTCAAGTGCACCACCGTTGCTAGTGAAGATTTCCCTACAGAACTTCTCCTTAGTTCAGTCAGGCCTGACTGTGTAGCGTAGACATTCCTGAGCGCCATTTTGTCCACGAGGGGAAATAGCTGAAAAAGGGACTGTTAGAGTTGCATAGCATATTATACTTGTCTGCTCATTTGAACACTGTTTATTGCAGGGCTCTGCACATGACATGTACATTCCTGTTTTATTGCTTACCCACTAGTTTAAGTAAACATACAAGGGTTAAGTATATTGGTGTCTGTGTCCTTTACTTACAGAAGTGACAGGTAAAGAGAGTTTTAAAATATTGCTGTGTGTTCTTGTCATAGGACTGTGCTGCTGTGAGTTACAGGCCTCCCAGTCCTATCACCCCCCCCTACTAACTGTGCCAAGGGAGGTTAGAGCCGATTGCCAGGGGTTGACAGCGGTGCACTACAGGGACCAAAAATCATACAGGCAGCCCTCTTAACTGGGGGTATCGCTATACGTACATTGCAGAATGATATTGTAATTCTGTTGTTCTGTTATATGTTCTAGCAATGAGCAGTCTCAGAGCCTTCCCAGGCAAAACAGCCTCCTCAAATGGGAAGATGCGGTGGAACATGACAGTATAATTCTTGCTTTGTTTAAGCAACCAGAGATGAGGATTATGATACCAAACAGGTTTTTACATTCATTAACCACTTTCCCACTGGGCACTTATACCCCCTTCCTAACCAGGCCAATTTTTTAATGACTCACATTTTGAATGACAATTACTCAGTCATGCAACACTGTACCCATATGAAATTGTTGTCCTTTTTTCACACAAATAGAGCTTTCTTTTGGTGGTATTTAATCACCACTAGGGTATTTATTTTTTGCGCTATAAATGAAGAAAGAAAAAAAATGCATTTTTCTTAGTTTCGACTATAAAAATTGGCAAATAAGTCATTTTTCTTTATACATTTTGGCCAAAAGTTATACTGCTACATATCTCTGGTAAAAATAACGCAAATAAGAAGTATATATTTTTAGGATAATATACTGCGCCAACCAAAATAAAAAACTAGTGTAAGCAGCCAACACAACAATCAGACAAAATTGTAAACAAATATGAAAATATAAAGTGTAGCGCTAATAATGTAATGAGCAAATGGCTCTGCTCAGAAAAAATATAACATGCCAAAAAAACCTGTGAAGTGATTGGATAAAAGTTTAAAAGCAAAATGCATAAACCTTGACATAGTGCAATTTGTGCGGCTATGAGATCGCAAGTCATAACCTGCAAAAAGTGGCTGTAAAGGTATAAATGTGCAAATAATTCATATTAACATGAAGAGGAATTATTAAGTGCAATATTCAAGTGACTATAAATCCTATGATGAAGAAATTCTTGCAAATACACAGCACATATGTGAGTGATAATGATTGTAAACCTTAAGAATTATGAAGTGAAATACAAAATAGTCTAAGAACAAATAATAAAAAACTTAGGGTAACTCCAAATGGACAATTAAACCATAATGAGAGTCAAAAAAATTAAGAACAAACAACAGTTGGATAGTCCATATATAAACGTCGAAATCAACATTGCAAAATCCCAAAGTAATCTTGCGAATAGATATGCAGCATGGATTATCACCAAGGAGTGCCTTCACCTTTGGATAGTAGGGGGAGAAATGGATACTCTTACCCGCAACTGTGGACCCAACTCACTGTACGGTGGTGGATCAATCAGGCTTGTATGCACCGATCGTGGACCCGGGAGAGCAGATCTTTAAAGCACCTCCTCTCTCGGCTGGTAGTACGTCCAAAGGGATAGGCGGCTCCAAAGAATGGATCAATATCTGGGTGTTGAATGATCGTATACCCAGTGTCATGGATATGCATTAATGTCTGTCTGCCATCTTACCTTCCTCCTCATGTGTTCATCTAGAGACCAGACCTCCTTCACCTGGCTTCCTTTATAATCTCCTCCCAGCCTGACTCCACCCCAGGCCCTATCACAGAACACTATATTAACCTGTGCACTGCAAGCCTGCTTTGCTGATCAACGTGTTTGTTAGGCATTGTGTGTTTGGGTTCCTGCCTGCCGTGTGCTACGTCTGTCTCTCTGTTACGTTATTGGCTTGTCCCCGACTATCCCTGTCTGCTCGTGACCCTTGACCTTCGGCTCGTTCTTCGTTATCCTTGTCTGCTTGTGGCCCCTGACCTTCAGCTTGTTATTCGGTTCTCTCTATCGTGTGCTGCTGCTTCCCCTCTTTTCCCCTTATCCTACGGGGCGTGAGCTAGGAGACTCCAGGGGCCGCGACCTGGTCCCAGCCTGCAGCGTAACATCCTCACCACTAGAGGCCCTGGAGAAGACCAGCTGGGTCTTAGACTCCGCGCCCTGGGGAATCTTGGCTCTCGCTTCCGTTAGGATCCCGGTTGTGCTCCTCTGGTCCCGCTTTCCACAACCACCCAGTTTCCTATCCGCAGAAGCCAGCCATAGGGTTCACTACCCCGCAGTGCACTCCTGTCCCCCTACGGTGTGCATCTGTCACCTGGCCACAGGTGACCCTGACAGTTTGATCAGCCATGAACCCGGCTGACATCCCGCTTCCCGCGGATGATCCATTGCAGGGCATAGTTCGCAGACTTGAGTCCCAGGAATCAAATCAGACCCAGGTGATGTGATTCCTCCAGGATCTGGCTTCTCGATTCGAGCAGCTTCAGGTCTCCTTGGGAACCCCGAATCCGCAACCCCAGGTACAACCAGCGGCTGTACCTATCGCACCAGTCGCAGCCTCACACTCACTAAGATTGCCAGCTCCGTTCCGTTTCTCTGGGGACTCCAAGGCCTGCAGGGGCTTTCTCAGCCAATGCACAATTCATTTTGAGCTTCAGCCTCAAAGCTTCCTGTCTGACCGGGCTAAGGTAGCCTATATCATTTCCCTCCTCTCCAGTGAAGCTTTGGCCTGGGCTGCCCCCCTGTGGGAGAGGAACGATCCGGTGGTTTCCAGTCTGTCCGATTTCTTGAAGCTCTTTCGTAATATCTTCGAAGAGCCGGCTCGGGCTTCTTCAGCGGCTAGTGCTGTCTTACGTCTTCGCCAAGAATCTAGTTCAGTGGGGCAATATGCTCTTCAGTTCCGTATCCACACAGCTGAATTGAGCTGGAATAATGAGGCCCTGGTCGCTACCTTTTTACATGGCCTCTCTGACCGAGTGAAAGACGAATTAGCGGGAAGAGCCATTCCCGTCGGTCTGGACGATGTAATTTCATTATGCAACCAGATCGACATTCGTTTTCAAGAGAGGTCCTTAGAAAAAAGACACCAGCACTCTCTGGGTCCTAGCCAGTCTGAGCTCCCCTCCCTTCATTCCGTGGAGCATCCTCTACCTGCTGAAGAACCTATGCAGCTGGGCCGGACCAGACTAACCCCCGAAGAACGTGCTAGGCGCAGAACTCTGGGCTTGTGCCTCTATTGTGGGGGCAAGGGTCATTTTCGTGACTTTTGCTCGCTTCTGTCCGGAGAACGTTCGGGCGTAATACATTTGGAAGGTGGAGTATTGGACCCAGAAACATCACCTTCTCGCCTGCTCTTGCCGGTGTTCCTTCATGTAGGCACTTCTCCTCAGTCAACCCTTGCATACCTGGATTCCGGGGATGCCGGCAATTTTATGGATTGGAGAACTGCTTCTTCTATGAAGCTTACCCTTTCACCTCTCACTACCCCATTGGTAGTCTCTGCAATTGATGGCACTGTTCTCCCAGGGGGCCCTATTCGCTTCCAGACGCTACCCATTAGGATGTCGGTAGGGATTCTCCACCAGGAGTGGATATCCTTTCTTATTCTACCCAAGGCCTCTACCCCAGTTGTATTGGGCCTCCCTTGGCTACAGCTCCACTCTCCACATGTGGACTGGGTCTCTGGGCAGATCCTGGCCTGGGGTTCCTCATGTTTCTCGTCATGTCTTCTCAAGGTGACCCCCAAGGAGAGTCTTCCGGTTGCTGCCACTTCTGTTTCTTCTGATCTTCCTGCTGCATACAGCGATTACCGGGATGTGTTCTGTAAAAAATCAGCTGAGGTGCTTCCTCCCCACAGGTCTTTTGACTGTGCTATTGATCTTGTCCCCGGAGCAACTCTACCCAGGGGTCGTACCTACCCTCTGTCCATCCCAGAGACCCAGGCCATGTCGGAGTATGTCGCAGAGAATCTGGAGAGAGGTTTCATCCGGAAATCCTCATCGCCTGCAGGGGCAGGGTTCTTTTTTGTTGCCAAAAAGGATGGTACCTTAAGACCCTGCATCGATTATCGGGGTTTAAATGCGGTTACTATTAAAAATCGATACCCCTTACCCTTAATATCTGAGCTATTCGATAGGTTGAAGGGTGCCTCCATTTTCACCAAGTTGGATCTCAGAGGCGCGTACAATCTCATTCGAATACGGGAGGGTGACGAATGGAAGACTGCATTCAACACTAGAGACGGGCATTACGAATATCTGGTGATGCCTTTTGGTCTGTGTAATGCTCCAGCCGTGTTTCAAAACTTTGTCAATGAAATCTTCAGAGATCTGCTGTACCAGTTTGTTGTCATCTATCTGGATGACATTCTGATCTTTTCTGAAAATCTGCTCGTCCACAGAAACCATGTCCGCACTGTACTTCAACGTCTTAGAGAGAACAATCTCTATGCCAAGCTGGAGAAATGTTCCTTTGAATGTTCTGAGGTCCTGTTTTTGGGGTGCTTCGTCTCATGTTCGGGGCTTCGTATGGACCCTGGGAAGGTCTTGGCTATCACCAACTGGCCTCTTCCTGCTAGCCTCAAGGCCACACAGCGCTTTCTTGGCTTCACTAATTATTATAGGCAGTTCATAAGGAATTACTCTTCCATTGCCGCGCCTATTATCGCTTTGACCAAGAAGGGTGTGAATGCCAGAGACTGGCCTCCCGAAGCTGTCTCTGCATTTCACAACCTGAAACAGGCCTTTGTTTCTGGCCCCCTCTTGAGGAGACCAAATCCTGGGAATGCATTTTTTATTGAAGTGGACGCTTCCTCAATGGGGGTGGGAGCTGTGCTTCTTCAAATCTTTGAGAAGAGACGCCAACCATGTGCGTTCTTCTCCAAAAAAAATTCTCAGGCAGAGAGGAATTATGCCATCGGTGATCGGGAACTTCTCGCAATTAAATTGGCGTTAGAGGAGTGGCGTCATCTCTTGGAGGGTTCCCCTCACTCCATAACGATCTTTACCGATCACAAGAATTTACAGTATCTACAGAATGCTAAACGTCTGAATCCTAGACAGGCCAGGTGGAGTCTCTTCTTTGCCCGTTTTAATTTCACGATTACCTACAAACCTGGTTCCTGCAACGGTCGGGCTGATGCGCTCTCTAGGTCATTTGACACTTTGGACGAGGAGTCCGCCCCTGAACCTGAGCCGATCATTCCCACCTCATGCATTGTTGCCCACGCTACCACCCTGAAGTCTAAAATTCCGCCTGGTAAGACCTTTGTCCCCACTGAGCTAAGCGCTAAGATCCTTCGTTGGGGACATGATTCCAAGGTGGCAGGGCATTCTGGATTCCTCCGATCCTTCCTACTCATCAGTCGTCACTACTGGTGGCCTAATCTCCGCTCAGACGTCAAAGACTACGTTAAAGCTTGTCATGTCTGTGCTCAGTCCAAATCCTCCACACAAGCTCCTGCTGGTCTCCTCATGCCCTTGCCCATTCCTAAGGAATCCTGGGCCCATATTGCCATGGATTTTATCACCGATCTCCCACTGTCTGAGAATAATACAGTCATTTGGGTGGTAATCGATCGATTCTCCAAGATGGCTCATTTTGTTCCTCTTCCTGGTCTTCCTTCTGCCCCTGCCTTGGTTCCCATTTTCATTCGGGAAATTCTCCGCCTACATGGGGTCCCTTCTCATATTGTTTCCGACAGGGGAGTCCAATTCACGTCTCGTTTTTGGAGAGCCTTTTGCAAATCCCTCAATATTGTCTTGGATTTTTCTTCCTCTTACCATCCCCAATCCAATGGACAGACTGAGAGGGTTAATCAGGAGTTAGAGGTCTTTCTTCGCACCTTTGTGTCTTCTCACCATGACGATTGGTCCTCTCTACTCCCGTGGGCAGAATTCTCCCATAACAATCATGTGAATACCAGTTCGCAGAAGACACCCTTTTTCACAGTTTATGGAAAACACCCTCAACTTCCTCTTCCCATGATCTGTTCTCCAGACATTCCAGCTTTGGCTTCGGTTCAGGAGTCTCTCAATTCCGTTTGGGGTCACGTTCATGATTCCCTCCGGGCAGCTGCTGAAAAATTCAAAGGCTTTGCCGACCGCCGCAGGCGTAAACCGCCTTCTCTTCAGCCAGGGGACAAAGTCTGGCTCTCTACCAGGAACATCAAGCTCCGAGTTCCTTCTCTGAAGTTTGCTCCACGATTCATCGGTCCATACACGGTAACTGCTAAACTGAATCCGGTTTGTTTCAAACTCCAGATTCCTAAGAGCCTTAAAATCACTAACTCCTTTCATGTTGCTCTTCTAAAGCCTTTAGTCCTCAATAAATTCTCTCGTCCTCTCCCTACCGTGGCGCCTGTCTCTGAGGATAATCAGGAGTACGAGATCAGTCAAATTCTGGACTCCCGACTCTGTAAAGGCGTTCTTCAGTACCTCGTTCATTGGAAAGGGTTTGGTCCTGAGAAGAGGTCTTGGATCACTGCATCTGAGGTCTTTGCACCTCGTCTGTTAAAGGAGTTTCATCTGAAGTTTCCCTCTAAACCTGGGCCCAGGCGGGGAAGGGGGAGGCCTCGTAAGAGGGAGGGTACTGTCATGGATATGCATTAATGTCTGTCTGCCATCTTACCTTCCTCCTCATGTGTTCATCTAGAGACCAGACCTCCTTCACCTGGCTTCCTTTATAATCTCCTCCCAGCCTGACTCCACCCCAGGCCCTATCACAGAACACTATATTAACCTGTGCACTGCAAGCCTGCTTTGCTGATCAACGTGTTTGTTAGGCATTGCGTGTTTGGGTTCCTGCCTGCCGTGTGCTACGTCTGTCTCTCTGTTACGTTATTGGCTTGTCCCCGACTATCCCTGTCTGCTCGTGACCCTTGACCTTCGGCTCGTTCTTCGTTATCCTTGTCTGCTTGTGGCCCCTGACCTTCAGCTTGTTATTCGGTTCTCTCTATCGTGTGCTGCTGCTTCCCCTCTTTTCCCCTTATCCTATGGGGCGTGAGCTAGGAGACTCCAGGGGCCGCGACCTGGTCCCAGCCTGCAGCGTAACATCCTCACCACTAGAGGCCCTGGAGAAGACCAGCTGGGTCTTAGACTCTGCGCCCTGGGGAATCTTGGCTCTCGCTTCCGTTAGGATCCCGGTTGTGCTCCTCTGGTCCCGCTTTCCACAACCACCCAGTTTCCTATCCGCAGAAGCCAGCCATAGGGTTCACTACCCCGCGGTGCACTCCTGTCCCCCTACGGTGTGCATCTGTCACCTGGCCACAGGTGACCCTGACACCCAGGCTGTGGCCACATAGCCAGTACCAAAAACTTGGGAATCTCAAGGCCAAAAAAGGCAATCTCCCAGGCGAGTGCGGAAATCAGGGAAGATTAAATTATACAAACAAGCAATAGGTCCACTACACAATGTGTCTCCACCACCAAATGAACTGCCACAGGAAGTATATATTATTTGGTCTTTGTGAAAGTTATAGAGTCTTCAAGCTATGGTGGCAATCATTGAAAATTGAGTACAAATACCCCTCAAATGACCCCTTTTTGGAAAGTAGACATTCCAAGGTATTTAGTAAGAGGCATGGTGAGTTTTTTTTTTTTAAATCCCACAATTCTTTGCAAAAAAAAGATTTTGTTTCACAAAATTGTCATATTACCATTTCTCACTCACTGTATAGACATACTTGCAACTACACCCCAAAACACATTCTGCTAATCCTCCTGAGTATGGCGATACCACATGTGTAAGACCTTTATACAGCCTGGCCACATACAGAGGCCCAACATGCAAGTAGCACCTCCAGGTGTTCTAGGAGCATAAATTACACATATAATTTCCTGACAAACTATCCTACAACACTTTTGAAGGCCCTGGAGCACCAGGACAATGAAAATGCCCACAAAATGACCCAATTTTGGAAAGCAAACAACCCAACGTATATTCAGCCATTATGAGTCTTTTGAACATGTCATTTTTTTTTCACACGTTTTTGGAAAAATTTGGAAAAGAAAATTAAAATGCACTTCTTTTACACAAAGTTGTCCATTTCTAACACATAGCATGTGCATACCACAAATTACACCTCAAAATACATTCGGCTACTCCTACTGAGTATGGCGTTACCACATGTGTGAGACTTTTACACTCCCTTGGCCACATACAGAGGCCCAACATTCAGGGGGCACCGTCAGGTGCTCTAGGGACATAAAACTAAAAAATCAAATTTCCTGACTACCTATTACACTTTTGTGAGGCACTGTAGGGCATTGATAAGCACTGTAGCGACACTGGTGTGGCATTGATGAGCACTGATGTGGCATGGATGGGGACTGATGTGGCATGGATGAGCACGGATCAGGCATGGATGTAGCATGAATGACCATGGATGAGGCATGGATGTGGCACGGATGGGCATGGATGAGGCACAGATGAGCACTGATGTGACATGGATGAGGATGGATCAGGCATGGATGTGGCACAGATGAGGCACGGATGAGGCACAGATGAGCACTGATGTGGCATGGATGAGGCATGGATAAGGCACGGATGGGCATGAATGAGGCACGGATTAGGCATGGATGAAGCCCAGATGGGCATGAATGAGGCATGGATGAGGCACAGATGGGCATGGATGAGGCATAGATGAGCATGAATGAAGCACAGATTAGCATGGACGAGGCACAGATGGGCATGAATGAAGCACAGATGAGCATAGATGAGGCACAGATGGGCATGAATGAGGCATGGATGAGGCAAAGATGGGCATGGATGAGGCACGGATGAGGCGTGGATGAGGCGCAGATGGGCATGAATGAGGCACAGATGGGCATGAATGAGGCACGGATGAGGCATGGGTGAGGCACAGATGGGCATGAATGGGGCACAGGTGAGGTATGGGTGAGGCAAGGTGAGTACTGCTGCAGTCTGCTTCCTCTCCTCAGACGCTGTACCGATCGGTTTGTACAGTGTGTGAGGAGAGGAGAGATCTGAACCGTACATGTGGCGGTTTGTTGACAAGTGATCGCTCCGTCATTGGACAGAGCGATCACGTGGTAAAGGGCCACTGTCATTGGCCCTTTACCCCTATCCGTGATGTGCTGGGTACAGAGGACCCGATGATTACGGACATTCCTGGGAGGGCGATTCTGGGAAGACGTCATTATACGCCCTCCCAAAATAAGCCAACCGCACTGTAGTCATCATTCGGCTATGGCCCGGTCAGCAAGTGGTTAAACAAGTGGCCAACACACTCAAATGGAGTTATTTCCACTTACCCTGTGAAGGGGTTATATGTCTGGCAATGAGCAGTCTCATAGCTTTCCCAGGCAAAACAGCTCTCTTCAGACCCTATAAAGAGGAAGATGCAGATGGGCATGACTGTATGTATACTGCTGGTTCAAGCAGGGATAGAGATGATGAAACCTAATAGGATGTCATATTCAATAAGCGCCTGGTCAATACACTCTAAAGAAGTAGTTTCTGCTCACCCTTTGAAAGGGTTATCTTCTCTGGCAATGCAAAGCCACCTAGCCATACCAGACCTTTTCTGAGTTTCCAAAGGGGGTGATGTGGATGGACATGACTGCATGAATACTGCTTTGTTCAAGCAACCAAGGATAAGGTACCTAACAGATTGTCACATGAGGCTAATACACTCTAAATGAGTGTTTCCATTCACTCTGTGAAAGGGTTATCTATTCTATCAGTGAACAGTCTCCTAGCCTTCCAAGAAAACAATTTTCTTCAGACTCTTCCAAAAAAAAGATACGGATGAGCATGACTGTATGAACCCTGCTGGTTCAAGCAGTCAGGGATAAAGATGTCGACACCTAACAGGCTATCACATTTTTTGAACATGTGGTCAATACATTCTAAAGAAGTTGCTTCCACTCACTCTGTGAGGGGTCATATATTGTGCCAATGAGCAGTCTCAGAACCTTCTCAGGCAAATGAACCCTTGTCAGATTCTTCCCAAGATGTGGATGAACATGACTGTATGATTCCTACATTGTTCAAGCAGACAGTGATTAAGATGATGGTGACCAAGTTGTCACAACTAATTAAGCATGTGGTCAAGACACTCTAAAGAAATTGCTGAAATCACCCTCTGCAAGGGCCATCTATTCTAGCAATGTCCAGTCTTCTTTTCAGGGCCAATAAAACTGGTCTCAGAACCTTCTCAAGCCAATCAATCCTCTTCAATCTCTTCTGAACAGGAAGATGAGGACGATCTTTGTTAAGATTTTTTTTTCATTCCTCATTTTGTAAGGTCGGTAAAATGCCTTTAAATAGAAGTGAGAAAAACAAAGAGAAGAGGCGCCTCTAAGTGTAGAAGTAAAAACACTTTTATTAGAACATACAGTCGGCAACTCACATTTGAGAAGAGTTAAAAAGCTCATCTGTAGAGGAAGCATCCCAGAAGTAGGTGAAAGTTTCAACGATCCTCCGTCCCTCAGTTGTAATGTCTGGAGGCACTGTAGCCCTCTGTTGATCACCATGGAGTGGAATGACGGCCATGCAGTGAGGAAATTCAGAGTGAGGCTTGGTGCGCCGGACAATGGGCAATGAGGAGGGATGATGTCATCAAGATTACTTCTACACTTAGAGGCGCCTCTTCTCCTTGTTTTTATCAGCTTCGCTGGAATCTGGCTTCTGTTCCTGTGTGGAGGCAGCCCTCAGTGTATGGACCCCAGTCTATGGACTATATATGGACATTTACTTAATTTATTGGGGTGTTATAGAGTTACTCAGTGTGCTGCGCATCTTACTTGTTTGTATCTTTGTTAAATAGACGCAAAGCTGTGGAAGTAATTCAAGTGCCTCCAGAGGACGACTTGACCATTCCCTTACGGTGGCTGAATCAAGTGCTCGTTCTACAAGATTGGAGCATGTTGTCGCAGCAGGATGTCAAAGTTATGCCCTTTTAAACAGGAAGGTGTTAAGGGTTTGGAATCACCTCTTTGGTCGGTGTGCGGCCATTGTGGGATTGGCCAGATACATGACCTTACCATCAAATAATGCTGTGGCCTTCAGGGACGTACTCAATCACTGCATTGTTCTTGATCTTAAAAGGTGAAGCCTAAATTAATAGCTAAAAGTTTGGCTCCCTGCTTCAAGATGAACATCTGTTAAAGGAGACTGAAGCTCAAGAGTCAGTTTCCACACTCACTCCAGAAGGGTTAGCTTCTGCATTTCTGTCTGGGAGTTCAGGAAAAACTGGTAAGCCAGCACATAATCCAATAAGTCTGCGAAGAGCTCCATATAAGAATGCTTTCTGGTATTTTGAGGATTGTGCCACCCATACATGTTATATGGGCACTTTGTGGCTCCTCTTTGGACATAGGTTCAGCTTTGGTGATGGACACATGGTCCTTTACGGCAAGCTCTCCAGGCCATATTTGGAGATCTTTTATCTTTCATGTCTCAGATTGAGCTGCAGAAATTGCCTCACTCCACTAGGTCAGGTAGGGTCAGTTGAACTCTTGCCCCCTTTCAAGTCGGGTTTCTGGACCAGTGGCCTAAACTTGTGGTTGGAGAAGCGAAATCTTCTGAAATGTCATTCCCTTCTGACGACCTAGTGGCTTGTGGTGCAGTCAGACACCAGCAAAGTAGTAGGGGAGCCCTACTTCAAGAGAAATGGGCTCAGGGCAAATGGCCTTTTCAAGGGTCAAATATGGTGTCCAACGTTCTGGAGTTGAGAGCTCTCCTATTCTTCAGTCATCTCATCTGGAGTGAACCTGTCCCAGTGAATTAGACAGCACAACGACTCCGGCCTACACCTGGAAACAAGGCTCAGTCTTTCCCTCCTGAAGGAGGTTTCTCTGATTCTAGAGTCTGTCCAAGTCAATCTTCTGCAGCTATCTGTGGCCTATGTGCCTGGTCAGAAGAATCTTTAGGCAAACTGTTTGTCCAGGACAATTCTGGACAATAATGAATGGTCCAGACTGCTGCACGTTTTTCGAGAACTAACAGAGCTTGGTATTTTCTTCCAGAGGTAGACTTGTTCACATCCCCAGTCAACACCAAGTTGCAGAAGTTCTATTCCAGGGTCCAGAATCCATAGGCAATCGGGGTGGAGGTGCTGATTGTAGAGTGGATCTCCAAGACAGCTTATGCCTTTCTGCCGCTCCTTCTGCTTCTCAGCTTCCTGCTGAGGGTATGGCAGGGGAAGGTGACAGTTCTAGTGATGATCCCAGATTGGCCAAAGGGGCCTTGGTACACTCCGCTCCTCCTAATGATTGTCAAGGATCAACTCCTTCTGCCTGTAACATTGAATCTTCTCCAAAGTCCCATTCGTCCAGCACCCGACAGGCTCAAGCTCATGGCTTGGGTCTTGAGAGGCAGAGGCTAATATCTTGAATGCTCTGTAAAGGTTGTAAATACTCTTACAAAAACAAGAAAGGACAGTGCTAACAGTGCCTATAGTAAAAATTCACAGGATTGCTGCTAATAAAGATTTTACACTGGACTCCTCAGAAGTCTGTCGCATTGTGAAGTTTTTGCAGGCAGAGCTTGATTTAGGTCTATGTGTAAGTACACTACAGGCCCACATTTTGGCTATCTCTGCCTTCACCGGCATACAGTGGGCATCCAACACTTTATTATATTGTTTTTCAAGATGCAATTTGGTTGAAACCTCCCTAAGGGGCTTGTTGTTTCTGAAGTAGAATCTCCCATTGGTGTTGGACATTTTTGCATCAGATGCCTTCAATCACCCTGTGGTACCTCTCACTGAAAACTGCTTTCCTGGTGGCAATTACATCAGCCAGAAGAGAGTTGGTATTAGCGGCCTTGGGGTTTAAAGAACCCATACTCACATTTCTCCTGGACAGAGTGTACTCATGCCAATGCTCAAATTTGTGCCTGAAGTTACCTTCAGAGTCCATATCACACAAGAGGTTATCCTTCCTATGTCCCTTTTGGGGATTACCCAAGAAGTTAGCCCATCAGAGCTCAAGGTGACTTCTGGCATAAGGAAGACGGAGCATCTGTTTGTCATTCCAGGTGGAAGGCATAATGATTTTACGGCTCTAGCAAGAATATTGCCTCTGGGTTGGTGAAGCTCATCTCCTTGAAACAAACACAAAGGTTTCTGCGCTGCTACTAAGTGCAAATAAAAAAGCGGCTGCAAAACCTGTGGACAAAAAGGTGCATAGAACAAAAAAACAAAAAAATTGCAGCGCTAAATGGGTGTGTGTCAAACAAATAAATGAGTGAAAATACAAGGAAGAACTAAATAATTCCCTGTGTGAATAACAATACAGTTTTTGGAAGAGTCCTTGATGGGTGGTCCTCAAAAACACACATTTAAACAATTATAAAAAATAAAAAATAAAAGTCCAATGGTGTTCCACAATAATCCAAAAAATCTGTGATGATTGGAAAACACTTCCAAATCGATGATAAAGGAAAAAAAAAAAAAAAAAGGGGAGCCACAACCAATATAAAGGAGGCTTACCAGACTTAGTGGACCCTACTGAACATGTGTTCAGAGGGTCAACATAGGCTCAAGGTGTGTATTCCTGAAGGGTCAACAGTTGATAGTTGAGCCAAAGGGTGTCTCTCGCAGCAGCTCACAGTGAAGAGGTTAATCGAGACTTGAGAGACGATAACTCAATGGTGTTTTGAACCGAATCAATGGCACAATGTAAAAGGAAAAGAGAGAAGAGGGCACATAGCGTAATACTGCTGAAACAGTATATTTTAATGTAGGTAATTACACTTACATTCAAGTAGTTAAAAAGCGCTTCATGAAAATCAATGGCAACAGTGGAAATCCCAACGCGTTTCGCAAGAAATTTGCATCATCTGGGGTATGCATCCACTGCTGCCTCCACACATTATATAGACAACATAACCCCCTAATAGGGTAAGAGTAACCTCACCTGTGAATTCATCACATGAGCAATCAAATCCTGGGTCATCCAAAATGGCTCCTCAGCGTCTGCTTCCTGCCTCTACGTGGGGTCATGAATGATGCTCAATGTTGATAAATATTCCAGGGGTATGTGGTCTTATAAAGTAAAAATGTAAATATATATGGAATTAAAAAGCCATACATAAATGGCAGGGGGGTGGACAGACAAAGTTCTGGCCACCACACTTGGCCTATACATTAAATATGACCAACATGGTATATCGTGTGCCCAAGCACACAGGCCAGGCACAGGAAATGGACCAAATGTGGTCCATGGGGTGACCATACACAGACTAGTGTGTGAAAAGCAGAACGTCCGTGCTAATCGCGTCATGTCCTGCAGCACACCGTCATGTGTTTCACGCATGGCATATATAATGAATATGGCCAGCATGGTGTGTCATGTACACAGGCCGGGCTCAGGAAATAGATCGAATATGATCCTTGGGGTGACCGTGCAAAGATGATAGACTGACATGCAGAAAGCAGGACGTCCGCGCTAATCGCGTCACGTCCCGCAACGCACCGTCATATGACTCTTGTGGCATCACGTGATGCGCTCCAGGCGCAATCGCGTGATGCGTTCCAAACAAGGGGGCCGGCGTGACACGTCCGCCCTCCGCACCAACGTGATGTCATGAGGGCTGGGCGTCTACACCAACTCATCATTCTCCACATGTAACCTGTACGGCATCACGTGATGCGCTCCAGGCGCAATCACGTGATGCGTTCCAGGGGAAAGACGGCGTGATACGTCCGCCCTCCACACCGACGTAATGTCGTGAGGGCTGGACGTTTGCACCGACCACATCCCATCCCACATGTGACCTGTGCAGCATCACGTGATGCGCTCCAGCCGCAATCACGCCGTGCGTTCCACACACAATGTGGTGACAGGCAAGGAACAAATAGGAGACAGCAATGCGCTCCCCCATAAAATAAACACACAGTCAAAGTCTCAAAGAGACAAAGACCAAATGTGCCTATTGAGTTTCTCTAAAAAAAAGTTAGTCAATAAAACAATAATGAATTGTCATGACCCTTAACTGTATATCATAACAATCTTATATAAAAAAAATTTATTGAAATATCAAGTCTATATAAAAAGCCCCGGAGATAATAATCTCCATAGCAATTAGGAGCGACTAGACTAGATGACAAATCATGGATACACATACATATAAAACAAACCAGAAAATGAATTTTAAAATCCATCCAATAAGTTTTAATTAAATTGAATTTCGATTAAATTGAATTAGTGGGGAAGCTTCATGGATTGGAGAAATGAAGGGCAACAAATGTTACAGGAAAAGGACCTAACAGGCCAGCCACTCACTAAATGAATCCACAGATAAGGCAACCCCTCACATCTTGCAATGAAGAAATACATTAATTTCAATTAAAAAATTAAAAAAATAATCTTATATATCTAGAAAAAATATGTATGTAACAGCCCTCACGCAGATTGATCCCTAAGCGTATTGAATTTGTAATATGTGTAGAAAAAAACTGAAAACTGAAAAACTGAAAAGTTTTTTTCTACACATATTACAAATTCAATACGCTTAGGGATCAATCTGCGTGAGGGCTGTTACATACATATTTGTTCTAGATATATAAGATTAATTTTTTAATTTTTTAATTGAAATTAATGTATTTCTTCATTGCAAGATGTGAGGGGTTGCCTTATCTGTGGATTCATTTAGTGAGTGGCTGGCCTGTTAGGTCCTTTTCCTGTAACATTTGTTGCCCTTCATTTCTCCAATCCATGAAGCTTCCCCACTAATTCAATTTAATCGAAATTCAATTTAATTAAAACTTATTGGATGGATTTTAAAATTCATTTTCTGGTTTGTTTTATATGTATGTGTATCCATGATTTGCCATCTAGTCTAGTCGCTCCTAATTGCTATGGAGATTATTATCTCCGGGGCTTTTTTATATAGACTTGATATTTCAATTACATTTTTTTATATAAGATTGTTATGATATACAGTTAAGGGTCATGACAATTCATTATTGTTTTATTGACTAGCTTTTTTTTAGAGAAACTCAATAGGCACATTTGGTCTTTGTCTCTTTGAGACTTTGACTGTGTGTTTATTTTATGGGGGAGCGCATTGCTGTCTCCTATTTGTTCCTTGCCTGTCACCACATTGTGTGTGGAACGCACGGCGTGATTGCAGCTGGAGCGCATCACGTGATGCTGCACAGGTCACATGTGGGATGGGATGTGGTCGGTGCAAACGTCCAGCCCTCACGACATTACGTCGGTGTGGAGGGCGGACGTATCACGCCGTCTTTCCCCTGGAACGCATCACGTGATTGCGCCTGGAGCGCATCACGTGATGCCGTACAGGTTACATGTGGAGAATGATGAGTTGGTGTAGACGCCCAGCCCTCATGACATCACGTTGGTGCGGAGGGCGGACGTGTCGCGCCGGCCCCCTTGTTTGGAACGCATCACGCGATTGCGCCTGGAGCGCATCACGTGATGCCACAAGAGTCATATGACGGTGCGTTGCGGGACGTGACGCGATTAGCGCGGACGTCCTGCTTTCTGCATGTCAGTCTATCATCTTTGCACGGTCACCCCAAGGATCATATTCGATCTATTTCCTGCGCCCGGCCTGTGTACATGACACACCATGCTGGCCATATTCATTATATATGCCATGCGTGAAACACATGACGGTGTGCTGCAGGACATGACGCGATTAGCACGGACGTTCTGCTTTTCACACACTAGTCTGTGTATGGTCACTAGGGATGAGCTTCGAGTTCGAGTCGAACTCATGTTCGACTCGAACATTGCCTGTTCGCCCGTTCGCCGAACAGCGAACAAATTGGGGTGTTCGCGGCAAATTCGAAAAATCTATGGGAGAAATCTAAAGTGTTAATTATAAAGGCTAATATGCAAGTTATTGTCCTAAAAAGTGTTTGGGGACCGGGGTCCTGCCCCAGGGGACATGTATCAATGCAAAAAGAAGTTTTAAAAACGGCCGTTTTTTCGGGAGCAGTGATTTTAATAATGCTTAAAATGAAAAAATAAAAGTGAAATATTCCTTTAAATTTCGTACCTGGGGGGTGTGTATGATATGCATGTGAAGTGGCGCATGTTTCCCGTGCTTAGAACTGTCCCTGCAAAAAATGTCATTTTTGAAAGAAAAAAAGTCTTTTAAAACTGACTCGCGGCTATTAATGAATTGTCGGCTCCCGGCAATACATACAAAAGTCATTGATAAAAAAAAAAAAAAGCGTGGGGGTTCCCCAGAATTCAATTACCAGGCCCTTCAGGTCTGGAATGGATATTAAGGGGAACCCCGCCGCAAATTAAAAAAAAATTGACGTGGGGTTCCCCCAAATATCCATTTCAGGCCCTTCAGATCTGGCATGGATTTTAAGGGGAACTCCACCCCAAATTTTAAAAAAAATTGGCGTGGAGTCCCCCTAAAAATCCATACCAGACCCCTTATCCGAGCACGCAACCTGGCCGGCCGCAGGGGAAAAGGGGGGGACGAGAGAGCGGCCCCCCTCCCTCCTGAACCGTACCAGGCCACATGCCCTCAACATGGGGAGGATGTCCCCATGTTGATGGGGACAAGGGCCTCATCCCCACAACCCTTGCCCGGTGGTTGTGGGGGTCTGCGGGCGGGGGGTTATCGGAATCTGGAAGACCCCTTTAACAAAGGGGACCCCCAGATCCCGGCCCCCCCCCTATGTGAATTGTAAGGGGTACATTGTACCCCTACCATTTCACGAAGAAAGCATAAAAAAATGTTTAAAAAAACACACAAACACCTTGAAAAAGTCCTTTATTAAAAAAAAAAAACATTCCAGCGGTGAAATCCAGTGTCCCGCGGCGATCCCGATGTCCAGCGCTGTCCTTCATTGGTTGTGCCTGAGCGGACCTGATGGGGAACTCCCTCTCAGTATTTTAAATGTATAGACCGGCCCCTTCTAAAGTTCCCCATCAGGTCCGCTCCCTCGGTATGTCGGACCCGCCTACGTCATTGGCTTGAGCGGGGAACTTCCTTCACTGTGTAATTTAAATTTACATAGTGAAGGAAGTTCCGCGCTCAAGCCAATGACGTAGGCGGGTCTGACATACCGAGGGGGCGGACCTGATGGGGGACTGCTCTCACTTTGGTAATACATGTATAGACCCGCCCCTTCTCATGTTCCGCATCTGGTCCGCTGAGCGGACCTGATGGGGAACTTTAGAAGGGGCGTGTCTATACATTTAAAATACTGAGAGGGAGTTCCCCATCAGGTCCGCTCAGGCACAACCAATGAAGGACAGCGCTGGACATCGGGATCGCCGCGGGACACTGGATTTCACCGCTGGAATGTTTTTTTTTTTTTTTAAATAAAGGACTTTTTCAAGGTGTTTGTGTGTTTTTTTAAACATTTTTTTACGCTTTCTTCGTGAAATGGTAGGGGTACAATGTACCCCTTACCAATTCACATAGGGGGGGGGCAGGATCTGGGGGTCCCCTTTGTTAAAGGGGTCTTCCAGATTCCGATAAGCCCCCCGCCCGCAGACCCCCACAACCACCGGGCAAGGGTTGTGGGGATGAGGCCCTTGTCCCCATCAACATGGGGACATCCTCCCCATGTTGAGGGCATGTGGCCTGGTACGGTTCAGGAGGGAGGGGGGGCCGCTCTCTCGTCCCCCCCTTTTCCCCTGCGGCCGGCCAGGTTGCGTGCTCGGATAAGGGGTCTGGTATGGATTTTTAGGGGGACTTCACGCCTTTTTTTTTTTAAATTTGGGGTGGAGTTCCCCTTAAAATCCATGCCAGATCTGAAGGGCCTGGAATGGATATTTGGGGGAACCCCACATCAATTTTTTTTTTTTAATTTGCGGCAGGGTTCCCCTTAATATCCATTCCAGACCTGAAGGGCCTGGTAATTGAATTCTGGGGAACACCCACGCTTTTTTTTTATTTTTTATCAATGACTTTTGTATGTATTGCCGGGAGCCGACAATTCATTAATAGCCGCGAGTCAGTTTTAAATGCATTTTTTTCTTTCAAAAATGACATTTTTTGCAGGGACAGTTCTAAGCACGGGAAACATGCGCCACTTCACATGCATATCATACACACCCCCCAGGTACGAAATTTAAAGGAATATTTCACTTTTATTTTTTCATTTTAAGCATTATTAAAATCACTGCTCCCAAAAAAACGGCCGTTTTTAAAACTTCTTTTTGCATTGATACATGTCCCCTGGGGCAGGACCCGGGTCCCCAAACACTTTTTAGGACAATAACTTGCATATTAGCCTTTATAATTAACACTTTAGATTTCGAACGTTCGAGTCCATTGTATTTAATAGGGTTATAAAGTTTACACGAACATTTTGTCTGTTCGCAGGTTCTGGTGCGAACCGAACAGGGGGGTGTTCGGCTCATCCCTGATGGTCACCCCATGGACCACATTTGGTCCATTTCCTGTGCCTGGCCTGTGTGCTTGGGCACACGATATACCATGTTGGTCATATTTAATGTATAGGCCAAGTGTGGTGGCCAGAACTTTGTCTGTCCACCCCCCTGCCATTTATGTATGGCTTTTTAATTCCATATATATTTACATTTTTACTTTATAAGACCACATACCCCTGGAATATTTATCAACATTGAGCATCATTCATGACCCCACGTAGAGGCAGGAAGCAGACGCTGAGGAGCCATTTTGGATGACCCAGGAATTGATTGCTCATGTGATGAATTCACAGGTGAGGTTACTCTTACCCTATTAGGGGGTTATGTTGTCTATATAATGTGTGGAGGCAGCAGTGGATGCATACCCCAGATGATGCAAATTTCTTGCGAAACGCGTCGGGATTTCCACTGTTGCCATTGATTTTCATGAAGCGCTTTTTAACTACTTGAATGTAAGTGTAATTACCTACATTAAAATATACTGTTTCAGCAGTATTACGCTATGTGCCCTCTTCTCTCTTTTCCTTTTACATTGTGCCATTGATTCGGTTCAAAACACCATTGAGTTATCGTCTCTCAAGTCTCGATTAACCTCTTCACTGTAAGCTGCTGCGAGAGACACCCTTTGGCTCAACTATCAACTGTTGACCCTTCAGGAATACACACCTTGAGCCTATGTTGACCCTCTGGACACATGTTCAGTAGGGTCCACTAAGTCTGGTAAGCCTCCTTTATATTGGTTGTGGCTCCCCTTTTTTTTTTTTCCCTTTATCATCGATTTGGAAGTGTTTTCCAATCATCACAGATTTTTGGGATTATTGTGGAACACCATTGGACTTTTATTTTTTATAATTGTTTAAATGTGTGTTTTTGAGGACCACCCATCAAGGACTCTTCCAAAAACTGTATTGTTATTCACACAGGGAATTATTTAGTTCTTCCTTGTATTTTCACTCATTTATTTGTTTGACACACACCCATTTAGCGCTGCAATTTTTTTTTTTTTTTTTTTTTTTAAGCTCATCTCCTTGGCCTAAAGGTTGAAAGGGTTGACTGTGCCAGGGGGATCATGGTACTCTTCACTAGATGGGTCTCAACCTTGAGAGTAGCAGCAGGCCGAGTGTCCAATAGACAATCTGCAAGGCAGCTAAGTGGGCATCAATATATATATTAGTTTATGGCTCATTACTGTATAGAAGCAGCCTTAACGACAGCTGAGTTTGGCAGAGGCATCCTGGCTTATGTCTTTAATCAAAATAAAGCGGTGTGTAGCATTATCCCTCCCCTGTGTAGCTAGTTAGTTCCCAGATGTGCTGACATGGATCCATCAGAAGAACTGAAAATTGAATGACAGATACTTATCATAATTTTCCTTTCCGGATGAGCTTCATGGCAGCACAGATCCCACCCAGCTTGGTAGGACTAGTTACAGAATGCAGAGGCTTTAGATGGGCTCAAATTTATGAGTTAAGGACCTGGAAGCAAAGGGGGGTAGCAAAGGGGGGCAGCTGTGCTGCCATGGAGCTTGTCAGGAAAGGAAAATTATGGTAAGTGTCTGTCATTCAATTTTCTATTTTTTGTATACACTTTTATACCAGTTCACCCAGTTTACCTAATGTGAGTTATCTTTAAACCTCTGCAGTAAGATTTCACAGGGTTCTTTACAAGTATAGTGGAACTACTACCCAAATTCTGTGCCTTGTAACTTCCCTTGTTTGTGCTTGTTGTGTGAGATTCACATATCCAAGGTAGGCTTAAATTTGATGGGTGGCTGCAAGAAACTTCTGCATACTGCCACTTTAATATGATTTTCTGGTGTGTATGGCAGCTAGGCCTGGCCCCTCCCCAGACCCTGCCTTGAAACAAAGTCAATATGGCCAATGCCATATTGTGCTGCAGACAGTGCCACCCATGCCACCAATGGCATAATGCCTCTGCAGGCAGCACATGCGTTATGGCATTAGCGTCTTGGGTGGCACTGTCCGCAGCACATTACAGCATGGGTGGCACTGTCTCTGCAGGCAGCACATGCATTATGCCATAATGCATGTGCTACCAGCAGACAGTGCCACCCATGCCGCCAATGCCATATTGTGCTGCAGACAGTGCCTCCCATGCCACCAATGCCGTAATGTGCTGCAGACAGTGCCACCCATGACGCTAAAGCCATAACACATGTGCTATCTGCTGACAGTGCCACCCATGCCGCCAATGCCATATTGTGCTGCAGACAGTGCCACCCATGGCATAATGCCATTGGCAGCATGGGTGGCACTGTCTCTGCAGGCAACACATCTGTTATGGCATTAGCATCATGGGTGGCACTGTCTGCAGCACATTACGGGCCCAAGGAATCACTTTGCCGTGCCAGGGTAGGGTTGCCACCTTTTTGTCAAGCCAAATCCGAACACTTTAGCGGCGCACTGCAATATTTTATTTTTTTATTTGTAGTATACATTATAGAAATGTAAAAGACATGGGACACCATTTTGGGTGCCCCAAGAAGCCAAGAAGAGTAGTAATGTGATGCCGTGGTAAACAGTGGGTGTGGCCGAAAGGTCAGTCTGTTCCCCAGTACAATCCCCCCAGGTCTGTTTCCCTGTATTACCCCCCCATATCAGTTGTCCCCCAGTATAATCCCCCAAGGTCAATCTGTACCCCAGTACATCCCTTCCCCAAGTCAGTCTGCCCTGCAGTATAATCCCACCCAGATCAGTCTGCAGAGCAGTATACAGTACACACAGAGCAGTATACAGAGCAGTATACAGTACACACAAAGCAGTATACAGAACAGTACACACAGAGCAGTATACAGAGCAGTATACAGTACACACAGAGCATTATACAGAGCAGTACACACAGAGCAGTATACAGTACACACAGAGCAGTATACAGAGCAGTATACAGTACACACAGAGCAGTATACAGAGCAGTGTACAGTACACACAGCAGTATACAGTACACACACAGCAGTATACAGAGCAGTGTACAGTACACACAGAGCAGCCTACAGTGCAGTATACAGCACACACAGAGCAGTATACAGTGCAGTATACAGTACACACAGAGCAGTATACAGAGCAGTATACAGTACACACAGAGCAGTATACAGTACACACAGAGCAGTATACAGATCAGTATACAGAACACACAGAGCAGTATACAGAGCAGTATACAGTACACACACAGCAGTATACAGTACACACAGAGCAGTATACAGAGCAGTATACAGTACACACAGCAGTATACAGAGCAGTGTACAGTACACACAGCAGTATACAGAGCAGTATACAGTACACACAGAGCAGTATACAGAGCAGTATACAGAGCAGGATACAGTGCAGTATACAGTACACATAGAGCAGTATACAGTACACACAGAGCAGTATACAGAGCAGTACACACAGAGCAGTATATGGTGCAGTATACAGTACACACAGAGCAGTATACAGTACACACAGCAGTATACAGAGCAGTATGCAGTATACAGAGCTGTATACAGTACACACAGCAGTATACAGTACACACAGTATACAGAGCAGTATACAGTATACAGAGCAGTGGGGGGAGGGGGGTTACTCACAGTTGCAGAGAAGGAGGAGGAAATTCTGCTCAGCTCCGATGTCTGTGATGAAGTTCTGGGCAGACTTTCACTGCTGCTTCTACTTCCTGTGTTCTCCATGCTGCTAAATCTTCTCACCCTTCACTCACTGCACTGGGACAGACAATCCTGGGCTCTGCACAAGGGGGAGGGTGTGGAGGATCCACAGTGGAGGCGAGAAGTATGTGCAGGGAGTAGCCCCCCTTCCCTTATCGGTAAAAGCTGTGGAAGCCGACAGTGAGGGAGAGGAGGATTGGTGCTGCGGGGCTGTCACTGTTTCCGGTGGGGGACGAACTCTGATCGATCATGGCTGGAGGATTTTTTTTTTCTTAACATTAATTACTTAACTGTTCAGCTTGCCCGGGCCCCCCTGTTGGCCGGGCCCGGTACAACATGGCCAGTTGTACTGGCCTATCAGCGGCCCTGAGTGAGAGGCAGGGTCTCCACCTAGGTAGTAAGGAATTGGTGTGTGGCTGGGATTGAGTCAGTGCCCATGATTTCAGCACAGTGAGTGTGAGGAGGTCTGACCTGGGCCCCTGTGAAAGTGTTAGGCCTCAGCTGAGACTATTTAGAAATTCCCATTTATCTACAGGGTGAAGGTGTTCCCCCTAAGCCTTCTGCTTAGAGGGAAAGACATCTGTTTTTTTCATAAGTGGGCACTACCAGGATAGCTGGAATGTCCTAGAAAAGAAAACCCTATTGTTGAGCAGGAAATCTGAATTTGTCCGACCACACAAGGCAGAATAAGTCTGTCTTCTGACTTTGTTTATTCCCATGTGACAAAGGGTAAACCTACATCTGGGGTACAAAGACAGAGACCAATTTGGTCAGGGAATGGGTGGTGGTGTTGCAAAGTACGATTGATAGGTGCAGCGGAGTCAATTCAGATCAGACGTTGTGGAGTAACAGGAACTGGCTTCTTTATTGGAACATAACCACACTAGCAAAGATGTCACCTCACATGGTAAGAAGAACACAGACAGGAAAAAGAAACCAACAAGTACATCACTATGTACAGGAAATACAACACATCATAGAAAAATACATAGCATAGCATATCACTGAGCATTAGCGACATCTTGTGTCCTTTTTCTGAACTGCAGTCAATAGGCTAAGCTGAAGGTTTGTTGTATCTCCAACAGGTGGCCTGGTGAAGCAGGTCTGTTGACTTGGTGGTGGTGGTGGTGAGATGGGTTCCCCTGTGAGACCATATGCCTTTTTTTTGGGCCCCTGTGTTTGGTGTGACTCCTGATGGATCAGACCAGTAACCACTGAAATCGGAGGGACCCCCCACAAGAACGTGAGTGTATGTTCCCTGATGAGCTCCAGGGATGTCAGCAGCCCCAGCCCCAGCAGACTTAAATCTGTCACAGATTTGGTGATCTACAGTATTCCCATTTGATTCTCCCTCAACAGCTACATAAAAGGTCATGTAGGGAGGTGAAGTTAGGGGGAGAGGTCCTGGGCAAGCAAAGAGAGTAACTCGACACTCCCAAAAACGGAAAACCGGGACTTGCCACAGAAGTTGTTGAGCGGGGGGGGGTGATGGTTGCCGCCGGAACTTTAAAAAAAAAAAAAGGACTTGCAAAATTTTAAGCGGGGGGGGTTTGGGGCGCGACGGGGGGCCGTCGATGGGGGGGCATACTAGTGTGCTGATCGCGGGGGGGGGGCTCTTACCTGCTGCTGCTCCTCTTCTTCTCTTCATGTTTCCTGCTGTGCGGGAAACATGATAGTCTCGCGGGAGTGCGGGAAGGAGGAGCCAGTTGGGAGGTATGCCAGAACAGGAGAGAGATATAATGTGCAAGGAGGGAGGGGCTGTGCTGGGAAATTGATTCTGGAGTAGTCACATATTCTAGAATGTTCAAAGGAACATTGCAAAGCGCATACAAACTGTTAATGTACTCAGCAAATAAGCATTTAAAATACTTGATTTTTTTCTGTGATTTTACCTGAAACATTTTAAGTTGGTGACAGGCTCTCTTTAATTTCCATTTGAGACTGCAGAATATCTTTATTGAACCAGCTGGGATTGAGGTTTTTGGTACTGGAACAGATGGCTTATAGTAATATAAGACGGTTTTTCATGCACATGATTGGTCTACTTTAAAAGCTTATTGTTCTACTTTCAGTGGAAATGGTAACATTTCTTGAATTATAACATTCTCTAATTTCTACAGCAGTAGTGTGCTATCTGAAATGTTTCTTAGATGTATCCCTCTTTCTTGATTTGGGCTACAGTTCTTATTTGCAGATGAAAGTCATAATTTTATGAATTACAAAATGGTTCACATAGAACGGGAGCCAAACTTCTGTCATCTTGGTTTATACAGTGAGAATTATAAAACAGGGTTTTTCAGATGTTTCTTTAAGCAAGAAATTCGTACCAAACATTTCTCTTTATAAATTCAATTGCTGAGCTAAAGTGAAGGCACAAGATGCATAGTTCCCATATGAACTATTCAGTATGCACATTATGCAATTTTCATACAGCTGTTTCAAACTGGTTAGCACTCGCCACTGCAAAATATAGAGTTATATGTTCTATGGTGTAGGGGTTTTATCTAGCTGTAAGCACATTAAACAAATGGCTTCAAATTCTGGCAGTATCTGTGGAATAATACAGCAGTTCTGATGCACAGTTACCCATAGGGCCAAAAGGCATGATTGGCATTTATCTGCCTACTATCCTAAACAGTGTCTCTGCATTTGATTTGATACATTTGTTGTTCAGGAAAAAAATTTCACCCAGCTCCTTCCATTTCCCAGTCAAAGGATGTCAGTCAGGAGGGTGCCAACAGGGCCACCCACTGAATGAAATTCAATTGGTTCATCAGGAAACAGATGAAATTTGCTCAGTGTATGGCAGCTTTAGAGCTTGTTCAATCTTGCCACCCCTCTGTGATCCGCAGTGGATTGTTTTCAGAGTGCAGTTGGCAGGTGTTTGTTCTTTAATAAGAAAACATTCAGACTTAATCTGAAGATCCGTGGTGTGCTCGCAAATATTTACACTGCGTGTTCTAGTCTCCAACTGGTGGTTGTTGCAACACCCATTATTTTAGAGCCTATTCCAAGAATGCGTGCAATGGGAATATGAATACTTAGATTTAATGTGTAACTCAGACCTCATCAGGCCCATGGCAGATGATTTCATCCCAGGAAATACTGTGTGGGTAGATTTTGTCCTTTTTGGAACAAACCTGGATCAGCATTTGGCCCTCAGTATCATAAAAGTTCAAATATCAGCCCCCATTATCCTGTTCCAAAGACTTCTTGCCTCTCATTCTTTGGTTAAGGCTTTTGTACAGGGTGCCTCTCCATTTTTTTTTCTGGGGGAGCAAATTGGACCATGATCAACTGTGGGTATAGAGTTATGTATATGGAGGTTTTCAAATTTTTTTTGTCTATTAGTTGAAACAGATAGACTTGTGTCTTATTTCAACCTGAGTTTTTTACATATCTTCTCTATGAGTAGAGGATATATCTTCTTTGTTACTTCCTCCAGATGCAGAGCACCCTACTGGATTATGTGGCCAGCTCTGATTGTCAGTGTGAGTTTTCAGTTGTTGTCAGAGTTAAAAAACAGAAAATTGAATTCAAATACTTAACGTAATTTTCCTTTCCTGACGAGCTCCATGTCAGCACAGCTGGGTGGATTCTGTGCTGACATGGAGCTCGTCAGGAAAGGAAAATTACAGTAAGTGTTTGAATTCAATTTTCCATTTTCCGTTTTAACTAGCCACACATGGGAGGGTCATGCTTGAGAAAAAATGTAATTTACATTGGAGGCGGAAGCCAGAACCGTCCTGCCAAAATCTATGGTATTCAGAGCCGCTGGCTGCACACAATAGTGTGCCATGAAGGTATGTATAGACGTCCATGTGGCTGCCTTGCAGATCGTCTCCAAGGACACTTGTCCTGCCGCTGCCCAGGAGGTAGAGACTCCTCTTGTGGAATGCGCTGTGACCCCCTCAGGCACAGGCAAACCTCTTGCTCTGTAGGCCAAAACTATTGTTTTAACCAGCCATGTGGCGATCACTCTACCAGAAGCCCTCAGGCCCTTCCGGGCACCATTCGGGATGATGAAGAGATTGTCCGACTTCCTAAGTTCGGCTGTTGCGTCCACATAGGCTCTCAGTGAAGATCCCACATTGAGAGGATTTGGATCCTGAAAATTTTCTGCGAGAAATAATGGGAGAGTGATTTCTTGTGTCATATGGAAAGTAGAGGCTACTTTCAGGACAAATCCCAGCATTGGTCTGAGTACTGCTCTACCCGGAAAGAAAGAGGAAAGGCTCCTTAAACCCCAACGCGGCCATCTCGGATACCCTTCTGGCTGAGGTTATTGCCACGAGAAAAGCAGTCTTCAATGTGAGATGCCATAGAGAGACAGGAGCAGCAAAGGTGTCTGATGACAGGAAATCCAAGATTAAGGGTAAGTCCCACTTCGGAAATCTTGGCGACTTTGGTGGTCTCAGGCGGATGGTTGCTCTGAAGAATTGAATCACCAATCTTTCTGCAGCCCACTGGACACCAGTGAAAGCCAAGATAGCAGACACGGGAGTCTTCAAAGTGCTTGTGGAGAGGCCTAGTTCCAAACCCGCCTGGAGAAACTCCAGAATGAGTCAGGCAGAAAGTCATGTCTGTATGCAATTCCAAGTTCTGCTGTAGACATTGTTGGTACTGCCTTTCCTTGCCTTCATAAGGGTATTCGTGACTCTGGTTGAGCAACCCAGACTGATTAGTCTAGGCCTCTCAAGACCCAGGCCGTCAATTTCAGGCTCTCTGGGGCCGGGTGGCAGATTGGCCCCTGCTTCAGCAGATCCGAAGTAACTGGTAGAGAGCATGACTTCCTGATGCTCAATGAGCGGAGTAGAGGATTCCAAGGTCTCTTCGGCCAGTCTGGAATTACCACCAGGACAGATACCTTCTCTTGTCTTAATCTGTGTAGGAAGAGGAGGATCACCGGCATCGGAGTGAAGGCATATGCTGTTCTGAAATTCCATTCTGCTGTTAGAGCATCCACTCCTGCTGCTTGCAGGTCACTGAAATGGGTGAAGAATCGTGGCAGTTTGGTGTTGGTTGAGGAGGCAAATAGGTCCACTTTTGGAAGGAAGGCCCATGCCACTAGGCTCCGGAAGATTTGTGGAGACAGGGCCCACTCGTTGTTGTCCAAGTTCGCTCTGGACAGGTAGTCTGCTTGAGTGTTCAGATGTCCAGGCACATGCACTGCTGTTAGCAGCTGTAAATTGGCCTGAGCCCAGTCCATGATCGGGGTCACCTCCCTCAGGAGGGCACTGCTGCGAGTGCCCCCTTGCCTGCGGATGTAAGCCACTGCCGTCACATTGTCCAGTTTCAAAAGGATAGGCGCTCCCTGAATCTGATTCCTGAAGGCCAAGAGGGACTGGAAGGCTGCCCTCAACTCCAATAGGTTGGAGACTACATTGTTCGCCTGGAAAGTCCAACGGCCTTTGGCCCACTGCTCCTTGTATAGGGCTCCCCAGCCCGTAATGCTGGCGTCCAACTGGACTATTTGCCATCTCGTCATGAGTAAGGAATGGCACCGTATAAGATTCTGTTGTCTTGACCACCAGTCCAAATTGACCCTCATCTGGGCTGTGATTTGGATTCTCCGACCAAAATCCCCCGATTTCCATTGATCCAGGAGACCCATTTGGAAGAGGCGTGAATTCCATTGGGCCCACTTGACCATCGGAATAGTTGAGATCATTATGCCTAGAAGTCGCATACACTCTATTGTCGAGCCTCTGACATTGTCTTTAGTATACCGGACATCTTGTCCCTGGGCAACGACACTGATGCCATTTGGTTATCTATTTTCACACCTAAGTACACCAGGGATTGAGTAGGCACGAGGTGACTCTTTTCTCGATTGATTAGCCACCCAAAGCTCTCTAGTGTGAACAAGGTTGTGTCCCGGTGTGTTAGGAGCGTGTCCATGTCTTGGCTCAGGAGTAAGATGTCGTCCGAGTAGTGGTGTATACGAATTCCTTGTAGTTGTAGGTGTGCCACCAGAGCCACCAGGACCTTTGTGAATACTCTGGGGGATGTGGTCAGCCCGAAGGGTAGGCACACAAATTGATAGTGAACTTGTCCAATCGCGAAACGAAGAAATCTCTGGTAGTACGGAGCCACGGGTACGTGGAAGTACGCATCCCTGAGATCCACCGATAGTAGCCAATCCCCTGGTTGGATGATTTTTAGGATTGTCTGGAGCGACTCCATCCTGAATCGATCTTTCTTGATGGATCTTTTGAGATCCCGGAGATCTATTACTGGCCTCCACGTCCCCGACTTCTTTTGAACCAAGAACAGAGGCGAGTAGGCTCCGGAAAAACGCTCCCATTGAGGTACTCCGATTATCGCTTCTTGATCCAGGAGTGTCTGTATGTAATTCCAAAAGACCTCTTGTTTTTCCTTCTCTAGGGGCATTTTTGTTGAGACAAAGGCTCTGTGGGGTCGGTTGAGGAATTTCCAGTTGTGCCCATACCTGATGGTCGATATCACCCACGGCTCCTTTATCCTTTCTGCCCACACTTGACGGAACCTGAACAGCCTGGCTCCCACCCGGCAAGTGTGAGCCGATGAGTAGTCAAAAAGACTTCCGGAATTGTTGTCCCACAAAAGAGGTTGGTCTTTCAGCTTTACTAGAGGGTAACTAACTATAATATATAAGTACACAATTACCACGCTGACAGCGTGAGAAGAAAGAAAAGCCGATCACCGGCTTATGTGCCAGGGACATTGGTCCCAAAGAGGAAGGAGGAAAAATCTGCCCCATCTGTGCCCACAATTACCGCCTGCCAGTGCCCACAGTGCCCACCAGTGCCACCTATCAATGCCCACGAGTGTCACCTATCAATGCCCACCAGTGGTGCCAATCAGTGCCTCATCAGTGCCACCTAGCAGTGCTGCCTAGTGGTGTAACCTACCACTGCTGATCAGTGCCCATCATTTCCACCCATCAGTGCCCATCACTGCCACCTATCAGTGCCCATCGCTGCCACCTATCAGTGCCCATCACTGCCAGCTATCAGTGCCATCTATTAGTGCCACTTCTCAGTGCCCATCACTGCCAGCTATCAGTGCCATCTATTAGTGCCACCCATCAGTGCCACCTCTCAGTGGCAACTCTCAGAGCCCACCAGTGCCACCTATCAGTGCCCACCAGTGCCACCTATCAGTGCCCACCCTTGCCGCCTTATCGGTGCCCATCAATGCAGCCCATCGGTGCCCATCAGTGCAGCCCATCGGTGCTCATCAGTGCAGCCCATCGGTGCCCATCAGTGCAGCCTCATCAGCGTATATCAATGAAGGAGAAAAATTACCTGTTTGCAAAATTTTATAACAAAATATAAAAAAAATATATATATTTTTATTTTTTTAATTCGGTCTTTATTAAATTTTTTCAACAAAAAATAAAAACTGCAGAGGTGATAAAATACCACCAAAAGAAAGCTCTATTTGTGGGAAAAAATGATAAAAATTTCATTTGGGTACAGTGTTGTATGTCCACGCAATTGTCATTCAAAGTGCATCAGTGCTGAAAGCTGAAAATTGGTCTGGGCAGGATGGGGGTTTAAGTGCCCAGTAAGCAAGTGGTTAATAGCGGTTTGACATTACCCCCTATATCTTTCTTTTTTCTGATGTCTTAGTGATCAAAACATTCCATTTAATCACATCTATAATAATAATTTTTTTCATTTTTAAAAATCAACATTTGGGATCAATTGTTAGATTGATATTATATTATCTTCCCAAACCTCCATTTCATAATTAGAGATGGGCACATACTTGTATATACATAGTTTTGCTTGCCTGTCTTAATATTATTATTATGTTATGTTGGAAAACATCTGTTAGTAAGTTTATAAGTCCTGTAACAGATATGTCATAATGTCTATAAATGCCCAAATAATATCTCTCTCATACCTGCAATACGTGGGGTGACTGCTGCTTGAAACATCTTCTTATAATCTAATCTTTCTTTGACTTTTAGGATCTTAATGTCCTTTAAAGTGATGATCAATTAAGTCTCAACTGAAAGTGGGAGCAAACAAAAAATACATTTCAAGCCCATATTTAAAAAGGGATCACCTTTACCAAGTAACTATAGACCTATTAGATTAACTTCTACAGTCGGGAAGATATTGGAGAGTTTAATAAAAGACCACATAGATGAGTTCTTGCTGGAAAAAAAAAATATTTTAACCACTTGACCACTGGGCATTTAAACTCCTTTCCAAACCAGACCAATTTTCAGCTTTCAGTGCTCTCACATTTTGAATGACAATTACTCAGTCAGGCAACATGCTATCCAAATGTATTTTTTGTCCTTTTTTTCACACAAATAGAGCTTTCTTTTGGTGGTATTTGATCACCACTGGGTTTTTTATTTTTTTGCGCTATAAATTAAAAAAGACCTAAAATTTGGTTAAAAAAAAGCATTTTTGTTTGTTTTGGTTATAAAATTTTGCAAATTAGTTACTTTTCTTCATAAATTTGGGCAAAAATTTATACTGCTACACATCCTTGGTAAAAATAACCCAAATCAGTGTATATTATTTGGTCTGTGGGAAAGTTATAGAGTCTACAAGCTATGGTGCCATTCACTGAAAATTGATCTCACCTGATCACACCTGATGTACTGACGGCCTATCTCATTTCTTGAGATACTAACAAGCCAGGGAAGTAAAAATACCCCCCCAAATTACCCCTTTTTGGAAAGTAGACAATCCAAGGTATTTAGTAAGAGGCATGTTGAGTTTTTTGAAGTTGTAATTTCTTCCCAAAATTCTTTGCAATATTAAGATTTTTTTTCTTTTTTTTTTTTTTACAGAATTGTCATATTAACAGGTTATTTCTCTCATACAGCATATGCATACCACAAATGATACCCCAAAACACATTCTACTACCCCTCCTGAGTATGGAGATACCACATGTGTGAGACTTTCCAGCCTGGCCACATACGGAGGCCCAACATGCAGGGAGCACCGTCAGGCATTCTAGGGACATAAATTACACATTTCATTTTTTGACTACCTCTTACACTTTTAAAGGCCCTGGAGCATCAGGACAATGGAACGTCCACAAAATGACCCCATTTTGGAAAGTATACACCCCAATGTATATTCTATAAGGCATAATAAGTCATTAAAACATGTAATTTCTTTCCACAAGTTTTTGGAAAACGTGGAAAAAAAATGAAAACGCTTTTTATTTTACAGAAAGTTGTCCATTTTTAAGATATTTCTAACACATAGCATGTACATAGCAAAAATGACACACCAAAATATATTCTGCTACTCCTCCTGAGTATGGCGATACCACATGTGTGAGACTTTTCCACAGCCTGGCCACATACAGAGGCCCAACATTCAGGGAGCACCATCCGGGTGCTCCCTGCATGGCCTGGATTCTTTCCTTATCGTACATAATATAACTGGGTACTAACATTTATAGGTAAAGTTGATCCAGGGAAAATATGATTGCCTCTCTGGGGATCAGGTAGGAGATTTTTCCCCTGCTGTATCAAATTGGATCATGATTTGCTGTTTTTTTTTTACCTTCTTCTGGATCAACTGTGGGTGACGGATTGTGTATATGGGATTGTATGTTTTTTTTTTTTTTAACTGGATGGACTTGTGTCTTTTTTCAACCTGACTAACTATGTAACTATGTCCACCTCCCCATGCACCTGCCCTTTAAACCATGTATGTAGTGGTCTGAGCTGCTGGGGGGTTCTTCCCCCAGTCAGATAGTACCCCAGGAAGGCATAGAGGCAGAGAAGAGTGTCTTCTCATGTGCCCCCCCATGTGTGTTTCGTCCCCTAGCATGATGCAATGTGGCACGTAGCGTAGACATGCCACTGACATCATTGCATGACAACTGCACCATATAGGCGAACATATGGGCTACACCCCCAACTTGTCCAATGATGGTGTCATTTTCTTTCTTGTCTTTTGCAATTTTTACTTCTGTACATATTTCATTGCACTGTCTGCCTAATAAATATACAATTAATAAATTGGCCTTTTGTGTAGTAAGCAACTAATTCACCATTCCTAAAGAGGCTGTTGTTATGTCTTTACAAGTGCCTGTATGTTGTTTTACCTTCCATAAGCAAGTTTTTCATCCCAAACAAGGATCTTGCTTCAGTTAGAAAGTCACTGTAGCTGTGATCTCTTGACATGAGGTGACAACCGCAGGATATTAGTGTGAGCAGGGCCGGATTTTCCACTAGGCACTGTAGGCATGTGGAGGGGAGGGAGGAGAGTGGACACATGCCAGCTATCCTCCCCTTCTTGTTGGTGACCCGGAAAGCGACGTGCATGATGTCACTTCTGGGTCACCCTGTCTCTTTTCCTGGCTAGCATGGCCGGGAAGGTATGTATGGCAATGCGATGTGCATTGCAATACAATCAGTTTAGTACAGGGGTCTAAAAGACCCTGCATGTCTCATTAAAGACAACCTGTCACCTAAAAATCATCAAAATGTGCTGAAAAAAAAGTTAAGCAAAAATATTTTTTTTTCGTGCCTGTCAATTTCCTCCACAGATGGCAATGCCTTGTGCATCATCAGCCTCCCTCCCCCTTGTACCCTCTGGACCCTGATCTGTGACCATGCAATTGAAGAAACATGCAGAGTAAAATAAATAGCTGAGAGTGATATAATTTTTCCATTTTAAATAAGCCCCTGAGAGCCGGTTCGAACAGGGGCAACACAACTCTTTGGAGGCGACCTGGAAGCGACCTGAGCCTGCACCACAGCGCGACATGGGGCGACTTACAAGTCGCCTCCAGGACAGGAGACATTCCTGTGGCCAATCAACCTTGAATCAGCTCTGTGGGAGGGAGGGGTTTGCCTGAGAAATGTATGTTCTCTTCCTGGAAAGTTGCTTCTGTTAAGACAGTGATCCGACTTCTGAGGCGACTTCCGTTGAAATAAATGGGTTCAAGTTGCCTACAAGTCGCCTAGAAGTCGGATTGAAGTCATACAGGAACCTTTTTTGAAGTCGGAGCGGCTGCAGTCGTGTACATTAAGACGGCTCCATTCACTTCCATTCGTTTTAAAAACAGCGCGACTTGGGGCGACTTGGGGTGACTTGAAGTCGCCTCCCGAGTCACCCCTGTGTGAACCGGCTCTTAGTGAAAATGTTTAGTAAACAGTGGTATTTGATTTCTGGTATTAACCCCATAATGATTTAGTAACACATGTGTATATGTGTTCTTGTGTTTGTGCTGGGCACCAAGAGCCCCGGGTCTCATACTAACGATCAGACCCTGAGACTCCCCAGTTCCCCGTCACCTGATCACTGTGATAGCCTCTGATTGGATATCACGGTGATCAGTCACTGTGCATCCCACCCTCTCTGAATGGAGATACATTGTATCTTTCTTTCCTTGCAGGGGAGAAAGATGTAAACAAACAAAAGTGTGTAAATAATAAAAATAAAAATGTAATAAACAAAAAATTGTTAGATCAAGGCCTGATCTAGGTCATTGTCAGGGTTAGTGTTAGGGTCAAGGTAAGAGTCAAAGGTCAAGGCCAGTGTCAAAGGTCAGGGTCAGTATATTTTAGGTAGGATTTTCAAAAATTGGCATCAGTGTCAGTTTAGCATTGGTAAAGCCCTGTACACACGATCGGATATCCTATGGATTCTAATCCGATGGATTTTTCCATCGGAAATCCGATGAAACTGTCTTCCATCAGTCTTGCCCACACACCATCAGTCAAAAAACCAACCGCACCAAAACGACGTGACGTACACCACGTACAACGGCACTATAAAGGGGAAGTTCAAATCTAATGACGCCACCCTTTGGACTGCTTTTGCTGATCTCGTGTTACTGCGTGTTAGTAAAAGTTTGGTGAGAGCCGATTCGCGCTTTTCAGTCTCTGTGCTTTTCAGATCGTTTTCTGGTGTTCAGTTTGTGCTTGTGGGTTCGTATTTGTCATTCAGTGCGTGCATTCAGGTCGGTTACTGTTTTGCAGTGCCTTCTTGGCCGTTCTTTACTGTTTTTCAGGTCGTTCTTCTCAGGCCTTGCTGTTCCTCATTGCGTTCTGTTTGAGTTCGTTCTGACCAGCCAACCGGTTTAAAGCCATGTTTGAAGTACGTTCTCGTCATAGAGCTCGTGCTGGCTATTGACTTGGTGTTGCGGTTAACACTGTAACCCGAGTTCAGTCCATGAACAGGGTGAGGAGGAGTTCATGGACCAAGAATTGGTTGCTCCAGCAATTCTCTCATATGCCTCTGCTGCGGGAAATCCATGAGAATAATCCTGAAGATTTCAGGAATTATCTCCGGATGACGGACCCCGTTTTTCACCGTCTGTTGGATTTGCTGTCCCCCTATATCACGAGGCAGGACACTGTGATGCGCCAGGCGATCACTGCCGAGCTTATTGCCACGTTGAGATACCTGGCGACTGGGAGAAGCTTGCAGGACCTCAAGTTCTCAACAGGCATCTCCCCCCAGGCTCTTGGGATCATTATCCCAGAAACGTGTTCTGCCATCATACAATTCATGCAGAAGGACTATATTAAGGTAATTTTTATCCTTTAACATTACATTATATGTTTTGATTGTTTGCTAAAGTATTGTATTTCTTTCATCCTTCCCAAATTGCCATGCATGTTTTTTCTTTTATATTTTTGGCCTACATGCCTATTTCCCTTCACTAACCTCTCCTGCATGCTATCCTGGGCCCATATACACCTAGCCTAGTCTGTTCTTTAATGATGTTTTTGTCTGCGCCATTGTAGTTTTGAACCCCTCCCCCCCCTAAAATGTGTCATAAAGATTTTTTGCACTTTCAAGGTCAGCAGAGTAGTAGAGCCTTTTGTTACGGGGCACAAAATCTGCTTAAACAACACCCCCCCCCCTTATAATTTGTTCCAATGGCCCAACAGCGGGGGTGAGTCATCTGATAAGTGGGCCTTCTATTTTTGTGTTTAAATACTCCTAATAAATGTTATACTGATGTTGGCCAAGAATGTATTTGGGTAATCTGCTTGCAATGTAATGTGCAAAATGAATAATTTCTTATTTGTGTTTGACTCCACAGTTCCCTTCATCGCCACAAGAATGGCAGACTGTGGCCTCCCAATTTGCCCAGCGGTGGGACTTCCCCAACTGGGGCAATTGATGGGAAGCACGTCCACATAGTGCCGCCACCCCGTTCGGGTCTTACTATTATAACTATAAAGGTTTTAATAGTATAGTGTTAATGGCGGTGGTGTCGGCACGCTATGAGTTCCTGTATGTGGACGTGGGGAAGAATGGCTGGATGTCCGATGGCGGAGTGTTCGCTCAGACGGAGTTCGCTCACAGTCTGCAGTCTGGGGGCCTGGCACTGCCTCCAGATGCAGACAACGTGGATGGACTTCCCTTTGTGTTTATAGCGGATGAAGCCTTTGGACTGGGACCACACCTGATGCGACCGTTCCCACAGAGGACCCTCACTCCGGAGAGGAGGGTTTTTAATTACCGGCTGGCCAGAGCCCAGGGGGTTGTGGAGAATGCCTACGGCATAATGGCCAGCCAGTTCCGCCTGTTTCTGACAGCCATACACATGGCGGAATACAAACTCAATCACATCATCTTAACCTGCTGCATATTGCATAATTTTATGAGACAACACTCTCCTTCATATCTATCTACTGTTGGGTCAGAGGCCGGTGTATCAGACATACACAATCTTACTGGCCTGGACACTGGCCGTACTGGCTTGGCCCCCCAAAGCGCCCGTGAAGTACGTGATAAATACGTTGAGTACTTCACGGGTAGGGGGGCCATCGCAATGCCAGACCATATTTGAAACCTTTTTTAAAAAACAAATAATAATTATATTTTTTGGAAAACCTTGTTTTGTCATAATTTATTTTTTATTATTATGTGTCTCCCATGTTATCATAGTTCAGTTTGTAGTAGTGCCAAGTGTATTTGTCTTTAGTAAATAGCCACAATTGTCACACTTAAAAACCTGACCTTTCCCATTTTAGATAACTGCTATTGAGCATAGAAAGAACAAGCCACACATTGTTGAGTGTCCAAAATATTTTTTACTCTGTGCACAACATGTGCGGTAATTTTTTATTCAAAATACAATCTTGACATTTTGGCCTCTGAACCATCCAAAATTAGAAGATGCACACAGTTTTTGATGAGCAAAATGTTTTTTTTCATCCTGATCCCATGGCGAAAGTCAACATGTGCTATCTGCCATCATGGGGGATCAATGGACGTGTTTTGGGGGTGCAAACCCTTCCTCTCACCTACTTGAGTAGTGAGGAAAAGGTTGCACCCCCAAAACAGGGGCATAGATATCCTGTGACGGCAGATAGCACATGTTGACACACTGTGTGCATCTTGAAATTTGGGCTTGTGTTAAAACAAATGCCAATTTTTGCTTACATAAGAAAACTAAAAAAGGGGGGGTGTGGTTCAGACTATTCGCCCCATAATATCAATGATGTTTTTATATTTTTGCTCAATCACATTCATCCTTTTCCTCATAAGGTCCATTTCGCTACTACATTCCATTTAATTCTTGAATGACGATTTGGGCACTAGCACTTGAGAATGGAGTAGTAGGAGTTTCTGACACACCACCATGTTCATCCCCTAAAAATTTAAAGGTATTAGAAATATGCAGGCCTACATCTTTTTTTACCAGAAGCTGTGGTGACAAACACTGACCTGTTGTGGTCATAAGCTCCACCTCTCCTTCCTCCACCTCTCCTTCCTCCACCTCTGCTTCCTCCACATGCTGATCTTGGGGTTCTTTTGGATCTTGGGTTTCTTTATGTGGTCTGTGCTTCCTAGGCTCCTCACATTGGTTTCCTCCCAGTCTCCTCTCCCCTATGAGAATGAAACAATCAAAAGGTATCCTTTAGCATACCGATATTTGAGGGCATAATTTTATAACTTTGCCTGGAAGTGGGGTACAATTGTTGGTTTTGCCAGAGTTCCAAGATGAACATATGAGATTCTGCTAATTCAACAAAGCAAGAATACTTTCATTTTTGGTCCTCAAAAATAAAAAGGAGACACCCCAAGGTATCCACTGGAGCACCTGCATGTGACACCCTAAAAAGATTGTTCTGGTGGCCCACACTATAGTGCTCCTGAGTCAAGATGTGTAACCAGCTGCTTGAGTGTCCTCTCCTTTACACAGAATCTAGTTTACCATTTAACATTCTACTTACAACACATCATCTAGACAACAATGTATATATAAACGTTATTTAACGCCAAATAGGCATGACCACATGTGGTTTACGTGTATATGTGCAAACATGTTATTTTTTACACGATCGCTGTTTACTAGGAAACATTACCAAAAATGAGTCCACTCAACTTCACATGAAAGTTGCCATTCTACAATATGAAACCAGACAATCCAAGCACATGGAGCAAAACATGCAAGAATACATATTCCAATTTGATTAAAGACAGTAAAAATAAAAGCTTACTTTTGTCCAGGAATTTTTAAGCTTCCTATACAGGTCCGGCTCCCTCAGCTTCAGGTCAGACCACCTTTTACGGAGCTGCTCCTTGGATCTCCTGACCCCAAATTTATTATAGAGACTCCTCGCCACTTTGTCCATTATTTTAGACTTCCTGAGATTAGGGGTGTCGTATGGCCCATGCTTCCCATCGTAATCCTTCCTCTGCAGGATGTCCACCATCTCCGCCATCTCAGCAAATTACATATTAGTCGCCTTGAATCTTTTTTTCCTGGATCGGGACGTTCCCGCCTCCGGACTTTCCTCGTTGGTACTTATTAATAAAGCACGCACCTGTGTCACCGCCATGTCGTCGTCTCCCACTGTGCGCCGAACGAGAAGGGGCGGGAAATTCAGAAAAAGACTATCATGGGCGGGCGACGCAGCCGGAGTTTCACGCATGTGCAGGGTAAATAAAGGGTAAACGAGGTTGTGGTTGCACGGAGTAAGGACGACCAGAAGTGCCGAACGAATCCTACTAAGGTAAGAAATTAACTTGGGGCATCAGTGGCCTATACTGGTTCATGATTGTAAAGGCCTATATTGGGCTATGATTAGGACAATTGAAGCTGACCTCCTGTTTTTGTCTTGTGTTTTATCTTGTAGAAAGAACTATGCATAAATTGCGTGAGCCAGATGTGATGTTAATTTTTATAGAAAAGTATAAGGAAATGCGCAACTTCTGGGAGCTAAAAAATAGCTCCTACCATAATAGCCAAGTACGCAAGGCAACAATTGTTAAATTAGCGGAATATATAAAGGCCTGGATCCCAGAGGCAGACTATACTATGATGAATAGTAAAATAAACAACCTGAGGAATGCGTACAAAAAACGCTATAAAGAAGTGTGTGCTTCTATGAGATCAGGAGCAGCAGCAGACAAAGTAGTTAAGCCCAAGCTGTGGTACTACAAGCATCTGCAATTTCAGGATGACCAGATTGAGGCCGGGGAATCACTTTCCACCCTTCCCTCAACCCTTCCTTCCACCCTTCCCTCCAGCGTTCCTTCCACCCTTCCCTCCAGCGTTCCTTCCACCCTTCCCTCCACCCCTGCAGAGGGGGAGGAGGAGCCAACTGAGCTTAAAGAGACGGATCTGCGCATCTTCGGCCAGGTATATTATTTTCAAAGATATTTATTGTCCTTAATTGATTTTTGAGAACTAGATGTTAGTATTCACAAATGACAAAATGTAAATGTTTAAAAAAAAAAAAAACATTAATGATTGGTACAGTATATAAAAAAGCAGGAGTCACAATGAGAGTCTTTTATATTTATTAAGATTCAAATTGCAACAGTCATGAGATGAAAATTGACTGTGATTGATTCAACAAAAACAAAAACGATATCCCTTTTTTCTACACAGGATGAGCTCAGCCAGGAGGAATAGGCTCCGGAATGTGGCAGGTAGGAGGAGGCAGGGGTGAGTGGCAGCCAGGAGGAGGCCGGCCCAAGTGGCACTTAACAGTTCCCCAGGCATAGTGGCAGCACACAGTCCCAAGTGGCTCCCCTCCACGTCAGACCCCCCAAAATCGGCGGATGACAAAGGTGGAGGAGGAGTCACTTAAGATGATCAGGGACGCTGCTGCCATAATGAGGGCCCCCTTCAACCCAGTTGAGGCCTTTAGTACATATCTTTCATCAAAACTTCTGAACCTGGAGGAGAGACAACGTGCCCTCTGTGAGCACCTGGTGTATACGGCCATTCACATGGCGGGGATGCGGCAGTTGACAGAGGCCACTCATCTCTGCCATCTGCCCCATCCTTCTCCTCCTCCTCCTGCCACATTACCACCAACAGAGCCACCAAGAAGAGCAGAAGGTGATTCCCTGGCTTCAAGCTGCTCTTCCAGAAGTTGCAGTTTGTAGGAGTACCACAGCTTGGGATAATGTATGTCTTCGGCTGCTGCTCCTTATTTCCTCATGTTGTTTATTTTATTGTTCATCATAGTAATGTCTGCCTTTGGGGTCCAAAGTCTTCATAAATTCCACTAATTTAACAATTGTTGCCCTTCCTGTTTATATATTTTTTGCCAGAATAAATGGATTTTGATTTAGGAAAAATACTTGCCTATGTTTTTTTATTGGGAGTAGCAATAAGATGTCATAAATACAATGTGTAATTAACAAGGGACACCAACCTCCTTGAGGAAAAAATAAATAAAAAATGATGTTGTTGTGAAAACTTGACACCCAAAAAAATGAGCCCACAAGAACCAAAATCTAATAAAAACAAAAAATATGGTATATCTTGATTCTAAATAACAATTAAAATTAGGGAGATCTGGCTTTAAAAATTGATAAAATTATTCTAGAGATGACAAGAAACTATAAAGAAATACGTTTGTCAGAACTCGGGATAAAGATCTGCAGCAAAAAAACATTTTAAAGACCATTATAAAGAAGAAAACAATGCGCTGCATTAAACGAGGCAATAATTTGCAGAATGATGAATGTGCTCTCTCCATTAGGAACGCTAGTTTTACCAGAACGAGCGCTCCCGTCTCATAATTCAGTCTGAGCATGCGTGGGTTAACCAATGGACTTGCCCATAGACGATCGGAATTTGCTATCGTTTTTTTATCCATCGGAAAAATGTAAAACATGTTCTATTTTTTGACACCGATGGAAAAAAGATTGATGGGGCCCATACACGATCGGTTTGTCCGATGAAAAAATCCATCGGACTGTTTTCATCGGTAAAACCGATTGTGTGTACGCCCCATCGTATTAGTGTCACTGGTTCCCGCAAAGTGCCAAAAGTGTTAGTTAGTGTCCGATTGTCCACCGCAATATTGCAGTCCCGCTATAAGTTGCTGATTGCTGCCAACAGTGGTATAAAAAAGAAAAGATTCCAGTATACATATCCCATAGTTTGTAGACGCTATAATGTTTGCGTAAACCAATGAATATACGCTTATTAGGATTTTTTTTTTTACCAAAAATATGTAGCACAATACATATTGGCCTAAATTCATGAAGAAATTCGATTTTTTTTAATTGGATATATATATTGGATATTTATTTATTGGATTGGATCTTTTATAGCAGAAAGTTAAAAATACTGTTGTTTCTTTTTCAAACTTGTTGGTCTTTTTTTGTTTTTAGCGCAAAAAATGCAGTGGTGATCAAATACCACCAAAAGAAAGCTCTATTTGTGGGAAAAAAATACATACATTTTATTTATTATTTAGGTACAGCATTGCATGACCGCACAATTGTCAGTTAAAGTGACGCAGTGCCGTATCTCAAAAAGTGGCCTGGTCATGAAGGGGGGTAAATCTTCCAGAAGTCAAGAAGTGGTTAACATACATTCTCTCACTGAGGTGTTGGCCTAGACTGGCAGTGTGCTTGAATATACTTGAGTAAGCACATTCTCTAAATTGAATGTCCTGCACACCACCAAATTGTAAAATGGTTGATGTGGCCACCTCCAACGGTTGTTCAAACAGTTGTTCCACTTTTCTTTTAGCAAGCCAGCCATCATACACAATGGTTCCAAAGCCTGTAGCATTATATTTTAAAGGGTAAGTAGGATAGTAGGATCAGAGTAGGTCAGGGTTAATCCGGGTCACAGCAGGTAATCAATCAACAGGAAACAGGAACTCAGCTACGGGAGCGCCTTTCCGCCCCGCATGCGCGCAGGGACACGGCCATGTTGGCCAGTTTGAAGCTGAATGTTTCTCTGACAGTGCCCCCCCACGAGGGGCGGCCTTTGGATGCCCAAACTGGACATCAACTCCAGGTGTTCCAGATGAAAAGCTCGGATCAAGCGAGGGGCGTGTATGTTTCTTGAAGGTTCCCAAGAGTTACTTTCAGGAGGGTACTCCTTCCACTTGATTAGATATTGGAGTTGTCTACCCCTCTTCCTGCAGTTCAGTATGGTTTCAACTTCAAATTCGCTTTCTCCATCTACCTGGACCGGTGGAGGAGGCGATTCTTCCCTTCCCGGGAAAGGGCTAGGGATTACCGGTTTTAATAAGGATGCATGAAAAACAGGATGAATTCTGTAAGAGCTGGGTAAGGCTATTTCAAAGGCCACAGGGTTAATCACCCTCTTGATTTTAAACAGCCCTATGAACTTTGGGCCCAACTTCCGTGAAGGACAAGGTAATCTGAGCTGAAGATAACCAAACTTCCTCACCAACCTTGAAAACAGGGTTCTCCTTCCTTCCCCAGTTGTAGTACTTCTTGTAGTCATCCTGGGCTTTTTGCATTGTTTCCTGAATTTTTTGAAAGTTCTGTTGGATAGAGACTATTCGATCTTGTACAGCAGGAACAGATAATTTAGGGGTGGCGTTCGAAAGGAAAGAAGGGTGGAACCCAAAGTTAGACCAGAAGGGTGATTGGTTGATGGCTGTATGAACAGAATTAATATACGCAAAGTCAGCGTAAGGTAGCAGAGAGGACCAGTCATCTTGGGAGCCGAAAGAGAAACAGCGGAGGTACTGCTCCAGAGTTTTATTCGTTCTCTCCGACTGGCCATTGCTTTGAGGGTGGTATGCAGAGGAGAGACAGACCTTTATTTCTAGATCTTTACAAAGTTCTTTCCAAAATTTGGAGGTGAATTGGACCCCTCTATCGGAGGCAACACTGTCGGGTGCTCCATGTAGTCTTATTATTTCTTTGATAAAGATGTTGGCAGTATCCAATGCAGAGGGGGTGCCCACCATGGGCAAGAAGTGGGAGGAAAATCGACAATGAAGTCCATAGAAACTTTGGCCCATGGGCGTTCTGGGATGGGTAAAGGCCTGAGTAGTCCCCAAGATTTGGTGTTTGCCCCTTTACTGCGCTGGCACGGAATGCATGACAGGACATACTCTTTACAGTCCCACCTCCAACCAGGCCACCAAAAAGAAGGGGCAACTAATTCTGAGGTTTTCTGAGTCCTGAAGTGACCAGCCAGTTTGTGGTCATGAAGCATCTTTAAAGTCAGAGGTCTAGCTTTCAGGGGGTGTAAAGGACTAGCATCAAATGTAGAACTTGAAGGACACCGCCACTCGCTGGTTCTTCTTTTTAAGGGCTTTGTTTGCCCATTTTTATTAAAAGAAGTTCAAAACAAAATGAAAGGTTTCCCTCGCAGGGGTTTCAGCACTCGTATTCATCAACAAAATGTCATTTAGCCTCCTGGCTTATACATACAGCAGTGCTGCTCAGGCCTTCCACTTCAGGCTTTCATCTGTCTCCTACAGACTTTTCCCTTGGCAACACCGTCCATTTAGATAGCAGCCCCTCACTGCTCTGATCCTCAGACTTGGGTCCACTGCTCTGACCCTCAGACCTGGGTCTCTGGCTTCCAGTGTGCAGACAAGCACCCTCTGGCTTCTCCAGTGCACACTTGCACTCTGTGGCTTCTCCAGTGCACACCTGCACTCGTCGGGAGGGTGGAGCCCAGAATGCTGGTCCTGACTCTACTATCAGGCCCACACACACCTGAACAATCAGTGTGCAGTTGAGTCTCAAAACCCGGATCCAGGACTGGGGATTTCATCCCACCCGGATCTCTAAGAAATCCCCAAGCTCCAGGTCCCAAAAGTGGACTTTAGTAAAACATGAGGAAATTGAAAAGCCAGTTTCCTCCAAAACAAGCAAATACCCTGGAGCCCCTCAACCTGCCTGGTTGAGAATCCTGTATTTATACACTGGTGGGGTACCACACTACCACATACCCTCCCCCTTTGTTTCGATCCAGAGGGAGGAACACCAGCACCCATCATTATGGTTGGGACACCTCTGTGCTGGCTGTCAGCCACGTAGGCCCAACCTTTTTTCCGGGTGCGCTTCCAGGTATGTCCCACCCTGGATCTTAACAAGGTCCTATATTTCCCTATACTCAGCCTTCTCCCTCTTCTTTTGGGGTTCCATAAGCACTGCCTCTCCTGAAATTTTAACAGGGCACCCCTGGTCTTTCTACCAACCCTTCTGCCTCCACGCTTCAGGTTCCCAGATTTCCCAATACCTTTGGACACCACACTGTCATGTACCTTTAACAAACTATTTGGTTCATCATTGACAGACATATTCAAACCAACATTACACCTCTCAACGTTGCACAGATCACCAATGCCTTTTTTTTTAGCATTTGCTAGGGCAGAGTCTGCAGAGGGCACACATACTGGAGGGCCGCCATCACCCACGGGAACCTCACAGGACGTCACCTCCCCTGGGTTCACCCACTCTGCAGGCAGCTGTCCTACCACTTGACCTGTTCTGATGCCCTCTGTATTTTTATCCACCTGAACAGACAAGCTCTTGCCTGATTCACATACAATTTTTACCGCACTTCTTATCCATTTCTCTGTCTCGGGGACCTTATTAGGTTTGCAACCTAAACCAAACATTGGACTGGGGACCCCAGTCTTTTTAACCACCTTCGGTTGAGCCCCGGTCAGGATTTCTGCTGCTTTCTGGTCCACACTTGGCCCTTCCATCTCATGCGATTCTTCCACTGGTACAGCACACACGCCCTTTACCGACAGCTGACCAGTACTACCTTGGACCATAGCAGCAGAAATGCCTTCTACCTGGCTGTTAGGTGGTGAAACCTCAGACACTTTCTTTTCGCCAAAGCCTCTCCCATATACCTCTTGTACAGGAAGTAACCCATCAGCATACCTAGAGGCGATTTTTAACACTAGTAATACAGTCATAAATAAACCATTTCTGTCTTGTCTTCCTTTGTGCTGTACTACCTGCCACTCAGGGGTCCACCTAATGGTACTCCGCAGTACCAGACTGTCTAACTGTGGTGGAGACACCCCAGTATAGACTGGCTGTACATCCCAAAGTTTATGCATATCCTTGAATACTTTTGTTAGAAACCATACCCTTGGCTCCAGACCCAAGTCCTTCCTGGGGACTTTCCTGACACTGGGGATGCAGACAAACTCACTTGCTGAGACGTGAGAGGTTGCAAGGTTTAATGGAACCTTCTCCCAGCTGGAGACAACCACAGCCTGGTGCTCTACCAGAGCGCTGCCAGGTGCTTGACTCATACCCAACTTCTCAGGTTCAGCACCAATGAACTGCTTCACATTACCAGTGACAACGTCACTTTGACACGCCATGTCAGCATCATTTTTGTAGGTTACGGACAAAGTGTCTGCTGTGTGCTCGCCCTTATATGGCCCATATTTCTCACAAGGGTTAACCCCTGCAGCAGCCACCGCGCCCTCAGGTATAAACTGTTCTGCCGTCCCTCCTGCTGGCACAGCAGAAACTTTGTCCACCCTATTTTTGTGCATGAAAGCCTCATCTATCAGGGACATTAGATTTTTACCCCAACTATCCCAATCCGTTGTAGCTGTGCTCCATTTACCAGCGCTCCTCAGCCCTGATCCATCTGCCCAAGGAGACACATTAGAACAGACGGGTTTAGTTGCAGATTCATCATCCAAATTATGAATCATGGCAGACTTCGGTAACACATGTTTTAGCACCACAGGTTGCAATACACCACAACCACCACCTTGCTCGGGCGACACTTCATAAGCCTCACACACCTTTGCATTTTTCACAGGTTGTGTTAACCCACCATTTACCGGCACATTTTTAGTACTAGCAGCTTGCACTAACACATTACCATTACACGGTACAGTTCCACTCTGTCCCACCAGAGTGACATCGCAGTTGTCCATGGCAACCTCCGACTCCAATACATGAAGTTCCCTGAAAATTTCTGGGGACAACTGTGCTGTCATACCACCAATTGCTACAGGCAATGACCCATTTGTGACAACAGCTTTTGCTCTGGAAGAACCTGGAGTTTTCCCAACAGAAGCAAACTTTTCATTAACAGTAACACTTATAGCATTTTTAGTTTTTGCAGGCTGTCCTAGCCCACTGCCAACTTGAGGCTGGCAGACATTAGACACAGCACTTTTAGTCATCAACACAGGTTCTGTTTGGACTTTAACCCCTGCATTCCCACTAGGTATGAAAAAGTCATTCTCAAGTGCACATTCTGTGGCCCCACTAACTGGGGTCACTCTCACATCATCATGGACAGTCTCATAGACAGTTATTTTATACCTGAAATCAGCAGTTCCAGGCATCATTTCATTAAAGATAGTCTTACCCACCAAAGTAGTTGGGGTCACCATCTTCATTTGAGTATGTTGTCTTAAGAACCAGTCCTCAGCCGCACATTTACTGGCCAACTCCCCCTGGTGGCCATGGGATGAAATCACAGCAGGCATCTCCCACTGTTTAGCACCCCCTGCAGACACCACAGAAAACTCCTCCTTGTTGCCAGGGGTGACTGCAAACATATTTGCAAAGGGATCTTGGCCCACAGGTAAAGAGTTCTGCTCAGCAACATTACCTCCAGGTGCTCCCCAGAATCTAGGGCAAGACAATATTTCATGCCCCAGCTGGCCACATTCCAGGCATGGTACTGGACGACTTTTCCCCAGTGCGTTTCTCTCCTGATGATTCCTTCCAGGCACAACTTCCACTCTCGTTGCCATGGGAGATCGCAGTCTCCCAGCAGAGCTTTGCTGGCTCTCTCCAACATGCTGTATTGGCTCCTCCGGAAGCCACTTGTCACGACCCATGGGAGGCACACCCCATGGTCCACAGACAGCCCGAATGGCCTTCTCTGTGTTGCTATGGGCAACCACTCTCTGTCCTGGCCTTTAATCAACCTCTCTTCTGGCATATAACACAGGCTTCTCAGACCTTTGTTTTGCTAGGTAGCTTTGCACTGGAGCCAGGGACAAAAGGCACTTGGAGACTGCATGCCCCCACTCACTGCACCGCAAACAGCGCACTTGGTTCCATGTCTTGTCAGGGTTTCCCACCCTGCATCTGCTGGACCTTGTCTCAAGCTGTGTCACTTTCACACTTTTTGCAACAGCTGCTGGTTTAACTGCAGCAGCGTTGCCAGGGGCAACAGCACCCCTCTCCCAGGCATGGACATCCGGCAGCTCTCTTTTTGTATGGAAGGTTGGCTTGCCTTCCACTTTAGCTTGGTCCAATCCTGCCAGGTGTCACTTGCACCAATCCACTGCAGATTCAAACGCTGGTGGACTCTCCACACTAGCCGTCAACTGTGCATTCATTGCACCAGGGTTGCTAGGGACAACAGCAGCCCTCTTTTCCCTTGGAAAACTCTGTTTAGGCATGTATGCGGTTCGATCAGCCGGTAACAACCCCTCCAGCCACAGAGCTCTATCTATCATCTCAGCCATCCTTGCTTCTTTTAGGCGTTTTGATCGCCCCATCCTTGCGGTCTTGCACACAGCAACTTGTAACAGTTCTTGGCGGAGAAAAAGGAAAAAAAAAATCTGTTTGTTTCTCCTTTCACAGGTATACAACCTGCATGCAACAGTCCATCAAATAAACTTCTGCGCAATGCAGTTTGCCTGGCTGCCACACACAGCTAGCAGCAGTTCACTGCAGAGAAATTTTTTTTTGACTTTTTGTTCACAGGTACACCACCTGCAACAAATTGGAGCACTGTCTCTTTAAGGCTAGTTACCTTTCGCTTGTAGGTTCTCCTCACCTGCACACACACAGATTATGCAGTCTCATGCACCAAAAACACAGTTCATATAACAGATGAACTTACTTGATTGTAGGGATCTCAGATTGTGCCAAAATTCTCCACCACGTGTAAAGGACTAGCATCAAATGTAGAACTTGAAGGACACCGTCACTCGCTGGTTCTTCTTTTTAAGGGCTTTGTTTGCCCATTTTTATTAAAAGAAGTTCAAAACAAAATGAAAGGTTTCCCTCGCAGGGGTTTCAGCACTCGTATTCATCAACAAAATGTCATTTAGCCTCCTGGCTTATACATACAGCAGTGCTGCTCAGGCCTTCTACTTCAGGCTTTCATCTGTCTCCTACAGGCTTTTCCCTTGGCAACACCGTCCATTTAGATAGCAGCCCCTCACTGCTCTGATCCTCAGACTTGGGTCCACTGCTCTGACCCTCAGACCTGGGTCTCTGGCTTCCAGTGTGCAGACAAGCACCCTCTGGCTTCTCCAGTGCACACTTGCACTCTGTGGCTTCTCCAGTGCACACCTGCACTCGTCGGGAGGGTGGAGCCCAGAATGCTGGGCCTGACTCTACTATCAGGCCCACACACACCTGAACAATCAGTGTGCAGTTGAGTCTCAAAACCCGGATCCAGGACTGGGGATTTCATCCCACCCGGATCTCTAGAAATCCCTAAGCTCCAGGTCCCAAAGTGGACTTTAGTAAAACATGAGGAAATTGAAAAGCCAGTTTCCTCCAAAACAAGCAAATACCCTGGAGCCCCTCAACCTGTCTGGTTGAGAATCCTGTATTTATACACTGGTGGGGTACCACACTACCACAGGGGACAAAGATTTTGCCTTGGGACCAGAGCAAGTCGTCTAGTTTTTCCAAGGAAGGTACTTCTGGGTCAGTACAGTGGCTGGACGCCAACTTGATGGTGGTCATAAGATCAGTGTGTGTGAACAAAAGGAAGTTTTGCAGAGATAAGATGGTGCTGGGTTCTGTTGACTGGGGAGATTCAGGGAACATCCAGGAGAGTGCGTCTGCTTTCCCATTCTTGGAACCAGGTCTGTAGGAGATATGGAAGTTGAACCTAGAAAAGAAAAGTGCCCACCGAGCCTGCCTTGGTATTAAGCATTTAGCTGTCCTGAGGTATTCTAGGTTTTTGTGATCGGTGAAGGTCATAATGGAATGGGACGCACCCTCCAACAGATATCTCCACTCCTCCAGAGCGAACTTGATGGCCAACAGGTCTCCTACATCGTAATTCCTCTCCGTGGAACTTAGTTTCCGGGATGCGAAAGCTACAGGATGAAGGAGAGCTTTGGGGCCCAATCTCTGGGAGAGGATGGCTCCAGTGGCAGTTTCCTAAGTGTCTACCTCCAACACGAATGACAGGGCTTGATCCGGATGCCGTAGGATTGGTGCAGAGGTGATTAGGGCCTTGAGTTTGGTAAAAGCTTCCTGGGCCTCCTGGGACCACTGAAAACTACTGTGTTGGCGGGTTAATTGGGTGATAAGTGCAACAATGGATGAGAAACCAATGATAAATCTCTGGTAGAAATTAGCGAATCCAATAAACCGCTGTACTCCCTTTTTGTCTAATGGAGCTGGCCACTCCTGGATTGCCTTGACCTTCTGGGGATCCATTGCAATCCCGTTTGTAGAAATGATAAAGCCTAGGAATTGCACAACAGTTTTTTCGAATTCGCATTTCTCTGCTTTGAGGTACAATTTATGTCTCCTGAGGATTGCAAAGACTGTCTTTACGTGTACCCGGTGTAGCTCAATGGTGGCAGAGAAGATAAGAATGTCGTTCAGGTAAACGACTAGGAAATTGTCCAGGTATTCACGAAAATTGTCATTTACCAGGTCCTGGAACGTGGCCGGAGCATTACACAGCCCAAAAGGCATTACCATGTACTCGTAATGTCCAAACCTGGACCTGAAGGCAGTCTTCCATTTGTCTCTAGGCCAAATTTGGATGAGGTTTTAGGCATTATTTTATTCAGTTCTCTATAGACTATGCACGGTCTTAGGGAACCATCCTTTTTTTCTACAAAGAAAATGCCCGCTCCAGCCAGCGAAGAGGAAGGACGAGTGAAACCCTTATCTAGGTTTTCATCAATGCAAGTTTTAAGAGCCGCTAGTTAAGTCTCTTATAATGGGAAGATGTGGCCAAAAGGTATTTCGGAACTGGGTAGCAAATCAATGCGGCAGTCGTTAGACCGATGAGGTGGTAGACAGTCAGCTTTTTGTTTATCAAAAACATCCCTAAATTCAAGGTATACCGGAGGGACGTGCTGGAGATTGTCGGGTGCAGGTGCTACAGTTAAACAGGAGACTGGAGCTGGTGGAAGGCAATGCTGGGAACAGTATGGAGAGGAGAAGGAGACCTCTTTCTTGTTCCAATTGATGTACGGTTCATGTGCCTGTAGCCAGGGGAGCCCCAAGATGATAGGAAACATGGGGGAAAGATGATGTTGAAACATAGGATCTTCTGGTGGCCGGAGTCCGTGGTGACAAGGATGGGCCTTGTTTGTTGTGTGACTAGTCCGGAGTGAGGAAGAGACCCATCAGCCAGGTAGACATGGAGGCTTCGTTCTTTGGTTTGCAACGGAATGAGTAGTCTCTGGGCCAGTGAGGTGTCTAGGAAGCAGCTGCAGGCTTCGGAATCAATAATTGCTGGCAGACAAATTTCCTTTCCCGCTAGCTGTGGGGAGACAGAGAGGGTGACATAAGACTGGAACAGACCAATGCTTTGATAGTTCATAATAAACTGTGAGCGTGACTTACTGGGTCTCACAGGGAAGGTACGAAGAAAATGTCCAGTTCCCCCACAGTACAGACAAAGTTTGGCCTGTTGTCGTCGTTGCCTCTCTTCATGGGTGAGAGGAGCACGGACTAATCCAAGCTGCATGGGCTCAGCCTCTGGAGTAGGGGTTACAGAGGACACCGGAAAGGATGGATGGAGGGAAGACGGCTTGGGGAGCATCCAGCTAGGTCGGGGAACCTGGAAGCGCTCAGTGCGCCGCTCGCGCATGCGTCGTTCCAACTTGGTAGCAGATTGGATTAGATCCTCCAAAGTGGCAGGAGTTTCAATCCTGGCTAACTCATCTTTCAGGGCTTCCGACGGCCCCTGGCAGTATTGATATTTTAGAGCAGGATCGTTCCACCCCGTGTCAGCCGACCATTTGTGGAATTCAGCGGTGTAGTCCTCCACTGGCCTCCTCCCTTGAGATAGGGTGTGTAGAACGGCTTCAGCTGTAGCGGTGCGTTGAGGGTAATCTTAGAGTTTTAACATACTCTCAAAGAAAGTGTCCATAGAATTTAGAAGAGGGCTCCTCTGTTCCATCAGGCTGTAAGCCCAGGCCTGCGGCTCCTCAGTCAGCAGGGAGATGACAAATCCCACTTTAACTACTTCAGACAAAAAAGTCCTGGGCTGAAGAGCTAAGTACAGGGAACAGGCATTTTTGAAGGGCCGGAACTTTTTGCGATCACCTGAAAATCGCTCTGGCGTGGGGATCCTGGGCTCAGGGGAAGCCATGATCACCGTGGGGCTTGATGAAGCTTGAGACAAGGAGGCCCCGTCGATGGATGCAGGAGCTGCGACTGCTGGTGCAGGTGACCCTGAAAGTTGCTGGAGACGACCGTCAATCTGGGTATAGCCTTTCTGCAGTTTCTGGACTGCGTCGGTGAGGGCTGTGACCTGTTGGCACAGGATCTCAAGAAGAGAACACTCTCTGTCGGCCTCTGACATGGCTGGTTTGTACTGTCAGAAAAGGGTACTCACCAAGGCCGAGATGCAGAGAGCGGTTCACTCTTGCGACTAAGCGCACTCCACCCCCTGGAGGTGATACAGAGGGTGGATGGCACAAAGAGGCACAAGCTACTAGCAGGCAGGGTAGAGCTTGCGTGGAGGTCCTGTAGAACTGGTTCAGGAGCCGATGGGTATCAGGATCCAACAAGAGAAGTCAGGTAGGAGGTCCGGAGCAGGCTGAGGGTCAAACACAGGTGAGCAGACAATCCAGGTCACAGGCTGAGGGTCAAGGCACTGGAGACAGGAGGCAAACCGGGTCACAGGCAGAAGGTCAAAGCACAGGAGACTGAGGGTAAATCCGGGTCACAGGCAGAGGGTCAAGACACTGGAGACAAGAGCAGAGTCCGTTTAAACAAGCCGAGGTCAGGTCCAGGAGAAGATTAGAGTAGGTCAGGGTTAATCCGGTTCACAGCAGGTAATCAATCATCAGGAACTCAGGTACAGGAAGCTGAAAGACAAACCAGCAATTCTTCTGAGCACTTGCTCAATTTTTATAGGCAGCCGGGGAGTCATGTGGTGCGTGCACTATCGCGCATGCGCGCGCGCCGTTTGGTTGGGCCGCAAACGCACATGCGCAGGAGCACCGTTCCGCTGCGCATGCGCGCAGGGACACGACCATGTCGGCCAGTTTGAAGCTGAATGTTTCTCTGACAAGTCCATACTTAAAGGCGCCTGTATTTTTCTTTTGTTTTTACATGTCTGGAGTTTGCTTCCACTTCCCCTGCAAGGCTTGCCCTGACACAGTGGACTTTTTCTCTACATAGAGCTCTAGTAGCTCAAAGGACTCCCAATGGACTTGTGCTATATTTAAACACGGAAAAGAAAAAGGTAACAGAGCTCTCTGCCGGGACAACCCAATCCATACACCAGGTCCACTCACAGATGCTGAGGCTCGATGTATCCCAACACACTCCAATGCAACAATAGTAAGAAGATACTGGTGACCAACCACTTGAATGATTGGTAGTATCAATTAAATATGATAATTTTCTGTGACACTAACCTGATAGGCAAATTATGTAGAGGTGGAGCTTGTATATGTGTATGTGAGTATATATATATATTTTACCATATCTGTTTCAAACCAGCTACGACTAAGGCTATTGCCGAAACGCGTCAGCTTTATTGTTTTATTGTCACTCTGTTGTACCAATAATCGACACTTTAAGGATTCCAGTCTTGCTGGCTCTTCTTACTATTGCTATATTTAAACACCTTATAGGCTGCGCCACTACCCCATTTCTCCACCTGAATGGGCTGCCCTACACGCAGCAACCACCCCAAAGAAGCTTCAGAACTATTTTTTAGAACAGAGCTTGGTGCGTTTTTTACTGCAATTTTTGGTGCAGTGCATTTCTGAAATGCAAGGAAACGCACAGATGTTCATGGAGCCTAATTGTTCTTGTGTTAACGCACCAATTTCACTTTCAGGAACCCATTCATATCTAGCATAGTGGGAGCGCACATTTTGTGTCTCGTTTTTCCTGTGACATGCATAGGGCAGCCTGTTGATTTCAATTGGCTGCACTACATGTGGTTAATGGGACATTTTAGCGTTTTGTGGATTGTGTGTTTTTTACTGTGCGTTTTGCAGCATTTGCCCCTCATTTTTTCACATGGCAAAATGTGTATTTACTTCTGTGTTTAGTGTGCCATTAACAATTAATGGCACTGAAAGCGCAACTAGTAATTTTAGGCGCATAAACATGGCCATACACTATGAAATCTGATTGTATATTGTGTATTTAGTGAGAAGGGTGATCACTGATTGCTTGCATTTTATTTAAAAAACATGCACCTGGGAATGGGAGGGTGGATGATGCAGGGTATATGCTAATGAGGTCAGCTGGTCAACTCCTTCCTGTGTCATGACCTACAGTCTGATCAGGAGGAAGACATTACTAATTAAAACGTCTGGAAACATGGTTTAGGACAAGAAAAGTAAGTGACTTTAGATTTAATGGAAAGCTTTGATATTTTTGCAAAAAAAGTACATGAATGCGATTTTGGTGCGTAGGAAGTCTGGAATTTAGAAAAATAAAAAAGTGTACAAAGGTGAACTTACCCTTTAAGGACACATTCTAATACTACGCCACCAGATGGCACTGTAGGTTAAACATGACTTACAGATATAGGTAAATCCCTAAAGCTGCAGGAGGAAAGACTCTTCTTATTAGTAAACTAAATGCCCCAAACAGAGGGGATTTACAGTTAAAATCAGACCTGTATATTTAATCTAGTTTTTGTTTTATTGGCAAATGTTTTGCAACATATTTCACACCCATGTTTTTGTCATGCAATAATATTTATAAACTTGTGATATCTTACTAAAAATAACCCACAAGAAAAAAAAATTATAAGCATCTGCCATTTCCAATAGGTTTTATACTTCACTTAAAATACTTACAAGTGAGCAGAGCAGGCCAGGGAGAATCTTAACTATTGCAAGTCCACTGCAGCTTGAGATACAACTTACTGGTCATATTCAAATAGAAATCAGTTTCTCAGGCCTGGGTTGTTGCTTATTCAGGTGGTCCCGAGAAATGTGCACAGTTTGTACTCTGAATGTTTAATAAGCTTAAAACACGAAATATCTAATGCAGCTTGAACTTTCTGGTGTTATTTCATCACCATAAAAGCAAAGTCTGAGAATCAGTCGTTGCCTAGGTTTGAATGTGAATTCCAGCTTGTAATACCCAGGCTAGATGTTTCAGGAAATCAGTATTAACCTATTAGCATGCAGTTTTTCTTGGAGTAGAGCCATCTTCACACTGAGCCTGATTCCCCGTTCCAAGTCTTCCTGTCACTGTTCCGTATCCTGGATCTAGCCTAAGGCAGCCTTTGACGGATCTCCAGCCATTTCCTGCATTCTACACTAGCACTAATTGAAATTTTGGGTGGCCTTGCTTATTTATTTTCATGGAACACACTGGGTTATATTTTCATGGCACTTTCTCAGCAGTGCAGCATTTCATTCTCAAGCTCAGTGTAAGAAGAGGAAAAGAATGAAAGAGGAAAAGCAAGGAACATGCCATAGAGTGATTTGAGCTTTAGTCATTCTGCTGCTAGATGGGAGGAAGACATGTTATGGAATCTATATTATGCAAAAGGCCATTTAACTCTATGCTTCAGAGAGCTTAACGGGCATACCGTAAAAATAAATGGTTGGGCTTAAATTATACGATGCATGCAAAGGATAAATATACAAGATACCATTGTTCATTACATATGGTTGGCCATAAATGAAAATGGCATACAGTTTTAGAAGCGTAATTCTGAAACTGTACAGAAATAATGGCAAGTATCTGCTACTGAGTATAAGAACATAGGGTGTCATTGTTTGATTGACAGTAATGTGGTAATAAGTGATAATTCTGCACTTGTTAAAGAATAATTTTCAGTCTACCAATAGCACGTGGACAGTGAAGTTCCTAAACAACTATTGTGAATTCTGAATACAGAGAACAAAAAGTATTTAAAAGGAGAGGAAAAAATAAAACCTGTAAAATCTTACAATACAAACAAAGAATATAACTTAATTGTTCACTTAGAACCTAGGGGTAAAATTCTGTTATGTTTTTTAATGATATTGTGAATGTTTCTGCATCAATACTATAATTTGCTTGCTAATCCAAAAAATGTGGCAGTATGACACATTATTTGATTATCTGATTTGTTTCGTATTAAAACTGGGCATATTTATATTTCATTTTCCATTACATTTTTAAGACCGTCTGAAATATATAATCAGTGGAAACATAAAAAAATTGAATGAGTCATGAGCAAAAGTAGATGTTTTAAGAAGACACTGTAAATATTAGTTTTGAATATGATGATGTAATATGCAGCCTTACAATGCTGAAATATGAAATGTTTTCTTATTGAGGTAAAGGAATAATATTGGAGTGATTTTCCAAAAAAGGCAAGTCAGCCAAGTATCCGTGTAAAATAAATCATTCTCTTTACTCTCTGAAAAATAAAAATGAATACTTTATTTTAATGTTTCTTAACCCAAAGAGATCATAGAAACAGGCTTACAATTCAGACAAATGTTTCTTTAGTAAGAACATCCCCGTATGTGTCATTTAAAGCATAATATAAATAATGATGGCACAGATTTTAAAAAGGCAAGATGGTATGCCATATACTTTTTCATGATTATTTTATGTATATTTTGTTTATACAAAAACAGAACTATGTTTCTGTTCAAATTGATAGGTATGTTGGCATGTAGATTTCTTATTTCACTGCAGATGTCTACCTGAAATACAGTAGATTAATATTGCTACCATTTCTGTAACTATGAAATTAATTAAAAAAACTAAACTTAATAAAATTGAGTACAAATATTTTCTTACATCCGAGTATTTGAAAAAATAGGTAGTACTTCATATTTTATAAGCCTGTAAACATCATATCACCATAACCCAGATAGGCCATTTTCTCTTAACTCATTCCCACCCACAATCTGTATATCAATGTTATCTGTCACGATACCCCATGCAAAGGACATGTTCATAAACATTCTCCTCTTTGAGAGCCATCAATCGACACTTTGCAGCTGCTACTCTCAATCCTGGCTGCAAACAATAAGTCAAGGTCCCCAAAGATTATCAAACAACAATCAAAGTGGTTCCTAATCATGTGATCACTTTGTCACCTTTTTTTTATTATTTATTTTTTTTTGCACTTTTGTCAGTCTATAACAAAAAGAGATTAGGGTTTTTTTTTATTAAAAAAGTGTAAAATAGTGTACCAATTATATAGGTATGCAGTCATAAAGTTTTTGTTAGGGTAACCAACACACACTGATGCTGCTAAATTTACCCTGGATATATAATGGCCTCTGGTCTATAAACAATTAAAGGGTTATGAGTCAATTTTATCTACTTGATTTTTTATTTCAATTTTATACTGTTGAATATACGCAATATACGCATATATCTATACAATATTTGTTTCACAAATAAATATTTAACACGGCAAAGGATTCCTAAGGCACTATGGGTTATCTGAAGAAAAGTAGATGTTGACAAAGCTTGTTTTGCAGCTCCTTTTGTTTGACTGAAAACGCCTGCAAAGCCATCCAATAATGGATAGGTTACTGCTCTCTAGACTAGTGGCTATGATTCTGTAGAAATCTGATGTTCTTCTGCACAACAAATATTGGTGCAGGCAACTGCATTATGTGCCTAATGGAAACATGTACATGAACTTGGGACAATACTGCTTGTGGAGGCTCATAGAGAGGCTTTCTGTGGGCTCCCTACTGCCGCTAAAGCACAGCAGCCAAGGATTTTTGAAGCTGGATGGGTGCAGCTTAAAACATATGCATGTTTCAAAAACACAGTCTTTGTGTAAACGGAAAACCTTATATAAGTGCAAATGAGTTTTTTTTTTATGTTTTAGAAGGCTATAGATCACATTTATAAATAGTTATTTTCTATACTTAAAGCTTGTTCCCTTTCTTCTCTATGGAACTCTACACTTCTACCAGTATGTGCACCTACAAGCTGAAACATAGGTACCAGAAATAAAATCAAACGAAAGCCACGCAATGTAAAATTGTGAACTGAATTGGGAATTTTGTTTCTGATTTTTGGAATAATAGCTAAAGGGAGGTTGATGGGGAACCTTACATTTTTTTTTTTCAAATATAACGTTTTTTATTAAACACCAAAAAAAACAAAAAAAAACGGGCAAGGCCCCAACAGTACAAAAGAATCGTGAACAGTTCTACAATGTGCAAAGTCCAGGCGCAGAATAGAGATAAAGACATATCTCCAAATTACATGGTAATTTTGGACAAAAGCCCAGACGCTCATGAGATACTCAGCGTACGTTCACAAATAGCAAATTCCGTGGTGGCGTCAAGAGGCATGGTACATTTTTTTTTATATATATATATATAGATATATATAGATATATATAAAAAGTTACAGCAGTACATTAATTTTCACAACAGAGATTGACAAAATATTGTTTATTTCCAAATTTTTGACAAAAAATGTGATCTAGTTATGTTTTATTATAGTAAATGTGGTATTCCTTTTACTTGATTTACATAATTTCACCTTTTTTTACATTACAGTACTTACAGTACTTATGCAGATTCCAATCCACTTAAGAGTCATACTTTGTGAATGTGAGTCTGTCTACTTACTGTATTAACAAGGAATGCTTTAACACATCAACGCTTTGTATAATTTATGTACCTATATGGTAAATTTATAGTTTTGAAATATCAACTATAACACAGATTTCCCGTGCTTAAATTTGTGGAAGTGTTGGTTAAATATTTAATCTGTATTAATGTGCTTTAAAGAGAGCTATTAAAAATAGCACTTGTCATTTTTTAGATCCGTGCCTTGGCAACATCTGGAAAAAGTGTGATCAATGTATGTTTTTTCATCAAGTATTCCAAACATGGCTTGTCAGGAGTTCCCGCGACTTTCAATTAATGTTTTTAGTCCAAAGTACATTTTGAAAGATCAAGTTTTCCCAAGATGCCAATTAAGAATTTCTCCTACATAAATAGTTTTGTATTTGTCTAAGGATTTACACTTTGAAAAATTGTCTAAAAGTTTTATTTTTGCTTACCTGCTATGTTTAACATAAAATATGAAAATGTTCCATAATAACATAAAAATATCCCCATACAATTTAAAAGATTTTTATATCCATGTTTATTATAAGTGAACTAGCGATTTTCAGAAATATTTCACAATCACTAGTACTAAATCAAATTTCATCTTTTTTTAAAAATGCCTGCGTTTACAAGGAGGTGTGTACAAATACTGCAGTTTCTCTGAATATAATGCTGTATTTTAAATTAGTACAACATACAGTGGGTATCTGTTACAAAAAACATGTAATTTTTAATCCATTTTTACTGTACAGTACTAAATTATTTCAGGTTTTCATTGCTGGAGACTACAGATTTTCAAACTTTGGCAACTTAAAGTGGTTGTAAAGCCTAAACATAAGCATTCTTTGCATTAAGGTAAACATTTTTTAGGTGTCAGCATCCCCCCTAACCTCCTCCTTTTACTTACCTGAGTCCTCATTCGATCCAGCGCTGTGCACGTCTTCAGCTCTTCTCTCCCCTCACCTCCAGGTCTCACTGGCCTTGCTGGGCACCGGGAACCATGGTTCCCAGTACTGTCAATCAAACCAAGTGATGAGCGGGGGCAGGGCCAAGTCCCGCTGTCTGTGTTAATGCATGCAGCGGTGGGGCTCGGGTGCGAGCACGCACAAGTGCCCCCATGGGAAGCGGCTTTCCATTGGGGTACTGGACAGAGAAGAGGCGCAATTCCATTGCACATGGCAGGTAAGTATAGAGATATCTGTTTGTTTTTGTATTTTTTTTACCTTTATAATCACTTTAATGTATAACTAAGTGCAAAACATTTTTTTTTCTGCTTTGGATAGAGTGGAGTGAGATTAGACCCCTTGTCAGTTTTTAATACTGTCTCTGTCTCCATTAAGGAGATTCACCTTCTCTATTTGCCCTGCTTACCATTATCATTAAAAGCAAAAGTAAAAGAAAATCCCAAATTCTGGGTTGTCCCCAGAAAAGTAATAGAAGGAAAATCTTCCAATGGGGACACTAGTTCTGGTGACCTAAGGGTTCCCAAGGAATTCCTTTAATGTGCAGGGATTTCCTTTCACTTCCTGTCTGGCTATGGGACAGGAAGTGAAGGGAAATATTTGCAATGGGAAACAGATGGCGAAAAAAAAATCTGACAGGTGTTATAACCCTCTCTTACTCTATACAAAATAAAAAAGTTTTTCCTATAGTTCAATTTTAAGTTACACCGCTCTGTTATGGTCACCTCTTTAAAATAGAACCTTTCTTTATGTGCTTAACTTCCTTTAGAAAGTTGTGAATCTGTAAATAAACTTATTCCACTGAATTATTCCTACTAATGATGGCATAAAAAAAAACTCTGGCTAATAATCATACAGGAAACAGCTGCCTTTTTCCCAAAGTACCTTTGAGCATGTGCGAATCGTACCTAATGGCAATGGCGTAGTGTGGGGGGGGGCAAGGGGCGGTTCCCCCGGGCGCAAAATTTAGAGGGGCGCAGCGCTGTTCTCCTGCGCTGAGTAGTCTAGGAGACTGTGAGCTCTTCGCTATGAGAAAGAAGTTGCGGTGCAGTCCCGGCTTAGGCTCCAGCGGTGACACTGACACAGCAGTGAGTAAATGTACGCTGAAGACCATCCATGATGATCCCAGGGATTGTGACCGTGCGGAGACTGGGGGGAAGGAGGAGGGCAGGCGACTGACAAGGCATCCTCTCCATTACACGCCACTCCCCAAACACAAGGTCCAGGATCCTGACTCGTGTGACATGCTGTCCGTCCCTATAGCCCCCCCCCCCCCACAGCCCGGACTTCCGACCACCGCCGCTTCTCCTGAGTCCTGCCTGTGCCTGTCATTGTGCTGCTACGCGGCCCGGCACTCTGACCACTTCAGGACTGGAGGAAACCAGGGCCAGGAGGAAGAGGATGAGGCATCATCCACACAGACAGAAGCCCCTCCTTACCGGAAGCTGCACAGACATTGTGAGTACTCCTCTACAGAGGAAACCTCTGTACGGGATGATGGCAGCCGGAGGGGGGCTGGGGCTGAGCTCTGAACTGGAATCTGTTAGAAAAAGAGCAATGTATTTGGGGGGATGTACACAGCGCACCCCCCTCAACCCTGCTCACAGCGCACCCCCCTCAACCCTGCACGCCACACACAGCGCACCCCCCTCAACCCTACACGCCACATACAGGGCACCCCCTCAACCCTGCATGCCACACACAGCGCACGCTCCTCAACCCTGCATGCCACACACAGCGCACCCCCCTTAACCCTGAAAGCCACACACAGCTCACCCCCCTCAACCCTGCAAGCCACACACAGTGCACCCCCTCAACCCTGCAAGCCACACACAGTGCACCCCCCTCAACCCTGCAAGCCACACAGTGCGCACCCCCTCAACCCTGCAAGCCACACACAGTGCACCCCCCTTATCCCTGCAAGCCACACACAGCGCACCCCTCAACCCTGCAAGCCACACGCAGCGCACCCCCTCAACCCTGCACTCCGTACACAGCACACCTCTAAACCTGCATTCCATACACAGCGCACCTATAAACCCTGCATTCCGTACACAGCACACCTCTCAAGCCTGCACTACATACACAGCGCACTTTTGAATCCTACATTCCATACAAAGCGCATCCCTCCGCCTTGCACCCCATACACAGAGCACCCCTCAACCCTCATTGCTAATAATTAGTACTTCTTTTCTGTCTATTGGTGGGTCCCGTCACTTCCGCAGTCTGTGGTGTGCAGGCAGTGAGATGATGTGCTGTAACCTTAAGCAACAAATCAATGGGTTGTAATGATGTGCTGTAACCTCTAGCAACCAATCAGTGAGTCGTAATGATGTGCTGCAGAGTCTAGCAACCCGTTAGGGAGCATTAATAATGAGCAGTTACCTCTAGCAACCAGTGAGTGGTAATGTTGTGCAGTAACCTTCAGCAACCAATCAGTGAACAGTAATGATCTGCTGTAATCTCTAGCAAGCAATCAGTGAGCAATAATAATTTGCAGTAACCTCTAGCAACCAATCAGTTTGTAGTAATGATGTGCAGTAACCTCTAGCAAACAATGAGTAAGCGGTAATTATGTGCAGTATCGTCTAGCAACCAATCAGTGAGCAATAATAATGTGTGTAGTAGACAGTGTAGGAATCAGGTGGCTCAGTGTAGTGGTCAGTATAGCAATCAGATAGGTCAGTTTAGTGATCAGTGTACGAATCAGGCAGGTCAGTATAGGATTAAGGTAGGTTAGTATAGTGGTCAGGTAGGTCGGTGTAGGAATCAGGTTGGTCAGTACTACTGTACTAGCGGAAGGGACTCAGAGGTTGCTAAAAAATCCACGGGGTTAGGGGGCGCAAATCTCTTGCCCTGCCCCGGGCGCTGACAACCCGCGCTACGCCACTGCCTAATGGTAAATTCAGTTCTGCTTGTTCTACACTGTGTCTCTGTGTGGGAGTATCAGTTCAGAAGTGCCAATTGATTGATTGATGATCTGATCACTGGTGGGTGATGGTGAAACATAGATCTACAGAGAATATGACACAGAAGCAGGGGTAAGTTTAAAGTGCAGTTCCAACTTCAATAGGACCTCAGAAGATGTGAAATCATGGTAGTGACATCACCAAATCTCATTTCAAATTGTGACACTAGCAGTTGGAGGCACACTGCAGATATACAGTTTTGGGTCTACAGAACAAGACTACCTAGGCACAGTCAGGAAGTGCACATTTCAGAAAGTGCACAGTTTTTTTAGTAAGCAAAAGGTAGTTTTTGTTCAGGGTATTAATTAGGCAAAATTAATCTTTCTATAGATCCACCATAAAATGTAAAATCTTCACTTTTGAGTATAGTCCTACTTTAAGCAGCAGGAAAAGCAGAATGCTTACAATTAGGGACGAGCTTCGAGTTCCAGTCGAACTCATGTTCGACTCGAACATTGCCTGTTCGCCCGTTTGCCGAACAGCGAACAATTTGGGGTGTTTGCGGCAAATTCCCTTACCCCTTACCATGTACCCCTTACCAATTCACATAGGGGGGGGCGGGATCTGGGGGTCCCCTTTGTTAAAGGGGTCTTCCAGATTCCGATAAGCCCCCCGCCCGCAGACCCCCACAACCACCGGGCAAGGGTTGTGGGGATGAGGCCCTTGTCCCCATCAACATGGGGACATCCTCCCCATGTTGAGGGCATGTGGCCTGGTACGGTTTAGGAGGGGGGGCGTTCTCTCATCCTCCCATCTTTTCCTGTGGCCTGCCAGGTTGCGTGCTCGGATAAAGGGTCTGGTATGGATTTTAGGGGGGACTCCACACCATTTTTTTTTTTAATTTGGGGTGGAGTTCCCCTTAAAATCCATACCAGACCTGAAGGGCCTGGTATGGATATTTGGGGGAACTCCACGCATTTTTTTTTAAATTTGCGGCAGGGTTCCCCTTAATATTCATACCAGACCTGAAGGGCCTGGTAATTGAATTTGGGGGGACCTCCACGCTTTTTTTTTTTTTTATCAATGACTTTTCTCTGTATTGCCGGGAGCCGACAATTAATTATAGCCGCGAGTGAGTTTTAAATTACTTTTTTTCCTTCAGAAATGACACTTTGTGCAGGGACAGTTCTAAGCACGGGAAACAAGCACGACTTTACAGGCATACTATACACACACCCTAGGTATGAAATTTAAAGGAAAATTTCACTTTTATTTTTTCATTTTAAGCATTATTAAAATCACTGCTCCCGAAAAAACTGCAGTTTTTAAAACTTTTTTTTGCATTGATACATGTCCCCTGGGGCAGGACTCGGGTACCCAAACCCTTTTTAGGACAATAACTTGCATATTAGCCTTTATAATTAGCACTTTTGATTTCGAAGGTTCGAGTCCATTGTATTTAATAGGGTTCTAAAGTTCACGCGAACGTTCTGGCTGTTAGCAGGTTCTGGTGCGAACCGAACAGGGGGGTGTTCGGCTCATCCCTACTTACAATTAGTAAATAGAGTATGCTAAAACCACCCATTATTATTTTCCTAGAGAAACAAATTCAATTGACCTGTGCAATTACTTGGGTAAATGGTTTGAGCAAATTTTTCTTATACCATATGCACATCATTTATAATTCCATTATGGCTATATACCATGGTAATACTTTTGCTTTTATTTCTCGTAATAATTTCTTAAATATCTCTCCTGCATTGGAAGTTCACAGGTTAGACTCTTTTTAAATACTTTGACTCCTCACCATCATTAAAGAGTCTATAAAAAATAAACCAATGAGTTAGAAATAACTGAGTTTAGGTCTTTGAGGGCTCATGGATTAAAGGAATCTGACCAAAGAGTTCTATTAACATTTATTGTGTGTAATAATGCTTGATTAATATTAAAATTATACTGTTGTGGTACATTTGCAGTCCAAAGTCTCCTCATTAGAAACAATGGCTTAGTAATAACTGAGCTTAGTTCTTTGAGTACCCATAGGTGTAAGGTATAATCTAGAGCAGATGCTCTCTCCACATTTATTTCCTATGATCTTTTATGAAGGACATAAACATTAGCACACTGTGGTTCATCTGTAGTCTAAATACTCCTCTCTATATAAAAGTATAATAGTAAGAAAAAAAGTATGAGAAGTACAGCCTATCCCTTCAAAAAAATCAAACAATAATAATAAAAACTGTACCTAGTGAGTGCACAGTGCTGACTACTGTGTACAATTTTAAGGATTTTTATTTAAATACTCCTTTAGCTGTCTCAGAAATGTTTCCTTAGCAAATCAAAGAGTTTCATTGAGAAGTTGAGCTACTTTTTATTACAGTAATATTAAATCACATTTTAAAAAAAACTGAATGTCCCTGGGAAAGACATGTGGTGTTTCTGCTCATCATTCACAGCTGTACAGAACAAATATTAAACAAGAAATTATTGTTGACATGGACATTTTTTTAAAAAATATAAATATAGAAAAGTGAAATCTGAAAAAAAAATTGCTCAAAGTATTTGAACATACTACATAAAGAAAGTAGAATTGTCACCACTCCCAGTTTTTCCTGTAATGTTGACTTTGCAGACTGCATTGTAAGCTACAGAATATGAAATGACTGAATATTTTTAGTTGCACAAAATAATGAATGCATGTTTTTGTATATTCTGTTTTGGGAAAAAATGCCTCAGGGTCAGCAGTGCACAGAAATTCTGGATCTCAAAGTTCTTCCACAAGCCAAGAAAGAAATCAGTGAGAATTGTTTCAAGCTTCTGAGGATTATTTAATAATACAAAAGATTGCCTTTTGTTTTTGATGTGGAGCACCGGACTGAACCTTTTCAGGAAAAGGAGTTTAAAAAGCTATGTGATGTTGCTGTGCCTTATCCTGTGAAAGTATGGGAATGTGCCATGCAATGGACAAGTGATGTTATCAGTATTTTTTCAGTGTTCTACATACTGTGTTGTTACATTATTTTGTAACCCAAAATAGTTTTACACACACACACACTTGAATGTGTTTGTGACATTCTTAAAAATAATCTGCATTTTTTTCTGAATTTACTTATGTTTAAGACTGCAAATTATTTTCTATTCCTTTTTTATTGCACACACAATTTTCTATTCCTTTATTATTGCACACACATCCGAACACAAATCTGCATATAGGGCACATGTGTATGGAAACAACAAAATCACAACACTTATGGGGTGTCACTGCACATGTTGGAGTATGAAAAATAATTCTAGGTCCCTCATTTCTAGTTAACTGTAAACTGATGAGTTGTAAAGGCATTTAAACTGTTGCCTATTGATAATCTTGGGTACTGTCATTTTTTACCAGATTGCGGGCGCACACAGTTTTAAAGCCTGGCACTTTTGATATCTATTTATTTCACACAACCTCATCATCATCATAATTCATCATAAATCATAATTGCAGTATATTGTGTTTGATTGCACTAAACTGTTTAATAAAATAAAGATTTTATAAACAGTTAGGCAAATACTGTTCGGCATAAAAAATTGCAACTACAATATTTTTATTCAGGCTCGGCTTTCAGAAAATATATACTGTATTTATTGGCGTATAACACTCACTTTTTTACCCTGAAAATAGAGGGTAAACTGTGCCTGCGTGTTATACGCAGGGGGTTGTTGTAAGTTTTTTTCCTGAAACCTCCCTCCTAAAGTTAGGGTGCGTGTTATACGCCTGTGCATGTTATACGCCGATAAATACGGTAATCTTTGTAGGTTTTTAAGTACTTTCTAGCAAAAAATGTTGATTTAAAGCGTGCAAAAACCTTAAAAATTCCCATAGAGGGGAGGTGGTTAAATAATACATTAAGCATATACATATAGATGTACATGCAAGGACATATTCTAATATTCAAACAACTATCAAACATATTACTGATACTTATGGAGCTCAAAACAATATCAGGCTAAAAATAAATCAAGCTCATCTACTCTATTGACGTCCATGGGCATGGTCCTACTGCTAGTTGCATAGGCTGGCTAACTACCCTTCATATAGACCACCCTGTAATTATATCACATACTGGACACAAGGAAAGCTGTGGCTAGCTGCCATGTTATTCAGGAATCATAGGTCGATCATGACAGTTTTGTAGAACAGTTACACATTGCAGCAGAAAATACTTAAAGGGGTTGTAAAGGTTTGTTTTTTATTTTCTAAATAGGTTCCTTTAAGCTAGTGCATTGTTGGTTCACTTACCTTTTCCTTAGATTTTCCTTCTAAATGTTTTCTTTCTTTGTTTTCTTTGTCTGAATTTCTCACTTCCTGTTCCTCCTCAGTAAGCTGTTCAGTAAGCTGTTCTGGCTGACTCAACACCACTCGGATGATGGTGTGAAGTTTAGTGAGGAGAAACAGGAAGTGAGAAATTCAGACAAAGAAAAAAAACATTTAGAAGGTAAATCAAAGGAAAAGGTCAGTGAACCAACAATGCACCAGCTTAAAGGAACCTATTTATAAAATAAAAAACAAACCTTTACAACCCCTTTAAGAATGCACCTCCATAACCTTCTAATTTAGCTCACATTCCAAAGAACCTGTTATCTCCACTGAGGCCGGAGATCTGCTAGGGTCAAATTGGCATGAACTCCTACAGCTTATAATTTTTTGGAGGGGTCGGAAGTGACCTATCATAAAACTATGACAAAATCCTGGAGTTCTGTCATCTGTGGTTTGTAGGGCAATTAAAACCATTAAGGATACATAGTGTGCTGTAAAATATCTATTCAGAACTAATGGGTATCATAAAAGGCATTCAGGGCCAAGAGGTGGCCCTTCAGAGACCTCTGCCCAATTTACAATTTAACACAATCCACACACAATTCATAAAACCCAGACAGGCCAAAACACATCAATATTAAGTATATATTTAAATGGAATATATCACACCGAACAAACTGAAATCATATATGACTAAGCTAGAGAATACAGAAGGGGAGATAGCAGTCAGCTACCTCCTGGGTGACAGTTTTTTTTTGAGATACCCAGTGTTTAGTATCCCCGGACACGAAATTCATTGCTGAACAATAATCTATCAGTTTCCAGAATACAACAGGTACATATTGGAAGATAATAACAGTAGTAATAAACTGAGTGTAAGGCAGGACCATGATACTGTCATAAACCCAGTGACATCCCTAGGCCACACCTCAGACGCTTAATTGGTCAGATGGCCTCTGTCAACACCCTTAGATCCCAGAGAAAAGGGAGATGCCAGGACAGGTTGACAGTTCTCATGTACCATCAACCAAGGAACATCTGTCAAGTTATGAGAACAAATAACACCTGGCTCATTGACTAAACTCCTCAAAACCAGGACATTGGAAGTATTCTTCCTTTCAACCCTTTTCTAATTCGTTGTTGTTATATTGTCTCTTTATTGCTTGTAACACCCTTTTTCTGTAAATATTTTATTTGCACAATTTGACCTTTTCATTATTAAACCTTATTTTAAAAGGTGTTAACCTTGTCCCTAAGATTCTATTGCAAACTAAAAAAAAATCCCTGTCTCTTGAAGAGTGCTACTTTATAGTATAAATTCTCTGAACACATCTGTCAGCGGTGACAGTGTGTGTTATAGACATTTATTCTAAAATCATAGTTGGTATTGCTAAGATTATGAGTTCCCTCCTTCTCGGTCAAAATAGGGTGGTGGTAGCTTAAAGAGTTTATTGCTTAGTTAACTTAACCCAGTGACAATCACTCTCAGGCTGCTGATACCTAGATTGTCCTCCTGTGAGCTGGAACATCTTTGTGCAGGGTGCAGCTGTGAGAGTGGCATTGTTACGCAAGTAACAGCATGGTGTGAGATTGGCCAGTCCTATGCCACGAGTTGGTGAGAAGGGCAGGGGTCTGATATCTGCATTCATCACACACCCTACCTAGTAGATGACATAGAGAAGGAAAAACTGGTAAATGAACATACTTAGTATTACAAAAGGCTAGATGTGTGGTTCTATCAGGGAAATGGCCGAAGAAGGACTGGCAATTCCGCTCAAGACAATCATGGCCCCCACAGTGCACTGTGCACTGATGTGGGCAGTTCTTCTGGGTCTATTTAAGCCTGCTGTTGGAGACGCCCCTTTCTGGATTATCGTCAGCTCTACAGTGTATTCTGTGCTCCTGTGCCTCTGTGATTCTATACACTGTTACTGAGCCAGCTTGTTTGACTTCTGCTTCTGATCTGCTCCTGATTGACCTCTGGCTTGCATCACCGACTACGCTCCTGTCTGCTCCTTCGTCTGTACTTTGTCTCTGGCATTTCTGGAATGATCTCTCGTGTATCACCCCTGGCTTGTCTTCAGTTCCTGCTACCGGTTTGCCCCTACTGACTTCCTCTGCCGGGCACCCCACGGTCAGTGGCTCTGCGGGTTATCCCAGCAACTATCAGCACACTCCAAGTGACCAGCTCATCACCAACAACACCTGGCAAACTGTGCACCTTTGGGCACTGCTCCCACTGTATCACTCCCAGGGGAGCACTTCACTTAGCCGCAAGGGGCGCCCTCTCAACAATCGGCCTCTTCCTTGGAAACTGACATGTTCTTAAAGCGGAGCTCCACCCGCATTTTTTTTTTTTTTAAAGTCAGCACCTACTAACACTGTAGCTGCTGACTTTAAATAAGGACACTTACCTGTCCTAGGCGCCCGTGATATTGGGCACCCGACGGCGATCGCTCAGTCCTGGCAAGTCTCTGCGCCTCCATCCTGACTAAGGGAAACAGGCAGTGAAGCCTTACGGCTTCACTGCCCGTTTCCTACTGCGCATGCGCAACTCGCACAACGTTTTGTGAATGGGCGGCTGCCTCCTGGGATACATACAGTTCCCAGAAGGCAGCGCTCCCCATTCACCAGAAGACACCGCGACAGAGGACGAGGAAGAAGACCACCGCGGTGGAGGAAGAGGCAGAAGAGCTAGTTCCGCATAGCAACCGCCCTTTCTGGTGTGTATAATTTTTTTTTTCTTCAATTTATTTGGATAAGAAAAAAAAGAAAGACAAGAACATAGATCTGATGGTGAAAGAAAATGAAATCTACTTATAATACTATAGCCAGATCTAGGCCCCATTCAGTTCAAAACAGTGTCAAACTATTGAGAACGATAATCCAATTACCTTTCACAATGCTTGTTAAACCCGATGCCTTAATTTCACATGGCATTGATAGCCTCAATGCCAAACACTTTCAACCCTTCAGGGCTGGTGTTTTCGAACTCTCAAAAGTGCCCGGGTACCAAATGTTTATCCACTTTATTGAGAATATTTTTTTTTGTGATTAGCATATCTCACTTTAAAGGGGTCGTTGCAATACTCAAATAAATGAAACAAAATACAAATAAACAAATAAAGTAAAACTTCAATAGTGAAGTCTGTGATTATAAATAGTTCATGGTGCATACGCCTTGAATTCCCCAAAATGTTCTACTGCATGCTCAGCGTTTTCTTGAAACACATCTCCAAAAGGTAAGTTAGCATCTTATGACCAACTTCTGTATAAGGGGTCAATGTATTCTGGCAAGTCTTCAATCTGTTTCAAAAACACATTGACCACGTGGTTTAATTAGAAGTTAGATTTGGGCAACCCACAGCACATTTTTATAATTGTTTATCCTACCAACATTTAGCTGTCTACATGAACAAATTTTCCCATGTAGCATCACATATTGTGTGCTACAATTAATAAACAGTTGTTTTTTTTTGTGAAGGACCTACCAATGGTACCATACATTTCTCTTTTGCTGTGCCACATACATGAACACAAACTACAGTAAGGCCCCTTTCACACTGGGACGGGCAGGTGCGGTGGCGGTATAGCAGCACGATTTTCAGCGCTGCTATACCGTCGTTCTTACCGCGGTATGCGGCTGCTAGGGGGGTGAATTTAACCCCCGCTAGCGGCCAAAAAAGGGTTAATACCGCCCGCAAACCGCGGCTATTGCCGCGGTTTGCGGGCGGTATTACCGCGCTGTCCCATTGATTTCAATGGGCAGCCGCGGTAAAGGAGCGGTGAACACCCCGCTCCTTCACTGCTGTAAAGAAGCGGCTAGCAGGACTTTTGGAGCGGTCCTGCTAGCGCACCGCTTCAGTGTGAAAGCCTTCGGGCTTTCACATTGAAGGCTACAGCCACAAATTTTTCATGCGGTATAATAGCGCTAATATTAGCGCTAAACCGCATGAAAAACGCCCCAGTGTGAAAGGGGTCTTAGGAACACTGCATATGTAGATAACCACTTGTCCAAATAATACTATGTTATGCATGTTTTTGCTGTTATTGGCTCCTACCTTATTTGGTGTCAATATTCTTCTTAGATCTTTAGGTTTTCTAAATAATATTTTTAGGTACATTTAAAAGAATATTATTCAGAGCTGAGTCTTCCTGTATTATGTTCCAGTATTTCTTAATTCCTTAGTAATCATAAAGGTACTTTTATAATACTACTGACATTAATAAAAAAGTGATAATAATATGACACTATGTGAAAAAACACAAGAAAAAATATATACTAAATCTCAATAGTGAAAGTGAAATTGTACTCCAAAGGCAAGTATTAATTTAAAAATTAAAATATAAAGTTGAAATTGAAAAAAAGTGTCCACACCACATTTAAATTCCAAAGTGTCCACAACACATTTAAATTCCAAAGGTGAGATCCACTTGCTTCATATGGATAAGGAATATCCAGAAGGGAGCCTTACTCTATAAATGTTCAGCGATAAAGGATAATCTTAAAGCCGCTTACCAGATGGACGGGACCTCAGATCATAGAGGTCACAAAGGCGTGTGCATCAGCCTGCCGGCAGCGATGGTATCCACCTGTTCCTTTATCCCAGGTGGCCTGTCCTCATTCCACCAGGTAATCAGAAGTCTTGACACACAGTATCCCAAACGAAAAAGGTAGGCCGGAATAGGATCGCTCCATCTTCCAAGTATACTCCTAAGAGCTGATTCAACTCAGCAAGGAAGGAATTAAAGAAAGGACTTCATGGTGCAGTAATTTCAAAAAATTCAAAGGATTTATTGTAAAAACACACAGCAAAAAGCCAAAAACAAAAAAGTCCACATCTAATCCACAAACAGTGTAATAGGCAGGGAAACAGCAACGTAACAAGGGTAAAAAATATTTCTAATGTTTCCATATGCTAGTCAAAGAGCAAACACTGACTGCATCAATAGATCAATATTGAATACGTGATGACGTTAGGAATTCTGGCTCCACCCGACGCGTTTCCCCAAAAATGGCATCAACTGGGAACGGAGGCTAATTACCAGCGTCATCACTTCACGTATATATACTTATAGGGCAGCCGTGACACCGGAAGTAACATTTAGAGATATATCTCTGGAGTCACCAAAAATAAGGATAAAAAATGGTATTTTACATATTAAATTATACCAAAAAAATCTTTTAACATATCCTCAGCTCAATAAGAACAAATGGGAAACATATTATAAACACATAAATACATAAAAACTATATATATGTCAGAACGGATATTAATTATACCTCTAACATCAAAAAAATATACATATAAAATGTATAGATTTAATTAATTGATGTAGAAATATGGATTTAAATCTATACATTTTATATGTATATTTTTTCGATGTTAGAGGTATAATTAATATCCGTTCTGACATATATATATATAGTTTTTATGTATTTATGTGTTTATAATATGTTTCCCATTTGTTCTTATTGAGCTGAGGATATGTTAAAAGATTTTTTTGGTATAATTTAATATGTAAAATACCATTTTTTATCCTTATTTTTGGTGACTCCAGAGATATATCTCTAAATGTTACTTCCGGTGTCACGGCTGCCCTATGAGTATATATACGTGAAGTGATGACGCTGGTAATTAGCCTCCGTTCCCAGTTGATGCCATTTTTGGGGAAACGCGTCGGGTGGAGACAGAATTCCTAACGTCATCACGTATTCGATATTGATCTATTGATGCAGTCAGTGTTTGCTCTCTGACTAGCATATGGAAACATTAGAAATATTTTTTACCCTTGTTACGTTGCTGTTTCCCTGCCTATTACACTGTTTGTGGATTAGATGTGGACTTTTTTGTTTTTGGCCTTTTGCTGTGTGTTTTTACAATAAATCCTTTGAATTTTTTGAAATTACTGCACCATGAAGTCCTTTCTTTAAATCCTTCCTTGCTGAGTTGAATCAGCTCTTAGGAGTATACTTGGAAGATGGAGCGATCCTATTCCCGCCTACCTTTTTCGTTTGGGATACTGTGTGTCAAGACTTCTGATTACCTGGTGGAATGAGGACAGGCCACCTGGGATAAAGGAACAGGTGGATACCATCGCTGCCGGCAGGCTGATGCACACGCCTTTGTGACCTCTATGATCTGAGGTCCCGTCCATCTGGTAAGCGGCTTTAAGATTATCCTTTATCGCTGAACATTTATAGAGTAAGTGTCATGGATATGCATTAATGTCTGTCTGCCATCTTACCTTCCTCCTCATGTGTTCATCTAGAGACCAGACCTCCTTCACCTGGCTTCCTTTATAATCTCCTCCCAGCCTGACTCCACCCCAGGCCCTATCACTGAACACTATATTAACCTGTGCACTGCAAGCCTGCTTTGCTGATCAACGTGTTTGTTAGGCATTGTGTGTTTGGGTTCCTGCCTGCCGTGTGCTACGTCTGTCTCTCTGTTACGTTATTGGCTTGTCCCCGACCATCCCTGTCTGCTCGTGACCCTTGACCTTCGGCTCGTTCTTCGTTATCCTTGTCTGCTTGTGGCCCCTGACCTTCGGCTTGTTATTCGGTTCTCTCTATCGTGTGCTGCTGCTTCCCCTTATCCTACGGGGCGTGAGCTAGGAAACTCCAGGGGCCGCGACCTGGTCCCAGCCTGCAGCGTAACATCCTCACCACTAGAGGCCCTGGAGAAGACCAGCTGGGTCTTAGACTCCGCGCCCTGGGGAATCTTGGCTCTCGCTTCCGTTGGGATCCCGGTTGTGCTCCTCTGGTCCCGCTTTCCACAACCACCCAGTTTCCTATCCACAGAAGCCAGCCATAGGGTTCACTACCTCGCGGTGCACTCCTGTCCCCCTACGGTGTGCATCTGTCACCTGGCCACAGGTGACCCTGACAGTTTGATCAGCCATGAACCCGGCTGACATCCCGCTACCCGCGGATGATCCATTGCAGGGCATAGTTTGCAGACTTGAAACCCAGGAATCGAATCAGACTCAGGTGATGCGATTCCTCCAGGATCTGGCTTCTCGCTTCGAGCAGCTTCAGGCCTCCTTGGGAACCCTGAATCCGCAACCTCAAATACAATCAGCGGCTGCACCTATTGCACCAGTCGCAGCCACACACTCGCTACAACTGCCAGCTCCGTCCCGTTTCTCTGGGGACTCCAAGGCTTGCAGGGGGTTCCTTAGCCAATGCACGATTCATTTTGAGCTCCAGCCCCAAAACTTCCTGTCTGATCGGGCTAAGGTAGCCTATATCATTTCCCTCCTCTCTGGTGAAGCTTTAGCCTGGGCAGCCCCTCTGTGGGAACTGAATGATCCAGTGGTTTCTAGCCTGTCTGGTTTCTTGAAACTTTTTCGGAATATCTTCGAAGAACCGGCTCGTGTCTCTTCAGCGGCCAGCACCCTTTTACGTCTCCGCCAAGAGTCTGCTTCTGTGGGACAGTATGCCCTTCATTTCCGCATACTGTCGGCTGAGTTGAGCTGGAACAATGAGGCCTTAGTCGCAACCTTTTTGCATGGCCTGTCTGATAGAGTGAAGGATGAATTAGCTGGAAGAACCATCCCCACTGATCTGGCCGGCGTTATCTCCTTGTGTAACCAGATCGATATTCGCTTTCAGGAGAGGACCTTAGAAAAGCAACGCCAGCCCTCCTTGGTTCTTAGTCAGCCTGAGCTCCCCTCTCTTCGACCCGTAGAGCATCTCCTACCAGCTGAGGAACCCATGCAGCGGGGTCGGACCAGGCTATCCCCCGAGGAACGTGCTAGGCGCAGAACTCTTGGTCTGTGTCTTTACTGTGGGGGCAAAGGTCATTTTCGTGACACTTGCTCTCTTTGTCCAGAAAAACGTTCGGGTCCACTTCATCTGGAAAGTGGAGTATTGGACCCAGAAATATCACCTTCCCCTTCTCGTCTTCTGCTTTCTGTGTTCCTTCATGTTGGTGCTTCTTCTCATTCGGTCTCAGCATATCTGGATTCCGGAGCCGCTGGTAATTTCATGGACTGGGAAATCGCATCGTCCATGAGACTTACTCTTTTGCCCCTCACCACGCCATTGGTGGTCTTGGCGATTGATGGTACTGTTCTCCCAGGGGGACCTATCCGCTTCCAGACCCTCCCTGTTAAGATGTCGGTAGGGACACTCCACCAGGAGTGGATATCCTTCCTTATCTTACCCAAGGCCTCAACGCCTATAATTTTGGGTCTCCCATGGTTACAGCTCCATTCTCCTCATGTGGACTGGACTACTGGACAGATCCTGGCTTGGGGTCCCTCCTGTTCCTCGTCCTGCCTACCCAAGGTTGCCCCCTGTGAATCTGAGCCGGTCATTCATTCCAGGTTGCATAACCATTTACATTTCTCTGTCCCTAACCACCCTTGGACGCACAGCCAGGCTAGCTTGTCTACAAGTCCTGCAGTCGCTACGTCTTGCGATGCGATTCAGGTAGTCGCTACACCTGACTCAGCTATTCACTCTGCCTCTGTACTAGTTATGCCAGTCCAGCCCATGCCCAGTGAGCCTCTTACTTTTTCTTGTTCGGGACATTCTGCTTGTCCTTCAGCTATTCAGCTTGACTCGGGCGACATGTCACCTTCTAACCAACCTGACTTCAGGGTTCCACTGACATCTGCCCAGTCTGATGGTCCTGTGCAAGATGACCAGTTCCCCTTTAAGGGTCTAGGGGACCCTCCTCAGATTCCTGTTGATCCTCTCATGCCCTTGCTTATTCCTAGAGAGCCTTTGGTCCTCAATAGATCTTCTTGTCATCTCCCTACCTCGTTTTCGGTCTCTGAGGATAATTTTAAGTACGAGGTTAGACAAGTTCTGGATTCTCGGCTCTGCAGAGGCATTCTTCAGTACCTTGTGCATTGGAGAGGTTTTGGTCCTGAGGAGGCGTCTTGGATCGCTGCATCTGATGTCGCTGCACCTCATCTGTTGAGAAGGTTTCATCAGAGATTTCCCTTTAAGCCTGGGTCCAGGCGGGGGAGGGCCCATAAGAGGGAGGGTACTGTCATGGATATGCATTAATGTCTGTCTGCCATCTTACCTTCCTCCTCATGTGTTCATCTAGAGACCAGACCTCCTTCACCTGGCTTCCTTTATAATCTCCTCCCAGCCTGACTCCACCCCAGGCCCTATCACTGAACACTATATTAACCTGTGCACTGCAAGCCTGCTTTGCTGATCAACGTGTTTGTTAGGCATTGTGTGTTTGGGTTCCTGCCTGCCGTGTGCTACGTCTGTCTCTCTGTTACGTTATTGGCTTGTCCCCGACCATCCCTGTCTGCTCGTGACCCTTGACCTTCGGCTCGTTCTTCGTTATCCTTGTCTGCTTGTGGCCCCTGACCTTCGGCTTGTTATTCGGTTCTCTCTATCGTGTGCTGCTGCTTCCCCTTATCCTACGGGGCGTGAGCTAGGAAACTCCAGGGGCCGCGACCTGGTCCCAGCCTGCAGCGTAACATCCTCACCACTAGAGGCCCTGGAGAAGACCAGCTGGGTCTTAGACTCCGCGCCCTGGGGAATCTTGGCTCTCGCTTCCGTTGGGATCCCGGTTGTGCTCCTCTGGTCCCGCTTTCCACAACCACCCAGTTTCCTATCCACAGAAGCCAGCCATAGGGTTCACTACCTCGCGGTGCACTCCTGTCCCCCTACGGTGTGCATCTGTCACCTGGCCACAGGTGACCCTGACAGTAAGGCTCCCTTCTGGATATTCCTTATCCATATGAAGCAAGTGGATCTCACCTTTGGAATTTAAATGTGTTGTGGACACTTTGGAATTTAAATGTGGTGTGGACACTTTTTTCAATTTCAATTTTATATTTAAATTTTTAAATTAATACTTGCCTTTGGAGTACAATTTCACTTTCACTATTGAGATTTAGTATATATTTTTTCTTGTGTTTTTTCACATAGTGTCATATTATTATCACTTTTTTATTAATGTCAGTGGTTGCGCGCTTGTTCCTTTACACATGTTTTTTGAGTTTTAGGCCTCGTACACACGACCGATTTTCTCGGCAAGAACCAGCAAGAAACTTGCTGGCAGAGAGGTCTTGCCGAGTAAATCGGTCGTGTGTACGCTGCTATCGGGTTTCTCGTCGAGAAAAACAACAAGAAACCTCGACGAGAAAATAGAGAACCTGCTCTCTATTTTCTCGTCGAGATTCTCCTCGGCATGTTTCTCGACGAGAAAAGTGAGTGTGTGTACACTTACCTATCCGCCGGGAAGCCCACGCATGTTCGAAATGAATTTGACGCATGCGCGGTAGCTTCCTAGGTATACGTAGGGTATACCAAGATGGCGGCGACGGCATCGAATGTGACGAGCGTATGCTCGACGTAGTCGATGACGTCACCGCGTACACTCCTTTCAAAGAACCGCGGGTTCTTTGAAACGAGCGTGTGTACACTCGGCCGGAACAAGTTTCTTGTCCAAGAATCTCGTCGAAAAAAAGACATGTTTTTTTCAACGAGAATCTCGGCCGTGTGTACGAGGCCTCAGTATTTAAACTTTTTACTTGCAGCAGCACCACATTTTTTTGCTCACTTATTTATTCAATTTTTTAAATATACTTTCGGTTTAGCGCAGGTTCTTTCAAACTATAAATACTTTTATAATAATGTATACAGAATTACCGTATTTTTCGGACCATAAGACGCATATTTTTCCCCCAAAAATATGGGGAAAAATGTCTCTGCGTCTAATGGAGCGAATATACATTAGGCCCCGCCCCCGCCGCTGCCGGCCCCGCCCCCCGCCGACGCTGCCATGAGAAGTAAGTGAGGGGTGGAGAAATTGGTTCCTGTCCACGGAAAACCCATCCACCTGCTCCTCTCCTCCCTCCTCCGATGGCGCTCTGTCCTCTGCTCTTTGTCACTGTGTGCACTGTGCAAACAGTGCAGCTGACGGCTCAGGAAGTGTAGCTGTCCTACGTGGAGAGGATCCAATCCTCACACTGCTCCATCCAACTCCACCTCCAGGATGCCTGCAGCCTGTCCTGACTGAGCAGCATCACACATCTCTTCTCTCGCCCCTCCCTCCCTGCTCGTGTGTTCTGTCTGTGAAGGAGAGGTGGGCAGGAAGATTAAAAAGAAGCAGCCAACAAACACACTGATTTACTACTGAATGAGCTAGAGAGGAGCCCCCAGGAGTATTCCAAGTGAGTGTGTGCACTTCTCACTAGCCTCTCTCTCTTCCTAACCCCAGCTCAGCATAAAGAACATCTTTTAGAAAATCACCCTTTGCAGGTATAACGAAGTTGGCTCTCATTTCCAGGAGCACATATTCAGGGACAATCTCTCCTTCCTTCTTTTTGCATGTTTCCAACCTTTTCCTCCACTCTTCATCACTGAGGAGGAGTAGCACAGTTTTACCTTGAAATCATTTAAAACAATGCATTTCCCTGTGCTGTGCAGAGCTGTACAGAGTACACTGATCAATAATATATTATTTCTCTTCCTGCAAGCAGCCAGTGACTATCTTTGCAGCAAAGTGGACTGTGTTTTTAATTTAATTACATTTTATTCATTAATGGCAATGGTCATGCTGCATTAATAACTATATGTAAAGGGTGCATTAATGGCAATATTCAGGCTGCATTAGTGGCAATGGTCAAGCTGCAATAATGGCACAAGTCAGGCTGCATTTCATGGGCACTGGTAAATATTTTAGTACAGCATTTGGTTCAGAATATTTTTTTCTGGTTTTCCTCCTCCAAAACCTAGGTGCGTCTTATGGTCAGGTGCGTCTTATGGAGCGAAAAATACGGTATATATATCAAAAGAGTAACATTTTTCTCTTTCTGGCTAAGCTTTGTTTGTTTCACTTTTTGTTTGTGTCTGTAAAATGTTGCCTGTATGGTCCATTCTTAATAGCTTACTGGAAAAATGTACATTCTAAAATTGCCTCGATGAGCTGTGGGCCCAAAATTGAAAGTACTCCCAGGCCCCATGCATTGATTCTCATAGGTAGGAGCATTCCTGGTTCCCATCGCTGTGCTCAATATCTGCCTTCCAAAATAAAGTTGCCTTTCCTCAAATTAATAGTTTGAGAATACAAAAGAAAATACTGTACTGTCTGAAATGCAAATAGTTTTTTAATGGATGTGTGTAAGGATGGTACATCCAAGAACACCCATAGAAATCTTACTTTCCATTTGTGCTGTTTCAATATATTCAACATGTGACCAGAGTCACAAACAAAGGAAGACAAATGTAATGCTAGAGGCTGGAGAAAGTAGTGTATATACGGTATAGCTTACATATCAAGCTTATTGTAATCTGTTACCAAACATTTTCTTATATACCATCATCTGATCTTTATACATCTTTTTATAGGTATTTGCCCAGTAGGCCTCTTTCAGATATTTGCTCTAATTTTGGATAACCAATTCTCCTCCCTTATCTGCCTCATCATTGCTAGAATCTTTGTTCTCAATTAACCTAGATACCTTTCAATCTTAGTAAGATTTGTTGTGACATTATGCCTATTCAAATGCAATTTTTTAAAGTCGGAGTGTACCAGGTGATAAAATGTTGAAATAAATTGACCTTTAAATGGTAAAGAGAGTATGTAGATTTGGGCCTGAAGAGCATATGCTTCACTTCTAGGTCATAAAGAGAGCCTAAATGTTCAAAGGGGATGTCTATTATCTCTACATCCCAAGGTTTCACTAAAATATCTAGAACCATTGATTCATTCTGTTGTATCTGAGCTGATTGTATAGTTTTATTCTCACTGTACTCTTTGTTCTCAAGTGTGGACTCTCAATTAAAAGTGCTACTGCAGTGTAAAGTTTCTGAAGTGGGGAAAAGGAGACCTAAACAATTGATCTCACAACAAGACTGGGGGGGAAAATCCCATATATTTACTTACAACACCTTAGTCTCAAACTATGAGAAAAGTTACAACATTGGTACAAAGATCCAGTCCAGTGGATATTTCTGGATGTACAGTAGATGATATTTGCTGGAGATGCAGAACAAGCATACTTATCTCCATCTATGGTGGAACTGTTCTTACATTAGAACATTTTGGAATAAAAATTTTAACACATGCAACTACATGTACCTTGAACACATTACAACCTCACCACAAATGTAAAGTTTACCTGTCTGCATCCATGTTCCCCAGCAACCCCACGGAGAGTGTTCACGTACCGTGACAGATGGCTTCAGGCTCTGTAGTGACTCAAAGTAGCAGTATGCTGGGAAAACCTGCTAATCAATAATTAGCAGGATGCCAAGCTTGTGGGAGGCTGGGCTGGCAACAAGTAGGGATGAGCTGTGAGTTCGAGTTAAACCCATGTTCGACTCGAACATCACCTGTTCGTCTGTTCGCCGAATTTCGAACATTATGGGCCGTTCGCGCCAAATTCGAGTGGCGCGTCACAGCCCATAATTCACTGTGGCATCGCAGTGCATTGCTGGCTGATGATTGGCCAAGCATGCACTATGACCCGCATGCTTTGGCCAATCACAGCGCGGAAAAAACAGAGAGCCATAATTGGCCAAAGCCAGGGTGGCTTTGACCAATTCTGTCTCAGGGGGTTTAGTACACGCCCCACACTATATAAAGCGGCCTGCGTGGCGGCCTTGTGTAGTGTGTTGCGGCGGTGGTTAAAGACAGAGAGAGAGAGAGAGATAGTGTCATTTAATTTGAGTTAGATAGAGCAGGCAGGCGAGTCAGTTAGCTTCAGTTACAGTGTGTAGAGGATATATATGCTTCCTAGGTGTTGTATATATATTTACACACTGTATTCAGTTTAGCTAGATCCGTTCCTGTTATTCTCTATACTGACAGGCAGGCAGGTGATTGTGCTAGCTGCTTTATTTTCACTTAGTGTACTGTGTCCTTTGCACAACTCACACATAAAGGTACCTGAATACAATTGTTGGTGTTCTAATACCAATACCACAGGCAGGGAGCTGCTTTATTTTCACTTAAGCCCTGTACACACGATCGGATTTCCTATGGTTTTTAAACTGAAGGATTTTTCCATCGGAAAACCGATGAAGCTGACTTCCATCAGTCTTGCCTACACACCATCAGTAAAAAAACCGACCGTTTCAAACGCGGTGACGTAAAACGCTCCGATGAGCCGAGAAAAATGAAGTTCAATGCTTCTGAGCATGCGTCGACTGGATTCTGAGCATGCGTGGGTTTTTTAACCGATGGACTTGCCCATAGACGATCGGAATTTGCTATCGGTTTTTTATCCATCGGAAAAATTTAAAACATGTTCTATTTTTTGACACCGATGGAAAAAAGACCGATGGGGCCCATACACGATCGGTTTGTCCGATGAAAAAAATCCATCGGACTGTTTTCATCGTTAAAACCGATCGTGTGTACGCGGCTTTAGTGTACTGTGTCCTTTGCACAGCGTGCACCTAAAGGTACCTAAATACAATTGGTGGTGTTCTCATACCAATACCACAGGCAGGGAGCTGCTTTATTTTCACTTAGTGTACTGTGTCCTTTGCACAGCGTGCACCTAAAGGTACCTGAATACAATTGGTGGTGTTCTCTAGGGATGAGCTTCGTGTTCGAGTCGAACATACGTTCGACTCGAACATCGGCTGTTCGATCGTTCGACGAAGATCGAACGATTTGGGCCGTTCGCGCCAAATTCGAGTGACGCGAACGGCCCACAATGCACTACGCCATCGCAGTGTCATCCAGGCGCTGTGATTGGCCAAGCATGCACTGTGACCCCGCATGCTTGGCCAATCACAGCGCCGGCAGCGAGGAGAGCAATGATTGGCCACAGGCAGGATGCCTGTGGCCAATTATTGCTGAGGGTGTTTAGTACACGCCCCACACTATAAAAGGCCGCCAGCACGGCGGCCTAGTGTAGTGTGTTCCGGAGCAGGGAAAGACAAGCATAGGCAGGGACAGTGACATTTATTTCTTTCTTGCTTAACCTGGATTCCTTTAGTTTAGGGAAAGAGAAGGATAGGTAGGGAGAGTGTCAGTGTGTTTTACTGTGCGAATCCTTGTTTCTAGGGACAAAGAAGGAAAGTGAGGGGAATTCTCCTTGTGCTATAGTGTGCTTTAAAAAAACATTTTTTCTAGGGACAGAAAACTCTAGGTAGGGAGAGTGTCAGTTTCTTTCACTGTGCGAGTCCTTGTTTCTAGGGACAAAGAAGGAAAGTGAGGGGAATTCTCCTTGTGCTATAGTGTGCTTTAAAAAAACATTTTTTCTAGGGACAGAAAACTCTAGGTAGGGAGAGTGTCAGTTTCTTTCACTGTGCGAGTCCTTGTTTCTAGGGACAAAGAAGGAAAGTGAGAGGAATTCTCCTTGTGCTATAGTGTGCTTTAAAAAAACATTTTTTCTAGGGACAGAAAACTCTAGGTAGGGAGAGTGTCAGTGTCTTTTACTGTGCGAGTCCTTGTTTCTAGGGACAAAGAAGGAAAGTGAGGGGAATTCTCCTTGTGCTATAGTGTGCTTTAAAAAAACATTTTTTCTAGGGACAGAAAACTCTAGGTAGGGAGAGTGTCAGTGTCTTTTACTGTGCGAGTCCTTGTTTCTAGGGACAAAGAAGGAAAGTGAGGGGAATTCTCCTTGTGCTATAGTGTGCTTTAAAAAAACATTTTTTCTAGGGACAGAAAACTCTAGGTAGGGAGAGTGTCAGTTTCTTTCACTGTGCGAGTCCTTGTTTCTAGGGACAAAGAAGGAAAGTGAGGGGAATTCTCCTTGTGCTATAGTGTGCTTTAAAAAAACATTTTTTCTAGGGACAGAAAACTCTAGGTAGGGAGAGTGTCAGTTTCTTTCACTGTGCGAGTCCTTGTTTCTAGGGACAAAGAAGGAAAGTGAGGGGAATTCTCCTTGTGCTATAGTGTGCTTTAAAAAAACATTTTTTCTAGGGACAGAAAACTCTAGGTAGGGAGAGTGTCAGTTTCTTTCACTGTGCGAGTCCTTGTTTCTAGGGACAAAGAAGGAAAGTGAGGGGAATTCTCCTTGTGCTATAGTGTGCTTTAAAAAAACATTTTTTCTAGGGACAGAAAACTCTAGGTAGGGAGAGTGTCAGTTTCTTTCACTGTGCGAGTCCTTGTTTCTAGGGACAAAGAAGGAAAGTGAGGGGAATTCTCCTTGTGCTATAGTGTGCTTTAAAAAAACATTTTTTCTAGGGACAGAAAACTCTAGGTAGGGAGAGTGTCAGTTTCTTTCACTGTGCGAGTCCTTGTTTCTAGGGACAAAGAAGGAAAGTGAGGGGAATTCTCCTTGTGCTATAGTGTGCTTTAAAAAAACATTTTTTCTAGGGACAGAAAACTCTAGGTAGGGAGAGTGTCAGTGTCTTTTACTGTGCGAGTCCTTGTTTCTAGGGACAAAGAAGGAAAGTGAGGGGAATTCTCCTTGTGCTATAGTGTGCTTTAAAAAAACATTTTTTCTAGGGACAGAAAACTCTAGGTAGGGAGAGTGTCAGTGTCTTTTACTGTGCGAGTCCTTGTTTCTAGGGACAAAGAAGGAAAGTGAGGGGAATTCTCCTTGTGCTATAGTGTGCTTTAAAAAAACATTTTTTCTAGGGACAGAAAACTCTAGGTAGGGAGAGTGTCAGTTTCTTTCACTGTGCGAGTCCTTGTTTCTAGGGACAAAGAAGGAAAGTGAGGGGAATTCTCCTTGTGCTATAGTGTGCTTTAAAAAAACATTTTTTCTAGGGACAGAAAACTCTAGGTAGGGAGAGTGTCAGTTTCTTTCACTGTGTGAGTCCTTGTTTCTAGGGACAAAGAAGGAAAGTGAGGGGAATTCTCCTTGTGCTATAGTGTGCTTTAAAAAAACATTTTTTCTAGGGACAGAAAACTCTAGGTAGGGAGAGTGTCAGTTTCTTTCACTGTGCGAGTCCTTGTTTCTAGGGACAAAGAAGGAAAGTGAGGGGAATTCTCCTTGTGCTATAGTGTGCTTTAAAAAAACATTTTTTCTAGGGACAGAAAACTCTAGGTAGGGAGAGTGTCAGTTTCTTTCACTGTGTGAGTCCTTGTTTCTAGGGACAAAGAAGGAAAGTGAGGGGAATTCTCCTTGTGCTATAGTGTGCTTTAAAAAAACATTTTTTCTAGGGACAGAAAACTCTAGGTAGGGAGAGTGTCAGTGTCTTTTACTGTGCGAGTCCTTGTTTCTAGGGACAAAGAAGGAAAGTGAGGGGAATTCTCCTTGTGCTATAGTGTGCTTTAAAAAAACATTTTTTCTAGGGACAGAAAACTCTAGGTAGGGAGAGTGTCAGTTTCTTTCACTGTGCGAGTCCTTGTTTCTAGGGACAAAGAAGGAAAGTGAGGGGAATTCTCCTTGTGCTATAGTGTGCTTTAAAAAAACATTTTTTCTAGGGACAGAAAACTCTAGGTAGGGAGAGTGTCAGTTTCTTTCGCTGTGCGAGTCCTTGTTTCTAGGGACAAAGAAGGAAAGTGAGGGGAATTCTCCTTGTGCTATAGTGTGCTTTAAAAAAACATTTTTTCTAGGGACAGAAAACTCTAGGTAGGGAGAGTGTCAGTGTCTTTTACTGTGCGAGTCCTTGTTTCTAGGGACAAAGAAGGAAAGTGAGGGGAATTCTCCTTGTGCTATAGTGTGCTTTAAAGAAACATTTTTTCTAGGGACAGAAAACTCTAGGTAGGGAGAGTGTCAGTGTCTTTTACTGTGCGAGTCCTTGTTTCTAGGGACAAAGAAGGAAAGTGAGGGGAATTCTCCTTGTGCTATAGTGTGCTTTAAAAAAACATTTTTTCTAGGGACAGAAAACTCTAGGTAGGGAGAGTGTCAGTTTCTTTCACTGTGCGAGTCCTTGTTTCTAGGGACAAAGAAGGAAAGTGAGGGGAATTCTCCTTGTGCTATAGTGTGCTTTAAAAAAACATTTTTTCTAGGGACAGAAAACTCTAGGTAGGGAGAGTGTCAGTTTCTTTCACTGTGCGAGTCCTTGTTTCTAGGGACAAAGAAGGAAAGTGAGGGGAATTCTCCTTGTGCTATAGTGTGCTTTAAAAAAACATTTTTTCTAGGGTCAGAAAACTCTAGGTAGGGAGAGTGTCAGTTTCTTTCACTGTGCGAGTCCTTGTTTCTAGGGACAAAGAAGGAAAGTGAGGGGAATTCTCCTTGTGCTATAGTGTGCTTTAAAAAAACATTTTTTCTAGGGACAGAAAACTCTAGGTAGGGAGAGTGTCAGTTTCTTTCACTGTGCGAGTCCTTGTTTCTAGGGACAAAGAAGGAAAGTGAGGGGAATTCTCCTTGTGCTATAGTGTGCTTTAAAAAAACATTTTTTCTAGGGACAGAAAACTCTAGGTAGGGAGAGTGTCAGTTTCTTTCACTGTGTGAGTCCTTGTTTCTAGGGACAAAGAAGGAAAGTGAGGGGAATTCTCCTTGTGCTATAGTGTGCTTTAAAAAAACATTTTTTCTAGGGACAGAAAACTCTAGGTAGGGAGAGTGTCAGTTTCTTTCACTGTGCGAGTCCTTGTTTCTAGGGACAAAGAAGGAAAGTGAGGGGAATTCTCCTTGTGCTATAGTGTGCTTTAAAAAAACATTTTTTCTAGGGACAGAAAACTCTAGGTAGGGAGAGTGTCAGTTTCTTTCACTGTGCGAGTCCTTGTTTCTAGGGACAAAGAAGGAAAGTGAGGGGAATTCTCCTTGTGCTATAGTGTGCTTTAAAAAAACATTTTTTCTAGGGACAGAAAACTCTAGGTAGGGAGAGTGTCAGTGTCTTTTACTGTGCGAGTCCTTGTTTCTAGGGACAAAGAAGGAAAGTGAGGGGAATTCTCCTTGTGCTATAGTGTGCTTTAAAAAAACATTTTTTCTAGGGACAGAAAACTCTAGGTAGGGAGAGTGTCAGTGTCTTTTACTGTGCGAGTCCTTGTTTCTAGGGACAAAGAAGGAAAGTGAGGGGAATTCTCCTTGTGCTATAGTGTGCTTTAAAAAAACATTTTTTCTAGGGACAGAAAACTCTAGGTAGGGAGAGTGTCAGTTTCTTTCACTGTGCGAGTCCTTGTTTCTAGGGACAAAGAAGGAAAGTGAGGGGAATTCTCCTTGTGCTATAGTGTGCTTTAAAAAAACATTTTTTCTAGGGACAGAAAACTCTAGGTAGGGAGAGTGTCAGTTTCTTTCACTGTGTGAGTCCTTGTTTCTAGGGACAAAGAAGGAAAGTGAGGGGAATTCTCCTTGTGCTATAGTGTGCTTTAAAAAAACATTTTTTCTAGGGACAGAAAACTCTAGGTAGGGAGAGTGTCAGTTTCTTTCACTGTGCGAGTCCTTGTTTCTAGGGACAAAGAAGGAAAGTGAGGGGAATTCTCCTTGTGCTATAGTGTGCTTTAAAAAAACATTTTTTCTAGGGACAGAAAACTCTAGGTAGGGAGAGTGTCAGTTTCTTTCACTGTGCGAGTCCTTGTTTCTAGGGACAAAGAAGGAAAGTGAGGGGAATTCTCCTTGTGCTATAGTGTGCTTTAAAAAAACATTTTTTCTAGGGACAGAAAACTCTAGGTAGGGAGAGTGTCAGTTTCTTTCACTGTGCGAGTCCTTGTTTCTAGGGACAAAGAAGGAAAGTGAGGGGAATTCTCCTTGTGCTATAGTGTGCTTTAAAAAAACATTTTTTCTAGGGACAGAAAACTCTAGGTAGGGAGAGTGTCAGTGTCTTTTACTGTGCGAGTCCTTGTTTCTAGGGACAAAGAAGGAAAGTGAGGGGAATTCTCCTTGTGCTATAGTGTGCTTTAAAGAAACATTTTTTCTAGGGACAGAAAACTCTAGGTAGGGAGAGTGTCAGTGTCTTTTACTGTGCGAGTCCTTGTTTCTAGGGACAAAGAAGGAAAGTGAGGGGAATTCTCCTTGTGCTATAGTGTGCTTTAAAAAAACATTTTTTCTAGGGACAGAAAACTCTAGGTAGGGAGAGTGTCAGTTTCTTTCACTGTGCGAGTCCTTGTTTCTAGGGACAAAGAAGGAAAGTGAGGGGAATTCTCCTTGTGCTATAGTGTGCTTTAAAAAAACATTTTTTCTAGGGACAGAAAACTCTAGGTAGGGAGAGTGTCAGTTTCTTTCACTGTGCGAGTCCTTGTTTCTAGGGACAAAGAAGGAAAGTGAGGGGAATTCTCCTTGTGCTATAGTGTGCTTTAAAAAAACATTTTTTCTAGGGTCAGAAAACTCTAGGTAGGGAGAGTGTCAGTTTCTTTCACTGTGCGAGTCCTTGTTTCTAGGGACAAAGAAGGAAAGTGAGGGGAATTCTCCTTGTGCTATAGTGTGCTTTAAAAAAACATTTTTTCTAGGGACAGAAAACTCTAGGTAGGGAGAGTGTCAGTTTCTTTCACTGTGCGAGTCCTTGTTTCTAGGGACAAAGAAGGAAAGTGAGGGGAATTCTCCTTGTGCTATAGTGTGCTTTAAAAAAACATTTTTTCTAGGGACAGAAAACTCTAGGTAGGGAGAGTGTCAGTTTCTTTCACTGTGCGAGTCCTTGTTTCTAGGGACAAAGAAGGAAAGTGAGGGGAATTCTCCTTGTGCTATAGTGTGCTTTAAAAAAACATTTTTTCTAGGGACAGAAAACTCTAGGTAGGGAGAGTGTCAGTGTCTTTTACTGTGCGAGTCCTTGTTTCTAGGGACAAAGAAGGAAAGTGAGGGGAATTCTCCTTGTGCTATAGTGTGCTTTAAAAAAACATTTTTTCTAGGGACAGAAAACTCTAGGTAGGGAGAGTGTCAGTGTCTTTTACTGTGCGAGTCCTTGTTTCTAGGGACAAAGAAGGAAAGTGAGGGGAATTCTCCTTGTGCTATAGTGTGCTTTAAAAAAACATTTTTTCTAGGGACAGAAAACTCTAGGTAGGGAGAGTGTCAGTTTCTTTCACTGTGCGAGTCCTTGTTTCTAGGGACAAAGAAGGAAAGTGAGGGGAATTCTCCTTGTGCTATAGTGTGCTTTAAAAAAACATTTTTTCTAGGGACAGAAAACTCTAGGTAGGGAGAGTGTCAGTTTCTTTCACTGTGCGAGTCCTTGTTTCTAGGGACAAAGAAGGAAAGTGAGGGGAATTCTCCTTGTGCTATAGTGTGCTTTAAAAAAACATTTTTTCTAGGGACAGAAAACTCTAGGTAGGGAGAGTGTCAGTTTCTTTCACTGTGCGAGTCCTTGTTTCTAGGGACAAAGAAGGAAAGTGAGGGGAATTCTCCTTGTGCTATAGTGTGCTTTAAAAAAACATTTTTTCTAGGGACAGAAAACTCTAGGTAGGGAGAGTGTCAGTTTCTTTCACTGTGCGAGTCCTTGTTTCTAGGGACAAAGAAGGAAAGTGAGGGGAATTCTCCTTGTGCTATAGTGTGCTTTAAAAAAACATTTTTTCTAGGGACAGAAAACTCTAGGTAGGGAGAGTGTCAGTTTCTTTCACTGTGCGAGTCCTTGTTTCTAGGGACAAAGAAGGAAAGTGAGGGGAATTCTCCTTGTGCTATAGTGTGCTTTAAAAAAACATTTTTTCTAGGGACAGAAAACTCTAGGTAGGGAGAGTGTCAGTTTCTTTCACTGTGCGAGTCCTTGTTTCTAGGGACAAAGAAGGAAAGTGAGGGGAATTCTCCTTGTGCTATAGTGTGCTTTAAAAAAACATTTTTTCTAGGGACAGAAAACTCTAGGTAGGGAGAGTGTCAGTTTCTTTCACTGTGCGAGTCCTTGTTTCTAGGGACAAAGAAGGAAAGTGAGGGGAATTCTCCTTGTGCTATAGTGTGCTTTAAAAAAACATTTTTTCTAGGGACAGAAAACTCTAGGTAGGGAGAGTGTCAGTTTCTTTCACTGTGCGAGTCCTTGTTTCTAGGGACAAAGAAGGAAAGTGAGGGGAATTCTCCTTGTGCTATAGTGTGCTTTAAAAAAACATTTTTTCTAGGGACAGAAAACTCTAGGTAGGGAGAGTGTCAGTTTCTTTCACTGTGCGAGTCCTTGTTTCTAGGGACAAAGAAGGAAAGTGAGGGGAATTCTCCTTGTGCTATAGTGTGCTTTAAAAAAACATTTTTTCTAGGGACAGAAAACTCTACGTAGGGAGAGTGTCAGTTTCTTTCACTGTGCGAGTCCTTGTTTCTAGGGACAAAGAAGGAAAGTGAGGGGAATTCTCCTTGTGCTATAGTGTGCTTTAAAAAAACATTTTTTCTAGGGACAGAAAACTCTAGGTAGGGAGAGTGTCAGTTTCTTTCACTGTGCGAGTCCTTGTTTCTAGGGACAAAGAAGGAAAGTGAGGGGAATTCTCCTTGTGCTATAGTGTGCTTTAAAAAAACATTTTTTCTAGGGACAGAAAACTCTAGGTAGGGAGAGTGTCAGTTTCTTTCACTGTGCGAGTCCTTGTTTCTAGGGACAAAGAAGGAAAGTGAGGGGAATTCTCCTTGTGCTATAGTGTGCTTTAAAAAAACATTTTTTCTAGGGACAGAAAACTCTAGGTAGGGAGAGTGTCAGTTTCTTTCACTGTGCGAGTCCTTGTTTCTAGGGACAAAGAAGGAAAGTGAGGGGAATTCTCCTTGTGCTATAGTGTGCTTTAAAAAAACATTTTTTCTAGGGACAGAAAACTCTAGGTAGGGAGAGTGTCAGTTTCTTTCACTGTGCGAGTCCTTGTTTCTAGGGACAAAGAAGGAAAGTGAGGGGAATTCTCCTTGTGCTATAGTGTGCTTTAAAAAAACATTTTTTCTAGGGACAGAAAACTCTAGGTAGGGAGAGTGTCAGTGTCTTTTACTGTGCGAGTCCTTGTTTCTAGGGACAAAGAAGGAAAGTGAGGGGAATTCTCCTTGTGCTATAGTGTGCTTTAAAAAAACATTTTTTCTAGGGACAGAAAACTCTAGGTAGGGAGAGTGTCAGTGTCTTTTACTGTGCGAGTCCTTGTTTCTAGTGACAAAGAAGGAAAGTGAGGGGAATTCTCCTTGTGCTATAGTGTGCTAAAGCATTCCTCATCAACCATCTTTGAAATCCTTGTTTTTTGGACAGTCAGGGAAATTGTCGTTGTGCTATTCTGTGCAAAAGCAATCATCCTCAACCATATTTAGAAATCCTTAAGTAAAAGGACAGAGAAGGACACCTGAAGGTAGCCCTTATTGCTTTTTTCCCATCTCCCTGCAGGCCATCTATTAGAATGTCTGGAAGGCAAACAAGGAGAGGCAGACAGTCAGGAGGCAATAAAAGAGGGCAAGCAGGCTCTGTGTCTGGGGGCAACAGTGCTGGTCGTGGACGCGGTGCATTGTCATCAGCACATGGCCATGGGACACGCTTGTCCTTCTTTTCGGCAGCTGGACATGTTGAGCCACATCATGCCGAAGACTTGGTAGAGTGGATGACCAAGCCCTCCTCCTCCTCCTCATCCTCTCTCACCCAGGCTCAGGGTACTGGCAAAGCAGCTGCCAAAGCGTCCTCTTCCCTGGTATCAATGTCAGACTCATCATCAGTCACTCCTTCCCTAGACCCACCATGTCCTCCTCCTGAGGAGTCCCCCGAACTGTTTGAGCACAGTGTTGGGTACATGCTCCAGGAGGATGCCCAGCGTTTCGAAGGGTCTGATGATGAAACCCAGCTACAGGAAGGCAGTAGCGTGAGAGCAGACAGAGGGGATGCTCAAGAAGGGAGCCAATCTGGCAGTATGCTGCAGCTGCTGGAACATGACTGCCAGATTGGTGTCCTTCTTGAGCATCCCCTCTGTCTGCTCTCACGCTACTGCCTTCCTGTAGCTGGGTTTCATCATCAGACCCTTCGAAACGCTGGGAGGGGATGATGAGGTCACTGACTCCACGTGGGTGCCTAATAGGAGAGAGGAGGAGGAGGAGGATGAGGAGGAGGCACATCTCCAACGAGGCAGGATGCCTTTGGTGGCCAGCGTAAGGGCAGTACACCGACGGAATCACACCGCAGAGCTCCGCCTGTGCAGGGCGCTGCCTCTGCCCGTCATTCAAAAAGTTCCTTGGTGTGGGCCTTTTTTGAGGCTAGTGCATCAGATCGCACAGCTGCTGTTTGCAACATATGTCTCAAGCGTATATCGCGTGGCCAAAACATCAGCCGCTTGGGTACCACATGCCTGACCAGACATATGTTGACCTGCCATGCAGCTCGTTGGCAAGCCTACCTCAAAGACCCACACCAAAGAACAAAGCGGACCTCTCCTTGCACCGCATCAGCTGGGATCTCCAACCCCACTATAACTTCAGTCCTCTCTGAAACATGCACTGAGAGGAATGAAGGTGTAGAATTAGGTGTGTCACAGCCAAGTACTTGCGGCCACTCTGCTAGCAGTACACCGACGTCCGATTCTAGCAGGCAAATTTCCCTGCCCCAGCTGCTGGACCGTCGAAAGAAGTTCACTCCCAGCCATCCACATGCCCAGCGGTTGAATGCTAGCTTGGCTAAATTGATAGCGCTTCAACTGCTGCCTTTTCAGTTGGTAGACTCGGCCCCCTTCCGTGAGTTTGTGCAATGTGCGGTTCCTCAGTGGCAGGTTCCCAAACGCCACTTTTTCTCACAGAAGGCTATTCCGGCTCTCTACCGGCATGTGGAAGGCAATGTCTTGGCCTCGCTGGACAGGGCGGTCAGCGGTAAGGTGCATATTACCGCTGACTCATGGTCCAGCAGGCATGGACAGGGACGTTACCTTTCTTTCACGGCCCATTGGGTCACTCTTTTGGCAGCTGGGAAGGATGCAGGACAAGGTGCAGTAGTGTTGGAGGTTGTTCCACCGCCATGCCTCCAAAATGCTACTACTGGTTGTGACACACCTCTCTCCTCCACCCCCTCCTCTTCTTCTTCCTCCATGGCCTCTTCCTGTGGTTTGTCCTATGAACCAGCGGTGCTCCGTAGCCATTCACGGGGCTACGCAAGTACGCAGGCAAAAAGATGCCATGCCGTGCTTGCGCTGGTGTGTTTGGGGGACAGAAGCCACACTGGGGCAGAGGTCCTGTCTGCTCTGCAGGGCCAGGCCGAGAGGTGGTTGACGCCACGCCAGCTTAAGCCAGGAATGGTGGTTTGCGACAATGGCACCAACCTCCTCTCCGCCCTCCGACAGGGACAACTGACCCATGTGCCCTGTGTGGCTCACGTCCTTAACCTGGTGGTGCAGCGGTTCTTGGGCAGGTACCCGGGCTTACAGGATGTCCTGAGGCAGGCCAGGAAAGTCTGTGTGCATTTCCGCAGATCTTATAATGCCAGTGTTCGCCTGGCTGAGCTGCAAAAGGAGTTGAACCTGCCCAAGAACCGCCTTATATGTGACATGCCCACCAGGTGGAACTCAACGTTGGCCATGCTGCAGCGGCTGCACACGCAGCAGAGGGCCATCAATGAGTACCTGTGCGACTACGGCACCAGGACAGGGTCAGGGGAGCTTGGTTTTTTTTCTCCACGCCAGTGGGGCATGATCAGGGATGCATGCACTGTCCTGGCACCATTTGAGGAGGCCACGAGGATGGTGAGCAGTGACAGTGCATGTATCAGTGACACTGTACCTCTTGTCCACCTGTTGGAGCACACGCTGCGTGGAATAATGGACAGGGCACTTGAGGCAGAACAGAGGCAGGAAGAGGAGGACTTCCTTGCCTCTCAAGGCCCCCTTTACCCAGACAGTGTTCCTTCTGTCCCACCCATCGCACAGGAAGAGGAGGAGGAGGAGGAGGAGGATTGTGTCAGCATGGAGGTGGAGGCTGGCACTCAGCATCATCAGCAGCAGTCTTTTAGGGATGATTTACAGTCCCAAGAAACCAGTGGACTTGTACGTGGCTGGGAGGAGGTGGCTGCGGATCATGTCGTCCTTAGTGACCCAGAGGACTCCGGAGCGAATGCCTCAGCAAACCTACGCTGCATGGCCTCCCTGATCCTGCAAAGTCTGCGGAAGGATCCTCGTATTCTTCGGATCAAGGAGAGGGACCATTACTGGCTGGCCACTCTCCTTGATCCACGGTACAAGGGTAAGGTTGCGGACCTTATGTTACCTTCGCAGAGGGAGCAGAGGATGAGACAACTCCGGGAGGCCTTGCAGAAAGGTCTGTGCAACGCGTTCCCAGAGACTGGGAGGTTACAAACTCCTGGTCCTGGACAACGAGTTGCTGAGGCTTCGGCCAGTCAAAGAAGGAGCGGTGGGGAAGGTGGCCGTCTGACCGATGCGTTCAGACAATTCTTTAGTCCGCAGCCCCAAAGTATGATCGGTTCCAGCAACCATCGCCAGCGTCTGATAAACATGGTGCAGGAATATCTAGGGGCAAGGTCAGACTTGGACACCTTCCCCACCGAAAATCCTCTGGCTTACTGGGTCTTGAGGATGGATCACTGGCCAGAGCTTGCACAGTATGCAATTGAGCTACTGGCCTGTCCTGCATCCAGCGTTCTTTCGGAACGCACATTCAGTGCTGCTGGAGGATTTGTCACGGATCACAGGGTGCGCCTGTCCACCGACTCGGTTGATCGACTGACTTTCATCAAGATGAACCAGTCTTGGATCACCACCAGCTACCACACACCTGATGCTGATATAACAGACTAATTGATTTTAACATGTCACATCCCTTCAAGACTGATGCTGATGCTGAGTGCCTGTGCTGTTATGTTGACTGGCTATCCTCCTCCTCCGAGTCCTCAATGATACGATTGATGATGATAGCTTGGAAGATCATTTTTGTTTATGGGTGCCGCCACCAGTGGCTAAGGCCCAATTTTTCAGCCCCTGTTTTACAGGGGCGTGTAATTACAATTTTTTTAGCAATAATTTGCCATAGGGCTCATTGCTGTGCTCCAAGTACAGTATCTGTGAGGGGTTGGAGTGTTGTGGCACCAGTGCCTAAGGCCCAATTTTTCAGCCCCTGTTTAAAAGGGGCGTGTCATTACAATTTTTGAAGCAATACTTTGCAACAGGGCTCATTGCTGTGCTCCAAGTACAGTATCTGTGAGGGGTTGTAGTGTTGTGCCACCAGTGCCTAAGGCCCAATTTTTCAGCCCCTGTTTAACAGGGGCGTGTCATTACAATTTTTGAAGCAATACTTTGCAACAGGGCTCATTGCTGTGCTCCAAGTACAGTATCTGTGAGGGGTTGTAGTGTTGTGCCACCAGTGCCTAAGGCCCAATTTTTCAGCCCCTGTTTAACAGGGGCGTGTCATTACAATTTTTGAAGCAATACTTTGCAACAGGGCTCATTGCTGTGCTCCAAGTACAGTATCTGTGAGGGGTTGTAGTGTTGTGCCACCAGTGCCTAAGGCCCAATTTTTCAGCCCCTGTTCAACAGGGGCATGCAATTACAATTCTTGATCTAATAATTCACAGCAGGGCCCATTGCTGCACCCACCAAGAGTAACTCTGAGGGCTTACAGTGTTGTGGCAACACCACCACCACCACCACGAAAGGCCCAATTTTTCAGCCCCTGTTCAAAAGGGGCATGTAATTACAATTCTTGATCTAATAATTCACAGCAGGGCCCATTCCTGCACCCACCAAGAGTAACTCTGAGGGCTTACAGTGTTGTGGCAACACCACCACCACCACCACCACCACAAAAGGCCCAATTTTTCAGCCCCTGTTCAACAGGGGCATGCAATTACAATTCTTGATCTAATAATTCACAGCAGGGCCCATTGCTGCACCCACCAAGAGTAACTGTCAGGGCTTACAGTGTTGTGGCACCAGCACCACCATGAAAGGCCCAATTTTTACTACCACTGTTCAACAATTATATGTAATTAAAATTCCTGATATAATAGTTGACAGCAGGGCGTTCCAGCACCAACCAAGAGTAACTGTGAGTGCTTACAGTGTTGTGCCAACACCAACAACTAAGGGGCCTATTTCTGCAGAGTATATACGGCAGGTCCCTACTTTCAAACATCCAACTTACAAACGACTCCTACTTGCAAACGCAAGAAGACAACAGGAAGTGAGAGGAAATCTACCACTAGGAAGGAAAATTCTCTCCTGTAAGAATAAATATGGGAGAAAGGTGTCTCCTCTGTACTGATGCTTTATCAGCAATCCTTGTTTCAAGAAAAACACCACATTTCAAAAACAGTTGTCATTGGGACGGAAAGTGAGGTGAAATGTTCTGAACAGGGGCACAGACAGCAAAACAAATGTTACAGGGGTGATAACCCTTACCTATGTTTTCCAAAAAGTTTAAAAATAGATTTTTGGGCTGGAGCTACACTTCAACAATGTACCTGTTCAAAATTACAAACACATTCTACATAAGAACAAACCTACAGTCCCTGTCTTGTATGCACCGCCTGTATACGGCTGTTCAGAGTATATAGGGCCTTTTTTATTTTATGTGCGGGGTTCCCCTTAATATCCATACAAGACCCAAAGGGGCTGGTAATGGGCTGGGGTAGGGGGGGGGTCATGGGGTAGCTATGCCATTTTTCTTAAAGATTTTCATCCATATTACCGGGACCAGACATTACATTAAAGCCGCAAGCAGTTTTAAATGGCTTTTTTTTCCTTTAGAAGTGTCATTTTGTGCAGGGACAGTTCTAAACACGGGAAACACGTGGCACTTCACAGGCATACTTTAGACACCCCCCAGGTACGATATTTAAAGGAATATTTGACTTTTTTTTTTCACTTTATGCATCATTAAAATGACTGCTCCCGAAAAACGACCGTTTTTAAAACTTCTTTTTGCATTGATACATGTCCCCTGGTGCAGAACCCGGGTTCCCAAACCCTTTTTAGGACAATAACATGCATAATAGTTGTTATAATTAGCACTTTAGAATTCGAACGTTCGCATCCATTGTATTTAATAGGGTTCTAATGTTCGTACGAACTTTCGGTCCGTTCGCGGGTTCTGGTGCGAACCGAACCCGGGGGTGTTCGGCTCATCACTAGTGTTCTCATACCAATACCACAGGCAGGGAGCTGCTTTATTTTCACTTAGTGTACTGTGTATTTTGCACAGCATGCACCTAAAGGTACCTGAATACAATTGGTGGTGTTCTCATACCATTACCACAGGCAGGGAGCTGCTGTATTTTCACTTAGTGTACTGTGTCCTTTGCACAGCGTGCACCTAAAGGTACCTGAATACAATTGGTGGTGTTCTCATACCAATACCACAGGCAGGGAGCTGCTTTATTTTCACTTAGTGTACTGTGTCCTTTGCACAGCGTGTACCTAAAGGTACCTGAATACAATTGGTGGTGTTCTCATACCAATAGCACAGGCAGGGACCTGCTTTATTTTCACTTAGTGTACTGTGTCCTTTGCACAGCATGCACCTAAAGGTACCTGAATACAATTGGTGGTGTTCTCAAACCAATACCACAGGCAGGGAGCTGCATTATTTTCAATTAGTGTACTGTGTCCTTTGCACAGAATGCACCTAAAGGTACCTGAATACAATTGGTGGTGTTCTCATACCAATACCACAGGCGGGGGGGGGGGGTACCCATGCCATTTTTCTCAATGATTTTTATCCGTATTGCCGGGACCAGACATTACATTAAAGCCGCAAGCAGTTTTAAATGACTTTTTTTTCTTTAGAAATGTCATTTTGTGCAGGGACAGTTCTAAACACGTGGAAATACGTGCCACTTTACAGGCATACTATAGACACCCCCCAGGTACGATATTTAAAGGAATATTTCACCTTTTTTTTCACTTTAAGCATCATTAAAATCACTGCTCCCGAAAAAACGGCCGTTTTTAAAACTTTTTTTTTGCATTGATACATGTACCCTGGGGCAGGACCCGGGCCCCCAAACCCTTTTTAGGACAATAACTTGCATATTAGCCTTTATAATTAGCACTTTTGATTTAGAACGTTCAAGTCCCATAGACTTTAACAGGGTTCTAAAGTTCACGCAAACTTTCGGTCCGAATCGGGGGGTGTTCGGCTCACCCCTAGCAACAAGCAATGGAAGTGTCCATAACCAAGCAAGGTGCAGGGCAAGCTGTAATAAAAGTATATTCCTTATTTAGACAGAGGTCAGAGCAGGCTGCAATCAGAGAGGTATTCTGTTATATAGAGGTCAGGGCAAGCTGCATTCAATACTCTATATCAAGACAAGAGGCCAGTAACAGAAGTAAATGGGGACAATGCATGGCTAGGCAAGGTACAGGGTGCACAAGGAAGGAGGCAATGTAGCTGAATGATATTACAAGCCCAGATACCTGAAAATGCTACAGCCAATCAAAATGGGGCAGGCTAGACAGACAGAGTCAACCCACTGACTAGAAACAGGGACACCATACGGAAACTGTGGCACCATTGGCAAATAGGAGTGGGGGGCATTGCTGCCAGAGCCTGGGCCTGTTGCCTGGAAACTGCCAATGCTCAAGCTAGGGAAGGAAGAACAGTTGAGCAGAAGCTGTGGAGGTGAAACAGCAGGAGCAGATGCAGGGAGAGGCATAGGAGTGTGTCTCACACTCCTAACAGGAAATAGCTTATTATAAATCTTTCCACTGTCCATTTTTTAGCCAGAAAACTTTTTTTGAACATGCCATCTCTGTGGGGGCCAAAGTATCCCTCTATCTTGAAAAAATTCCCCTACTCACCCTATGAACCTTTGGGTAGATACAGGTAATGATATAATGAATATGGAGGAATTGTCTTCAGATGATAACAATACAAAAAACAAGATTGACCTGTTTGCCTGTGGAACCTCTGATTTCTTCTGCAGTTGAGAGTCACTCACTCACTACCCCTCATCCCTTTCCTGGCAAGCCAAACTGCATGCTCAGATAAGGGTTTGGTATTTTTTTTTGGGGGGGGGGCCAGACTGTTTTGTTGTTTTTGCATGGGTCCCCCCTTCAAATCTACTTTTTTAGGGGGGTACTTATTTTTTTTTCTCATGGGTCCCTTCTTACAATCCATACCAAACCCTCATCTTGGATAAGGGTCTGATATGTATGTTGGTGAAAATTCAGACTGCTTTTTTTTTCCTGAAATTTCACTTTTTCTTTAGTACATCTTTTAGGTGCACCATTTCACTGGAAGGTTTAAGGTATCCCCAAGAATGTTAATTAACGTAATTGTGCATTTAAATGTTCACTTTAAGCCTTATTAAAAGAGATGCTCCCCAGTGACCGTTATTTTCTCTTCTTTTATTTTTTTGTATTGATACATGTTCCCTGATTGTGCCCAACTCCACATGTCCTTAGTTTGATGATCATCTGCCTATTGTCCTTGAGAATGAGGGGAATTGATTTTTAAAATTCGTCTTCCATTGAACTCAATGTGGTTCACATTAAGGTTGCAATTTGTGGATTTTGGACATGTTCACTGTATGCGACTGCCAATGGAACTCAATCAGATTTGCCCATCAGTACCATTTCAGATTCTAGGGACATGATTAACACCTCATTCTGGTGAATTGTGAGAATACATACTTCCTCTTCCCTTTTACTTTTGTCCTCTCACTTTTATTTTTGCACTTTATTTTAACTATTAACTATTAAATTCATTCTTCTTCTGTTATTCATATGAAATGTTCTTTTTGTGTTGTTGGTGTGCTCTAAGAACCTACTATATTTGGACTTCTATAAGTTTATAATGGCTCTCGTTATCTATATCTTTGGTGCTATAGACCATGGCTTTTTGACACCTTGGTACCTTACTTTTGTCTTTCTTTCTTTTAACTACACATTCCAAGGACTTTATTTTATTGCTGTGTATGTGACATATTGCACACTGGTACAAATAGATCCAAATAGAAAATGCTTGCCCTTTTTGCCATTGTATGTACGTGCTTCTGGTAGGTTGCAAATGTGCAGCACAGCATTGGTCTTATTTTGGGGAAACAATTGCAATTGCAGAAGAGGGTATAGTGGAATATTTTCTCTACAGGAGATCTATCCCTTATATACCTTTCATTAGGTATATTTTTAATTTTGAGGGTACACTGATTATTTGTTGAGGTGTAAAAAAAAGTATACTGAGTAAGTGACAATTACAAATGTCAAATATTTATATAGGGAAACATAACTGGTTTTGTCACTTTTTGAATTGAGCCCCAGCAACAGGAGTTTGCACCAGTAAAAAAAGTCAAGTGAGTCCCCTTTCAGTGGTATTCTGGGTGGAAAGGCCCTGGCATCAGGGCCAGATTAACATAGGGGCTATTGGAGCTGCAGCTCCAGGCCCATTACCTTAAGATAGGCAAATTTGCCCAAAAAAAGAATTATAAAAAAAAACAAAGATCAATTTTGCGGGTCGTGGCTCGGCGACCAGCGGTAAATTTGGGGAATATGTAGCTGTAGGCCCACTTCACCATTGGTCAAAATGTGGGGCTTCTATGACCTATGGTTCCTGAGATATGGGGCTCAATGGACAGTCTGTCAGAAGCTACATACAGAGCGGCCAGTTTAAATACAAGCTGACACACTCTGTTTGCAGCAGACTGAGAGGATGAGCTCACAGTGCATCTCCTCACTTCTTGTCAGAGGTACTGAGCTCATTGGACATCTTGGAGCCTGCAGAGTTTGACAGGCAGCACCGCCTGTCAAACTCGCCTATTGATTTCAATCGGGCCACTCTGCAACTACAAGCAAAACTCGCTCGCAGTAGCAGCATAGTTCTACTATGTAAAACTACCATTCAGCAATATAAAAACAAAAACCAGGAGGCGCCAGTAGCACCTCATGAATGCCTGTCAGCTGCTGCTATACCACTCGTTAAAAAGCAATCCACCACAGATCACTTTTCAGAGGGCAGTAAGCATTACCACAAATGTGAAAGAAACTTGAAACACATCATCCTTTTCACACTCACCACCAACCAGGTCACTCCTCAGCCACTTCCCATGTTAGCCACCTCCCTTCAACTTATATCACAGGTGACAATTTCCCAACACGCAGACGACAGACCCTACTCCAAAAGATATCACTCCCAGTTACTTCCCCCACCCGCTGATTGATATCCCTCCATGACCACCTCACACCCCCTTGCTGACAGACCTCTCTCCCCAGCCTGTCCCCACTCACCCTCTCACTTGCTGACCTGTGGAGGAGGGAATCACTCCGGCAGTGTTATTGTGTTCTACTAGTGGGGAGCCTTCCCTACCCACACAATACAATGATCAGTGTTACTAACCATAGCTGGCAGCACTGATTGTTTTGGGAAAAACCTGGCAGGCTGGTTGTACTCAAGTCGAATAATAGATTGACTTGTGTACAACCAGCTAGCACATACATAGATTGACTATGGCTGGTCTCTACTCTCGGAATGTTCTTCCCCTGGTTGGTTTTTCCATCTTGATGCTTTTGGGGTTAGCCGCCTCAGGTTCCGGGGCGGACTGACATTCCAGCCTACCTCCAGTTCCCTCAGTCCATGTCCAGACTCTGATTTGACTTGCAAATATGAGTGACCAATTTTTACTATTTTTATTTTTCTATAGTCTTTATTACATTTTTACATGATCACTCATCATATCTACTTTTAAACATCTTTAGACAATATCTCTGCATCTGCTCCTGAAGAGTAGCGCTACAGCTACGAAACGCGTCAAGCTAATAGATGCCTTCCCTGCTGTTCTTTTTATTCAAGATACCATGATTACGGTTCACTGGAATATATCTATATTTTACTTACTGTGGGAATACGTTGCACCTAGTCTGGTGTGTCATCATTATGTCATTACTGTGGCTCTAGGCCAATATGCTATCAGTGTGTCATTATGCTATTCTGTTAATGTATTACTATGTATCATGTCATGGAATAAAAGTTTTTTTTACTTTACTATGATGGTTACTACATGTCTTTGCATTTACTATATGGCACTATAGATGGCTCCACCACCAGACGGCATTATAGTACCATGCAATGCTATTTTCCTGGCTGCACGCTTCAATTTAAAGTCCCAAAAAAATTAGTTCCTTTATATCAACCTATCGGGGATGGAGGTACATCTAGCTGGCCTCACCCAAAAGTCCCAACCTCTTAGTTTCAATTCAATATGGCTGGTCTCTGCTTAATTGGCTTAATTTCAATCCATGTATGGCACGCTTAAACACTACGCAGTCCCTAAACATCATTCCACAAACCATTACATTTTTCCTTCCCAGATTCCTTCATCCTCCTCACCTGTACATAGTGCCCGCTGTCATACCCTCCACACTCCTCTCCTGCACATACTGCCAACTGTCTTTTTATCCACACTCCTCTTCTCTGCACACTCCTCTCCTGTACATACTGCCCCCATCATACCCTCCACACTCCTCTCCTGTACATGCTGCCAACTGTTTTTCTCTCCACACTCCTCTCCTCTGCACACTCCTCTCCTGTACATACTGCCCCTATCATACCCTCCACACTCCTCTCCTGTACATACTGCCCCCATCATACCCTCCACACTCCTCTCCTGTACATACTGCTCACTGGCATACCCTCCACCACACTCCTCTCCTGTACATAGTTCCCACTGTCAACCCTCCACACTCCTCTGCTGTGCATACTGCCCATTGTCATACCCCCCACACTCCTCTGCTGTGCATACTGCCCACTGTCATACCCCCCACACTCCTTTCCTGTACATAGTGCCCACTGTTATACCCTCCACATTCCTCTCTCTCACCTGCACATACTTCCCACTTTTATATCATCCATACTCCGCCCCTATGCCTCTTCAACTAAAGGAAATATTCTCAGTCCTCATATTTGTTCTGCCCATTATTAGTACTCATTTAATTTTGTGATTACTACTGTGATGTATAGAGGAACATAGGGGATGTCAGCTACTCTAAATATACCACTGGTAAAAAAAGTGTCCCTGAAAATATTTTTTTTTATGTTGACAACTATGCACTTGGACACTGCCCAAGGGCCACTGGGTTAGTAGGGGGCCCCATGAGAGGCTCCTGGGATCCTGTGATAATAAAGCGGTAGTAAGCTTCACTAACATTACTACTTTTTAGAGGCCCTGATGTAGGTTATGCCATAATGTACAAGTATGCACAGCATATTAGCACATTAGGGTATACTTACCTATCAGACTGAGCCCTCCAGCGCTGCGCTGTGATCAATCCAGCGGGTCCCGGGCGCTTCCATCTTCACCCGGTCTTCCTTCTGGGTTCTGTGCCTTCGTTCACTTGTCTTTGCCGGGCTGCGTTTCTGTCACTCCTACGCATGCTCATGCACATCATCTCTCTCTCATCCCCCTCTCTCTCTCATCCCCTCTCTCTCTCTCATCCTCCCTCCCTTACCCCTCACCCCCCTCTCATCCCCTTTCTCTCTCTCTCATCCTCCCTCCCTTACCCCTCACCCCACTCTCGTCCCCTTTCTCTCTCTCTCTCTCATCCTCCCTCTCTCTATTTAATTTAATTTGTTATAACAAAAAATTGTTTGCAGTTTTATTTTTTATAAAAAGCCCCACCAAAATCCTCATCACCAGGCCCATGATGTTCTTAATCTGGCCCTGCCTGGCTTGATTCTCACTCAAGTGCTCAAAAATGTTTACAGTCTTGGTTGATTTTAGAGTCAGTTAAATTAACTAATCTATAGTCACAACAGGACAATTATTCAAAAAGGTCACCGTTAGATAGATAGATAGATAGATAGATAGATAGATAGATAGATAGATAGTAGTGAGTTACCAAAGCATAAATAAATGAACGTTATGAGACAGTGTGAGACCCTGCTACTGTAATAATGTAGGAGAAAATGACATAGTATTCGCATTAATGGTTAATGCAAAGTTCCAGACTATTGTTTCTGAGCAGAGAAATCTGTGTTTTTGGTTTTCTCCGGATTCTGTAGTCCCAGGTGGGGGCCTGAAGCTTGAAGGTAAAAAGTATATTGGGTGGGACAGATGCTTCAATCCTGTGTCCAGAATTTACCAGGTACCTGCAGTCTGTGTGAGTTTATAGGGGTGCAGGGTCATTATATACTCAAGCCTGAGGATAACTCAGAGATCCCAGTTTGAAGACAGTTCCCATATCGGAGACAGAAGGTTTCACCCTGGGATCAGAGAAGCACCAGCCAGGAGTTAAGAGACAGAAGGTCTCACTCAGGTGTCAGGGGAGCCCCAGCCAGCAGCCAGGCAGGTGGTCTCATTCCAGGAGTTAGGTGGGCTACTGTTGGGGTGTCAGAAGAACGCCTATCTAGAGGCCAGAAGTGAGCCAGGAAAGCTGGGCAACACAGAGGGACTGGTAAGAAGAGCTGCATCTGTGCATATACCCCTAAGAGTACTGTAGGTGGCGCCTAATTAGTCTTCAGCTGGCTAACGGTGGGGCCTGATCTGTATGGCGGTGCTTGTGTTACCATCTTTTTAGACTGCATGCAGTGAATGTCTGTTGGGCTGCTAAGTAATGGGCAATCTCTACTGGCATTAAACTGCTGACAGTGGTGGGATAAGCACAGTTGATTCCACTCACCAATCTGGGCACACACAAATCTTGTTCTGAGTGCTTTGCTGCCTGCTGTCCTTCGGAATCTGATCCCCATGGCTCAGTCCTCACGATCAGATTCCCCTAAGGCTCTCTCTCTGGTGTAGGTACTCCACTCACAAGTCTGTAATGCTCTGGTCTGACACAGGAAAAATACTTTTAAGTGACTCAATCTTGGTACTCCGGTCTCTGCACAGACACCACAGGCAAAAGGTTCGGACTCTCTGGTTCTTCGCACTGCACTCCTAGACCTCCGCTCAATAGTCTAGGAAAAACTCTGAGTTCACTTCTCCTCTCCTGCAAGGTTTTCTGGGGCTTTATAGTTCACAGTCTGTCCATCCCATGGTATACCACTGCCCCCAAACTACATATCCCATGATCGGACGTGCCATTGAGGGGGCAAGGGGAAAAAGCGTCTGCACTCTCCTCTCTTCTCTCCTGTGTATCACTGGTGCTGCCAGGGGGAGGAGGGGGAAGGAGCGTGCAGACACACACAGGGGCAGGAGGGACAGGAGGGAGAGGGAAGAACCCAAGCTCTACTTCAGCCAGCGAGCACCTGGCTACATACAGACCACATTTCTCTATAATAACCAATATAGAATGGACCATCCCTCAGAAACAAACCAGCAGTGATGGAGAACAAGCAGAAATATTGACTTATGACACTTTAAGTCAAACTGTGATTGCAAAATAAATCCAAAAGCATAATATAAGTCATAGACTATGATAATGAGTCACCTGTTTACCCTGAATGATATCGGAGTTCAGGTTACAGTTAATAGACGTTTTTACAGCCGCGTTTTTTGCAGCTTAAAAACGCCTGTCCATGTTATTGTATGCATTTTTTTACCTTTTTTTTTTTTCGGGAAAAAAAACAAAACGTCAGAGCTCAAAAACGCAATTGCGGCTTTTTTTGCGTCTTTGCGCGTTTTTACGCTCTTTCGCGTGTTTTTTAGCGTTTTTTTGACGCTTCGCGTTTTTTTATGCCTAACGCCGACGCCGAGGAACGCACTGGTCCTGGGTTTTTTTTACAGCTTAAAAACGCCTATGCTATTTACAGCTCAAAAACACCTAGGTGGACATGAAGCTATAGACTAACATGGACAGGCGTTTTTAAGCTGTAAAACGATCAAAAACGCGGCTGTAAATACTTCCGTGGGCATGAGGTCTTAATGTTCTAGTTTTTTAATTGTGTACAAATTTGTCTCTATCAAAAAAAAAAAAACAAGTTGTATGTAGGAAACTGCAAAGTAGGTAACACAATTGCTAGCTGTAAATTTCTGTTGCCCAGAACACATTTTGCATTGTCAGTGGAAAGGCAAACCTACAGTATGTGTTTGTTTCTGGACAGAACCTACTAAAATGTATACCGTATATACTCGAGTATAAGCCGAGTTTTTCAGCAAATTTTTTTGTGCTGAAAATGCCCCCCTCGGCTTATACTCAAGTCAACATTTTGCACCTGATCTCCCGGACTTTGGGGACCCGGTAGCGGCCGGCCGTAGGTCCCCTGGATCCCAAACTTGACACACATGTAACACTACACTACAAGTGTGCAAAGTTTGTTGTCCAGGGGACCTACGGCCAGGGAGCACCGATTTTTCAAAGCCGGGCACCCCTTCCATATACTCCCATGTTAAACGTAAGTCTAGTCATGGACACAGTGAGGCATGAACACATTGAGGCACAGTGAGGCATGGACACAGTGAGGAATGGGCACAGTGAGGGATGGGCACAGTGAGGCATGGGCACAGTGAGGCACAGTCAGGCATGGACACAGTGAGGCATGGGCACAGTGAGGCATGGGCACAGTGAGGCATGGGCACAGTGAGTTAAAGTGAGGCACAGTGAGGCATGCAGATGGACACCCTAGGCTTATACTCGAGTCAATACGTTTTCCCATTTTTTTGTGGTAAAATTAGTTGCCTCGGCTTATATTCGGATCGGCTTATACTCAAGTATATACGGTATGTAAAAAATGCTACTAAAGTCAATTTTAGGTCTGTTTTATTCAACCATCCCCCACCGCCCTCACACTTGGCTAATTAAAAAAAAAAAAATCTTATACTCATCTTACGCATGTTCCAGGCTCTTGTTAAATCTGGTGAATAGGTGCCCTGACAACCTTCAGGAAGTGTCAGGGATGCACTGGCAATAGTACAGTTGAAGTTCTGAGGCGCACGCAAATGCGCAGGCACAGGCATGCATTCACCACTGACACTGGTGCCAAAAATTGCCCATATAAGGGGCAGCTGCCCTAGTAGGTTACTGTATGATCTGCAGCTGTTACCTGTGTTCCTGTTTCCTGTGTTAGACTCCTGTGATTTACCTGGCTTATCTCGACCACGCTTGAACTCTACCTGTCCTGACCTTGGTTTGCCTCTAGACTCCACTTACCTCTCGCTCATCTGCCTGATCTCGTGTTGCCAACCTCTGCCTGTATCCTGACCATGCTCTGTCTGCCATTTATGTCTTTATCTGATCATCCATTCCTGACCTGGCTTGTCTGACTCTGCATCCAGTTATATGTCTGTTCTGCATACTGCCTGGTTATGCTGGTCCTCCACCTGCTGTGTGCTGTCAGTCTTACTGCATTTGCTACTAGTTGCTGTCTACCCAGCCTGGGGTCTGCTGTTCCTGCTGCCATCTGCTGCTCCAGCTATATGGCTCAACTCTGGTGGCGCACCTGACACGCACCTCTGAGACCAACAGTAGATCTTACAGGCAATCATACCTCACTGCGCTCTTGTGTCCACTGTCACAACATCAGCGGCCCGTGAGCCGGGGCTGCTGTACAAGAGGTCTCCCTCTACACATCAGGCTCTGTCACAAGGTATGTGACAGTATCAGACAGAAACCTACTAGTGCAGCTGCTGCACTTACAGTTTATAGGCCATTTGGCGCCAGTGTCAGTGGCAAATGCACGCACACCTGCGCATGCGCATATGCTCATGCCTGTGCATCGCAAGACGGGCACCTGCAGGACAGCGGTTGTGAATTTGCGTGCGCCTCAGAACTTCAGCTGCACTATTGCCAGTGCGTCCCTGACAGGAAGTTTTTAGGCATAGTCACTGGCTGATTAGCTAGACACAGTCAATCAGTGGCTCTGCCTGAAAACACTTCCTGGATGGTGACATATAGTTACATAGTTACATAGTAACATAGTTACATAGTTACATAGTTACTCAGGTTGAAAAAAGACACAAGTCCATCCAGTTCAACCATAAAAAAAAAAAAAAAAAAAAAATATCGTACAATCCCATATACCCAATTCTATACCCACAGTTGATCCAGAGGAAGGCAAAAAACCACAGCAGAGCATGATCCAATTTGCTACAGCAGGGGAAAAAATTCCTTCCTGATCCTCCGAGAGGCAATCGGATATTCCCCGGATCAACTTTACCTATAAATGTCAGTACCCAGTTATATTATGTATGTAGCGGCCTCACCCCATCTCCTTTGTCTAGGGGTATGTCACACGACAGGGTGAGATGCGCTACGGCCCATGTCCTCCCCATAGCTGTGGGTGAGGTGAAGGCCAGCACCAGTATCTTCCTCGGGCCAATGTGTGTTGGTTATGAAACTCAGTCCTGCTATGCTGGCACCCTCCTTTGCTCCCATTAACCAGAGTCCACACACCGATCACAGTCCAACTCTTGCTTTATTGTAAGCTCCACAATAAACAGTGCTTCTGTAGCCAATCAGCCGAGAGACCCATTCGCTCCAACGAGTAAAGTGATGCGAGTGTAAAAAGAACAAACAGCCATTGCACAACACTGCCACCTGGTGACAGTGTCACGGTAATGACACTTGGTGAGGTCTTCATTCTTCCTGCGTCCCTACTCTAATTCTACCCCCAAAAAGTCTCTGTCCTTGATGTCTGAAAGAAGAGAGAACAAACAACAAAAACTGCTCTCATTCCTCCAAAGAGTAGGAAAAAAAACCAACCCAAATAAAAAAACAGGGTACTGTTCAGACGTTCTGGCAAAACTCTTCCAGAAAAAATTGCAGCTGAAGAACACACTCGTGAGTCTCTCCTCACAAGTAAAACCTTGGGTCAGGCAAGAACAATGGCTTCAGGTGCTTATCGAAAACCTCAATCGAATAGTCAATGTCCTCTCCATCTTTCCGGCAGATAAGCACCTTTTCCACGTGAACGTGACGCCCCAACATCCAGTCTGCTCTGCAGTCTCTGAACTTTTTCGACACTGGTGGCGAACAGGACAAGTATCGCCGGGCATGAGGCACTTTGAGTTTTTCCCAAACGAATTCGTCGTACCATCTCTGTCGCAGGACCTTCGTAAAGTAAGTCCCGAGGCAAGCAGGGATATTCCCATCCGTACTCACGGGCGACCTTCTGGGATAAAAGTCTTTGCAATCTGGCCAAAGGAGGCATGGCATCCCGCTCACCTTCTCCTGGTTGAACGATGGCCTCCGGGTGCCGAGGTACTTTCACCACCTCGGGCAGCTTCGCTCTTGGTGCCTGCAATGAAGCACTCTGCATCCCCGCTACCAAAACGGGTGATGTTGTGGAATGTGGAAGGAGCGCCGGAGGACTAGACTTCCTCGTAAGCTCCGGGCCTGCACCCGGGGCGTGCTGTCTCCTATAGACATAGGGGAATCCTGCGGTTCACGTAGCACGGGTAACGGGCGTTTGTCCCAACCCTTCCGGTGAAACAGTTCATCTATTTCCCCGTCATCTCCGCAGTCTGACAGCGACTCCAGGTCGGAGGTGTCACACATCTCGGCGGGAAGGTAGTCTTTAGTAGATGTGAAACTACCCTCCCTTGTGGGCTCCACCGACTGTGGACTCCCGACACCTCCAACCACCACCACAGTCCCAGCCCCTGGCTCACCTGAACCTTTTGAAGCACTGGGATGTCCAGGACTCTTCCTACCGGATCCGTCCAGGCCCGGCAAGCGACGGGGTGAAGCTCGACCACGACCACAGGAGGCCTGCACCAGGCCGATCTTCCTCTCCGGAGGTGGTAGCAGGGAGTCTGGGGTGACCGAAGCAGCATCCTCGGATTTTTCTCTCTCAGTCTCTGGTTGGGCAGTCACGTCGCCCTGGTCAGTGCGTACGGGGACCTCCGCAAAGGACTGGATCTCCCCTTCCGGAGTGGCGGTACCTGTGATGCAGTTGAGGCCTTACTGTGGATGATTCAACCTCAAACAGAAATTCTTTACACGCTTCACAACGCCCAAATGGCTTCAGTTGGACCACCAGTCCCGAGCATCCGGGACAGATCACGCCGAGGGCCTCCGTGTCTCTGCATGAGCACAGAGCCAACTGTCCTCGGGGCCTGAGTCTTATCCCCGCGTCTGTAAGGGGAGCAGCAAAAGCAGTCATCTTCGTGGGGTAGGGAACCGGAATCCACGGGGAGCTTGAGGCCATCCCGACTATCTGCTGCTCCATCACGCACTGACCACACGCCGGAGTCTCCACGTGTATCTCCTCACATGGCCAGACTCCTCCCATGACTTGCACGTTTTCACAGGCTTCCTTCAGTCTCCGCCCACGAATTGCGCAGTCACGGGGTGCCTCATGGCGCAGTGCAGCAAAAGTCCCCACATGTAGTACTTCACACGGCTGGACTTCTCCCTCTTCCCGCTCTTTCTGCATGGGCCTTTCCCGTCTTGGGGTCATTTCCACGACTTCGAGCACAGGGACGCACTTTGGCCAATCACATGGCCGACCTGCTCGGCACTCCTCCGGGCAGCAAAGTCCAGACACAGCCATTTCAAATTTCAAAGTCAATACACATTTCTTTTTTTTGTAAATTCTTTATTGAAGAGAAAAGGACATGCGGATACACATAGAGCTCACAGATGCTTATCAAAAAACAGCAAACATTCCCCACCCCCTCATGAGTATAGATATTACATTGGAGATATAAAGCCCGTTGTCAGGGGGGGGTCACAACAAGTGTCAGGCTTACAGGAGCTCTCCGCCCCCCGCACGGCCGTATTTTTGTGGCAAAAGCCGATTTAGATAAAAATAGAAACGTCAAGCCCGTGAGAAACAGGCTTGCACAGGCCAACACTCTAGTGTTGGTAATACAGAAAAAGCAAGGAAAGTAAGAGAAAAGAAAGCAAGGAGTGCAAGAATACAAGAGGGGAAGGGGCGGGGGGGTGAGAAAAAAAAAAAAAAAACACAACCTCAACCACCCCCACACCCGGGGGGTGGGGAGCAGGGTGCCTCCAGCCACAGCCTCCCCGCCTGGGGAGCAGTCATGTTCGATCCTCTCAGGTGGATCAAGCCATTAGGAGCCCGCATTCCTCCGAGAAGTAAAATTTGTGCCAGAAGTACCATGTTTTGGAGAATTTCTCACTTAGGCCTCTTTCCGTTGCTAACAAGTCCTCCATGTCATGGACAGCCTTCACTCTGCTCAACCAGCCCGCCACCGATGGAGGCTGAGTCTGCTTCCAATTCAGCGGGATGCAACCCTTTGCCGCATTGATCAGAAGCGGCAATATGGACTTTCTATAGCCCTTAGTTGGGATATTGTGGTGGTGCAGAAGGAAGAGCTCAGGTGACAACGGTAACTCTCTGTCCGTAAACTTTTGGACGATGCGGTGTACCGCAGACCAAAATGATTGTAAGATGCGGCATGACCAAAAGATGTGGAGGAGCGTACCAACCTCCTCCCCGCACCTCCAGCACATGTCCGTGCTCTGAGGGAACATCTTGTGTAACTTTTCCGGAGTGTAGTACCAACGGGACAGAAGCTTATATTCCATCTCCTGGTGCCTTGCACTGATAGAAGTTGTTTGAGCGAAGAGAAGGATTCGGTCTACCTGTTTCCCCGTAAGTTGTAGGCCCAGCTCCCGTTCCCACTTGGTAACATAAGGCGGCCTAAAGTCCGGAGAGGGAGAAACTAGGATTTGGTATATCAGGGATATTGCATGTCTCAACGGGGACAGGTCCAGGCATAACAACTCAAAAGGTGTCAGCTGCCGCCCATAAGCACTTGGAGAAGGCAACGTGTGGATGAAGTGGGCCAGCTGGACCTTTTGCCAGAATGAGAGCCCAGTCAGAGCAGGGTCCTCTAGGATTTGTCGTCGAGTATGCCATTGGTCGTTTGTGAGAAAGTGTCGCACTTGAGACCTGTCCACCGGTTTCAGCGCCAGGAAGCTAGGGTCGTTGAGACCCGGACTAAAAGCCGGGTTGCCCACAAGTGGGGTAAGCGGGGACGGGAGCGGTGCGATCGAATGACCACGGAAGGCCTTCCAAGCTGTCCTTATCGTCACCCCTACTGTGGGGTGATCAGAAATCTCCTTTGGCAGGGGAGGCTGGCACCAGGGCAACGATTCCAGGTGAGCCCCAGTCAAGGCTCGCTCAATCTGCACCCACTGCTTCAGAAGGCCGTGACGGCACCAATCCAAGGCACGCGTTAAATGACAAGCCTTGTGATAGAGAGTAACGTCCGGTAGGGCTACACCACCCTTCACCTTTGGCCGCCGGAGAATTTTCTGCGCCAACCGCGGGGGCTTCTGGGCCCACACAAACCGAATTAGCGATCTGTTAACCGCCTTCAGGAAGGACGCCGGCACCCGTATGGGTAATGCCTGAAAGTGGTATAACAGTCTAGGTAAGACATTCATCTTCACAATGCTACAACGGCCAAACCAGGAAAACAGGCCATGCTGCCACTCTTGCAGATCTTTTTTAACGGCCGTCAAAAGGGGAGGAAAGTTGAGGGAGAAAATCTCCTCCGTCCTGCTGGGTAACAAGATACCCAGATATTTGATATGGGACATAGCCCATTTGAAAGGAAAATCAACCCGGAGCAGGTCAGTTAAAGGAGGAGGTAAGGCGACCCCAAGTGCTTCCGATTTCTGATAGTTAATGCGAAACATTGACACCTCTTCGTATAGCTTCAGTTCCTTGAGTAAGTTCAGAGTGGACACAAGGGGGTTGGTCAGGAAGAAGAGCAAATCGTCTGCGAAAGCCGCGATCTTGGGGGACAGGGTGGCGTCCAGGCGTGGTCCCGTTATGTCCGGGTTGTCTCTAATGATACGCAGGAAAGGTTCTAGTGTGAGGACGAATATCAGAGGCGACAAAGGGCACCCCTGTCTCGTCCCATTCGCAATCTGAAACGGTGAGGAAAGGTGGCCATTCACCTTGACCTGGGCCGATGGGCAGGAATATATTGCCAACATCCAATTCATCATGCGTTCCTGCAGGCCAACCCAGCGGAGAGTTTCAAACAGGAAAGGCCAACTCACCCTGTCGAACGCCTTTTCGGCGTCCATCGAGAGGAGCAGCATAGGGGTTTTACGCGTCTTTGCAGCGTGGATCATGTTGATTGCCTTAGTCGTGTTGTCCCGCGCCTCTCTAGTAGGAACAAAACCGACCTGGTCGGAATGGATTAGTTGTGGCATTAAGTCAATCAAACGCATGGAAAGCACTTTCGTGAATATCTTGAGATCCACATTGAGCAGCGAGATCGGTCTATAATTTTGGCATCTTAGTGGATCTTTACCCTCCTTCGGGATCACGGCAATGTGTGCTCTCAAGGCATCCGCCGGGAGGGGCGTCCCCTCCCCTGTAGCATTATACGCAGAGAGAAAATGCGGAAGCAATACTTCTCCAAAAGTCCTGTAATAGAGAAGGGAATATCCGTCCGGACCCGGCGCCTTCCCCAAATGCATGCGCGACATTGCCACATTCACCTCCTCCACTGAGAGAGGCCTGTCAAGCTCGATCAGGTCCTCCTCCGAAATCCGGGGGAGACCAGACCTCCTCAAATAGTCCCCGATCTTCCTCCCTGCATTCGACATTCCCCCCACAGATGTTGGACTAGGGAGATTATACAAAGTAGTATAGTATTCCCGGAACATTTCCGCGATACCTTCCGTGGTGTGAACCCTGTTGTGAGAATCACTAATCAATTCAGGAATGAATGTACGCGCCCTCTGATCTCTCAGAGCCCTCGCCAGCATCCTTGAACGGCGGCACTTCGAGATCACTGCTTTGGCTCTAAATAGGGCCAAGGAGCGCAGGTGGTTTCGCAGGGCTGTCAACTCAAGAAGGATCTGGGAAGCGAGGGATTGTTTATGAGCCGATTCCAAAACCCTGATTTTGTCTAAAATGTCCACAATTTGTTTCGCTCTCTCCTTCTTGATGCGTGATCCCATTCTGATCAAGAGGCCACGAATGTAACTTTTATGGGCTTCCCATACCATTGTCGGGGCCACCTCCGAGTCAGCATTCGTGGCGAAGTATTGTCTCAGTTCTCTAGAGACCTCTTCCTCCACCTCGGGCAACTGAATTAACGAGTCGTTAAGCTTCCACGACCATTGTCTCTCTGCGGGGCAAAGCAGATCGATGTCTATAAAGACTGGGGCATGGTCTGAAAAGGTAATAGAACCAATCGAGGCTGAGGAAACCCTGGACAAAAGCGCCTGAGGCACCATGAACATATCAATTCTGGTATACGAGTCATGGGGGTGCGAATAGAACGTGAAGTCTTTGTGACTTGGATGAAGGATACGCCATACATCCACCAAGTGGAGAGCATGGAAGTTTTTCTTAAGGCGTTTAAGTGAGGCGTAAGAGATCTGGGAAACACCCCTAGATGAGTCCAGGATCGGGTCCATGACAAAGTTCATGTCCCCACCCATAATCACCATCCCTTCAGCAAAGTCAACCAATTTGGTCATAATTGGCTCCAGGAAGGCGATCTGGTTGGCATTTGGGAGGTACAGATTGACCAAAGTCACCAGGGACCTCCCCAGCGTCCCCTTCACAAATAAAGCTCTCCCCTCTGCATCCCCCCACTGGTCTTTCAGTTGCCATGGGGTATCACCCCGAATCAGGATACTCACCCCTTTTGACTTAGAGTCCGAGGAGCAACTGTGGTACACTGTCGGGAAGAAGCGGCCATGCAGTCTTGGCAGCTTATCAGCACGGAAATGTGTCTCCTGCATGAAGCACACATGGGCCTTCATATGTTTTAGATCGGTTAGCACCATGGAGCGTTTCTCAGGGGTATTCAGCCCCTTCACATTTATAGAAACTAGACGCACAGGCTCTGTTTTACCCGTGGGCATGACTGCGGCCAGAAGAGGCAGGCAAAAAAAAAAGGGGGGGAAGGGGGAGGCTAGGAGGGAAAGGACAGAAGAGAGCAGAAGAGGAGAAAACAAAGAAACCTAGTACGCCTCAAGCGTAAGGGAGACCTAGTCTCAGTGCACCCCAGTAACCCTGAAAGCAGGAGTCACTTGACGGGTGCGACCCTATGTGGGGAAAGTGTTTGAACACAGCAGGGGTCGGAGGCTCCCTAACCCGACCCACTTCAGATGCTACAGAGAGCCGGATGGTTCTCAGAACAAAGTGGCCTGACAAGGATGGCCCAGCAGCCCGGCAACGCCGGCCCCGGGCCCCAACATGGGGCGCCCGAGCCCCGGCGCAACCCGCCCCCAGGCCAGACCCCAACCAGGACAAAACATTAGCACAGTAACCCATCACACGGCCCAAATACATGAAATGGACATTTAAACATCTTAGTGCAGAACAAAGAACACAACCCAAGTAATTATAACCAGGAGGCTTAGCAAGAGAACTTATAAATAGCGCCCTAAAAACCAAAAAACCAAAAACCCAAAAACCCAAAAAGGGGGTCAAGGGGAAAATGCACACACCGGTACCGAAAGCTCAGCTTTGGCGCCCCCGCATGCCCAGGACGGGGGAGGCCCGGCCAGGAGAGCGGGGACCGCACGAACAAACCGGCCCAGGAGGGGGGCCCCCCCAAGGAGGAACCCCCCACCGCAACCCCAGCATGGGTCCCACCCCGGCCCCCCCTATAAACAGGGGGGGATGGGAGGGGAGGACAGAGGAAGGGGGAAGAGGGGGAGAAAGAGGAGGGGGGGAAGAAGGAGGGAGAGGGGGGAGGTAAGGGAGGGGTAAGGGGGAGGGGAGGAGAAAAGGGGGAAAAGAGGAGGGGTGAAGAGCGGGGAGGGGAGAAGGGAGGGGGTGAGGGGAGGAGGGTGGAGAAGGGAGGAGGGTGGAGAAGGGAGGAGGGAGGAGAGAGGGGGGGGAGAGAGGGGAGGAGAGAGGGGGGGAGAGAGGGGGGGAGAGAGGGGGATGATGAGGGGGAGAGAGGGAGGGGAAGAGGGGGGGAGAGAAGAGGGGGGAGAGAAGAGGAGGGGAGAGAAGAGTAGGGAAAAAGGGGGGTGAGGAGGGGGAGAGAGAGAGGGGGAGAGGGGAGAGGGGAGGGGGAGAGGTGAGGGAGAAGGGGGAGAGACGGGGGAGAGGGGGGGAGGAGGAGGAAAGAGTATGGGAGGGAATGGGGAGGGTGGAAGGGAGCGAGGAGGGACGTGGGGGGGAATAAGGGAACGAGGAAGGGGGGAGACAAGGAAAGGGGGGGGGAACGAGCAAGGGGGGAGGGAGCACATATCAGTAGACAGCATCCCCATATCCCTGGCGCCCGCCCACATAGCATCCCACCCATCCACCCCCAGCCCAGGCATTTCAAAACGGCACAGCAAGACCTCCCTCCCCTCCCCCCCACAACCACCCCCACACAAAAACACCCGCCATTCAATCAAGCGACAGTCTATGGCTCCCCTTCATAGCTTGTCCTCAGGTGGGTTCCGAGAGCGGGGCGAAAAATAAAAGTCAGCAGGTGGGGGAGAGGGGGGGGCGGCCCCGGGGCGGCCCCACGAAGAACGGCTCACAGTCACACATAGCCCGGAGGGTGAGAGGGAGAGCCAGAGGAAGACGCCTCCACCAGAATGGGGTGAAACAGTCACCGAGGCTCGGCCGTGAGCAGCAATCACCAGGGGGGGAAGGGGAAGGGCAAACCCGGTCAGGCGGCCCCCGCCAGAGCGGGGGTGATCCCACAGGGCCAACCCGACCAAGCTCAGCATACACCCGGGACGGGGGGGAGGGGGAACGGCACAGGGGAGCTGTCCAATGAGCGGGATCAAGAAAAGTCCATAGCATGAACTTGTAAAAAAAAAAAAAAAAATTTTCTTTTTCTTTCCCTTTCTTCCTTCCCCAGTTCTCAGTGTGTGCCATCCCGTATCAGAAAAAACTTACAGTAGCAGGACTGGCTGGTCAGGCCTCGTTATCCTGGGCTCTAGCCGGCAGCTGATCGCCTCTCCTTCGTCTGGTGGAGCGGCGCGGCAGACCCGGTCCCGGAGCTCTGGGAGCTTGACGAGGATCTCTAGCTGGAAGCGGTTTCAGCCAATCAGCCAGGTGGAAGGGTTCCATACCCAGAAAAAGGAACAGGTCCGGGAGATCTGCATGGCGCCTCAGCGTGAAGGAATTTCCCCCCTTCCTGAGCGATAGCTGGAGCGGAAAGCCCCATCTATATGGCACCGCATCTCGCCTCAGCCGCTCCAGAAGGGGTTTCAACATAGCCCGTCTTTGTAGTGTTGCTCTGGACACATCAGAGTAGATCGACAGCTCCGCTCCATCAAAGTCGATCCGGTCTTTGGTCCATGCCGCCCTGAGAACTTGCTCCTTGTGTGCATAGCGGTGCAGGCGGCAGATGACATCTCTAGGGCGGTCAGGATCCTGCGGCTTCGGCCCCAGTGCGCGGTGGACTCTGTCGAACTCCAGGTTGGCTGGAGTCTCCGGGCCTAGAAGCTGCCGGAAGATAGCCAGGACAGTGTCCAGGAGATTCTCCGGACCCGTTGCCTCTGGCAACCCCCGAACCCGGAGGTTGTTGCGGCGACTCCTGTTTTCCTGGTCCTCGGCCTGGAGCTGCACCTCAGCCAGCCTCTCCTGGAAGGCCTCCTGGCCCTTTTCCAATTCGGTGACCCGGAGCTCCAAAGCGCTCCTCTCCACCTCACCCCGTCCGACTCGGTCGTCCAGTGCGTGAACCTCAGAGCGAAGCCCCTGGAAATCACGGCGGTGCTGCTCCTCCATTCGCGCCATGAGGCCTTCCATGTAGGCCTTAGTCGGAAGCGCCTGTAACAGGGACCTGATGTCCGCGTCCGTCTGCGAGCATCCTGCAGATGCCACAGAGCCACCCTGACTGTCATGAGAAGGCACCAGGAGGGAGGGCAGCCCCTCTAACGAGCGCGGGACACCCTGCTGTGAGACAGCCATGGATGTGGAAGGTAAGTCACCCTGTCTTCTCCCGCCACGTGGTGCTGCAGGGGAGTTAGCTGTCGGAGCCGGGGATGTAAGAAATCTTCTGATCGATACTTCTGGGTTAGCAGATCTTGATCCCCTGGTCTTCCTCCGTCTCTTGTATGTCATTTCAGGGTTGAATTTGCTAGCCAAACGTCCATTTCAGCCATCGATTGCAGGTCGGGAGTCGGGAGCTCAAACAGAAAGCTTCCTCACTCCGCCATATCCAAGCCACGCCCCCCGTCAATACACATTTCATCCCGGACGAGCCCCCACGTGTAGCGGCCTCACCCCATCTCCTTTGTCTCGGGGTATGTCACACGACAGGGTGAGATGCGCTACGGCCCATGTCCTCCCCATAGCTGTGGGTGAGGTGAAGGCCAGCACCAGTATCTTCCTCGGGCCAATGTGTGTTAGTTATGAAACTCAGTCCTGCTATGCTGGCACCCTCCTTTGCTCCCATTAACCAGAGTCCACACACCGATCACAGTCCAACTCTTGCTTTATTGTAAGCTCCACAATAAACAGTTCTTCTGTAGCCAACTGTTTGGAATATATTAACAGCCTGATACGGTGGGATGAGCAGGTCGAGGCACTATCCTAATTTCAATCTAAACCACTGTGATTTCACCAGCAGTTATCATAGCCTCGATTAGCACAGAACATGGAACTTGTGAGTCTCTACCAGCAACTCAAGAGAACGTATTTAGGAGTACCTTCGCTGTGCTGTGGCCCTTATCAGGGGAAGATGTCCCTCTAAGGGAGTTACCGGAGGCCCATCCGTCACCGGGTTGATGCTGCTCCGGGTCTCCGGACGGGTGACCTCCCCGGCCTCCTCACCTCAGATGCGGGTCCCGTCCACCTCGGGGACCCTCGGATCACTTCGCCCTTACGGGACCCAGTCGAAGTTACTGGGCCCCAGGCCTACGATCTAGTACCTCACCCCAGGCTGAAGGTGCCTGGGATGGACTCCAACTCCATTCCGGTCAGGCCTAGGGCGCCTGGGCTGGAACTCCGAACCGCCCGCACCCAGGCCTAAGGTGCCTGGGTGCGTAAAGAGAAGATCCTCCAAGACCTCGTGGCGAGGGCGTCTCCCCCTTTTATATCCTCCCATTGACACCACGGCGGGTTCCCCGCCCCAGCCGTACCATCTCCGGAAAGGGACAAAAAGGGTAGCACTGTGGCAGTGATTCTACCTTGAGCCTGTAGGTACCCCGCCACCCACAGGCCAAGGAGAATAATACACCACCCAATCCTCCACGAATCATAAAGGGGTCCAAACCCTCTCACAATTACACACTTGGGTCACACTACCCCCGGGTGTACCCCACTAAATTTAAAGACCCCGCTACATGTACATTTAAGAAAGAATACAGGCCCTTCTTAAAGCAATCTACTGAGCTGGCCAGAACCACCTCTGCAGGGAGTCTATTCCACATTTTCACAGCTCTTACTGTGAAGAAACCTTTCCGTATTTGGAGGTGAAATCTCTTTTCCTCTAGACGCAAAGAGTGCCCCCTTGTCCTTTGTGTTGACCGTAAAGTGAATAACTCAACACCAAGTTCACTATATGGACCCCTTATATATTTGTACATGTTGATCATATCCCCCCTTAATCTCCTCTTCTCAAGAGTGAATAAATTCAGTTCCTCTAATCTTTCTCCATAGCTGAGCTCCCCCATGCCTTTTATCAGTTTGGTTGCCCTTCTCTGCACTTTCTCCAGTTCTCCAATATGCTTTTTGAGAACTGGGGCCCAAAACTGAACTGCATATTCCAGATGAGGTCTTACTAATGATTTGAACAGGGGCAAAATGATATCTCTCTCTCTGGAGACCATACCTCTCTTAATACAAGAAAGGACTTTGCTCACTTTGGAAACCGCAGCTTGGCATTGCATTATTGAGCTTATGATCTACCAAAACCCCCAGATCCTTCTCCACTACGGATCCCCCCAGTTGTACTCCCCCTAGCATGTATGATGCATTCATATTCTTAGCCCCCAAGTGCATAACTTTACATTTATCAACATTAAACCTCATCTGCCACATAGTCGCCCAATTAGACAGAGCATTGAGGTCGGCTTGTAAATTGGCGACATCCTGTAAGGACGTTATTCCACTGCATAGCTTGGTGTCATCTGCAAAGACAGAAATTTTACTTTTGATCTCAGACCCAATATCATTTATAAAGATATTAAAAAGTAAGGGTCCCAGCACTGAACCTTGGGGTACACCACTGATAACCTTAGACCATTCAGAGTCAGGCCTCGTACACACGGCCGAGATTCTCGTTGAAAAAAACATGTCGTTTTTTTCGACGAGATTCTTGGACAAGAAACTTGTCCCGGCCGAGTGTACACACGCTCGTTTCAAAGAACCCGCGGTTCTTTGAATGGAGCGTACGCGGTGACGTCATCGACTACGACGAGCATGCGCTCGTCACATTCGATGCCGTCGCCGCCATCTTGGTATACCCTACGTATGCCTAGGAAGCTACCGCGCATGCGTCGAATTCATTTCGAACATGCGCGGGCTTCCGGGAGGACAGGTAAGTGTACACACACTCACTTTTCTCGTCGAGAAACATGCCGAGGAGAATCTCGACGAGAAAATAGAGAGCAGGTTCTCTATTTTCTCGTCGAGGTTACTTGTCGGTTTTCTCGACGAGAAACCCGATAGCCGCGTACACACGACCGATTTACTCGGCAAGACCTCTCTGCCAGCAAGTTTCTTGCTGGTTCTTGCCGAGAAAATCGGTCGTGTGTACGAGGCCTAAGAGTCATTAACCACTACTCTCTGAATTCTGTCTTTTAGCCAGTTTTCTATCCATTTACAAACTGATATTTCCAATCCTGTAGACTTTACCTTGCACATGAGCCGTGTGTGGGGAACTGTATCGAACGCTTTTGCCAAATCCAAGTATACCACGTCCACCGCCACCCCTCTGTCCAAGGTTTTACTTACCTCTTCATAAAAATAAATCAGGTTTGTCTGACAATTTCTGTCTTTCATGAATCCATGCTGTCTGTTGCTTAAATAGTTTTTTTCCAGCAAGAACTCATCTACTGTATGTGGTCTTTTATTAATCTCTCCAGTATCTTCCCAACTATAGAAGTTAAACTAACAGGTCTATAGTTACTTGGTAAAGACTTATTCCCTTTTTAAATATAGGCACCACATTGGCCCTGCCGATAGGGTTGCAACAGTTAGGGTTGCACCGATACCGAGCATTTGCACAAGCACCTTCAAAAACAAGTTGAGATGGTAGAACCCGCATTACTATTTTGACAGGTTCCCTTAAAGCTCTAGGTGTATCATACATTTCTTATTAAAATACCAGATGTACTATACATTTCTTTAATAACATTCCAGGTGTATTATACATTTCTTTCATAAAATACCAGAGAGAAATTACACATTGTGTTTTTTTTTTTATGTGTACTCAGTGACGATGTGCTGTTGAATTTAAGATGTATTGTGCTTTGGAATACATAAGTGAGGTTTCCTGAGACTGACATTAACTGAGCAAGGCTTAGTGGAAATCAGCAAGAACTGACATGTTTAGATAAGAGAAAAAATGAAAATAAATACTGTAGACCTTGCTGCCTGTAGACAATGGAGAAATCTGTATACAATCTGCCAACCAGATCTGCTTCTTATTAGAGAAAATAGCCCTACTCCACAGGCATCTGCCATGCCATGTTGATTTTGTATCTGTGCCCATGCTTGCTGCTCTCAAAGAGTCTTACCATGACAGTTCAGTATTTCCTGATAATGCGGTGAGCTAGGAAGTTGTAGATATAGTGGAAAGGCAATTTTGATACTTTGATCACTAGTGTGTTAAAGTTCCTAAAATGCAGCTTCAGGTAGGATTCCTTTTTGATTCAACACCGTAGACAAGGTTTTACTTGGAATTTCTATTATCCTGACATTATATATTGTGAGGGGGTTAGCTCGGCAGCGGGTGTGTGTGACCCCCGGGATGGGCTCCCCACAAAAAACAGGCCCAGCAAACGGAGGTTGTGGTTTTCAAAATCAAAAAGGTGCGGTTTATTTTCTATTTACAGTGACAAAACACAGCAAAGCAAAAGAAACATAACCAAAATAAATCCTGGTCAAGTTGACCTCTGACTAAACATACAGGTTTCCTAACTAACAACTGGGATCAGCCTAGTGCTGTCCTAGTCCCTAAGTCCCTGGTTTTAAATGTCCAAGCAAATAGCCACACAGGCTTTGTCTCACCGCACAGGGGTTCACTCTCCCTAGACAGTCCACACAGGTCTGGTTCCAGGCATGAGCTAACATCTAATGAAGCTGGGAGTTCTTATAGAGGCCTAAATGAGCTGACAAGCTTCAGCTGGTCTCATCAACTCCCTGTCTGCACGACGCCCAGCCCTCTCCCTAGAGGTATGAGTCATCCATGAGCCCACTAGCCTTATACAACTCTCCACCTAGTTGTATAAGTCGGCGTAAAGCCTGAATCTGGGCGAAATATATCTACCCCCCTGGATGCAACCAGGTGACTTTACCTTCCTGCTGTCACATACCCCCCCCTCTTGTTTTAACCTCGGGGTTGGAACACCAGCAATCAGGCATTCATGTACTCGAGACAAAGCATCCACATTCCCCATTTGAACGCCAGGGCGATGCTTTACTGTGAAGTTGAATTCCTGGAGGGCCAGGAACCACCTATTCACTCTTCTATTTGTTTCCTTGTTTTGAGCCATCCACTTTAACGGAGCGTGATCCGTAACCATGTCAAAGTGCCTACCTAGCAGGTAGTACCGAAGGGAATCTAGAGCCCACTTCACCGCTAAACACTCCTTTTCAACGGTGGCGTAATTTACCTCATGGGACTTCAACTTCCTGCTGAGGTAAATGACTGGGTGCTCTTCCCCGTTCCAGACCTGGGACAATACTGCTCCTAACCCCACATCTGACGCATCACTTTGTACGACAAAGTCTTTAGAGAAGTCGGGTGAGTACAACACTGGCTGGCTACATAAGGCTTGTTTCAAGAATTGGAATGCTGCCTCAACCTCGGGGGTCCATTTAATCATGACCGACCCTTTCCCCTTCGTCAGGTTGGTTAGGGGCACAGCCTTAGAAGCAAAGTGGGGAATGAATCGCCGATAATACCCAGCGATTCCCAGAAAGGCTCGTACCTGCTTCTTGCTGTTGGGACGTGGCCAACTCTGGATGGCCTCGACTTTGTTGAGTTGGGGTTTTATTACTCCCCTCCCAATGGTGTACCCAAGATATTTGGCCTCCTCCTGCCCAATGGTACACTTCTTGGGGTTAGCGGTAAACCCCGCTTCCCGAACAGAGTCCAGGACTGCTTGCACTTTTGGCAGATGTGAGGCCCAATCTGTGCTATGGACAATTACGTCATCCAGGTAAGCCGCAGCATACTTCCGATGGGGCCTCAGCATCTGGTCCATTTTCCGCTGGAATGTGGCCGGCGCATTCTGTAACCCGAACGGCATTCTTTTATATTGGAACGCCCCGTCTGGGGTTACAAATGCGGTTTTCTCTTTGGCCGACTTGGCCAGGGGGATTTGCCAATACCCTTTTGTGAGGTCAAGAGTCGTCATGTATCGGGCTGTTCCCAGCCGGTCGATCAACTCATCTATACGTGGCATGGGGTAGGTGTCAAATTTTGTAACTTTGTTCAACTGACGAAAATCGTTACAAAATCGCCAGCTCCCATCCGGTTTAGGCACCAACACGATGGGACTAGACCAATCACTTTGGGACTCCTCTATCACCCCTAAGTTCAGCATTTTCTGTACTTCCTCCCGTATTGCCTCCCGTCGAGCCTCTGGGATCCGATAGGGTTTTAACTTCACCCTTTCACCGGGCGGGGTAATGATGTCATGCTCTATCCCAGATGTTTGTCCCGGCAGCTCAGAGAATACCTCCTTGTTGCGAAGCACAAACTCCTTAACCTCCTGTTGTTGGGGTTGTGACAAGGTGGCTGCTATTCCAACCTCAGGAATCACGCAACCAGTTTGAGCTGGTGACCAAGTGTCTGCGACTAGGGACTCTCTATCCCTCCAGGCTTTCAACAGATTAACGTGATAGATCTGTTCGGGCTTTCGCCTTCCTGGTTGTCTGACCTTGTAATTCACTTCGCTCACTTTTTCCATTATCTCGTAGGGGCCTTGCCATTTGGCAAGGAATTTACTTTCAACCGTAGGGACAAGTACCAATATCCTATCCCCCGGGGAAAAGGTACGGGTCTTGGCTCCACGGTTGTACACTCTCTGCTGTGCCAACTGCGCTTGGGCCAAATGTTCCTTCACGATGGGCATTACCTGTGCAATTCGATCTTGCATCAGGGCGACATGCTCAATCACACTCCTGTGGGGAGAACTCTCACTTTCCCAAGTTTCCTTGGCAATATCCAACAGCCCTCTTGGGTGTCTCCCATACAGTAACTCAAAGGGGGAGAATCCCGTAGAGGATTGGGGCACCTCCCTAATAGCAAACATCAAATAAGGAAGTAAACAGTCCCAATCCTTTCCATCTCTATCCACCACTTTCTTCAACATTTGTTTTAGGGTTTTGTTGAATCTTTCAACCAGCCCATCGGTTTGGGGGTGATACACAGACGTACGCAATTGCGTCACTTTGAACAATTTACACAGCTCTTTCATAACCCGGGACATAAAGGGTGTACCTTGGTCCGTAAGCAGTTCTTTACAAATACCCACCCGGCTAAAAACAAGAGATAGCTCTTTGGCTATGGTTTTGGCCGAGGTATTTCGGAGAGGGATCGCTTCTGGATAACGGGTGGCATAGTCCATTATAACTAATATGTACTGGTGCCCCCTAGCGGACTTGATTATAGGACCTACCAAATCCATGGCGATCCTCTCAAACGGGACCTCAATGATGGGTAGAGGGACCAGCGGGCTACGGAAATGTGGCATCGGGGCCAACCTCTGACACACAGGGCAGGAGGAACAATAATTTTCTACGTCCTTCATCACCCCCGGCCAATAGAATCTCTGTAATACCCTCTCTCGGGTTTTCTCTGTCCCCAGATGACCTCCAAGAATGTGCCCATGGGCCAACTCCAACACCAACTTCCTGTAAGGTTTGGGCACCACAAGCTGCTCAACGGTTTCTTCTGCCTTTTTTGCCACCCGATACAGTAGGTCCTTCTTTACGCTGAAGTATGGGTAAGTGCAGGTATTATCTGGGTTCACTAACTCGCCATCTATTTTCACTACGTTTTCCCGTGCCTTTATTAGGGCGGGGTCTTTCAACTGTTCTGTGGCAAAGTTTTCCCTGTGAACCTCAAGATCAGAAAACTCCACAGACGGTAGGTTTTCGTCTGAGGAGGTGGGCTCCTCTCCAGTTTCTTGAGTCTCCCCTGCCAATACTGATAAGGGAAATTCCGGAGAGTCCTCACCACTCTCAGGGGAGTTCTGGCTATCACATTCCTGGTACATAGGGGCACCAGTGAGGGGCTCAGGATCATCCCACAGTTCCCAGAACTTCGGAAAATCCCTTCCCACAATGGCGTCATGCGGTAACTGAGATACTAAGCCCACTGGATGAGAGAGGGTACCTTTGGGGGTCTCGAAACACACTGTAGTCACTGGATACTCTCGGGTGTCCCCATGCACAAAAATAACAGCTACCTTGCTATTCCCAGAGACCTCTGTTTTAACTAACTCAGCCTTTATCAGGGTCACAAGGCTACCTGAATCCAGCAATACCACAACATTTCTACCATTAACACACATTTTGCATAAATGTTTCTCAGTTCCTCGAATGGCAGTGCATGCGACTGTCGCACACAGCGACTGACGTCTGCCCGTCAGAAAGTCACACTGCATGGGTTCCTCCACAACCGGGCAATTGGCTGCAATATGTCCCGCTTGCCGGCAGCGGTAGCAAACGATCCTTCTTGCCGCCTCTTGAGCCGCTGATTTCCCAGGCTGTTCTCGCCAAACTTGGGGTAGAGCTCCCACCCTCTCACTCTCTCCACCCTCACCCCTTGGAATCCTCTTATCCGCCCCTGGGGATGGTCTGGTCTTAGGGTGGAAAGTCCGAGTGTCTCTGGAAGAGGCCGTCAGGTTCTCTGTAGCCAAGTATTTCTCCACACGATCCACAAGACCATCGGCCGTCTCTGGGTCTCCATGGCTTACCCACTTTTGGATGGCAGTAGGAAGGGCTCTCAAAAACCGATCCATTACAACACGTTCCACAATCTTTGGTGCGGACAAAGTCTCTGGCTGTAGCCACTTTCTGCTCAGGTGAATGAGATCATACATTTGAGACCTGGGGGGTTTTCCAAGCTGGAAAGTCCAGTTATGCACACGCTGAGCCCGGACAGCCTGGGTGACACCCAGCCTTGCCAAAATTTCAGCTTTTAGCATCACATAGTCTTTTGCTTGGTTAGGCTCTAGGTCATAGTAAGCTTTCTGCGATTCACCAGTTAACAGAGGAGCCACCAGTCCAGCCCACTGCTCCTCAGGCCACTTTTCTCTTTCAGCGGTCCTTTCAAATGTGGTCAAAAATACCTCTGGATCATCCTCTCCAGTCATTTTTGTCAATAAACGACTCACCCCAAAGGACGCGGTATTAGTGGGACGGCTTTCCTCACTGGTCTGCGGACGTTGCTGCATTACTGCTTCCATTTGTTGTAGTCTCTGCTCTTGCTTCTGTAACAGGTCTATGAAGCGGGCCTCAGATTGCTGCTGGGCTTGTTGCTGAGCTTCCAGACTCTGTTGGTGAGCTTGCTGCTGGGCTGCAAGGCTCTGTTGATGAGCTTGCTGCTGGGCTGCAAGGCTCCTTTGCAAACCTGCATTTGTCTGCTGTTGATTGGCATTTGCTAGAGCCAGCTGTTTCAGTATCTCCTCCATGCTGGCTTAAAAAAAAACTGCCCGCATTCTCCACCAACTGTGAGGGGGTTAGCTCGGCAGCGGGTGTGTGTGACCCCCGGGATGGGCTCCCCACAAAAAACAGGCCCAGCAAACGGAGGTTGTGGTTTTCAAAATCAAAAAGGTGCGGTTTATTTTCTATTTACAGTGACAAAACACAGCAAAGCAAAAGAAACATAACCAAAATAAATCCTGGTCAAGTTGACCTCTGACTAAACATACAGGTTTCCTAACTAACAACTGGGATCAGCCTAGTGCTGTCCTAGTCCCTAAGTCCCTGGTTTTAAATGTCCAAGCAAATAGCCACACAGGCTTTGTCTCACCGCACAGGGGTTCACTCTCCCTAGACAGTCCACACAGGTCTGGTTCCAGGCATGAGCTAACATCTAATGAAGCTGGGAGTTCTTATAGAGGCCTAAATGAGCTGACAAGCTTCAGCTGGTCTCATCAACTCCCTGTCTGCACGACGCCCAGCCCTCTCCCTAGAGGTATGAGTCATCCATGAGCCCACTAGCCTTATACAACTCTCCACCTAGTTGTATAAGTCGGCGTAAAGCCTGAATCTGGGCGAAATATATCTACCCCCCTGGATGCAACCAGGTGACTTTACCTTCCTGCTGTCACAATATATATATATATACATATATATATATATATATATATATATATATATATATTTATATATATATATGTGTGTGTGGGTGTGGGTGCTCTGTCAGCTGGAGGAGTGGGCTGTGTACTCCTGTGCCTGTCCACCCACCACTATGCTGCTATCAGAGTGGCTGGATGTGTGCCCTCTGCCTGCTAATTTAACCCCCCCACCTCTAGAATTGTCTGCAGTAGCTGGACCTATGATAGTTAAGAGAACTGATGATGCAGCCACACTGAATGGTGGGAGTTGTAGTCTCAGAGGGGGACTGTACTGTGAAGGTGGAAGAGGCTGTGCCCAGGACACACTTTGTTATAGGAGGAGAGAAAGAACAGAGGGTTTTCTCAGGAAATTGAGCAGAGGTCTGGGCTTGCAGTGTGGGGAACCAGAGAGTGTACACCCGTTGCTGTGTGTGCTCCCACCAAGAGAACCTGTGAGAGCTGGAACTGAGCCTAGTGAGGACCAGAGCATTAGGAAAGGGCCACTGATGACCAGAGAGCTAGAGCTGAGCCTGGGAGGATCTGTTCATGAGAACCTATTTACCGGGCTGGGTTCCTGAGGACAGCAGACCACCAAGTGTCCAGAACAAGGTGTACCAGGACTGGTGAGCAGCTTTAACTGTGTTATTCCACCACTGTTACCCATCCAGTACAATAGAAGACTGTCCTTTTTGCCTAGCAGCCCCAAAGTTATTCTCTGCATGTAGTATGAAAGAGACAGTAACAGTGGTGTAGTGGTTAGCACTTTCACCTAGCAGCAAAAGGGTTGCTGGTTTGAATCCCGACTCACGACACCATCTGCCTGGAGTTTGCATGTTCCCCCTGTGTCTGCATGGGTTTCCTCTGGGCACTCCGGTTTCCTTCCACACTCCAAAGACATGCTGGTAGGTTAAGTGGATCTTGTCCAAATTGGCCCAGTATATATGTGTACGAATGTGTGTCCCAAGTGTGTCGAGATCCTACGGGGTAAATGACCGCACCAGCCAGCAAGACACTGGCTGCAAAAAGCACCTTGAGGCGATTCAGTTCGCATTTGTAGCGCTATGAAAAGTCATTCATTCAGTAACAAGTACACCACCATACAGCATGGGCCCCAACCATTAGCCGGCTGAAGATAAGAAGTTATAAGTTCAAGGTACTATACAACTGCCTCACAGGGGTATCCCTTCTTAGGAAAATATACTTATACCCCCACTTAAGGGTATATACACAGAGTGCACTTTGGTCAGTTATTGCAGAGAGTTACTGCAAGACCTTTCATTGTCAGTTATACTTTTCACTACTTATGCTGTTCTTTATCAATGCTTTGTATATCAGGTTAACTTGGTTTAGTATTATTGTAGTCTAGATTAACTGCCATATCATAGCCTAGGATGAATGTCAGTTACTTTACTGCAATTTAACCTTTACCTGTTAAAGCTTTTCGCTACTGTCCTGGTTAAAGCTTGTCTACCCTATCTGTCCTCTTTAATAACTGATATCATACATTCTTCTCTCACCTCTGGTATTGTTCCCTCATCTTTCAAAACAGCTGTAATAACCCTATACGTAAGAAACCTGGTGCAGATCCCAGTGACCTCAGTAACCTTTGGCCCATCTCCAACCTTCCTTTTCCTTTCCTTGAAAAAAACTGTTGCTTCTCAGGTGTATGCTTACCTCTCTGACTTAGACCTATTCAATCAATTTCAGTCTGGTTTCCGTCCCCTACATAGCACTGACACTGCCTTGGTAAAAATCACAAATTATCTCCTAATGGCAGCTGATTCTGGTCTCATAACTATCCTCATCCTTCTCGATCTGAGTACGGCCTTTGATAACATTTCTCACAACATCCTCCTTGAAAGATTAGCCTCATCTAGCTCAAATCTTTCAAATCTCAAACATCTCTACTCTCTACTGGTGTGCCCCAGGGTTCTGTCTTGGGGCCCCTTCTGTTTATAATCTGTCTTCTTCCTTTTGGTCTCATATTTCGTAAATTTAACATCCAGTTCCAATGCTATGTGGATGATACCCAGCTCTACCTGTCCACTAAACCTACTACTATCCTTCCACCCAAATCCCTTACCGATTTGTTTACAGGAAATCAAATCCTGGTTCTCTTCCAATTTGTCTCAAATTGAACAGTGACAAAACCGAGGTTCTTCTTATGGGTATGAAATCCACCCTGACAAAGTTTAACAGTTTTTAACAGTCTCCTCAGATAAAGAGTCTGAGTGTCATCCTCGATAGCACACAATTTCCAAGCCCACATTAGTAATGTCTCTCGGTCAGCATATTTCCATCTACGTAAAATCTATCGCCTCCATCCTTTTCTCACATCCAACAGCACTGCCGTTCTCATTCATAATCTGGTCACTTCATGAATAGATTACTGCAATTCCCTTCTTTTTGGTTTCCCTTTCAAGTACATCCATAAACTGCAACTGGTTCAGAACTATGCCTCGCATCATCACTAGAACTCCCCTTTTTAATCACATCACTCCTGTCCTTCAGCACCTGGCTTTCGGTCAAATATTGTATTGATTTGAAGATTCTGTTACTTACCTTTAAGGTCATTCATAACCTCGCTCCTCCGTACCTTTCTAAACTCCTGCAAATCAACATGCCCTCCCGCACTCTCAGGTCTTCTTCTATTGATCTCAATGTTCCATCCGCCCGCCTGACCACTATGGGATTGAGAGCCGTTAGCTGCTCTGCCCCCTGACTTTTGAACACCCTGCCACCTGACATCCACAATATTTATTTCCTACCCATCTTCAAATCACGTTTCAAAATTCCTCTTTTTAAACTAGCACACTCTGTCTGACTTCATTGTTTTGTTTTTCTAATTTAATTGTTATGTAATGTGTTTTATTTTATTTATTTACTTTTTTGCTTTGTTGTTATTTTTGTAAGGTGACCTTGGGTGTTCTGAAAGGCCACTTTAAATAAAATCTATCATTATTATTATTAGAGCTGGCATACAGCCTTTTACTTTGCCTTTTTGACAATATACTTACTTTACTTACAACTCTACTAGTCTGAGCTATAATAAGTGTTTGCAGGACACTATCATTAAAGTAGTTGTAAATCCACTTATGCAACTTGCACCTACAGGTAAGCCTAGATTAAGGCTTACCTGTAGGTGTAAGAAATATCTCCTAAACCTACACGGTTTAGGAGATATTTGCAAAAAAAGACATGCACGATGTCTACAGCGCATGCGCGCCGTAGACAACGGTGCATTCACAGGGTTAATCCCTATTCGCCGGATTTGACGGCTCCCGCGCGCATGCGCGGAGTGACGTCTTTGCCGCTCCGGAGTGGCGCTGTGATTGGCTGGAGCGGCGATACCCGGAAGTAACCTTCTGGGTATCTGTGGAGCGATGGCTGCGGCTGGAGGGGGAGACAAGGACGGCTTTGGGGGCCCCGATCTAAGGTAAGTCATGCATAATGAGCTAGTATGCTAGTCATACTGGCTCATTATGGCTTTGTCTTGCAGGTGGGTTTTAAAAAAAATAAAAAATTCCAGGTTTACAACCACTTTAACCAGGTGTGTCAAAGGGGACAAAGCAGTTCACAGAGTCATGGCAGAGAACCTGTTATACTAAGCAGCCTCTTTCGGGGGTATGCACTATATATATATATATATATATATATATATATATGTAGCGGGCATGTACTTTCAGAGTGTTTAATTCTGGTGAGGACACCAGTGATGCATAGTTCCCTGCGGCCCAGGGGTCGAGTCCCAGTCACCATTAGCCTGAGGGTTGCTGTTCGCGGTCGGTGTCCAGGCGGCCTAGGCCTGGACACTTGGAGTTCGTGTTCCATCCCAGACACCTTCAGTCTGGGGTGAGGTACTCGGCCGGAGGCCTGGGGCCCAGTACCTTCCGCTGGGTCCCGCCCGGGAAGGACTGTCCTAGGGTGCCCCGGGTGTTGGGCACCCGAATCCAGAGGCGTAAGGGACCGGAGGAGGGATTCATCCGAAGACCTGGTGCAGCATATTGCCAGTGACGGGTGAACCTCTGGAGACCGCCCGGAGGGATGTCTTTCCCGAACAGGGGCCAAGTTCATGGAGGAAGGTGGTTCATGTTCAATGACCGGTGGCAGCGGTCCAACTAGTCAACTCAGGTCAGTGGCAGAGACCTGCTATTAGGCCTGTGGCAGGGGCCTCAACGGTTCACCCGGTCGGTGGCAGCGACCAATCTCACGGTCGGTGGCAGAGACCGTGCGCCAGGCCTAATCGCTTGCAAAGGAATAGGAGAATTCATTTGTGCCTTGGCCTACTCGTATCCACACCCCTGTCTGTCTGTTACTGAAAGTTCAACTGTTATGTTCACCCTGCAATGGAGAAATAAAAGAGTGTTGGACTTTTAATTGGTGTGGGGCTCTGTTACTGGCAGACACATCTCCACGGAACAAGCGGAAGCTTCGTATGCAGTGAGCATACCCAGAGGTAATTTAAGTGACTTTGCTCAACCGTCATACACATACGAGGTGAGAGCTTGGCGTAGTGTTCCTGCACTCTCCTCTCCCAGGTACCCCTAGACCACACCAGCCAACCAGGCGATAGAAGCGGAGAGGGAGAGTGAGGCCCGCTACATATATATACACACACACAATATCTCACAAAAGTGAGTACACCCCTCACATTTTTGTAAATATTTAATTATATATTTTCATGTGAAAACACTGAAGAAATTACACTTTGCTAAAGTGTAAAGTAGTGAGTGTACAGTTTGTATAACAGTTTAAATTTGCCGTCCCCTCAAAATAACTAAGACAAAGAGGACCGACATCTGCAAGATTGTATTTGTTTAACAGTCACCACATCCCAAAAGTAAGTAAATAAAACAAAAAAAAAACCCTAGGAGGTGGGACTTTAAAAGTGACTGAAAAACACACATCAGAGTATGTTGAAAATATATAGATTTTAATAAATAGTTACAAAAAGACAAATTTGATGTAGATCACATGGATTATACAAATCCAAACTGGAAATTAACATGATACAAAAAGAAGAAATTTAAACATATAATATTATTTGTCAGACCCGACAGCTGTTTCGGTTATACCCTTCCTCGGGGGATTTGCAGACAAAAGATTTTCAGATTTATGGACAAACAGATTCTGTTGAATATACAATATGATATAAATTACAAATTACACAGTGCATATATGTACATAAATAAAAGTAAAAATAGAAAATAAATAATAAAAATGTGCTTACAGTAATTTGTCAAAAGAGGGTCAGCATTCAATACACCAAGGAACTACACGCACGGCAGAGAACACAGGGTGAGGCACAAAGTCGCACCCCACCTGTGTGGGGAGTTCCGGGATGAAAGGGATCCAGTAGACCTCAAACGAGGGTCTCCAGGTGGAAATACGCAGGGAAATCAGGAGAAGCTCAAAAGAGTCCCCCAGGGCAGCTCTCTAAAAACAAACACAAGAAAATGTATATAGATAATGGGAGGTAAAAAAGGGGGGGGGAAACATATTGATGAATCCCTATTATGTAGTAATACCCCCCATTTTATATACCCAAAATAAAAATCCCATATATACAAATATAAGTTAACCCATCATATATATATATATATGTATCCAAGGGCAACCTACCAGTATAGCGAAATATTCCAAATCAAAGAGGTATCATGTAGGCAAAAGGAACTGCTTCAAAAATAGAGAGGGTGTCCTCAACAAACCATTTGCATTAAATATACATTAATTATGGCCGTGAAGCAAATCTATGTGTGGTTCCAATCTTCTAGTTTAAATTCTAAGAAGTAAAACATAGATGGAAAAAAGATGGTCATACATTAGTCCAGGGCAAATAGTTTGAATATAAGATTGCCAAAGATTGTGTCCTATAGGGAGATTACCTGTATGGACACTGAGAGCTGCTGAGATCCCTGCGTATGCTGCCTCATGTGGACTGTAGTAAGACCATGGAGGCTTTAAATGGCGTTCAAAGGGCATCTGCACATGCGTCAAAAGACGCCGTAAACGGCGGTGACGTCACTACGTCCTCCGCTATACATCCATGCTGTCTCTAAACAGACCCATAGCTAAAGGGCCTATATAGACCATCTGCGCATGCGTCAAAAAAGCGTCACGATCCGGTTGGGTACCAAGAAGCCCTACACCTAACAAGGGTTATGGACTGGTGTGTATTTCAAAAAGACAAGCCATGGATACATTTGGAACAGGCAATGTCCGAGCTACCCTTGGAGGGTTTAGTATGGCTCCAGGACCCGTTGATACCGCATACAGTAAAACACCATCCGACGGTGGGCGCCACACTTTTGTATGTGAAAAAGGTATTAAAAAAAAACAAAATGACGATGTATCCGAGCCTAATGACCCCAATTGTGGGTAATCCGGCCTTTGAACCAGGCTTAAAAGATCGAGGTTTTAGGAATTTAAATCGACAGGGTAAAGGTAGACTCGTACACTTCATGAAGGACAACCGAGTGATGTCCAGGGAGGAGATTGAGCATGAGTTTTCTGGGGAATTGGACTCATTTAGGAGAATGCAGCTGAATGCTTTTCTCCGATCAATATCAAAGCGAATGACAGAAGGAACAACACTCTCTAAATTTGAGGAGCTATGTCTAAAAGGGGAAACAGTGGGACATTCAGTGTCCCTGATGTATGCCCTGTTGACCGAGTTAAAAGCCCCGCAAGAATTGGGTTTTATACAGGCTTGGGAAAGAGACCTAGGGATTACACTATCCGAGACGCAGAAAAATAAGATGTTTAGGCTCACACATAAGGCCTCAATAGCAACTAGATACCAAGAAGGGGGGTACAAGATACTAACCAGGTGGTACAGAACCCCAGCAGTATTAAATCGAATATACCCACAAGTGTCAAACCTTTGCTGGCGATGTCAAGGAGCAGTGGGCACATTCTTACACATTTTTTGGGAATGCTCAGGAGTTAGAGATTTTTGGAAAATGGTCTCTGAAACAATTACAGAAATTACAGATGTGTCTCTTGAAGAAAATCCGGTTACTTTTCTGCTATTCGATATTCCCCTCTCGACCGAAAACTTTAAAAAATCATTGATGAGACATCTGCTTACTACAGCAAAAGCATGTATTCCAGCCTTATGGAAAAGTACCATTCCCCCAACTAGAGCACAATGGTTTAACAAGATAACAGAAATCCAACAAATGGAAAAATTCACCATGATTATAAGGGAGCAGGAGGACAAATACCGACAAACCTGGGCCCCCTATGATATATATAAGGAGCGGCTGAGATAGTGGGGGGGGGGAATATGGAGGGAGGTCGGGTGGAGGAGGAGACCGGCGGATGTGAATAATCTTCAATAATTTTTTTTTTTTTGTTGGATTTTTTTTTTTTTGGTTTTTTTTTGTTTTTGTTTTTTTTCTTTCTGACTTTTTCTATTTATCTTACTATTTCCAACTTTTCTATAAACCTGTTCTAGGCCCGAACACTTAGGGCAAACTGTTCAAGGGAAAGGGGACAATCGGGGGGGACCCCAGGGGAATAAAAACGAAACAAAGATAAAGATATTAAAGAAGAATAGGAAAAAAGTATCGGGTACAGTGACTAAAGAGGAGAGAGAGAAGGGAGGAACTAGCGGAATGGAATGTATTTCATTAATTGTTATATAGATAGATCTTCCCCTACTAACATCCCATTAATAGCTGAGATTTGTAAGGATGTGTAAAAAGTAGGAAACGTAAAATAGGTGGAAGATGCTATGAGTGAACTAACAGAATCATGTGTATAGATGCATTATATGAAATGTTGTATAACTATCTTTGTGAATGTAAAAGAAAACGTAAAAATAAAGAATTGATAAAAAAAAAAAAAGCGTCACGACGGGCGTCAAAGCAATGACATCATCACGTCGTCCGTCGCATTTCCATGACGCTCTAAACAAGCATCTGAAACAGAGGATTTGTATAAAAAATAGGCGCACATTCCAAAAACAAAACAGCAAAGCAAAAACAAACAAAAAAACCCAAAGAACAATCCTCCCTCAAGTACAGCAAGTGTCACAAGCACAAAAAAGAAGAAAGGGGGAAGGGTTTTTTGTTATTTGTATTATTTGTTGTGGCAGATGGACAAGAAGGATTTGAATCCAAAAACGTAATCACCACTCGAGGACCCCCCGTGCGACACCTGCCGGCCGCCGCCCCAAGTGACAACAGCTGGCACATGACGCACGCCGACGCACAAATGCAAATAAATGCATATAAAAGGGAGAAAAATGACCAGACCGCCCCGGCACAAAGCCGGGCGATATGGCTCACTCCCTATGTGCGCCGTGTGAGGCAAAAAGGACCCAAAGGGGGAGCTCCAAAATGCACGTGTATGCAGGTCGTTGGTGCATCAAAATGGGGAAAAAAAAAGGGAGAGGGGAAAAGGGGAGGGGGAGGGGGAAGGGGAAAAGAAAAACAATCTATAAAATTCCATATACAAATTTCTGATTACATGCTATACATAAATAGACAATATCTATACATGATAGAGGATATATCGTGTCCCTTGTGTGTTCACTCTTCCCAACCACCTGAAGAGAAGCCCTCCAGGAATGGACGATAACTAATAAGGTCGTTCAGTCCTGGAGGCATGGTGGCATTTAGGGAAAAAATCCATCGAGTCTCTCTCTGTAAGAGTGTCCTATTCCAATCTCCTCCCCTGTTACTGGGGTGTATCCTATCCAAGATCAGAAATTTTATTCTAGGAATTCTACCATTGTGGACATCTTTTGTATGTCGTCCAAGGGGAAGATCAGGATCACATTTTTTCATGCAGTTGATATGTCTGGCCGCTCGTTTAAAGAATGGCTGTTTGGTTTTGCCAATGTAGTATGATCCACATTGGCACGTGAATAAATAAACAACTCCTTCTGTTTTGCAATTCGCAAAGTGGGTAGGTTTAAATATTTTACCATTAGGTAATAATGCTGCAGGGTCAATGTTCATGTACTGGCACAGATTGCAGCCTCCACATCGATAAGTGCCTGGTCGCCTACACGGGTCAACACGAAATTCACCCGTGTATTCGCTTTGTATCAAATTGTCCTTGATTGACTTGGCCTTCCGATAGGTGATTAACGGTTGAGCCGATACAAATGGGGCTAATGATGGATCGATCTGCAGAAGGTGCCAGTATCTAAAAACAATTTTTCTGACCTGTTCACTTTGTCTGTTGAATTTAGTAATGATGCGTACAGTATTGGAGTCAGGATTATCGGGTTTAATACTCGGTTGTTTTTTTGTCAGAAGTTGGTCCCTAGATTTAAGAGTAGCCCTTTTAAAAGATTTTTTGAGGCTGCTAAGAGAGTAGCCTCGTATTAAGAGGCGATCTCTTAGGGCATTGGCTTCGTTCTGAAACGTAACATCATTCGTGCAGTTTCGACGTAGTCGTAAATACTGTCCATATGGGATTGATTTAACTAATGATATGGGGTGTGCACTTCCCGCATGTAATATGGAATTACATGCAGTGTCTTTGCGATATAGTGCACTTGTTAATCTGCCATTTGTATCCTTCAGTATGGTAATATCTAAAAAGTTAATGGATGTTTCACTATACGTCATGGTAAATCTAAGGTTATATGAATTTGCATTCATAGCATCTATACAGGACAATAGTAGTTCTGAAGTGCCTGTCCATACGATAAAAATGTCGTCGATATAGCGACTCCAATTAGTAATGCATTCAGTCAGGGGCATTAAGCTCTCTTCTGATAGAAAATTCTGTTCCCACTCCCCCAGATACAAGTTTGCGTACGATGGGGCGCAACACGTCCCCATTGCTTCGCCTTGTATCTGGAGGTAGTGGGACCCATCGAATGAAAAAGCATTACAAGTAAGAATATGTTCAAGAGCGGAAAGTAAGAACAGATCAAAGGGACGATTATCTCGATGGGATTGGGATAGCATATGTCTGATTACCCCAATGCCCCGCTGGTGGGGGATGGAGCTATATAGTGCTTCTACATCAACAGCCACCAGCAGGGCATTGGGGGGCACAGACATTTCATCCAGTTGATTGAGTAAGTGCATTGTGTCTTTCACAAATGAAGGTAGATTGTTCACATATGGACGAATCTGTTCGTCTATGAATTTGCTCAAGTTTTCCGTAATACTGCCACATTCCGATACAATGGGACGACCCGGTGGTGTAATATGATTTTTATGTACCTTAGGAAGACTATAAAAGGTTGGGATTTTGGGGTAAGGGGTTCTAATGAAGTTCCAAATCTGCAGACTGATTGTCCTATTGGTATAGGCACCATCAATCAGCAGATAGAAAGCCTCATTGAATTTTCCTATCTTATTTCTAGAGATTTTACTGTAGCAATCACTGTTATTGAGTATTTTTAAACACATCTCCTTATATTGGAGATTCCCCATGATCACAATATTGCCCCCTTTATCTGCCGGTTTTATTGTCAACTTGACATTTTTGGTCAATTTTTTAAGGGCCTTGTTCTCACCTTCCGTTAAATTAGACGGATTCTGACGCTTACGATTGATATTGATCTTTTTAATATCTTTAGTTGTCATGGTCAGAAAGGCTCCTAAGTTGATATTAGTACCTATGGCAGGGAATTTGTCGGATTTCTTTTTTAGGGAAGATTGTATCTTTGGTAGGATGATTTTTGAAGTACTAGTCGATGGGAATGAATCGCCCATCAACAGACTATCCAAGTCTATCCTATCAATAAGATCCACATTGGGCTTATTCATAGAAAGATCCACGAGAGTCTGTACATCCTTTTCATGTTGACTCATAGTGTTAACTTTCTCTGTTTCTTTTGTGTCTTTACTGGAAATTTCAGTTTTTGCATACATGCTTTTTAATAACAATTTTCTCGAAAATAACTGTAGGTCCTTAATAACCTCAAATTTATCCAAATCTGAGTTTGGGCAAAAGTTTAGCCCCCTAGATAAGACAGATCTTTCGTCATCCGATAGTGTGTAATCCGATAGATTAATAATGTTCAACCTATCACTACTGGTTTCATTGCTATTTAGCTATGATATCGTGCTCGATGACCCAATATTCATTTCTGCCAGAGGTTCAGTCACATCTAGTACATTAGGATGAGGGAATAGGATTCCCGATGTTGGTTGTTCCAGTGGGCCAATTCGTGGTCCAGTTGTCTTTATATTTTGTATCCCATTTTGAGGAGGGTTTGCTTCCAACATACATTTTTTGGTCTGTCCCTTATTGGGTGATTTCCATTTGTTTTTAAGGGTTTTTTTCCTATCTGTGACTGAACGCTGGGAGGATGAGGAGAGTGAGGAATTGAGTGAGGCATTAGAGCCCCTTTCGGCAGTTGCGCCTCTTGTTTTATTAAATTTGGGGCGCATACGTTGGGTGTTATTTTTTTGCCAATGATATGCTTTAGATTCTTTAAAAGCAATCTTATCTCTCCAGAATTTTTGTTCTTTGGCTGGCAAAACATTACCCGCCAATAGATCAAGATGGATTTTTATACTCTCTTCTAGAGTTTTGTAGTTATCAAAATTTTCATATGGTTTAAGCTGTGTATATATATTTTCAATTTCTATATTCAAAATCACAACTCTTCTAGAATATTCCTCCATTAATAACTTCATCATGACAAGGCTGCACTGTTGCAAATTTTTTTCCCACTGTTTTTTAAAAGATTCCTCAATATTCTCAAATGTTGGGAAGATCTGAATACGTAAACCCAACGGGTTCAGGTCCTCCCTAATGTATTGCTCAAATCCCTCAATGTGCCATAATAGTTGTGCTTTCTTTTCAACTAATTTGGATAGTTGAGAGAATAAGGCTGACATTTGGGAGATTTGGGCTTCCTTTTTAGCTTGCTCTCTGTATCTAGACATATGTCCCTCAAAGTCCCTAGACTTAAACATGACGTATGGTGAATATAATGACAGAGAAAACACCAAAACTTATGTATATATCAGAATATGGAAAAAAAAAACAAAAAAACAAAAAAAAAAACTATAAAAGCAAAAAATAAATCAAATTAAACATCAACAGAAATTATATTTCTCAGATCTCCAGTAAATTGTAAAGAAGTATTGTCAAAACGTATTTATATATATATATATACATACATATGTGTATGATTACACACATGTATATGTATAAACGTAAAACAAAATTGCAAATGTCGGAAAATTTTGGGGGTGTGGGTATTTGCTACCCGATTGTATAGAAGACAAAGAGGACCGACATCTGCAAGATTGTATTTGTTTAACAGTCACATCCCAAAAGTAAGTAAATAAAACAAAAAAAACCCCTAGGAGGTGGGACTTTAAAAGTGACTGAAAAACACACATCAGAGTATGTTGAAAATATATAGATTTTAATAAATAGTTACAAAAAGACAAATTTGATGTAGATCACATGGATTATACAAATCCAAACTGGAAATTAACATGATACAAAAAGAAGAAATTTAAACATATATTATTATTTGTCAGACCCGACAGCTGTTTCGGTTATACCCTTCCTCGGGGGATTTGCAGACAAAAGATTTTCAGATTTATGGACAAACAGATTCTGTTGAATATACAATATGATATAAATTACAAATTACACAGTGCATATATGTACATAAATAAAAGTAAAAATAGAAAATAAATAATAAAAATGTGCTTACAGTAATTTGTCAAAAGAGGGTCAGCATTCAATACACCAAGGAACTACACGCACGGCAGAGAACACAGGGTGAGGCACAAAGTCGCACCCCACCTGTGTGGGGAGTTCCGAGATGAAAGGGATCCAGTAGACCTCAAACGAGGGTCTCCAGGTGGAAATACGCAGGGAAATCAGGAGAAGCTCAAAAGAGTCCCCCAGGGCAGCTCTCTAAAAACAAACAGAAGAAAATGTATATAGATAATGGGAGGTAAAATAGGGGGGGGGGACATATTGATGAATCCCTATTATGTAGTAATACCCCCCATTTTATATACCCAAAATAAAAATCCCATATATACAAATATAAGTTAACCCATCATATATATATATATATGTATCCAAGGGCAACCTACCAGTATAGCGAAATATTCCAAATCAAAGAGGTATCATGTAGGCAAAAGGAACTGCTTCAAAAATAGAGAGGGTGTCCTCAACAAACCATTTGCATTAAATATACATTAATTATGGCCGTGAAGCAAATCTATGTGTGGTTCCAATCTTCTAGTTTAAATTCTAAGAAGTAAAACATAGATGGAAAAAAGATGGTCATACATTAGTCCAGGGCAAATAGTTTGAATATAAGATTGCCAAAGATTGTGTCCTATAGGGAGATTACCTGTATGGACACTGAGAGCTGCTGAGATCCCTGCGTATGATGCCTCATGTGGACTGTAGTAAGACCATGGAGGCTTTAAATGGCGTTCAAAGGGCATCTGCACATGCGTCAAAAGACGCCGTAAACGGCGCCGACGCGGTGACGTCACTACGTCCTCCGCTATACATCCATGCTGTCTCTAAACAGACCCATAGCTAGAGGGCCTATATAGACCATCTGCGCATGCGTTAAAAAAGCGTCACGACGGGCGTCAAAGCAATGACATCATCACGTCGTCCGTCGCATTTCCATGACGCTCTAAACAAGCATCTGAAACAGAGGATTTGTATAAAAAATAGGCGCACATTCCAAAAACAAAACAGCAAAGCAAAAACAAACAAAAAAACCCAAAGAACAATCCTCCCTCAAGTACAGCAAGTGTCACAAGCACAAAAAAGAAGAAAGGGGGAAGGGTTTTTTGTTATTTGTATTATTTGTTGTGGCAGATGGACAAGAAGGATTTGAATCCAAAAACTTAATCACCACTCGGGGACCCCCCGTGCGACACCTGCCGGCCGCCGCCCCAAGTGACAACAGCCGGCACATGACGCACGCCGACGCACAAATGCAAATAAATGCATATAAAAGGGAGAAAAATAACCAGACCGCCCCGGCACAAAGCCGGGCGATATGGCTCACTCCCTATGTGCGCCGTGTGAGGCAAAAAGGACCCAAAGGGGAGCTCCAAAATGCACGTGTATGCAGGTCGTCGGTGCATCAAAATGGGGGGAAAAAAAAAGGGAGAGGGGAAAAGGGGAGGGGGAGGGGGAAGGGGAAAAGAAAAACAATCTATAAAATTCCATATACAAATTTCTGATTACATGCTATACATAAATAGACAATATCTATACATAATAGAGGATATATCGTGTCCCTTGTGTGTTCACTCTTCCCAACCACCTGAAGAGAAGCCCTCCAGGAATGGACGATAACTAATAAGGTCGTTCAGTCCTGGAGGCATGGTGGCATTTAGGGAAAAAATCCATCGAGTCTCTCTCTGTAAGAGTGTCCTATTCCAATCTCCTCCCCTGTTACTGGGGTGTATCCTATCCAAGATCAGAAATTTTATTCTAGGAATTCTACCATTGTGGACATCTTTTGTATGTCGTCCAAGGGGAAGATCAGGATCACATTTTTTCATGCAGTTGATATGTCTGGCCGCTCGTTTAAAGAATGGCTGTTTGGTTTTGCCAATGTAGTATGATCCACATTGGCACGTGAGTAAATAAACAACTCCTTCTGTTTTGCAATTCGCAAAGTGGGTAGGTTTAAATATTTTACCATTAGGTAATAATGCTGCAGGGTCAATGTTCATGTACTGGCACAGATTGCAGCCTCCACATCGATAAGTGCCTGGTCGCCTACACGGGTCAACACGAAATTCACCCGTGTATTCGCTTTGTATCAAATTGTCCTTGATTGACTTGGCCTTCCGATAGGTGATTAACGGTTGAGCCGATACAAATACCCCAAAATCCCGACCTTTTATAGTCTTCCTAAGGTACATAAAAATCATATTACACCACCGGGTCGTCCCATTGTATCGGGATGTGGCAGTATTACGGAAAACTTGAGCAAATTCATAGACGAACAGATTCGTCCATATGTGAACAATCTACCTTCATTTGTGAAAGACACAATGCACTTACTCAATCAACTGGATGAAATGTCTGTGCCCCCCAATGCCCTGCTGGTGGCTGTTGATGTAGAAGAACTATATAGCTCCATCCCCCACCAGCGGGGCATTGGGGTAATCAGACATATGCTATGCCAATAATCGTCCCTTTGATCTGTTCTTACTTTCCGCTCTTGAACATATTCTTACTTGTAATGCTTTTTCATTCGATGGGTCCCACTACCTCCAGATACAAGGCGTAGCAATGGGGACGTGTTGCGCCCCATCGTACGCAAACTTGTATCTGGGGGAGTGGGAACAGAATTTTCTATCAGAAGAGAGCTTAATGCCCCTGACTGAATGCATTACTAATTGGAGTCGCTATATCGACGACATTTTTATCGTATGGACAGGCACTTCAGAACTACTATTGTCCTGTATAGATGCTATGAATGCAAATTCATATAACCTTAGATTTACCATGACGTATAGTGACGTATAGTGAAACATCCATTAACTTTTTAGATATTACCATACTGAAGGATACAAATGGCAGATTAACAAGTGCACTATATCGCAAAGACACTGCATGTAATTCCATATTACATGCGGGAAGTGCACACCCCATATCATTAGTTAAATCAATCCCATATGGACAGTATTTACGACTACGTCGAAACTGCACGAATGATGTTACGTTTCAGAACGAAGCCAATGCCCTAAGAGATCGCCTCTTAATACGAGGCTACTCTCTTAGCAGCCTCAAAAAATCTTTTAAAAGGGCTACTCTTAAATCTAGGGACCAACTTCTGACAAAAAAACAACCGAGTATTAAACCCGATAATCCTGACTCCAATACTGTGCGCATCATTACTAAATTCAACAGACAAAGTGAACAGGTCAGAAAAATTGTTTTTAGATACTGGCACCTTCTGCAGATCGATCCATCATTAGCCCCATTTGTATCGGCTCAACCGTTAATCACCTATCGGAAGGCCAAGTCAATCAAGGACAATTTGATACAAAGCGAATACACGGGTGAATTTCGTGTTGACCCGTGTAGGCGACCAGGCACTTATCGATGTGGAGGCTGCAATCTGTGCCAGTACATGAACATTGACCCTGCAGCATTATTACCTAATGGTAAAATATTTAAACCTACCCACTTTGCGAATTGCAAAACAGAAGGAGTTGTTTATTTATTCACGTGCCAATGTGGATCATACTACATTGGCAAAACCAAACAGCCATTCTTTAAACGAGTGGCCAGACATATCAACTGCATGAAAAAATGTGATCCTGATCTTCCCCTTGGACGACATACAAAAGATGTCCACAATGGTAGAATTCCTAGAATAAAATTTCTGATCTTGGATAGGATACACCCCAGTAACAGGGGAGGAGATTGAAATAGGACACTCTTACAGAGAGAGACTCGATGGATTTTCTCCCTAAATGCCACCATGCCTCCAGGACTGAACGACCTTATTAGTTATCGTCCATTCCTGGAGGGCTTCTCTTCAGGTGGTTGGGAAGAGTGAACACACAAGGGACACGATATATCCTCTATCATGTATAGATATTGTCTATTTATGTATAGCATGTAATCAGAAATTTGTATATGGAATTTTATAGATTGTTTTTCTTTTCCCCTTCCCCCTCCCCCTCCCCTTTTCCCCTCTCCCTTTTTTTTTTCCCCATTTTGATGCACCGACGACCTGCATACACGTGCATTTTGGAGCTCCCCTTTGGGTCCTTTTTGCCTCACACGGCGCACATAGGGAGTGAGCCATATCGCCCGGCTTTGTGCCGGGGCGGTCTGGTTATTTTTCTCCCTTTTATATGCATTTATTTGCATTTGTGCGTCGGCGTGCGTCATGTGCCGGCTGTTGTCACTTGGGGCGGCGGCCGGCAGGTGTCGCACGGGGGGTCCCCGAGTGGTGATTAAGTTTTTGGATTCAAATCCTTCTTGTCCATCTGCCACAACAAATAATACAAATAACAAAAAACCCTTCCCCCTTTCTTCTTTTTTGTGCTTGTGACACTTGCTGTACTTGAGGGAGGATTGTTCTTTGGGTTTTTTTGTTTGTTTTTGCTTTGCTGTTTTGTTTTTGGAATGTGCGCCTATTTTTTATACAAATCCTCTGTTTCAGATGCTTGTTTAGAGCGTCATGGAAATGCGACGGACGACGTGATGATGTCATTGCTTTGACGCCCGTCGTGACGCTTTTTTGACGCATGCGCAGATGGTCTATATAGGCCCTCTAGCTATGGGTCTGTTTAGAGACAGCATGGATGTATAGCGGAGGACGTAGTGACGTCACCGCGTCGGCGCCGTTTACGGCGTCTTTTGACGCATGTGCAGATGCCCTTTGAACGCCATTTAAAGCCTCCATGGTCTTACTACAGTCCACATGAGGCATCATACGCAGAGATCTCAGCAGCTCTCAGTGTCCATACAGGTAATCTCCCTATAGGACACAATCTTTGGCAATCTTATATTCAAACTATTTGCCCTGGACTAATGTATGACCATCTTTTTTCCATCTATGTTTTACTTCTTAGAATTTAAACTAGAAGATTGGAACCACACATAGATTTGCTTCACGGCCATAATTAATGTATATTTAATGCAAATGGTTTGTTGAGGACACCCTCTCTATTTTTGAAGCAGTTCCTTTTGCCTACATGATACCTCTTTGATTTGGAATATTTCGCTATACTGGTAGGTTGCCCTTGGATACATATATATATATATGATGGGTTAACTTATATTTGTATATATGGGATTTTTATTTTGGGTATATAAAATGGGGGGTATTACTACATAATAGGGATTCATCAATATGTTTCCCCCCCCCCTATTTTACCTCCCATTATCTATATACATTTTCTTGTGTTTGTTTTTAGAGAGCTGCCCTGGGGGACTCTTTTGAGCTTCTCCTGATTTCCCTGCGTATTTCCACCTGGAGACCCTCGTTTGAGGTCTACTGGATCCCTTTCATCTCGGAACTCCCCACACAGGTGGGGTGCGACTTTGTGCCTCACCCTGTGTTCTCTGCCATGCGTGTAGTTCCTTGGTGTATTGAATGCTGACCCTCTTTTGACAAATTACTGTAAGCACATTTTTATTATTTATTTTCTATTTTTACTTTTATTTATGTACATATATGCACTGTGTAATTTGTAATTTATATCATATTGTATATTCAACAGAATCTGTTTGTCCATAAATCTGAAAATCTTTTGTCTGCAAATCCCCCGAGGAAGGGTATAACCGAAACAGCTGTCGGGTCTGACAAATAATAATATATGTTTAAATTTCTTCTTTTTGTATCATGTTAATTTCCAGTTTGGATTTGTATAATCCATGTGATCTACATCAAATTTGTCTTTTTGTAACTATTTATTAAAATCTATATATTTTCAACATACTCTGATGTGTGTTTTTCAGTCACTTTTAAAGTCCCACCTCCTAGGGGTTTTTTTTGTTTTATTTACTCAAAATAACTAACGAGAGAGAGAGAGAGAGATGTCTATGGCTGCATTTCTTCTTCCGAAATTTTACAATATTGATTCCCCTAGGCAGTCAGTGCATAAACTTAATAAACATAGAAATTGTTCGGTACAACCCCTGCATTCTGACCTTCATTTGGATAAATGGAAGTTATATCACCATGGTAACTGGAAGGTCAACAAATATTGCAGTGTCTTCTACAGGAACATACCCAAATCTATAGCTTTGCTCAAGACTCGCTGCTCTTACAGTATCATACATGAACAATCCGGGTGCTGGCTACCATAGTGTGTCTTCACTCTCCATCAAAGATATGAAAAATCAGCCACACTACAAACTTAGCTCCTCTTGCTGTATTTATTAATTGTCAGCAAAATGGCTGCATACAACAGTGTCTCTACCCGAAAACCAACCTTCAATAAATAAAGCAAGAGGAGCTAAGTTTGGAGTGCAGCTGATTTTTTATATCTTTGAGAGTGTCTTCTACAGATCATAGTTAGATACTCTAAAGCCTCGTACACACGGTCGGACTTCCATCTGACTTTTCCGTGTTTTTTTGTCCGAACGGAGTTGGTTGGGAACACCCATAGCATACACACGCTCTGACTTTTCTGCAAACTTTCTTAAAACTTCTTACAACATCACGTGTTTTTTCTGCTCTTTTCTGATCTTTACTGCCACCCTTTGGTCAACTTCTGCTATTGTTGGTTGATTTTAACATTAGTTGTTTTGTCCATCGGACTAAAGTCCGATGGTTTTCTGTACACATGGTCGGACTTTGCTCTATCGGACTTTTGTTGGGCAAAAGTTTGTCCGTTTGCAGACCCAACTTTTGTCCGATGAAATCCAAAACCAAACGAAAAAGTTTGTCCGATGGAGCGTACACACGGTCGGATTGTTGGTCCAACTTGCTCAAAATGAAGTTTGTTGGCCAAAAGTCCGACCGTGTGTACGGGGCTTTAGATTCACTTAACAAATTATATGAAGACTAAAAGAGATGTACAAAGGGGGTAACCCTTAATGACAAATCATATTTGATTTAAACGAGTTAAGTTGGCAAATTATTGACTTAGGTTTGTTGTGGGTTACTACACTTTGCACATCATCCATGTTAGGAAATGCCTTATGGAATCCCCTCACCTCAGTTGGGATAAGGCAACTGAGTCTCAGGAATACTTTGGTAAATTGTGAATGGGGGAGCATTGTTATTTGCACAGGCACCTCTTAATCAGGGAATACAAAATTAAGATTTTTACATGGACATTACACTGATGAATTAGTAATAGACATGGCCATGCTGAGCTTGGGTTAGGTGTGTATATACAGTGATTGCAAGGCACTGTTAAGACGGGGAAGGGAGACATGCAGATTTCCAGGTACAGTGTGTCATTGAGTCAGAAACAGTAGCTCAGGGGTGTTTAAAAAAGCATTCCTTGGTTTTCCTTGTACACATTAATTTAATAAATACAGGTAGTGATCACAACATCGTACTTAAATATTTCTTTAGGGTGCTATATTCCCAAATTAGTGAATAAACCAACAATGTAGAAAGCAGGACTTCTAGTTAATAACTATTATCAAACAACACCATAGCAGAGAAAATATAAATTTTTATTATTATTCAGTTCGAAAAAAATAAACAAAATATTTTCAGCGACGCAATAAAACATGTAAAACTTGTTTAAAAAATAAATAATAATTATACATCCATCTAACAGGCAAATTAGTAAATATCCACAAGTCTTTTCTTAATATCAAAGGTAATAACATTACTGAAAAACAACTGTTTATTTTTTACAAAACTTACAAACTTCCATAGACTAAATATATACAGTATATATACCATTCGCCAGACATGCCCAGAATCATCAAATAATGTATACAGATAACCACTTACATATCATGTGATAAAAAGAAGGCGCAAGGAAGTTCCACATCCAGTTTGGAGGTATGTGAAATAGAACACAGAAGAGAAACCCTAGAAAGCTTTTTTTACAAAACGAATCCTTTTGGGCTCAGAAACGCTAAAGATATTAATGAAGATTAATTTATAACAGCATATTTTTGATGGACTGCAAACCTCACATCTGGGTTCCTGGCTCCACTTCCACACTATCATATCAAATGCAGCCTATTACCGTGTGGCAGAACTTTGTAGGTATTCCTCTACCTTTCATGAGTATTCTTTGCATCAGTTCTGGTACATCAATTGTTTGCACCAGAACTAGACTGCATATTATAGCCAACTAATTATTGAACACTTATGGATTTCCTCCCTATTTGATGACTTCGACTTTATCTGGATGGGTCCTATCTCACATGTTAATTGGAGCATCTCTTTTAAGGCAGCTGCATTTCTATTAAGACTCACCTATAAATGTATGGTTGTAATTGTGATTAAATTATCTTAGAGTCAAACACTTTCACTCATGTAGTGTTTCTGGTATTGTATCAATTACCTGCTTGTTTATTCTTTTAAATTGCCACTAATACTATTATTTATTTTAAAAGTATACTAAAAAAAGACTGCCTTTGGTGGTTTTAGTCATATGCTGCCCCTACATTCTAAATACCGGTACATTGTTTCATCTTAAATCAAAAAATGTGCATTTTTTCATACAAATCTCAAATGACAATTTGACATTCTGGCAGCTTCATAGGTTATAAAATGCAAGGCTTGAATAGTTCTACAATGTCCGCAATACAGTACATTCCCCATTTGCAAGCTATGTTGTAATTAATCTCTATGCTCAGTGAAAACCTGGAAATGATTCTAGATCCCCAATCAGTTTTATCAAATCTTAGAACCAGATGAAGAAACCACAATATTCTAACTTATATTTAAAGTGGCAGGGAAAAATGTAAATAACTGAAGAAACTATATATACAAATTTAATGCAACCACAACTAGTAGCAGCTTTGGTCTACAGATAGCATGTAAGAAAAGTAGTGCCATTTGCCTAAGTGATTCAGTCGTGTTGCTTTTAAATACAGTATATAGCAAGTTTCATAACATAAAAATGGTAGCACAGACATAGAAATACATGTAACCTCTTTTAACAGTTACATCACACATAAATATGTTGTTCTGAGTTACTCTTCCTTCGTCTGCTGGAGTGCACATAGATCTTCTTTAGGGACCCATTGAACTAGTTTGCCATTAAATGGGGATACAAAGTACTGCCCACATCCCTAAAACTCAATAATATGGACAAGAAACCCTCTAATGGGATTTTTTAGGGCAAAAGTATAGACAATATTTACCATTAAGCAAAATGTTATTGACATGTAGACATAAAGCAAAAAAGAACAGTATTGTCAGGAACCATAAAACAGACAGAGACAGAAAATGCAGTAAAAATCACACCTTTTAATAAAATAGTAAAAATTGTACAACTGGTAAACGTAGTCAAAACATAGCCAGGGTTCGGTAGCCAAATCGGGTAGTCAGAACAAGCCAGGAAATCATAAAGCCAGAGATCAGCATAGTCAGAGCCTGAGGCAGCAGACAGGATCAGGAACCAGAAGGGACGTCAGCCAAGCAAGTCTTCAACAGGAACACAGCACAGAGTCTCTAGATATGTTGACCAAGGCAAAGGCACAGGAGATCTAATTCATAAAGCTTAAATAGCCAGCAGGGCTTGTTAACGAGCAGGTGAGTCACTGTGGAATGATGAGTGCTGGCAATAACCCGACAGCTGAGCAACCTGAGCTCTGAGAAGGGAGGGCTGAGCCCAGCCCTGAAAAGTATACATATTAAAAAACATGCGGTTCAGCGTAGTGGTACTCTCAGGTGACCATGAACAGCTATAATCAACTGTCGAGGATGCACATGACAGAAGAAAAACCCAACGCATTTTGAAAACATAAATTTTCTTCTTCAGGGGAAGATGATTATACATTAAACCTTTTGGTCCGGGTTGGACTTCTGGTAGCATGCAGCAACAAATTTACCTTGATGTTTTTAAATGATGCAGTTTCCATGAGTCTAGTCATGCAGGGTCAGTATTTAATGCCCACATAATGTTCTCTATGATTATGCACTGTAAAAATAACATGATGTCTAATTGCAACGTCCCTATATTCATAGATGTAGCCATGCCCCCCCATAGGGGTTGCTGAATGTTGTGGTTCACCTGTCACCCTGCCCAGCCCAGCATCCATCTCCCAGACATTTAGAGACACAGACCAGTCCATAAGCTTTGTTTTTTTGTATTTTATTGAGGGGGTGAACTTGGATGGGAATTGGAAATTATGGAATGCCCAGAAAGATTTAGTGCAAACTTGCATGGGACTACTATATACACTCCTGTATATACACTCCAGTCTTCTCTCCAGCACAACTCTTGCTTAAGACGTCTTTCGTTTTCACTCCTCCAGCACTTCACTTGCTGCAGACCGTTACTCCTCCAGCACTTCACTTGCTGCAGACTGGTACTCCCCCAGACTATCTAGCACCACATGGTTAAGCCTGACACTAACTCAGCCAGGCCTCTGTGAATTGCCCTTTGCAGGCAGGGACCAGAGACCCCTATAATGTAGCAGATAGAAAGTTCTTGGTGCTAACTGTCCTCTTCCCAGATACTGATCCCAGATAGCTCTCTTCAGGCCCTGCCAGCCAGCCATGCTGCAATGGCCTCTCTTCACTGCCCTTCCCACAGTCCACTCTTCTGGTTATGCACCTATCTCAAACTGCAAACTCTCAGTTCTCTCAGGCATGCCTCCCCAGTCCTCCCAACTGTGCTTCACTCACCAGCCCTCCCGGCTTCGACCAGTTGTCCTCCCTGGAGAATCTTAGCAGTGCTCTCTCCCACTGTCCTCACCTCGCTCTCTCATGTGTCTCTCTTCCAGGATCTCTTCTCTCTTCTTGGATGCACCCGAGCCCCGGCCCAAGGTCACCCCCTCTCAGACTGGGGAACTCCCTGTGGGCCCCGACAGCCTCCACACTCTCTCACTCCAGCTCTTCCACCTGACAACCTCCCCAGCTGGGCTGTCCCTGTTTATTTAATGAGGCCTGCCCCCTGCCAATCCAAGTTGGGGATTGGTGAAGGCTCCTCAGCATACCTCAGGCAGCTCCACCTCTCATCTCCTCTGTTTCTAGCACCTTCTAGAAAGAAGAGGGAGGTAACAGTGATGCTGCCTGTGAGTTACCAGCTGCTACCCTGAGCCACTCCCAGCCCATAATGAAAACAAAAGGCCTAGCCACCAGCTAGGCCTGCCTAAATTTTCCTACTCTGCTAGAAAATCCTCACTCTAGCACCTACCTATTTAGAGGTTGCTACATAGAAAAGGTTTAATGTGTAACCATCTTCCCCTGAAAAATAAAATGTATGTTTTCGAAACGTGTTGGTATTTTCTTCTGTCATGTGCATCCTCTACAGTTTTTTATGGTTATTCATGTTATTCATGGTCTCCTGAGCGTACCACTGCATTGAACCACATGGGTTTTACTCTGTATACTGTTCTTTTTTGCTTTATGTCTATATGTCAATGCACATGAACCATGGGTTAAAGGAAAGGCTGAGCTATTGTATTCTTACAGCGAGAGGTTTCTTAGCTATCAGAATACAATGATCACTGCTTGCTGCTCTAGCCGCCAGAAGTGATTGAATAAAAATAAAAATAACAGCCTGGTTGTACTGAAGTCAATTGTATGATCGACTTCAGTACAACCAGCCTGCCCAAAGATCGATTAAAATTCGGCCAGCTCCTGCAAAACCAATCTAAATTCGATCTGTCTATGGCCAGTTTTAGTGTTACTTACCTCCAGTTTCGTTATCTATGAACTAGAGGTAATTTTTTGTTTTTATTTGGTGCAGAAAAAGCGCCACTTTGTAAAAAATATCACTAATAAAAGCAACCAAAACTGGCAGCAGGGCTTTTAAAATCTGGTGCAGGACCTTTTAAAGAGCCATACTGCCAGAGCAGTGGTGTTAATGCTGTTGCAGTGCGTTTCTAGGCACTTTAGTTCAATTAGCCTCATGTGCATACTGCATTTCTTAAATGTGAGATCATCTAAGGCAGGGGTGCCCAACCTTTTGAAGAGCAAGGGCCATTTAAGCGACTTGGTAACCGGTCACGGGCCACAATGAGAAGAGCGGGCGAATTACATGTCTGTGTCCACTCTGCATACGTAGATCGGACACGGACATAGTCCACTCTACTCTATGGGTCCTCCGATCTGATCCACCCAGATGGAAGGGGATGGATCCCCTTCTGAATGGAGGTTCCTTTTGGGTCAGACCGATCCCATGAAAGGGGCCTAAGGCTGCTTTTACACTGATGAACTTTGGTTTACCCACACCGAGGGTGCAGCAAAGTGCACCTGTGGCTTTCCTGCGGGTTAGCTGCAGTTTGACATAGACTTCTATTATATCCTGCAGGTGTGATGCACTTTCTGATAGCACACCAAACCCACAGGTAATAACAGAAGTCTATGGCTCAGTGCAGGTAACGCGCAGGTGCACTGCGCTGCACCTGTGAATCAGTTTGAAAGCAGCCCAGTAACCACTGCAGAACAGATACACTCATATATACACATCAAGCCCTGTACACACGGGCGGGAATCCCATCTATTAGAAAACCGTTGGTTTTCCTGACGGGATTCCTGGCAAGCTTGTTTTCCAAGCCCTGTGTACAGACGGGCATTCAAAAGAACCGCCGTTCTTTTGAATGGCAAGAACGCGGTGACGTCATCGACTACGACGAGCCAGCGCTCGTCACATTCAATGCCGTCGCCGCCATCTTGCTACACCCTACACTACCCTTGTATGCTACCGCGCATGCGTTGAAGTCTCATCGAGCATGCGCGGGCTTACCGGGGACAGGTAAGCATAATCACGAACGGTTTTCTCGGCAGGAAAACTCTGCAGAGAATCCCGACGAGAAAAATAGAGAGCAGGTTCTCTATTTTTCTCGTCGAGATTCCCGGCAGATTTCCTGTTGAAAAACCATACACACGCCCGGTTTTCTCTGCAAAAAGCTCTTACGGCAGTCACATGTGGCCCCTGGGCCACTAGTTGGGCACCCCTGATCTGAGGCATATCTTAACTACCCCTGACTTTAATTATTGCTATTCTCTCAAGATATCAAGTGTCTTCCTGAGAACTGCAGTTCTAATTGATGAAGTCACCCCTGTGCTGCTGATTGTTGTTCCAAGGGCCTGCTGGAGAGGAAGCAGTACTTTTTATACATTCTTTGGATCAGTGCTTCCCTCTGCTGTCTGTTAATGCCTTTAAATGATTTAGTATAGAGACATGAAAATATTTAGTGTATGTAGAGAGGAGAGACTCCTGAGCTTGAGGCAACTGCACTAATTTTTTTTAACAACATGAGAGGTTCAGTGACGCAGTATAGGAGCTTGACGAAAGGTAACTATGAGAAGTGTTGTTTCTAGACTGTCAAACTCTGTCTCTAGGGACAAACTAATGAGCAAAGCTTTTTCTTTCTTCGGTCCACTTATTGTAAGTTGAAAATGATTACTGACTAGATAAAGTTATATGGATTCCACAAAATTTCCATGAGTTAAATAGAAACACTAGCCCACTCACTAGAAATGTGTTCAGAATTTGGGATAACGCATATAAACAATTTAATTAGGAATATATTTCCCCATTAATTTCATTGATTGATACTTGTTATTTTTTACCAGGGAAGGAGGAGTATCTATTTTTTTTACGTTGGGTAAAAAAAGCCACATTACAGTTAAGGAATATAATGAAAAGGGACACTTCATGTTTACTTCAATAATTGCAGGGAAATGGGGTATAGTACCATTAGACATTTGAAGATATGCACAAATACAGCACTTTATAGCTTCTTTACCTCATCCAATACGTTCAGGAGACAACTTATTACCAATAGAAAAACGTTTCAACTCCCCGGGAAATGTTTAACATTTAACTTCTCGTATTTACGGTATACTAATTAGAGAAATAAAACCAAAAATACCCTCATATGTGAGCAAGTGGGAGCAGGAGCTTGGCCTGCTGAAGAATGAACACCAGAGAATTAAAATATTAAAGAGGGCGAGCTCTGCTTCGGTAGATCTGAAAACAAAGGAGATGAGCTTTAAGGTATTGGCAAGGTGGGATATAAGCCAGGTAATAGCTTAGAAGTGTTAAGGGGAGGCGTCCCCTCTATGCTGGAGGGGATGTGGAGCATTAGGTACACTGGGAAACATATGGTGGCATTGCTCGAAAAGAAAAGTATTTTGGGAAAGGATTATTGATCCTATGCAAGATATAATGGGGAAGCAGGTAGGGTGAGATCCTTGCAAATGTCCATTTCACTGTACAGAAATACCAATGGCCCAATACAAGAGGTCTTTATCACCTTACTTGCTAAATGCAGCTAAGTATATGTAGCGGGGTGTTCCCCTTTAATCAGGGACAGGAAATTCCAGAGAGAGGGGAGTCGGGGGGAAGGAATATAAGGAGGGGGCGAGGCCTAGCTCTTTCTCTTTGGACACGGGGCGACAGAGAGAGATACACCTGTGCGGATCTGTGCTGTTCCAGGCCTGAAGCCTGGGGCCTGTGGAGCGAACCAAAGAGCCTTCCACCCCCCTTTGCGAGCCTGGGTGGCATCCAGACTCATCTCTTCTAAAGTTATCTGGATCGGGGATCCGATCGTAGAAGCTGCTGTGGACGAGGACCGACACAGCCGGTGGAAGTTCCGGACTGAGGGAAGTGTTCCGGAGTGGTGAGCGAGCGAAAGCTCATCTTTAAACTGTTACTTTTATACTTTGTGCCTACTAGACTTCCGAGGCCTAACACCTCCGGTGTGGGAGAATTACCCCCCCCTATTGGATTACAAATACATGGTTTTGAATACTTCAAGTGCACCACCTTTACAGATCCTGTGCCGGTGAAGATTTGTGTTTCTTCAAAGACTGAGTTTCATGGTTAGGGATCAGGCCTGATCCGTTAGATAGTTATAAGTTAGTTATCACACCACAGGGTGTTTAGGTAACGGTCGCCCCACGTGGCGTTCCGTCCCCTTTCCATTGCTGGTACACACACACACAGTATTGTGATTTATAACTGCAGGGACCTGCTTATGTGTTGTGAACCAAATGTTACATGCATGTTATCCCCTTTTATCTTACCACTAACAGTAAAGTCAGTTATTATTTACAACATTGTCTATGAGTCTGAGTTATCAATCCACACACCCACAATTAAAGCATAAGTGATTGTTTAAGTGAAATTGCTGTGGGTTAACTGTGCCAGAGCGGGTAGAGCAGATTGCCGGGGGGTTGGGGAAGCTGTACTCAGGGCCCAAATCAAAACTTGCGGCTCTCTTAAGTTGAGGGTATCGCTACACGTGGGGGCTCGTCCGGGATTACTGAGACAGCGGTGAGAGCCCGCCAAGACTTACCGGCATGGACCCGAAAGACATCAGAACGTGGTGTGAAGTAACTAAGACAGATCCAAGCCAGTCAGTGGTCATTAACATTCCGGGTCAGGAATGGTCGACCGAAACGGTGGAAGGGTTAATGAAGTCAGACCCAGGCACCTCACACCAGTATACGCTAGTGGAATATTCAGATGGGAAGCCAGAGGCTTGTAAATGCAAATATGCGCAGATGCCGGATAACAGATCTTATAGTCGGGCGCACGCTACTAAGAAAGAGCTATCACCAACGGGATCACCGCAAGTTGCGGCCCGTACCCCGCCAGAGAGGAAAGACGGAGCGACACCTCCGGTGACGCCTGCACCTGCCACGGCCATATCACCCGAACTAATAAAGGCGTTAGGGGATCTACTAACAAACTGTCAGAAGACAAGCACAGTGCACGTAGAGACTAGCTACCGGAGACTAAAAACATTCTCGGGGGAGCTCCCCATCCCTGCGGGAGAGGAAGATTTTGACACTTGGGTGGAACAGGCATTACAAGCAGTAGAGGCATGGGAGGTGCCTGAAGCACAGAAAAGACAACGAGTTTTAGAAAGTTTGAAAGGTGCCGCGGCAGAAGCGGTGAAGAGCTTCCGTTTTGGAAATGCAAACTGTACAGCTCAAGATTGTCTGGCCATGCTGCAGGAAGAGTTTGGACAGCTGGAGAAGGTGACAGAGATGGTCTACCAATTTGAACATACTTTCCAGCAGTCGAATGAGAAACTGTCAGAGTATGTTAGAAGGTTGAACAGGCTGTTATGCAAGATCGTCCTGAAGAAGGGAATGCTGCCCAAAGATGCAGATGAAGCACGAATGAAGCAGATCATGAGGGGAGCGCGGCGCTCAGACCCAGTCTGGCTGCACCTGAAAACCTCAGGAGGAGGAATGTCACTAACCTACTCTGATCTAATAAAAATTATTAGGGACGAAGAGGCGCTGCAGAGAGATCAGCAGGTGGCCAGGGTGAAGGTCACCCCTGTACCAGTGTTGGTCAGTTCAGTCAAGAGCCCGGAAAGAGATGCAGAAGTCGACACTTTGAAATCACAAATGTCCCAAGTGTTGGAGATGCTGACCTCTTTGATGGAGAAAGATCAAAGAAGAGCAGAGAAACCAAGTCCAAGAAAGGAGTTGTTCCCGAATACCTCAGAACCAGCCTCCATTCAGGACCGAGAAGAGATGCTATGCTACAACTGCGGGGGCAGTGGCCACTTTGCCAGTAGGTGTTCCAGTCCCAAGAAGAAGAAAATGGATAATCGCCAGCCGGCGGGAAACTCCAGAGGGCCCCGGTGAGGGAGTCAACCGGGTGCCCATCTCTTTCAGTGAGCTCCAAACTGAATGGAAGGAAGCAAAAGAGAGAGAACAAAACTCCTCAGAAGGAATCTAGGGTCTCTCAACCAAGATACACACCAGAGAAAGGGGACAAGACCCCTCAGAAGAAATTTAGCACTCCTAAGAAGGAATGTCTACAACCAAGAGACAATAACATCCCTCAGCGGGTTTGTACTCCCATTAGGGTGGGGAAGGTCAATGCATACCGGGCTCAGGAGAGAATAAAGTCAAAAACAAACTGGATGAAGACAAGTCCTCAAGAGAAAGTGACCTCAACCCGGCCGTACCCAGAAGAATTGGTCGGCCCGTCCCCCACTGTATCTATCCAGGTGGAAGAAGTATATACAAAGGCCCTCCTGGACACTGGAGCTCAAGGGACTTTGTTGTACAGAGACTTCTACGATAGGCACTTAAGCCATTTGCCTATACAGAAGATAGAAGAGCTGGAGATATGGGGCCTGGGAACGCAGAGGTTCCCCTATGATGGTTATCTGCCCATAAAGCTGACATTCGACCCCTCTGTGGCTGGGAAGACAGAAGTGTTCGACACCCTGGCAGTTGTGTGTCCTAGACCACCCGGGGCCAGCAAGATGTCCCTCATCATAGGCACCAATACGGATCTAGTGAGAAGACTTCTGACCCCCCTGGTGAAGATGAGGAGCCATCAAGATCCAAACATCCATCCCATGCTGAAGACAGCCTATCAACGGTTAGTGTTGGAGCAGAAGACCCCAGGAGAGGGGATAGGGAAGGTGTGGAGACTGGGGAGAGAAGGAGTGGTGCTGCAGCCCGGACAGGTGGCTTGCCTCAGGGCCACTGTGAAGCTCACCTGGAAGCAGCCTGGTCCCTTTGTCATGCTGGAATCCGACCCAAGGGAAGATCACTCAGGCCTGGAAGTGATACCGGAAGTAATTCCAATCAAGGCCCTGAAGAAAGCCAGGGGAAGAGTCCCGGTGAGTGTGAGGAACTCTACAGAAAGGGCCATAGAGATCCCTGCCCGGATGCTGTTGGGACAGGTGAGTCCTGCTGTCCCAGTCAGCTGGTCAGAAGTAAAGGGAACGGGTGAAGAAGGAGATGTTTGGGAAAAACTTTCCATGGAGAACCCGAATTTACCTGGAGCCTGGAAAGAGAGAGCTAAGGCCCAGCTGACTAGATGGGAGAAGATTTTCTCCAAAGATGAGTTCGATGTGGGGTGTGCGAGGAGTGCTACCCACCGCATCCGCCTGCAAGAAGACAAACCGTTCAGGGAGAGAGTCAGGCGGGTTCCGCTGGCAGATCTGGAGGATCTGAGGGAACAGCTTGCAGAACTGAAAAAGACTGGGGTGATTCGAGAGTCCAGAAGCCCTTATGCCTCTCCAATAGTGGTGGTCAGGAAAAAGAATGGGTCGCTGAGGCTCTGTATTGACTACAGAACTCTCAACAGGAGGACCACCCCTGATCAGTACACCACGCCAAGGATAGAGGACGCCTTACAGAGTTTGTCTGGAGCCAAGTGGTTCAGCGTGATGGACCTCAAGAGCGGGTACTATCAAATCCCCATGCACCCAGAGGATAGAGAAAAGACCGCTTTCATAACTCCTGTGGGATTCTTTGAGTTTAATAGAATGCCTCAGGGCCTATCTGGGGCCCCAGCTACTTTTCAACGTCTCATGGAGAAGACTGTCGGAGATATGAACCTCATAGAAGTCCTCGTGTACCTGGACGATGTCATTGTCTTCGGGAGAACTTTGGAGGAACATGAGGCCCGATTGGAGAAAGTGTTGAGAAGGCTTAGTGAAGAGGGACTAAAGCTTTCCCCCGAGAAGTGTCGGTTCTACCAGTCTTCGGTGAACTATCTGGGACACATAGTGTCTGAAAAGGGGGTGGCTACTTATCCTGAGAAGTTGGAGGCAGTTACCTCCTGGCCAAGACCCACAACAGTCACCGAACTTAGATCTTTCCTGGGCTTCTGCTCCTACTATAGGAGGTTTGTGGATGGGTTTGCCCGTATTGCCAAGCCCCTAAATGAACTGCTCAAGACTGAAGGGGAAGAGGATGGCTTGGGACCCAGAAGACCCGGGGAGTCGGTTCAAGATCAGTGGACCCCCAGGTGTGAAGAGGCCTTCAGAACCCTGAAGAGGAGCCTCACCACAGCCCCAGTATTGGCCTATGCTGATCCCACCAGACCATACGAGTTACATGTTGATGCTAGTCATGAAGGCCTAGGTGGAGTGCTCTACCAAGAGTATGAAGAGCAACTGCGACCAGTGGCCTATGTGAGTCGGAGTCTGACCCCCTCGGAGAAGAACTACCCCACTCATAAGTTGGAGTTCTTGGCCCTCAAATGGGCAGTGGTGGACAAACTAAGAGACTACCTCTATGGGGCAGAGTTTACAGTAAAAACAGATAACAACCCTCTGACTTATCTATTCACCACTGCCAAGTTGGATGCCACAGGACACAGGTGGCTGGCTGCATTATCTGGGTTCAACTTCAGTCTTAAATACAGACCAGGGACTGGAAATAGGGATGCAGATGCCCTGTCCCGAAGATCTCATACCATGGCTGATGACTGGGAGGACTGGACTCAGGTAGCGCCGGACGGAGTGCGAGCCCTTTGTCAAGGGGCTGAATTTCAAGCCAGAGGGGGCTCCAGAGCCGAGGAGATAGGAGTTACCACAGTGGGAGTCCCAAAACACTACTGCAGGGTGACTCAACTTGAAGAGGAATGCTTACCGAAGCTGTCTAAGAAGGAACTGAGGTGCGACCAATTGGAAGACCCCATGGGGAGATTGGTCTTTGAAGCATTGGAAAACGAGAGTCCAGAGAAACTTCGACATCACCCCTCCAAGGAGGCTCGTCTGCTAAGGAGAGAGCTAGACAAGCTACAGGTCCATCAGGGAGTGGTCTACCGAAGGGGCCCCTCTGATGACTCCGAGGATAAATGGCAGTTGTTTCTCCCAGAGAAGCACCGAGAGACTGTGCTGGTTGCCTTACATGACCAGCATGGTCACCTGGGAGCTGAAAGAACCTTCCAACTTGTCAGAAGCCGGTTCTATTGGCCCTGTATGAGGGCTGAAGTGGAGGAATATTGCCACTCCTGTGCACGATGCATCCAGAGGAAGACTCTACCCCATCAAGCTGCCCCAATGGGCCACCTACAGAGTCAAGGCCCAATGGATCTGGTATGCATTGACTTTCTCTGCCTCGAACCCGATTTGAGTGGATTGGGAAATGTTCTGGTGGTAACCGATCATTTCACCCGTTATGCACAGGCGTTCCCCACCAGAGACCAGAAGGCTTCCACTGTAGCTAAGGTGCTTGTAGAAAAATACTTCGTCCACTATGGATTACCACAGAGAATCCACTCCGACCAAGGAAGGGACTTTGAGAGTCGCCTGATCCGGAACTTACTGGACTCTCTGGGAGTGGAAAAGACCAGGACTACCCCCTATCATCCACAAGGAGATGCCCAGCCTGAGAGATTTAACCGGACTTTGCTAAACATGCTTGGGACTCTGGAGACAGAGAAGAAGCAGCATTGGAGTCAACACATATCCACTTTGGTGCATGCCTACAATTGCACCACCAGTGATGTGACGGGTTACTCTCCCTACCGCCTCATGTTTGGGAGAGAAGCAAGATTGCCAGTGGATCTGGCCTTTGGCATTTCTCTAGACTATACCTCTGCTACCTCCCACAAAGGATATGTAGACAGACTTAGGTATAATTTGAAAGCGGCCTATGAACAAGCCCAAGCGGCCTCAGACCAAAGAGGGGCCCGAAATAAAAGGAACTATGATTTGAAGGTTCGAGTGCAGGACCTGCAGCCTGGAGACCGTGTTCTGCTACGCAACCTAGGGATCCCAGGGAAGCACAAACTTGCTGATAGGTGGAGGTCTGAGCCTTACGTTATTTGTAGGAAGCTCCCTGGACTACCGGTGTACAAGTTAAAGCCAGAGGGGAGAGTGGGACCCTTGAAGACCTGGCACAGAAACCACTTACTCCCGCTTAAAGAAGCAGTCAGGATACCTCCAGTGAGGAACCTACCGGAATCTGTTTCCATCTTGGATACTCCCAGACCCAACACTCGGTCTCAGACCTCTCGATCTAGAGGTGGACAGGCTTCTCAACCAAGTGAAGATGGGAGAGGAGAACTGGAGTGGCTATGGCCTTCCCCAACCCCGTAAAATCCCACCATAGACCTTCCACCCACTGAGGATATGCAGGATGGGACCCTGAACCCAGAAGCTACAGAGTTCATTCCATCCAGTGGCGTGCCTGAATGCTGGGAAGATATTCCGGGCCTGTACTCAGATGAAGAAGAGACAGAGGCCCCAGAACCAGTGACGATGTCAGAGAGTGTTCCTGAAACAGAGCCTGTGGCACCAGAGCCTGGAGTCCCAAGGGAGCAGAGAGCTCGCAGAGTCGTGAGGCCTCCCATGAAGTTAACCTACCCTCAATTGAGAAAGAGCTCAGAGGACTCTGTTACCACCGCTAGAAGAAGTAACGAGTGCTCCAATCCTTCCACTGTTCGTTTGGTGGAGGGCAACCCCAGCTCACTCTCTGGCACAGTTAGGCAGGCCACTCATGCCAGTGTGACCTGTAGGACAGGGAATCCCACCTCTGAGTTTTGGTGGCAATTCCCTGTACCAACATCATACTCCGCACTCTCTAAAATGGTTCAGAAATGTTGTTAAAATGTTTATCTTTGGGGACCAAAGAGTTTTAGTGGGGGGAGTGTGTAGCGGGGTGTTCCCCTTTAATCAGGGACAGGAAATTCCAGAGAGAGGGGAGTCGGGGGGAAGGAATATAAGGAGGGGGCGAGGCCTAGCTCTTTCTCTTTGGACACGGGGCGACAGAGAGAGATACACCTGTGCGGATCTGTGCTGTTCCAGGCCTGAAGCCTGGGGCCTGTGGAGCGAACCAAAGAGCCTTCCACCCCCCTTTGCGAGCCTGGGTGGCATCCAGACTCATCTCTTCTAAAGTTATCTGGATCGGAGATCCGATCGTAGAAGCTGCTGTGGACGAGGACCGACACAGCCGGTGGAAGTTCCGGACTGAGGGAAGTGTTCCGGAGTGGTGAGCGAGCGAAAGCTCATCTTTAAACTGTTACTTTTATACTTTGTGCCTACTAGACTTCCGAGGCCTAACACCTCCGGTGTGGGAGAATTACCCCCCCCCTATTGGATTACAAATACATGGTTTTGAATACTTCAAGTGAACCACCTTTACAGATCCTGTGCCGGTGAAGATTTGTGTTTCTTCAAAGACTGAGTTTCATGGTTAGGGATCAGGCCTGATCCGTTAGATAGTTATAAGTTAGTTATCACACCACAGGGTGTTTAGGTAACGGTCGCCCCACGTGGCGTTCCGTCCCCTTTCCATTGCTGGTACACACACACACAGTATTGTGATTTATAACTGCAGGGACCTGCTTATGTGTTGTGAACCAAATGTTACATGCATGTTATCCCCTTTTATCTTACCACTAACAGTAAAGTCAGTTATTATTTACAACATTGTCTATGAGTCTGAGTTATCAATCCACACACCCACAATTAAAGCATAAGTGATTGTTTAAGTGAAATTGCTGTGGGTTAACTGTGCCAGAGCGGGTAGAGCAGATTGCCGGGGGGTTGGGGAAGCTGTACTCAGGGCCCAAATCAAAACTTGCGGCTCTCTTAAGTTGAGGGTATCGCTACACGTGGGGGCTCGTCCGGAAGAGGCAAACAATACCTAGTATCGGGGAATAGGCCACAAAAGTTGATAATACATATACTAAGTTGAAGAGATAATGCATAGATGTGAAGATTCCCTAGATAAGCTGGAAGCCATTTGGAAAACTGGGCACAATTTAAGAGATCTGAGAGATATATAGAAATAATAATTAGTAAGTATGGTGATGAATAGAGGAGATTTTCTGTGTATGGATAAAATAGGAGAGGGAACCAGGGGGGGGGGTGGTTGAGGGGGGTTTATATATATATATATATATATATATATATATATATATATATATGTTATAAAAATAATATTAAATTGTAAGTATTGACAATTTTTTTATATCTGTTTAAAAAAATAAAGAAAGATAATAAAAAAAAAAAAAAAGATTACTGAAGTATCTGTTGTTTTCTATACCCACTGCAAATTGCCATAGATCATAGTGGCAGGTAGTATAGCAGAAGAAACATAGGCAAGAAAAGAAATTGTAAGATAAAGTCCATAAAATAAATATTTGTTCTCTTGCCTTTGGCTCACTTGCAGGTCAAGGCACACCGTGCTATATGCCCGTACCCTCCTGTTTTAAGAGGTTGAGCGGTGTTAACAGTTTTTGGGTCCTGCAGTGAGTTATCCCCTTCAACTGGTTCACGTCTCCTAGAGTGTAGGGACAAGTCTCTATTTCTCCCCAGGAAGGCCAATGTCCACACCACTTTAACTCCAACGCTGAGTTTATTTTATGAGCAAAGTTCAAGTTCAGCAGACAGGAAAGGTGGATGAGAGAAAGGACAGTAAGGTTTGGGATATAGGTCCAGGCACAAACTGGTACAATAGTCGCCACTCGATCCCGAGTGGGTTTAGCTCACCCGGATAGTCCCCTGTAAGAGCGGATCCTAGCAGCCGGAGTGATGCTCGAACATTCACTTTAGGTTTCCTAGAGATACGATCGGGGGATCCTCTGCCACAGAATCTTTAAGTCCCAAACTTCTCAGCACTTGCAACACAAGGACAGGTGCCAGCGACAGCACGTTGTAAGGCCTTGACGGATCTTTGAATCCCTCTAGAAGGTAACCAGGCCTCTCTTTCACCGTGAACTCTCACCGGTCCATCAGAAAGGTCCTCCCCCGGGCTCTCCTCTTCTTAGAACGGGTCCACTCTTTCCCGGGCACCCTGGGATTTCTCTTTTGGAGATAGGCCCAGCTAAAGGTGCTGGGCCTACTAGTGGAGTTACAGCCCCAGGCTAAAGGTGCCTGAGACTGATACACGCGCACACCCCTGGCCTGGAGGACCGGGTGGCACGAACCGCTCACTCTCCAGTGCTCCAGCCTCCAGTCTCCCCAAAAGATGGCGTCTGCCCCTTATGTATCCTCTCCCAGCATGCACAGCAGGTTAACCACGCCCGCCGTACCACTGCCGAGAGGGGACACCCTAAGGCATAGCAATGCCACCCACGGTTCAACCCTGACCTGATATGGCAGTGCCACCTACAGGCCACAGGGAACTGTACATCAGGTTGCATCACATAGGCAGAAGCGAATTCTAACAATCAAAGTGGTCTGAGCCTGGCTATTAGCTCAGACCAACCCCTAAATTTAGGTACATAGCACCCCTGAAAAGTAAAGGGGCGCTACAATAGTATTGCCATTGCCCCTGGTTAGCGCTCATATTAATAGGGAATGATAATTCTCTTCAGGTGCCTGCTTGTGTGTAATTATTGCCTTTATCTCTGAATTCTCTCTCAGCAGTCATGTCCATTAACAGTTTCATCCCAAATATTATATGAAACAGGCAGACTCCAGGTACCAATCAATCAGTCATTATCCCCCTCTGTACATTCACATGGTTCTTTCTATGGCGTGATTGGATCAAAACTGAATGTCCAGGGATTTTAGGTAATGCAGAAATAAAGAACCTTTACTTAAAAACTAAATTGCGTCTCTTCCATAAAACAGAGAGACAAAACTTGTTTACCATATAATGCAACAAGTAGTCATTCTCTTTCAATCAAATTATAGGAGCCAGGATCTTCAATATACTGTAGAACGTGCAGCTAGAGTAAAGGACTTATGATAGCTCCCTTGAAACTACCATGAGCGAATTGTTACTTTCCCTATCACTTAAAACGTTTCCTTCCCCAGATTGGAGCTCCAAAATCATCCAATCACCTTAAAGCTTAGTGCTCCAGCAGGAGAATCCATAAGCTTCTTAAAGCGGAAGTAAACCCGATTTAACAGTTTCAAAAAAACAGTTACATTGCATGCCGGAAATGCTATTTGTCACATTGGTTGTGCTCTCAACCAAACTGTCAAACCATCCAATGGCTGGTGTTATAACTGATCACATGTGCAGCATCATGGAAGTTGTAGATTAAACAGAGGCCAAGATGGCAGCTTCCTTGGCTGAAAACGATAAGAGGGTTTACTTCCACTTTAAAGGGAACTGCACTATTCACCCTCTAACATACACATCAAAGAATGATGAACCAGATGAGTCACCCACATGATTGTTTCAATATGTGGTATTGAGAAAGCACAAACTTCCGCATGAAACGCATCTACCTGCCGTTTCCCTCCCCTGCCTGATCAGTTGTGGTTGTTTTTATGGACATTGCTCTACAATAAAGCCAATTATTTGCAAGTATTTAGTGTGCAGCCATCCAATCATTCGTATACCTGAGAGGCTGCAGCAGTGGCAGGGCGTGCACCTCAATTGCTGTGCAGTCTGAGCATCATGGCCGGCAAACATCACCTGTGAGTAGCGGTTTCTTATTGTACATGATTGTGATTGTTATATGAAAATGATTTCCAAGTGATCAACTTGACCTTGTGTTACTGGCAAAAAGTTACATTAACTGTAAAAAAGTTCAAAGACCTGGCTTTTTGAATAGCACCTTTGTATTTGCAATGGAGCACTTTATATATCTTTGGAGCACTGAGCACTTTGAAAACACTTGGACATTTTATGGATGATTATGAATTTATTGATTATGAACTTTTTTTGATTATATAATTATTTGATTTGCACGCATATGGATTTAGCGATATACATGAATTTTGTATAAATTTTTTTTATGCACCAATTTACAATATATTCTATGCACTGGTTTGTTATTTGTTTTAAAGGGACAGCACACTCTTTTTTTCACAGTGTATATACCATACCTTTGGAATCTCTCTAGAAGCTGGGAATTGCTGTAGTTGACACCGCTACTCCAGTGATCTCCACTTGCTTCTGGGTCCCATTCCATGCAGCTGCTCTGCTACATTCTAAACACAGGAGGTCAATAGTTTGACAATGGCACCGTTCAGAGATTACTGTGCATCTCCTCAATTAATGCAAAACTGACTGAACAGGGTGGGGAGGTGGGGCTGTGACGTTATACTCTCCACCTTGTCCAATCAGAGAATGCTTTACATTCATTGAGAAAATGCAGCGCATTCTCTGAATGGTGTTTGTACCGAGAAGCAAATCCCCTGTGTTCACTAAACAGCAGGGGAGCTGCTCAGCACAGGACCCAGAGGCAAGTGGAGATCACTGAAGTAGGAGTGTCTACTATTGTGATTTCCAGCCACTAGAGCAACGTTCAACATTTTTAACATTGAAGAACCCTTAAAATAATTGTCTGGTCTCATGGAACTCCTGCTAATAATTACAATATCTATAGCTCACAGTACATTAGTGTGATGGTTAGTAATTGGTTACTAAGAAGAATGCTCCTTACATTTTGTGGTCATTGAGATGAATCCCCACTTACAGAAAGCTAAAAAGATCATCATTCTCAATGGTTGCTCATCTGAGAGGCAGAAGTTGCTCATTGCTAAAGGAACCTTTGTAAACTTCTGGAGGAACCCTAGGGTTCCATGGAACCCTGATTGAGAAAGAATGCTCTTGAGGGATCCCACAGGTATGGTATATGCATAGTTACATTGGTTTAAGCTGGACCAACATATCTTTATAAAAATATCCATACCTGGAATCTTCTTATCTGATTCACACAGTAAATGTGTGCATTTTGGTTCTCTGCAATGCAAAGTTAACTGCACCTCAGTGCACATTTACAGTGCGCTGTACCGCACATGCATTATAGAGCTCAGCAGCTCAAAACAGTCATGCCAGGAACTTGTTTTGCACATGTTGATTGCCTATTTTTAATAGGCTGCCTAGGCCCTAGGCCGCCATGCCCATGCATGTAAAAATGCATGAATTACAGTGCATTACATTATGGTGTGAACACTGGCTTTAAAAAAAAGTCTTTCAGCTGTACAATGTTGCAATATTTTCCTGAGATTTCTCTAGTTTAATTTGTTACCAAATGTAATAAACTGTAAATACCAAAGCTATGACTACATACTCTCTTTTTTTTTTCTCCAGATGAAACAGGGATTATTTTTAGTCACTTCATCGCATATTCAGGAATGAGGTCATGGAATGACATGAAAATGTAACTGTACACCACTATGATTGGTTACGTGTTTATAAAATGCTTTTCAGTAGCTGCCAATGGCAGCTTGTATATTTTGTTTAGAACGTCACCTGGATCTTTCTTAATGAAAGAAAGCATTTATATGCCCTACTCAGCACTGTAACAAATTAGCAGCAACTTCTGTAAACATATGGTTACAACATAGAACCTGGAAGAAGGTATATCTTTGTGATCTCTAAAACATTCTCTGCATATTTATGTGTAAATCTACTATGATATGTTTTCCATAACAAGTGCCGTATAATTTTGTTGAAGTAATTTTATATGTATGGTAACATCTGGTATGATGCTGGAAAGATCTGTATCATCTAGCTTTTTTTCTTCAGAAAATTGAAAAAATAATGATGATCTGGACAGCCGCACTCCAATCCAACGTGGCTTTATTCACAATCATAGCTATAAGTAAGCACTTCTAAGTGTGAAACGCGTTAGCTGTCCCCATTTTTCTGTTGCTGTGACATGTAGTGCCTGTTTTCATTTTACTTTGTGAATAAAGCCACGTTGGATTGGAGTGGCTTTGCCTAGTGCATTTCCAGCACCCTCGGTTCCTGGAAAGGTGAATTTTATTTTGGGTAAGCCTGTTTGGAGCGGCAATCCTTGTTTGTATATATTTTTTTCTTCAGGGTCTGGCTAAACCCAGCAATGTCAAATTTGAGGAAAAGTTTAATATGTCTGTTCCTGTTGTTAAAGGAAATCAGTACAAAGAGATCACAAACCTATAATAAAAATGCTAGATAAAACATTCTAGATAACATTCTAGGCATTACAATTCTAGATCCTGTTCCTCCCAACAATACTGTTGATTATTGGGAGATGGTTGTTGCGTCCCCAAATAGAACCATTTTTGGGAAGACACTTTGTGAAAACTGCTTCTTGGAAGTAGCAAAAAAGAAAGATTCTGACAATGAGCAGTGAGTTGCCCTGATTAAAGCGATGCTTTTTTGCTTATACAGTGCTGTTAAAAAGTATTTGCCATCACCAATGTAAAGATGTTCCAATTTTTCTCCATTTGTGGATAATGGCTCTCACCATTGTTCTCTGGTGTCCCAGTTACTTTGTTTCTCATATGTTCTTAAATTACTTTAGATCGTGGCATGATAAGTTGATTTTTGAGATCTTTTACCGTGCTTCACTTTGCCAGACAGCTTCTATGTAGGTGATTTCTTGATTCAACAGGTCTGGCAGTAATCAGGCCTGGGTCTGGCATATGAAATGTAATTTGGATTTCCCAAAAATGTGGTTAATCACAATTCACTCATGATTTAGCAAAGATGGGGGGGGGGTTGGAATTACCTTTTCACATAGGGCCAGGCAGGTTTGGACAGCTTTTTTCCCTTAATAAATGAGATCATCATTTAAAAACTGTATTTTATATTTATTTAGGTTATCTTTGTGCAAAAAAAAAAAAATCTGATTAATTATTTGAATCATTTAAGTGTGACAAATATGCAAAAACATAAAAAATCAGGAAGAGGGCAAATACTTTTTCACAGCAATGTAGGTGGATATAGTGTTCTCCTTAGCCTGTACCATGCTAAGGTCTGTGACAGCTAGGAGGTCCTAGTGGGTGCGACCCTGGGTGGGTGATCCAGTTGTGAAAAATAAATGGTGTAAGAGGAATCAGTAGTAGCTATGCCACTTTAAATTTACCTATTTTCCCGTACCTCCAGCTTACCACAGGTGCATGTCAAGGAGCATAACCCTGCTCAGCTGTTCCGCTTGTCAAGTAGGTGGACAGGCAAGACTTTGGGTTTTGAAATCTCTATGTATTATAACAATGCTGGCTTTACATTGGTGATGGCGATGGGGACTTTTTACAAAGAAGCTGGAAATGGACATAAATAAGGAAAAAGGGGGCAAATCAGCAAAGTTGCTACAAGATAGATGTAAGGTACCTGTTTTGTCCAGAGTGGAGCTTTGGCTGGGGGTTGAGGCGTTAGCGTAGTCAGGCAGGCCGGATCAGCAACAAGTCTTGACAGCAAGATACAAAGTCAGAATACAGAAGCGCTGTCGGGGACAGGCAGGGTCATACACAGACTGGCAGAGTAATTCAAAATCTGCAGGGAAAGAGAGTAGTCAAGGAATCAGTCAAAGTCCAGCTCAACCAGTCGAGATTCCAACCATGTATGGCCGGCCTTACAGTAAGCAGAGCTGGAATTCTGGACAATTGGAAATAATTGGATAATTGTTTTTTGGTAGACTAGTCACTAGTTATCACTATATCTAAAATACATTTAGAAAAAGATCATTTCCTGTATAGTCACATTTAGGCAAGGTGATTACTATTAATTGGTGTCCAACACATTCACTAATATTTTGTACAAATATAAGTTATGGAATTGTTGACTACACATTTAAGATTGCAATAGATCATGAAGTGACACTAAACACTGGTTTAAAAAATAAATAATATATATACTCAAGTATGTATTCTTAACTTTAAAAAGTACCTTTGTTTGCTCTCAGCCTTCTCCAAATCTCCAAATTCCTTTTTTTTGTTACTGTGATCTGATTTCCTGTTAGAGGGTAGCAACATTTGCTCTCTATGGTCCCACTATATGTCTCAACGTACCCACCTGCTCATACTCACTCGCGAGATGGACTAGGGTCTATGTACTATGGCCTTTAGAATTTGTAGTTTGCATAGAGTAGTGCCCATGAGCTCAACTAATATGCATTTCTTGTTTCAAACAACAGGAAGTGAGGAGGAGAAGGAGGGATCTCAGATCTCATATTGGATATTGGAACGGGACAGGAACGCAGAGTAAGGAACTATTTCATGAAAAATATTTTACAGGGCCATTAATTAAAGTGTATGATTTTTTTTCTTTAGTATTGTTTTAGTGTCATTGTTTAGTGTCATTTTAACTCTTAGTAGATTTTCCTTGTGTTGATTTAGCATTTATACGGTTGTCCCCTTTCTTTTATCATACGCTTAAATGTATAATATTCACAAAGCTTGAACTTGTGCTGTTTTGACATGTGGTAGATAGGAAGTTAATTGGTGCTTTATTAGGGCACCCTCTGACCATTTATCAGCAATTAATTCATCTTGTTCAGGACAACTAGACATATATGTCATTACAAGCGAGACCCATGAGGAATGTGTTTTCTCCGCAATGTATATGTATACCTTCATTTCCTCCATCCATTCCTCATTATCCCCCCATCCTCTTGACCACAAGCCAGCTGCTGTGATGACTATAGGCGGAGGAGGGCAGCTCAGCCTGTATCCACTCATCCCTCCCTATCCTGCCCTTCAGTCGAGTGACAGCTCCTGAGCCTTGCGTGCGAGTGAGTTCAGCTGGTGCTGTGTGGTCTGGGTGTGTGGTCCCCCAGCCATTGGAGAGGCTGCTAACAGAGAAGCAGAGGGAGAGAGCAACAGTGTTTACATTGATTCCATTTTTGATGCCGGAACTGTGCCTAGTGTTTCTGTTGAGTTTGACTCCACTACTTCAATCCTTCACATCTGCAGAACAGGCAGAAGTATGCACATCACTTTGTACAGCCTTCTGTATTCTCTGCCTGTTCTTACCTACTTACTTTATGTACAGCTGCTGACATTTAGCCTTAAAGTATTTTTTGCATTTATTATTGTAATACGAGCATTGACTTTATCCTGCATGGTCACTTATACCTTTGTGCATCTTTCAATGCATAATCATATACATTTAAACATCTTATTGCAATAAACCAGGGGTCTCCATACTTTTCAAGCAAAGGGCCAGATTATGGTCTTTCAGACTTCAGGGGGGCCGGATTCTGACCAGTCGGGGTAGAAAATGCCCTAGGGCCGAGCATCAGTGAGAATAAACATGGCCCCAGTGTTGGTGGGCAGTAAGAGGAGGAATAGTGTTCCATCATTGCTATTAGTCTAATAAATAGTGCCTCATTGTTGGTGCCATTGGGAGTAATATTGCCTCATATTGTTGGGAGCAATACTGCCCCAAGGGCCAGATGAAGGCTAGCAAAGGGCCACATCCGGCCCTCGGGCCGCAGTTTGGAGACCCCTGCAATAAACCATTTACATTTTGTTATGTTATTGATCAATTAAGTAGTGTATAACCTATTCTTTTTTATTTACTGAATGCATTCAGAGCTTAAAGTGATTGTAAAGTCTCATATTTTTTCCTATAAAAATAATAAACATGTTATACTTACATACGGTAGTTACATAGTTACATAGTAGGTGAGGTTGAAAAAAAGACACAAGTCCATCAAGTCCAACCTATGTGTGTGATTATATGTCAGTATTTCATTGTATATCCCTGTGTGTTGTGGTCATTCAGGTGCTTATCTAATAGTTTTTTTTAAACTATTGATGCCCCCCCGCTGAGACCACCGCCACATCCTTGCCGCTCTTACATTAACCACTTAACAACCACCTGCCGACAAATAACGTTGACAAGGTGGTTGCTTAACTCTGGGAGGACGTTATATAACGTCCTCCCAGAATCGCGCTCCCGCGCGCCCCCTGGGGCGCGCACACGGGAAACTCCGTGACCGCCGGGTCCTCTGGACCCGGCGGATCACGAATCGCGGTAAATCGCCGCTGATAGCGGCCGTTTACCACGTGATCGCTCCGTCAAATGACGGAGCAATCACTTGTAAACAGACCGGCGTCATTTGATGACGCCGGTTCCTCCCTCCCCTCTCTGTACCGATCGGTACAGTGTGAGAGGGGAGGGGGAGGGAGCGGATGGCAGCAGCAGCACTGTGGGCTGGATCTGTGACAATTGCAGTCACAGATCCAGCCATCCATCCATCCCTGCTCAGCCATCCCTGTGCTATACCCTGCCAATACTCTGCAATACACCCTGCCAATACTCTGCAAAATACCCTGCCAATACTCTGCAAAATACCCTGCCAATACCCTGGTGCAATACTCTGCAATACCCTGGTGCAATACTCTGCAATACCCTGGTGCAATACTCTGCAATACCCTGGTGCAATACTCTGCAATACCCTGCGCAATACTCTGCAATACCCTGCAAAATACTCTGCAATACCCTGCAAAATACTCTGCAATACCCTGCGCAATACTCTGCAATACCCTGCGCAATACTCTGCAATACCCTGCGCAATACCCTGCAAAATACTCTGCAATACCCTGCGCAATACCCTGCAAAATACTCTGCAATACCCTGGTGCAATACTCTGCAATACTCTGGTGCAATACTCTGCAATACTCTGGTGCAATACTCTGCAATACCCTGTGCAATACTCTGCAATACCCTGCGCAATACTCTGCAATACCCTGCGCAATACTCTGCAATACCCTGCGCAATATTCTGCAAAATACTCTGCAATACCCTGCACAATACTCTGCAATACCCTGCACAATACTCTGCAATACCCTGCACAATACTCTGCAATACCCTCCACAATACTCTGCAATACCCTCCACAATACTCTGCAATACCCTCCACAATACCCTGTGCAATACCCTCCACAATACCCTGTGCAATACCCGTGCAATACCCTGCCATAGTCCGCAATACCCTGCCATAGTCCGCAATACTCCGCAATGCCCTGCAATACTCCGCAATGCCCGGCAATACTCCGCAATGCCCGGCAATACTCTGCAATAACCACTTCCCACCCTCCGGCCGTCATATGACGTCCTTGACTTTGTGCGGCGATATCTGAATGATGGGAGCAGCTACAGGCATCATTCAGATATTAGCTTTTTCAGCCGGCGATTCCCTACACCATAAGAACAATCATAGTGGCTGTTCCACCGCTTGATCATTCTTACGGGAGGCGAGAGGGGATGTCCCCCCCCCCCCCGCCGCCCTCCGGTGCTTCTACCGACTCACCGCTACGATCAAAGCCAGGATTGTTGTTTTTTTTTTTTGTATTTTTTTCAGGCTTCCCAGCCTAGAGGTGAGATGTGGGGTCTTATTGACACCCCCCCCCCCCCATATCTCACTGTAAAGAGGACCTGTCATGCCATATTCCTATTACAAGGGATGTTTACGTTCCTTGTAATAGGTATAAAAGTGATCAAAAAAATGTTTGGGGCGGAAAAACATGTCAAACTAAAATAAATAAAGTAAAATGAAGAATACATTTTTTTTTTAAAGCGCCCCTGTCCCCGTGAGCTCGCATACAGAAGCGAACGCATACGTAAGTCCCGCCCACATATGAAAACGTTTTTCAAACCACACATGTGAGGTATCTCTGCGAACGTTAGAGCGAGAGCAATCATTTTGGCCCTAGACCTCCTCTGTAACTCAAAACATGTAACCAGTAAAAATATTTAAAGCGTCGCCTATGGGGATTTTTTAAGTAGCGAAGTTTGGTGCCATTCCACGAGTGTGTGCAATTTTTAAGGGCGACATGTTAGGTATCTATTTACTCGGCGTAACTTCATCTTTCACATTATGCAAAAACATTGGGCTAACTTTACTGTTTTTTTTTTTTTTTAAGCACAAAACATTTTTTTTCCGGAAAAAACGCGTTAAAAAAATTGCTGCGCAAATATCGTGCGAGATAAAAAGTTGCAACAACCACCATTATATTCTCTAAGGTCTTTGCTAAAAAAACATATATAATGTTTTGGGGTTCTATGTAATTTTCTAGCAAACAAATGATGATTTTTACATGTAGGAGAGAAATGTCAGAATTGGCCTGGGTGCTCCAGAACGCCTGAAGGTGCTCCCTGCATGTCGGGCCTCTGTATGTGGCCACGCTGTGTAAAAGTCTCACACATGTGGTATCGCCATACTCGGGAGTAATAGCAGAATGTGTTTTGGGGTGTAATTTGTGGAATGCATATGCTGTGTGTGAGAAATAACCTGCTAATATGACAATTTTGTGAAAAAAAAAAAAGAGAAAAAAAAAATCTTGAATTTGCAAAGAATTGTGGGAAAAAATGACAACTTCAAAAAACTCACAATGCCTCTTTCTGAATACCTTGGAATGTCTTCTTTCCAAAAAGGGGTCATTTGGGGGGTATTTGTACTTTTCTGGCATGTTAGGGTCTCAAGAATTGAGATAGGCCGTCAGTACTTCAGGTGTGATCAATTTTCAGATATTGGCACCATAGCTTGTGGACTCTATAACTTTCACAAAGACCAAATAATATACACCAATTTGTACTTATTTTTACCAAAGATATGTAGCAGTATAAATTTTGGCCAAAATTTATGAAGAAAAAATAGTAATTTGCAAAATTTTATAACAGAAACGAAAAAAAAATCATTTTTTTACAAAATTTTCAGTCTTTTTTCTCTTATAGCGCAAAAAATAAAAAACCCAACAGTGATTAAATACCACCAAAAGAAAGCTCTATTTGTGTGAAAAAAAGGACACAAATTTCATATGGGTACAGTGTTGTATGACTGAGTAATTGTCATTCAAAATGTGAGAGCACCGAAAGCTGAAAATTGGTCTGGTTATTAAGGGGGTTTAAGTGCCCAGTGGTCAAGTGGTTAAAGAACCCTCTGCGTAGTTTAAGGTTAAACCTTTTTTCTTCTAATTTTAATGAGTGGCCACGTGTCTTGTTAAACTCCCTTCCACGAAAAAGTTTTATCCCTATTGTGGGTTCACCAGTACGGTATTTGTATATTAAAATCATATCCCCTCTCAAGCGTCTTCTCCAGAGAGAAAAAGTTCAGTGCTTGCAACCTTTCCTCATAATTAATATCCTCCAGACCCTTTATTAGCTTTGTTGCCCTTCTTTGTACTCGCTCCATTTCCAGTACATCCTTCCTGAGGGCTGGTGCCCAGAACTGGACAGCATACTCTAGGTGCGGCTGGACCAGAGTCTGTGTAGTGGATTTGCACAGAGCAGCCCAGATCTTCCTCTTCTCGGGTCCCTCTTCTGTGATCCTGGATCCTCCCTCCTGTGCAGTGCCCTCACAGCAAGTAGCTTGCTATGGGGCACCTGACCCAAGGTCACAGCTCCCTGTGTCCAATTAAACATGGAGCCCGCCCCAGTCCCCCCCCCTCTCGCTCCTGATTGGCTAGCTAACTTTGATTGACAACCAATGGCACCGCTGCTGTGTCTCAGCGAATCAGGGGGGAGAATCTCGGACAGCTGAGACACTCGTGGACATCGCTGGACAGAGAGGGACTACAGGTAAGTGTTAGGGGGGCTGAGGGGGGCTGCTACACACAAAAGAATGCATAGAATGCATTAAGATAAAAAACCTTCTGACTTTACAACCCCTTTAAAAAACTCAGTTTTTATAGGCGTTGAAGATTTTTTTTCAGCCCAAAAAAGTACCTCTATGTAGGTCTGTGGGGGGATTTACTAAAACTGGAGGACACAGAATATGGTGCAGCTGTGCATAGTAACCAATCAGCTTTTAGAAAAATGGCACCCCAATCGCACACATGATGCCAACTCACTGTGACCAAAACTAAACTAGGTAATATAAGATGGCTTCAGCTCGGCTCTCCACCTGTAGTTAAGGTCCCTCAGACGTGTTTCGCCCTCCAATGAGCTTAATTGTTAAGGCCTCAATGATTAAGCCCGGGGGGGGGGGCATCTGAGGGAGCTCTCCTACTGGTAAAAAAAAAGATCTGAAGCCATCTTACATTGCCTAGTTTCGTTTTGGTCACATGCTCTGTGCGATCGTGTCAGGATTCAGCTGGGAGACCAGATATATGTAGCTACACACAGAAACTGACCACGTATGTATATCTTTAAAGGGAGATTTATTTACAGTGAACAATAGCCACACACCAACAGAAATAAACATGAGAACGCATGAAAAACAAACTGAACAACCAAAATGAAGAAACCTAACAACTAAATATACACATATTTAAATACACAGGAAATATATAGGGCAGGAAGAAAACTGGGGGAGCAGATGAGAAGAAGGGAAACTAGACAGAGAAAGGAATAACTGAACAGGGTACTGGATACAGGGCAAGATTAGGGGAAATGACAACAGTCTGGCAGCAATACAGCAAACAGGGAACAAGGCAGGGACAGCCAAAACACTGAGGCAAGGAGCCATAGCGGAAGTAGGAGAAATCTGTTGGTTGACACTGGAACTGCAACAATTTGCCCAGAGCACCACAGTACCAGCAGCAGGCAAACTTGATCCTAACAGATCGGTTGCCATTTTTCCCTAACATATTGTGGCACGACAAGCTGTTTTATATGATATGCACCAGTTCATTAGATGTTATTACATGTTATGTTGGTTCTTAGGTTTTATTGTCAAAGCTTAATTAAACACGCTGAAGTTAGAAGCTGATGGGTTACTTTGGACAGCTACACCAGATTTTATGTGTTCCAATTTTAGTAAATCCCCCGCTATGTGTACATGCACACAAAGGCATTTACAGGCGTATTCTAAAAGGAACCTTTACAGGCTGAAAAAAAAAAAACCATCACCAGCACGTTCAGGAGAGGAGCTGAAGAGCAGAAAAAATGCAGAACATGCCAAAACGCTTATAAACGCTAGAGTTTGAAAGTTAATGGATTTCAATGGCCAGATTAAATTAATATTCTGACCAAAAAGAATGCATTCATGCTCAAAAGCTAAAGCATCAAAATTTGTATGCAATGCACATTTTTTAAACAGCATTTCCATGCCAGGAGTTCTGGTGTTCAGAGGGGATTTTACAGATGTTTCATGTGTATAAGGCCTTATGCTTTATATGTAATGCAATATTTGTAGGGTGTTTTTATTTGTACTGCAACATTTCAGCTAAATGGAGCAGGAACCTCGAACCTTTTTTTTTTTTTAAATGAAATTTTACAAGAATTGCCAAAGCAAACATGATTGTGATGAAAAGTGATAACACTGTCAAAGAACATCACAAGACGATACTGCATTGGGACCTCAGATGAACCAGATAATTATTTTCATTAATTCTGTATTTGGACTTTAAAGCAGACCTTTGAGTAACTTCACATGAATACATTTCTGGCACGTCATTACATACAGCAACTCTTTAGTAAAAGTAAACTTTAGCTTTAATTATTAAAATACAGTTCTTGATCTCCAATAAGATGGCTGTATCTGGACCTGAAATAAGCATGCTGGGAGAATGGTAGCAATAATATATTTATTTCTAATTTTCTGTGGTGACCAACTTACTTTCCTACGGCTGTGTAAAGTGAAATATGTTTTATTATGTTTATTATACTGTATGTTATTTTGTTTATTATCTTTAACAAAGCTCTGTGCTCAGGTACATACATAAACAAAGAAATATTATCTTACAGGTACATAAGGGTTGATATAAAAAAGACAAAGAGGCTTAACCTCTTAACACCGGTGCCTCCTGGCCCTTTAGGAGGTTTATGATGCCGGAAGGTGGGGCTTAAGAGCACATGACCACTGTGATTGCCTGTCACGGCGGTCACGTGATCCAAAAACTCCCGATCGCAAGCAGCAGTTGGGAGCTTTTGGTTAGGCGCCGGTAACTGAACTGGGAGTGCGCACCGCTCACACTCTCAGCACAGCTGTATGTACTGCAATTCATGCAAATATGCGGCCCCTCTGCGCCAAGGACCATGTGCTGAGAGGCCGCATATTTGCGTGCAGCCTGCACCAAGGGGTTAAAGTGGATTTCAAATCTACATCTAACTAAGCTTAAAACGCCCCCCCCCCCCCCTTCTAACTTCTATATTAACCACCCTGTAGAAGAAAAATGCTTAAACTTACTTATTCTCATGGTGCTCTGGTCCAATCATGTCATATCCCCAGTGGCCACCTTCAGGGGAGAGGGCAGAGTGCCAACAACGAATGGAATGCCTGGGGCATCTGTCTTCCTCTCCCCTGAGGCCACCCGCTGGAAGGCGATCACGTGACCCGGACTGGAACATCATGAGAATAGGTAAATATAAGTGTAGCAGACTCCTCTCTCTCCTCTTTTTATCAGCTCGTCTGTCTCTTGTCTATGGGTACCTTATGAGGAGAGAGTGCAGGGTCACCACGCCAAGCCTTCACCGCAGATGTTTGTGTGGTGCAAGCAAAGTTCTTATGTTACCTTCGGGTCGGTGTTCTGCACCTGGAACCTCCAAAGAGAGTTACCTTGAACAATGTCTGCCAGAAAACGAGCCCCACACCATTAAAGTCCAACACTCCTTTATTCTTCTCAATGCAAAAGTGAACACAATCAGTTGGACCCCTTAGAGAACAGAACAGACAAGGAGGTGTGGATGCGAGTAGGCCCAGACACAATAAACTCTCCACTTTCCTTCCTGAAAGTGGGTTGCGGTCTCCGAGCGAGGGGGGATTTCCTTCCAGGCGGTCTCAGATGGAAGGCTCACCTGTCACCGGCAATATGCTGCACTGGGTCTTCAAGCGAGTGTCTCCCACCGGTCCATTACGCCCTCCGGATTCGGGTACCCACTCCCAGGGTTCCCTAGGATCTCCTTCCCTCGCGGAACTCAGTAGTGGGCACTGAGCTCCAGACCTCCATCCGAGTACCTCACCCCAGTCTAAAGGTGCCTGGGATGGAACACGACCTCCGAACGTCCCCTAGGCCTAGGCCGCCTAGGGGACCGACACGAACCACTGCCCTCAGGCTGAAGGTGCCCGGGACTCGACCCCGTGACAAAGATGGCCGGCCCCTTTATACCCTCTCCCAGCAAGCACGGCGGGTTCCCCGCCCCACCATACCGCTGCCGACGGAGGACAAAAAGGGAGCACAGCACACAGCAATGGTTCAACCCCAGCCCAAGGCGACAGCGCCACCTGTGGGGCTGCAGGGAACTGCACATCACTGGTGTCTCTGCCAGTTTTAGACACACAGAAAAGTGTATACCCGCTACATAAGCATCTTGCTTCTACAGGGTATTTATAATAGGCAAGAAAATTTAGAATATGAGTTAGGAGGGGAATGGTGACCATTTTAAAGTGGTTGTAAACCCACCACTCACCCAGTATAAACTAATGGCACAGTATTAATGTATATATACATGCATGCCTCCAGCATGTATCTCTACCTTGCAAATGTCACCCCCTTCAGCAGTAGGAGCCCTGCAAAACCCTGGAATCGGTGGGTGGGTCTGTTTGCTGGAGCTCGGTGGGCGGAGTTGTGATGTCACAAGACTCCACACACATATACACTCTCCTACTGTCCTATTCCTGAGCTTTGAGTAACATCCAGTCAACACTCAGGAAAAGCACCACATGACTTCAGCATGCCGAATCATGGTGAGGTGTGGATTAGCTAATCCTGGGAGAGCTGAAGAATAAAGGAGGAGGGATGTGAAGCTGGAATTGTAACACTCTCTCTCTGCTCTCTGCTCATTCATGAGATAAATAAATTAGATGTCATTCACAGCAGTGGGGGATGTAGCGACACAAACTTATCTTTGTGTCGTTTTTTATCTTACTATAAAAAGACAAGAGGATTGCTCAGAGCTGGATTAACTCTTCATGGCAGGACTGTGCACAGATGACTTGACAACCTCTACTGTACCAGGTACAAGTCTTCATCAAAATATTTTTTTCAGGTTTACATCCACTTTAACCACTCCCCGCCCGTGCTATAGCTGAAAGACGGCTACAGCGTGGGCCTTGTACGTCCTCCTGTTTACCTGTTCCCCGTGGGGGTGCCATATCCCTTGGACACAGCCAATCACAGATTGTGGTAAATGGGCAATCACAGCTGCCATTTACAAAATGATCGGCATGTCCAATGAGAGATGATCTCAAATGTAAACATATATATAGATCATCTCTCATTGACGGCTCTCCCTCCTCACACAGAGACCACGTGTGAGGAGGGAGAGCGACCTTTGCTGCAGATCTGTGAGTGAGTGATCTAATCTGATAATTGACAGTGCCCAAATAGTGCCCATCGGTGTCAGGTGCCCATCTTTGTTACAGTGCCACAGTGCCATCTGTCATCAGTGCCATCTGTCATCAGTGTCACAGTGCCCATCAGTGCCATCTGTCATCAGTGCTACAGTGCCAGAAGTGCCATCAGTGTCACGTGTCATCAGTGCCTATAGTGCCCAGTGTCACAGTGCCCATAACTGTTACAGTGCTCATCAATGTCACAGTGCCCATAACTGTTACAGTGCCCATCAGTGCCATCTGTCATCAGTGCCACAGTGTCAGAAGTGCCTACAGTGTCATCAGCGCCTATCAGTGTAGCTAATTAGTGCTGCTTATCAGTGCTCATTTGTGCCACCTCATCAGTGCCCATCAGTGCAGGCTTATCAGCACCCATAACATTCCCCCTTTCACTGCCCAGTCAGGAGTCCAAGTGGACACAGAAATTGTTTCCCCAATAGATTTCTTTCACTTATATTTTACAGAGGACATGCTATCATCAATTGTGGCCCAGTGCAACCTGTATGCACAACAATTTTTATAGCAAGTCTTCTCTGCAGTAATGGCCAGAACCAAATATATTATGATTATGAGGTTATATTATAATGACAATACCCAGTGCCCTCCCCGAAATGACCCAAATTATGACAAGCTTTATAAAATTCGGCCACTTCTAAATTACTTTTCAGAAAAATTCCCCCCAGTTGTTTATTTTGGATCAACACATATGTGTGGATGAGTCACTTGTCAAATTTACTGGCAGGCTGGGCTTTAAGCAATGTATCCCCAGCAAAATGGCCTGCTTTGGGGTGAAAGTGTATAAATTATGCAATCGAGCCACAGGGCACACATATGCCTTCATGGTGTACGAAGAGGGAAGACGGCAAGTCTGCGGAACGAGAAAATTCTGGCTGTGAAGTGAAGGGACAGAAGGGAGTTCTACATACTGTATTTGATTCACAATGACACCTATGTGGAGATTCCCAGAAAGAATGGCTCAATCTAAAAGCCAGCATGTGTCCACGAATACAATTTGTTCATAGGGGGAGTCGAATTTAATGACCAAATACTCAAACCATACCTTGCCACAATACGAACATACCATTGGTATAAAAAAAGTCTCAATTTTTTTAATATTTTTTGGGCCATATACAACTCCTATATAATCTACCAAAACTCCACCAAAAGCCCTCAACCTTTCCTTGGCTACCAGGAGGAAATCATCACTGCTCTTATATTTTCAAACAGCCCACCAGAAAACATTTGATCAGATGAGATTTTGTACATACCTCTGCCTGCTCCGGAACTAACCCTGGCTTGTTTTTTGACCACGCTTTTGCCTACCGATTTTGTATATACCTCTGCCTAATCTGAAACTGACCCTAGACTGTATATGGACAGTATCCCTGCCTGCTGCCTGTACTGACTATGGACAGTATTCCTGCCTGTTGGCTGGAAAATTGTGTTTGCTGTCGCTGACCATGTCCCTGCCTGCTGCCTGGACCAGTGCTATCCTCCTGTGGACAACTGCAATACTAAAACCACAGGTAATCTTTTATTTACCCTTTGCTCAGCAGAATGTATTTTGGGGTGTAATTCTTGGTATGTGCATGCTATGTGTCCCTAGAACACATGACTGTGTTCCTTGCACGTTGGGCCTCTGTATGTTGCCAGGCTGTGTAAAAGTCTCACACATGTGGTATCGTCATACTCAGGAGGAGTAGAAGACTGTAATTTGGGGTGTCATTTTTGCTATGTACATGCTGTGTTGGAAATATCTTATAAATGGACAACTTTGTGCAAAAAAAATGCGTTTTCATTTATTTTTTTTACAGATTTTCCAAAAACCTCAGAAAAAAAATGAACTGCTCAAAAGACTCATTATGCCTCAAAGATTATACATTGGGCTGTTTGCTTTCCAAAATGGGCTCATTTTGTGGGTGTTTTTATTCTCCAGGTGCTGCAGGGCCAGGGACTTCAAAATTGTAATAGGTGATTGAGAAATGAGATGCGTAATTTATGCTCCTAGAATGCCTGAAGGTGCTACTTCAATATTGGGCCTCTGTATGTCGCCAGGCTGTGCAAAAGTCTTACACATGTGGTATCGCTATACTCAGGAGGAGTAGCATAATGTATTTTTGGGCGTCAATTTTGCTATTAACATGCTATGTGTTGGAAATAATTTATAAATTAACAACTTTGTGTAACAAAATGGATATTGATTATTTTTTCCACATTTTCCAAAAACTTCTGAAAAAAAATGACATGTTCAAAAGACTCATTATGCCTCATAGATTATACGTTGGGGTGTTTGCCTTTTAAAATGGGATCATTTTGTGGGCATTTTCATTGTCCTGGTGCTCCTGGGCCTTCAAAAGTGTAACAGGTGGTTGAGAATTGAGATGCATAATTTATGCTCCTAGAATGCGTGAAGGTGCTACTTCAATGTTGGGCCTCTGTATGTGGCCAGGCTGTGTAAAACACATGTGGTATTGCCATACTCAGAAGGAGTAGCAGAATGCATTTTAGGGTGTAGTTGCAAGTATGCATATGCCATGTGAGAGAAATAATCCGTTGTTAATGACAATTTTGTGGGAAAAAAAAAATCTTCATTTTGCAAAGAATTGTGGGAAAAATGACAACTTAAAAAAACTCACCATGCCTCTTACTAAATACCTTGGGATATCTACTTTCCTGGCTTGTTAGTGTCTCAAGAAATGAGAGGCTCTCAGTATATTAGGTGTGATCAATTTTCAGCGATTGGCACCATAGCTTGTAGACTCTCTATCTTTCACACAGACCGAATAATATATACTTATTTGTTGTTGTTTTTTTACCAAAGATATGTAGCAGTATAAATTTTGGCAAAAATTTATGAAGAAAAATTACTAATTTGCTAAATTTTATAAAAGAAACAAAGAAAAATGAATTTTTTTATTAAAATATTTGATCTTTTTTTCATTTATAGCGCAAAAAATAAAAAACACAGTAGTGATTAAGGAGGCTCCCGTACACTGGGACTGCTGCGGAGGGCTCAGTAATTTGGATTATTCCAAGATTGACCTCTCCGCCATTGCTGACTTGTCACAGTACGCAGACTTTAAAGAGTACAATTTCCTGTTTGCGGTGGCCTGCATCATTTTCAACCCGCTCTTCTGGAATGTGATGGAGAATGTCCAGTGAGCTGATTAAATCCTCTGACTGATAAGCATATGATCCAGCACGATCTAGTAAGTGGATTACCTATAGGGTTGTAACACAAGCGGTGTGGTGAAGGAGATCATACCTGCATTGGGATCATTGTAAATATCTTCTCCTAAGATGAACTATTTTACATTCACCTTTTTCTTTTAATGGACTTTTTCACTGAGGATTATTATCTATGTGAACTACCATTTTATGCTTTTTTATAAGCAGACTTTTGAGCAAACTTATTGCTACTATTAATTTCTTGTTATTTGCACTGGCGCTGCTAATGTTTTAGTATTTTTACTTTGACATATATTTGAGTGATTAAATACCACCAAAAGAAAGCTCTATTTTTTTTTTTTTAAAAGGACAAAAAATTCATATGGGTACAGTGTTGCATGACTGAGTAATTGTCATTCAAAGTGTAAGAGCACTGAAAGCTGAAAATTGGTCTGGGTGGGAGAGGGGTTTAAGTAGGCAAGTGGTTAAGCTTAGCTAGCTGTAGCCTGAACTTCTACTTTAATGAATATGATGAAATGCCACTTTCCAAAGAATACCCAATCACGTGCAAGGAAAAAAAAAACAGCATTTTTGCTTGCACATTGTTGGATGATGGAAATCAGCAGAGCTTCCTCTTATTCATTAAGCTTTGGGAAAAATGTATTTCTAAAGTGCAATTTACCTTGCAAATTGAAAAGTATTTTTTGCCTTTAGTAAATCAACCCCATAGTCTGATGACACCTACAATAACCCCCTAAATACACAGTGGCAAAATACTCTATTTTCACACAATGCAAAGAAATAAAATAAGTTTTATAGCCATGTATAATTAATTAGATCACCTATGATCTATTCAATCTGAGAGGTCAATAGCTGACTTGTAGACTGTTTTTTTTTGTTTTTTTTTATATTGGTACATGTCAATCTACAAGGACATTGATTTCCCCCCACATCTATACATTAATAGTTGCCCCTTTATAAATGTTTTATTACAAGTCACTATGTGATATTGCAAGATTGCAGATTTCATATTTTAGCACCATTTTTTCTTCTGAACTGACAAGTCACGCTTTATTGTTGTTAAAATAAACTAGCGCCAGCTCTAATATCGGTTGGAATTTCAGCATTGTTTGGCTTGTTCTTTTCCCAGTATTTTCTGCCAGAGGTTTCAGGAATAGGCTTGATACTGTTAATGCAATGTGTTGTAGAAGACTTCGGACATTTAATTCCTCTGGGAAATACGCAGAGCAAATTAACACATTTTGAGAAAAAAAGCAATTTTCCCTGACTTTTAATACCATTTTTTTTGTTTTAATATTGGCTGATCAATGAAGGCATGATATTGGTTTTCTGAAAAAAATATACAGTTTGTAAAATTCCTCTAACGCTTCCTGGAGGCACAGTTGACATCACTGTGCCTTCTGGCAGCGCTGGGAGCTCAAGATCCTGCAAGAATGGCCTGAGAGGGCTAAAGAATGTGTCCAGAACAGCATGGACATGTGACCAACCCCCCCACGGACCGCTATCCTATTTAATTTATTTTTAAAAAAAGAGTCAAGGTCACTTTAAGAAAACGCACAGTATGTCAGGCGGGTAAATAGGGTCACGTGACATTGGAGAATAATAGGGAATGTCACAGGACCACACTGGAATGTTCCAGAAGGTCACATGACCAGTGGGAACATTCTGGAAGTGGGGCATGTCTATGTAGCGCCCATCCCAAATGGTTGGGACGCTATTTAAATTTAAAGGGATGTCTGAGCCAGTAGTTGGGCTCAGACGGTTGAATTACAACTTGTTTTGCCTCTGCTTTAGCTGTGGTTTGCCCGATAGTAGTTTTCCCTTATTATTGCCTGTAAGTGGCGTTACCACCTCAGGCACCTGTTGGAACACGGGCAAGCCATGGTGCGTTGAGTGGCCCGTCTCTGCAACGGTACAGGGGGAGTGGTGAACCCGCTGTGCCTGATGGGAAGGGATACTTAAGGGGCAGACGCCATTGATTGGGGTCCTTCTTCGCCTCGTGGCCCTCAGGGCTCGAGGTATGTGTGTGGTTTTGGTCTCGGGCCACTCTGGCCCGAGGCTGCATCGCTGTCTAGTAGGCCCAGCTAACCTGGCTGGGACCTACATCCAGAAAAAGCAATCCCAAACTGTCCATCCAAATGGGGAGGAAGCATCTTAGTGAAGGAGACCAGTAACCAGATCGATATTTGCTTTCAGGAAAGGACCCTAGAAAAGCGACGCCAGCACTCCTTGGTTCTTTGTCAGCCTGAGCTCCCCTCTCTTCGACCTGTGGAGCATCTCCTGCCAGCTGAGGAACCCATGCAGCTGGGTCGGACCAGGCTATCCCCCGAGGAACGTGCTAGGCACAGAACTCTAGGCCTGTGTCTCTACTGTGGGGGCAAAGGTCATTTTCGTGACACTTGCTCTCTTTGTCCAGAAAAACTTTCGGGTCCAATACATCTGGAAAGTGGAGTATTGGACCCAGAAATATCACCTTCACCTTCTCGTCTTCTTCTTTCTGTGTTCCTTCATGTTGGTAAGCTTTTTCTCATTCGGTCTCAGCATATCTGGATTCCGGAGCAGCTGGCAATTTCATGGACTGGCAAATCGCATCGTCCATGAGACTTACCCTTTTGCCCCTCACTACGCCATTGGTGGTCTTGGCGATTGATGGCACTGTTCTCCCAGGGGGTCCTATCCGCTTCCAGACCCTCCCTGTTAAGATGTCGCTAGGGACACTCCACCAAGAGTGGATATCCTTCCTTATCTTACCTAAGGCCTCAACTCCTATCATTTTGGGTCTTCCTTGGTTACGGCTCCATTCTCCACATGTTGACAGGACTACTGGACAGATTCTGGCTTGGGGTTCCTCCTGTTCCTTGTCCTGCCTACCCAAGGTTGTCCCAAAAGAGAAACTTCCTGTTACCATCCCAATATCTTTTGCTCTTCCTACTGCATATAGTGATTTATGGGATGTGTCCTGCAATAGTTGGGCTGATGCACTCTCTAGGTCATGTGGCACTCTGGATGAGGAGCCCACCTGTGAACCTGAGCCGATCCTTTATTACAGTTTGCATAACCATTTACCTTTGTCTGTCCCTAAACACCCTTGGACGCACAGCCAAGATAGCTTGTCTGCAAGTTCTGCAGTCAATACGCCTTGCGATTCGATTCAGGTAGTCGCTACACCTGACCATGCCATTCATTTGACCTCTGAACTAGTTATGCCAGTCCAGCCCATGCCCAGTGAACCTCCTACCTTTTCTTATTCAGGACCTTCTGCAACCTCGCCTCACCCTAATACTGTTACATCCATTCAAACCCATCTAAGGGGTTCAATCCATCCTCATTCTGCTTGTCTTTCAGCTATCCAGCTTGACTCCTGTGACATGTCACCTTCTAACCAACCTGACCTCAGGGTTCCACTGACATCTGCCCAGTCTGATGGTCCTGTGCTAGATGCCCAGTTCATCTTTAAGGGTCTGGGGGACCCCCCTCATATTCCTGTTGATCCTCTCATGCCCTTGCTTATTCCTAAAAAGCTTTTGGTCCTCAATAAATCCTCTTGTCCTCTCCCTACATCGGTTCCGGTCTTTGAGGATAACCTAAAGTACGAGGTTAGACAAGTTCTTGATTCTCGGCTCTGCAGAGGCATTCTTCAGTACCTTGTGCATTGGAGAGGGTTTGGTCCTGAGGAGGCGTCTTGGATCGCTGCATCTGAGGTCGTTGCACCTCGTCTGTTGAGGAGGTTTCATCTGAGATTTCCCTTTAAGCCTGGGCCCAGGCGGGGGAGGGGGAGGGCCCATAAGAGGGGGGGGGGGTACTGTCATGGTTATGCAGTAATGTTTGTCTCTCAGCCCACCCCTTCTCCATGTGTTCACTAGGGATGAGCTACGTGTTCGAGTCAAACCCATATTCGACTCGAACATCGTCTGTTCGGCTGTTCGCCGAATTGCGAACATTATGGGCCGTTCGTGCCAAATTTGAGTGGCGCGTCACGGCCCATAATTCACTGCGGCATCGCAGTGCATTGCTGGCTGATGATTGGCCAAGCATGCACTATGACCCGCATGCTTGGCCAATCACAGCGCCGTCTGAACAGAGAGCCGTAATTGGCCAATGCCAGGGTGGCTTTGGCCAATTATGGCTCAGGGGGATTAGTACACGCCCCACACTATATAAGGCCGCCGGATTGGTGGCCTTGTGTAGTGTGTTGGAGTTGTTTAAAGAGAGAGATTACAGAGAGACGCAGTGTCATTTATATTGAGTGTGCGGTTCCTCAGTGGCAGGTTCCAAAACACCTTTTTCTCACGGAAGGCGATTGCGGCTCTCTACTGGCATGTGGAAGGCAATGTCTTGGCCTCGCTGGACAGGGCGGTCAGCGGTAAGGTGCATATTACCGCTGACTCATGGTCCAGCAGGCATGGACAGGGACTTACCTATCTTTCACGGTGCATTGGGTGACTTTGCTGGCAGCTGGGAAGGATGCAGGACAAGGTGCAGTAGTGTTGGAGGTTGTTCCGCCACCACGCCTCCAAAATGTTACTACTGGTGATTCTGACACACCTCTCTCCTCCACCCCTCCTCTTCTTCCTCCATTGCCTCTACCTGTGCTTTGTCCTTGGAACCAGCGGTGCTCCGTAGGCGTTCAAGGGGCTACGCAAGTACGCAGGCAAAAAGATGCCATGCGGTGCTTTAGCTGGTGTGCTTGGGGGACAGGAGCCACACTGGGGCAGAGATTCTGTCAGCTCTGCAGGGGCAGGCTCAGAGGTGGTTGACGCCATGCCAGCTTAAGCCAGGAATGGTGGTTTCCGACAATGGCACCAACCTCCTCTCCGCCCTCCGACAGGAACAACTGACACATGTGCCCTGTTTGGCTCACGTTCTTAACTTGGTGGTGCAGCGGTTCTTGGGCAGGTACCCGGGCTTACAGGAGGTTCTGAAGCAGGCCAGGAAACTCTGTGGGCATTTCCGACGGTCATATAATGCCAGCTGGCTGTCCCGAAAAAGGATTACAACCTGCCCAAGAACCGCCTAATCTGTGACATGCCCACCAGGTGGAACTCGAGGTTGGCCATGCTGCAGCGGCTGCACACGCAGCAGAGGGCCATCAATGAGTATCTGTTGCGATATGGCACCAGGACAGGGTCAGGGAAGCTTGGATTTTTTTCCCCAGGCCAGTGGGCCATGATCAGGGATGCATGCACTGTCTTGGCACCATTTGATGAGGCCACGAGGATGGTGAGCAGTGACAGTGCATGCATCAGTGACACTGTCCCTCTTGCTCACCTGTTGGAGCACACGCTGCGTGGAATAATGGACAGGGCACTTGAGGCAGAACAGAGGCAGGAAGAGGAGGACTTCCTTACCTCTCAAGGCCCCCTTTATCTAGACAGTGTTCCTGCTGGCCCGGCTATCACACAGGAAGAGGACGAAGAGGAGGAGGAGGATTGTGTCAGCATGGAGGTGGAGACTAGCACTCAGCATCAGCAGCAGTCTTCAAGGGATCAATTACAGTCCCAAGACACCCGTGGACTTGTACGTGGCTGGGAAGAGGTGGCTGTGGATCATGTCGTCCTCAGTGACCCAGAGGACTCCGCACCGAATGCCTCCGCAAACCTACACTGCATGGCCTCCCTGCTCCTGCAAAGCCTGCGGAAGGATCCTCATATTCGTGCGATCAAGGAGAGGGATCATTACTGGCTGGCAACCCTCCTTGATCCACGTTACAAGGGTAAGGTTGCGGACCTTATCTTGTTGTCGCAGAGGGAGCAGAGGATGAAGCATCTTTGGGAGGCCTTGCAGAAAGGTCTGTGCAACGCGTTCCCAGAGACTGGGAGGTTACAAATTCCTGGTCCTGGACAACGTGTTGCTAAGGGTTCGGTCAGTCAAAGAAGGACCAGTGAAGAAGGTGGCCGTCTGACCGATGCGTTCAGACAATTTTTTAGTACGCAGTCCCAAGGTATGATTGCTTCCAGCAGCCATCGCCAGCGTCTGGTTTACATGGTGCATGAATACCTAGGGGCAAGATCAGACTTGGACACCTTTCTCACCGAAAATCCTCTGGGTTACTGGGTCTTAAGAATGGATCACTGGCCAGAGCTTGCACAGTATGCAATTGAGCTACTGGCCTGTCCTGCATCCAGCGTTCTTTTGGAACGCACATTCAGTGCTGCTGGAGGCTTTGTAACCGATCACAGGGTGCACCTGTCCACCGACTCGGTCGATTGACTGACCTTCATAAAAATGAATCAGTCTTGGATCACCACCAGCTACCAAGCACCTGTTGATGTAACCGAATATTTTTTTTTGAAACATCAGATCCCTTCAAGACTGCCTATGCTGATGCTGAGTGACTATTCTGTTATGCTGAGTGACTATCCTCTTCCTCCTCAATGATCATGCTGATAGCGTGTAAGAACATTTTTGGTTCTGGGCACCGCCACCAGTGGCTAAGGCCCAATTTTTCAGCCCCTGTTTAACAGGGGCGTGTATTTACAATTTTTGATGCAATGCTTTGCAGCAGGGCTCATTGCTGCGCTCCAACTACAGTATCTGTGAGGGGTTGCAGTGTTGTGGCACCAGCACCAGTGCCTAAGGCCCAATTTTTCAGCACAGGGGCGTGTAAATACAATTTGTGATGCAATACTTTGCAGCAGGGCTCATTCCTGCGCTCCTAATAGAGTATCTGTGAGGGGTTGCAGTGTTGTGGCAGCAGCACCAGTGCCTAAGGCCCAATTTTTCTGCCCCTGTTTAACAGGGGCGTGTAATTACAATTTTTTATGAAATACTTTGCAGCAGGGCTCATTGCTGCGCTCCAAGTACAGTATCTGTGAGGGGTTGCAGTGTTGTGGCACCAGTGCCAAAGGCCCAATTTTTATGCCCCTGTTTAACAGGAGCGTGTAATTACAATTTTTGATGCAATACTTTGCAGCAGGGCTCATTGCTGTGCTCCAAGTACAGTATCTGTGAGGGGTTGCAGTGTTGTGGCACCAGCAGTGCCTAAGGCCCAATTTTTCTGCCCCTGTTCAACAGGGGCATGTAATTACAATTCTTGATATAATAGTTCACAGCAGGGCGTTACAGCGCCCACCAAGAGTAACTGTGAGGGCCTACAGTGTTGTGGCAACACCAACACCTATGGGCCAAATTTCTGCAGAGTATATACGGCAGGCCCCTACTTTCAAACATCCAACTTACAAACGACTCCTACTTGCAAACGGAAGGAGACAACAGGAAGTGAGAGGAAATCTACCCCTAGGAAGGGAAATTTTCTCCTGTAAGAGTTAATATGGGAAAAACGTGTCTCCTCTCCACTGATGCTTTATCACCAATCCTTGTTTCAATAATAAAAAAAAAAAATTCAAAAAACATTTGTCATTGGGACGGAAAGTGAGATGAAATGTTCTGAACAGGTGCATAATGCACAGACAGCAAAACAAATGTTACAGGGGTGATAACCCTTCCCTATGTTTTCCAAAAAGCTTAAAAATAGATTTTTTGGGCTGGAGCTACACTTAAAAAATGTACCTGTTCCAAATTACAAACAGATTCTACTTAAGAACACACCTACAGTCCCTGTCTTGTTTGCACCGCATGTATACTGCTGTTCAGAGTATATAGGGCCTTTTTTTAATTTGGGTGCGGGGCTCCCCTTAATATCCACACAAGACCCAAAGGGGCTGGTAGTGGGCTGGGGGGGGGACCCATGCCATTTTTCTCAATGATTTTCATCCATATTGCCGGGACAAACATTACATTAAAGTCGCAAGCAGTTTTAAATGACTTTTTTTCCTTTAGAAATTTCATTTTGTGCAGGGACAGTTCTAAACACGGGAAACACGTGCCACTTCACAGGCATACTATAGACACTGCCCAGGTACGATATTTAAACGAATATTTCACTTTTTTTTTTCACTTCAAGCATCATTAAATTCACTGCTCCCGAAAAAAACGTTAATTTTTTTAACTTTTTTTGCATCGATACATGTCCCCTGGGGCAGGACCCGGGTCCCCAAACCCTTTCTAGGACAATAAGTTGCATATTAGCCTTGATAATTAGCACTTTTGATTTCGAATGTTCGAGTCCATTGTATTTAATAGGGTTCTAAAGTTTGTGCAAACTTTCGGTCCGTTCGCAGGTTCTGGTGTGAACCGAACCGGGGGGTGTTCGGCTCATCCCTAGTGTTCACCTTAGAGGCCAGCCACTCTCACCTGGCTGCTTAAATAATCTCTCCTCCAAGCATGGCTCCACCCCAGGCCCTATCAGGGAACACTATATTAACCTGTGCACTGCAAGCCAGCCGTGCTGATCAACGTTGTTTGTTAGCTATTGTGTGTTTGGGTTCCTGCTTGCCGTGTGCTGCGTCCGTCTCTGTTTTACCGATCTTGGCTTGTTCTCGACTATCCCTGTCTGCTTGTGACCTTGACCTTTGGCTTGTCCTTTGTTTATCCTTGTCTGCTAGTCGCCCCGACGTTTGGCTTATCCCCTCACTATCCCTTGTATCCTGAGATGCTGCTTCCCCTCTATAGCCTACTGTGAGTCTGAGCTGGGGGACTCTGGGGGCTGCAACCTGTATCCAGTTGCAGCCCAGTCCATCCTCACCACTAGAGGCTCTGGTGAACACCTGCTGGATATTAGACTCCGCGCCCTGGGGAATCTTAAGCTCTAGCTTCCTGTGGGATCCCCGTTAGTGCTCCAGTGGACCTACCTTCCTTTATCACCCAGTGTTCCATCCGCAGCAGTCAGCCATAGGTTTCACTACCCTAGCGGTGCACTCCTGACCCCAACGGTGTGCATCTGTCACATGGCTTCAGGCACGATGGACTCTATGGCAGACAGAGTTCCCACCCTTTGGTCATGACTTGGCTAATTACGGAACACAGTCTCTAGTGGTGAGCTCAAATTTATGGGAGTGGGGTCCTGTAGCATTGGAGAGGAGGCGGGGTTAACCCACACGTAGTCTGCCATGGAGTCCATCAGGAAAGGAAAATTACGGTAAGTATTTTTATAATAAATTTTCTGCAACAAAAGACTTGATCATTAACAGGGCCTCCCATTTTTGGGACTTGTTGAAGTCCCGCTGCAGGGAACGGACTCCTGTTCATTCCTTTCTTGGGCCCTCAGTCGGCCACCTTGGTTGCACCCTTGTGGTGCTATTAATCGAACTCTGAACATGTTTAGGACAGCTACTTAACTGATTGCTATAGTTAGTGCCTTATAGGAAGTTCGGGCTGCGGGTACTGCTTAGTATGTTTGAACTGTTGAACCGGTTGTGGGGGACTGATTAGTCCCCCTGGGGTGGGGACACCGGGACAGGAGTAACCGATGGGGAACCAGCCTGTCCCGGGGTCTCGACCCTGACCAGGGTCAGAGGATGCAGCCAGTCTACATCAATGTTATTAAACTGTACACCTATTTGGGTTTTCTGTTTGACCCCAGCTGCCTGTATAAAGAGGTTTATAAGTTCTGGGTCGGGGCGGCAATACATGCTGCTCACTAGCAAGACTACTTATCCTTCGAGGAGGATGGTACCCTTGCAAACTTTGTTCCGGAGATTTAATCCGGCGGGGGTCACTCCCCATGCAGTTATTACTTTACTCAGGTATTTAGAGTTAGATTGTTACGGCCTAAGGCCGATCTGTTGTTGGTTTACTCTTTATTTGTGTTTTACTTTCTATTTTCTTGTCCTCCCCCTCCCCTCCCAACGAGCTCTGGTCCAGGGTCCCTCACTTACGGCACGGTTCAGGCAACTACGGGAGTGGTCAATCTCAATCTCAACAGCCTTTTCGAATCATCTTGTGAAACAAGGTAAGAGTGCTCTTCCCTACCACGATGGCTAAGACATATTCTACTGACTATTCAGTGATCACGCACAATGTACATGGTTTCAATTCCCCTATCAAGAGGACTAAAGCCTTTCAATTCTACCATAGACAGAGAGCTGACATACTCTTGATACAGGAAACACATTACTCTAAGTCCTCAGCTCCCCGATATCTAAACGTGAGGTACCCTCAATTTTTCCTTGCTTGTGGTCCCCAAAAAAAGTGGGGGTGGCGATCTGTTTTTCTAAGCGGACCCCCTTTACACCCATCACAATAGTTAAAGACAAGGGAGGTAGATACCTTATGGCGGTGGGTCGTCTTCATGATCGATTGGTCTCATTCATCTCATACTATGCCCCAAACACAGGACAGCCCGAATTCTTCAAAAATATGCTCGAGATACTCATGCCTAAGGTCCAGGGGCAGATAATCATGGGGGGAGATAGCAATATTCCTATGGATAGGACTATGGATAAATCAGATCGTATGAAACCGCTCTTAAAGCGACCGCCTATTGATAGCAGTAAGGTTTCACGCCTATTTCACTCACACGATCTGATTGACACTTGGCGGGAATGCAACCCCACAGCTAGAGATTTCACGTACTTCTCGCGGGTACATCACACCTACTCCAGGATAGACCATCTCTTAGTGCGTACCCCCTGCTTCCGTACATAACGTTGGTCAAAATACTGACTACCCCCTGGTCTGATCATTCCCCGGTCAAACTCGTCACCAAAGGGCTTTGGACTAAAGCCACCCCCTCCCCATGGCGACTTAATGTGAGCTTACTGAATGATCCAATAATCTATATGGAAATTCAGAAAGAACTCCAGGCGTACTTTGAGACTAATAAATCCATGGATACCTCGCCTGCAATTAACTGGGCGGCCCACAAAGCAACGATTCGTGCCAAATTGATACAAATAGCGGCTAGATTAAAACGGGAGCAAGGACAGAGAATTAAGGAACTGGAGGCTAATTTAGAGGTGTTACTGGCGGAACAGCATAAAAATCCCCTGACAGACATTAGCCATAAAATTGATGAAGCAAGACTTTCATTGAATCTTAGCCTAACCACGCAAGCTGAAAAACATATCCGCTGGTCTAAACATAGATTTTATACCATGGGTGATAAACCCACCACTATGTTGGCTAGGAAGCTGGTACCCCGGCCCTATGAATCAACGTTACCTAAATTACGATTACCGTCTGGTCACCTTACTCAAAATCCCGAATTAATAATCAAAGAATTCCATGCATTTTATACCAAATTATAAAGCCAACAGACAGAATTTGAGCCACAAGGACTGAGGCGTTTTTTCATGACGTCCAATTGCCCAAATTGACTCAAGACCATGCTGACTTGATGGATGCAGTTTTTACGGAATCCGAGATTAGGGCAGCCATAAAGACGCTCCACCCTTCTAAGGCTCCTGGACTGGATGGTTACCCCGGTCATTATTATAGGAAATACATAGATATTCTTTCACCTCACCTATGCGCGTATTTTAATGATCTGAGAAGGGGTAATAAACTCCCGGGTCAGGAAAATGCAGACTTTATAAATGTTATACCGAAACCAGGTAAAGATCATGGAGATTGCGCTAATTACCGCCCGATCTCCCTGATTAATACGGATTTAAAGATTTTAACCAAAGCCCTGGCCCTTAGATTGAACACGTTCCGCTCGCTTTATATTCACCCCGATCAGACTGGGTTTATTCCTAATAGACAGGCGTCGGATCAAACCCGCAGATTAATAAACCTGATATCAGCAGTACAGTCAGACTGGGATGGAGGGGGTCGTAGACTGGGTATGTTGCTTTCGTTGGACATCCAGAAAGCGTTCGATTCCCTGTCTTGGGACTACTTGTTTGACGTGTTAAGACGTTATGGCTTTGGCAAGCGCTTTCTGGTTCTCCTTCGGGGGCTGTATGATACTCCATCTGCCACATTACTACTTAGGGGATACTCCTCCCAACCCATTGCTATTAGACGGGGAACTAGGCAAGGGTGCCCGCTATCACCAATATTGTTCGCCCTAGCAATTGAGCCGCTGGCGATGAAAATTCGTGCTTGCCAGGATATCAAGGGGATTGTTTGCGTAGGCTACGAACATAAGTGCCTGCTTTTTGCGGATGACTTACTGCTAACCTTGACTTCCCCGATAACTACACTCCCTAACCTCTACACTGTCCTGCATCCATTTTCAGATATCTCGGGGCTGTACATTAATCATAGTAAATCTAGGGCATTGAATGTAACACTGCCAAGCTCTATCCAGAAAACAATTGAGCAGTCCCATCAATTAATATGGGAACCAGAGGCACTTCCTAATTTAGGTATCCATTTGACCTCTTCTATCCAAACATTATATGAGAGGAACTACCCAGCTCTTTTTAAAAGGCAAACAGGGGATATGGCTAAATGGCAGATTCACCCCCCTTCGTGGTTCGGCAGACTACACTTGATAAAAATAAATGTCCTACCTAGGCTGTTGTATTTTTTTCGCACAATACGTATAACATTGCAACTCACCGACTTGCAAGTGTTTCAACGGAAAGTTCTCCAGTTTGTATGGGGAGATAAGAGGCCTAGGGTTAACAAAGCTACAATGTATGCCCCTAAACGGAAGGGTGGACTTGGTCTGCCTGATCTGCAGAAATACTTTTATGCAGCCCAGGTGGCCCACCTATCTAGGTTTCATTCACAATCACCGCCCGCCATATGGATGACCATGGAATCATATTCCTGTCACCCGGATTCTATATCCCACATAATGTGGCTCCCACCTAAAGAAAGACCAACGATATTATGTCCATCCTTATCTTTTTCACTGGATATTTAGGACAGACTGTCCAGATCCAAGCAATTTAAATCACCCCATACTCCATTGGCACCTATTTAAAAAAATAGTGTGTTCACCCCGGGCCTCGCTCCTCTCGCATTTTCATGGTGGACCAATAAGGGATTACTACATATTGCTGACTTTTGCGATAATAAGGGTATGATATCTGAACGCTCTATGATTGAGAAGTATCAAATGCCGCCAATAGAACGCTATAGATATGCTCAAATACAGCATTTTGTTCAAGCACTGGCTCGTAAGAGTGACCTAGCGACGTTGACCCCCATGGAACACTTGTGTAAGCATTATGATAAACTTAGGGGATTTATATCTACAATATATACAATATTGATGAGTGTTTCGACTAAACTGAAATATATGCTTCAATGGTAAAATGATTTCCAGGAAACTTTGGACCTGGAAAATTGGTTGGCAATTTCAGATACTGCGTCTCGATCACTCCTCAATACCTCAATCATAGAACGAACTATAAGGTTTTGTTGCGTTGGTATATGCTACCAGCCAGACTGGCCACCTTTGTACAGGGGACTACCTCCAAGTGTTTTAGAGGATGTGGTCAGGTGGGAACCACCTATCATATATGGTGGTCATGCTCTAAGGTTAGGAGGTTCTGGATCAGGGTCTACAATTTTATCTATACCCTTACTCAGATTAATTTAAAGAAATCACCTAAACAAGCCCTTCTGGGTGACAGGGTTGCGGAAATCTCTAGATCCCAAAGGAGGCTATTAAATTTCATATTTGTATCGGCTAGGATAACTATAGCCAGGAATTGGAGATCCGCAGCCCTGCCATTCGGCCAGCTTAAAGGTAACCTGTCCTGGCTAATGTTGAATGAAAGGATGATGACCCTGGTCCAGGACAAGATTAAGGTATTTCACAAACTTTGGGATCCATGGCTCGATTATCTTACCAATAACCCGAGGACGCTTGCTACTTAGTTGCTCTCCCATATACTAGGTAATTGGGCCCTGGACCGCAGCTCCTTCATGTCCCCTCACCCCGATCCTCCCCTCCCAACCCCCCCTCTATATTATTTTGCTTTTCTCCTTTTCTTCCTTCCCTTCTTTTTAGGTTCTTATTTCTTCTCTCCTATGTCTCCTCCCCCCTTAAGTTCTCACGTTAGAGTAATTAATTAAGTGTTACAGTGTATATTGTTTTATGGGCTTGCAGTGTTGTATACTGTGGGCGATCTGGCCCTCTGGGGATTCACTCCCAAGTGGGGGGGGCTGCCCCCCCCGATGGTGGGGTGGGGGGTGGGCTCTTCCCGGGGGGGTGGTTCACCGGATGGGCCAGTACTATGTGTGGCAGCGTGTGAGCCCATGTTTGGGAAGACTTGTACATGACCGATTGACTTGATTTAGATTACTGGTGCCCATAATGGAAAATTATTTGTTAATGTTTAGGAGTGGTCTGTGTTGTGTAATGATTAATGGCAAGCTACCCTCAGGATGTTTCTATTACTGTATGATAATGCGCTGTGGTACTTTTGTTTTGTTTGAAAAATCTTTAATAAACATCATTGAAACATAATAAATTTTCTGTTTTTTTGCTAGAAAATTACTTAGAACCCCCAAACATTATATATATATTTTTAGCAGAGACCCTAGAGAACAAAATGGCGGTTATTGCAATATTTTATGTCACACTGTATTTGCGCAGCAGTCTTTTAAACACAATTTTTTGGTAAAAAATACACTTCAATTAATTAAAAAAACTAAACTAAAAAGTTAGCCCAATTTTTTTGTATAATGTGAAAAAATATGTTCTCGCGAGGGAATCGTCATCTTCATTCTAAGCAAAAAAATCGTGATTCTCATTTTATCCAGAATCATGCAACTCTAATGGCTATGCAGACTTTCACAAAGTGCTAGAATCAAGGTATGCTGACATCTCTTTGTTTAAGAAGATCTTCATCCCCTGAAATAAAATTAAAAGTCAGTAGCTACAAATACTGTAGCTGCAGACTTTAATTAAAGGACATTCACCTGTCCAGGGATCCAGTGCAGTCCTCACCTGGGCTGGTTCTTTGCCGGTCTTTGGGTCTCCAGTGCCTCCATATCTAGTGTGGGAAGCTGGTTTCCCACTGTGCATGCACAAGCTGCACTATGATTTGTGAATGGTCCCGCAGCCTTCTGGGACCTGTGATGAGGGGGTGGGGGCCTAAAGTCCACTCGGATTGCCTAAGTGGGAGCAGGTACCTATCAAAATGGGGTACCTGCTCCCCCCCAAAAAAAAGTGCACAAAAGTTAAAGAGGAGGGGGGGGGAGAAGACAGAACTTCCTCTTTTGGGTGAAGTTCCACTTTAATTAGGCATGGAACCCTTATTTCACTCTGAAATAGAACCTGTTGTTAAAGGGATTGTAAACATCAGACATGAAATATGAACAAGGCATATTCCTCTACAGTGTGTACTTGTCTCAATCCAGAGCACTAAATGTAATTTATGTCTGCTGCCTCCTTCCTCTGCTATCAGCGTGAGTCACTTCTGACAAACTTTCCTGACACCAAGAGAAAAATGGTGACAGGGGAGGGACCTCCAGCTGATTGACAACCTCAGCTCTGTTCCTGTGTGGAGGGCGGTGTGTTCCTTTCCTCCAATCAGCTCTCGGACCTCTCCTCACTGAGCTCTGCTAAGTGTGACTTCAGCTCTCCGACCCCTCAGACAATATTTCTTAATTCATTTGACATACAGTATGTAGAGAAAAGAAGTCCGTGGATTGCAGGGGCGGCGCTAGGTGCAAGCAGAGGCTGAGGCGGGGGGGGGGGGTGGGCGCCAAAGCTAGTGGCATATCAACAGGGAGGCGGTCCACCCAGGGTGCCATACACTGGGGAGTGTCAGGCCGGCATCGCCCGCTTTAACAGCTTTAATTTGAATCGCCGGGTGCCCGCATCACACAAGTCCCACCTCCCAGTTTGGCTCCTTTGATAGATCATAGGTAGGAGCTGATCCAGGAGGTAGGCCCTCTGCGATTCAAATTAAAGCTGTCACAGCGGGCGATGATCCGGCCAGCAATCCTCTTCTCTCTGATCCCATGCACTGATCAGACTGCATTGGATGAACATAGGTGAGGCTGCATTACTGGGCACTGGTCATGCTGTATTGGATTGGCACTGATCAGGCTGCATTGCTGGGCACTGGTGAGGCTGCATTGCTTGGCACTGGTGAGGCTGCATTGCTTGGCACTGGTGAGGCTGCATTGTTGGGCACTGGTGAGGCTGCATTGCTGGGCACTGGTGCGGCTTCATTGCTGGGCACTGATCAGGCTGCATTGCTGGGCACTGGTGAGGCTGCATTGCTGGGTACTGGTGAGGCTGCTTGGATGGGCACTGGTCAGGCTGTATTGCTGGGCACTGGTGAGGCTGCATTGCTGGGCACTGGTGAGGCTGCATTGCCGGGCACTGGTGAGGCTGCACTGATGGGCACTGGTCAGGCTGCATTGATGGGAACTGGTGAGGCTGCACAGATGGGCACTGGTCAGGCTGCATTGATGGGCACTGGTCGGGTTGCATTGATGGGCACTGGTGAGGATGCATAGATGTACACTGGTGAAGCTGCATTGCTGGGCACTGGTGAGGCTGCATTGCTGGGCACTGGTGAGGCTGCATAGATGGGCACTGGTCAGGCTGCATTGATGGGCACTGGTCAGGCTGCATAGATGGGCACTGGTCAGGCTGCACAGCTGAGCCCTGTATTCTTAATGTAGCGCACTGCTGAGCCTTGCATTCTTTATGTAGCGCACTTCTGAGCCCTGCATTCTTTATGTAGTGCACTCCTGAGCGCTACTTAGCCCTGCATTCTTTATGTAGTGCACTCCTGAGCGCTACTTAGCCCTGCATTCTTTATGTAGCACGCTCCTGATGGCTACTTAGCCCTGCATTCTTTATGTAGTGCACTTCTTATCCCTGCATTCTTTATGTAATGCACTCCTGAGCGCTACTTAGCCCTGTATTCTTTATGTAATGCACTCATGAGCGCTACTTAGCCCTGTATTCTTTATGTAGCACGCTACTGAGCGCTACTTAGCCCTGCATTCTTTATGTAATGCACTCATGAGCGCTACTTAGCCCTGTATTCTTTATGTAGCACGCTCCTGAGCGCTACTTAGCCCTGCATTCTTTATGTAGTGCACTCCTGAGCGCTACTTAGCCCTGCATTCTTTATGTAGCACGCTCCTAAATGCCACTTAGCCCAGCATTCTTTATGTAGCACGCTCCTGATGGCTACTTAGCCCTGCATTCTTTATGTAGTGCACTTCTTATCCCTGCATTCTTTATGTAGCATACTCCTGAGCGCTACTTAGCCCGGAATTCTTTATGTAATGCACTCCTGAGCGCTACTTAGCCCTGTATTCTTTATGTAATGCACTCCTGAGCGCTACTTAGCCCTGTATTCTTTATGTAGCACGCTACTGATGGCTACTTAGCCCTGCATTCTTTATGTAGTGCACTTCTTATCCCTGCATTCTTTATGTAGCATACTCCTGAGCGCTACTTAGCCCGGCATTCTTTATGTAATGCACTCCTGAGTAGGGATGAGCTTCGTGTTCGAGTCGAACATACGTTCGACTCGAACATCGGCTGTTCGATCGTTCGACGAAGATCGAAAGATTTGGGCCGTTCGCGCCAAATTCGAGTGACGCGAACGGCCCACAATGCACTACGCCATCGCAGTGTCATCCAGGCGCTGTGATTGGCCAAGCATGCACTGTGACCCCGCATGCTTGGCCAATCACAGCGCCGGCAGCGAGGAGAGCAATGATTGGCCACAGGCAGGATGCCTGTGGCCAATTATTGCTGAGGGTGTTTAGTACACGCCCCACACTATAAAAGGCCGCCAGCACGGCGGCCTAGTGTAGTGTGTTCCGGAGCAGGGAAAGACAAGCATAGGCAGGGACAGTGACATTTATTTCTTTCTTGCTTAACCTGGATTCCTTTAGTTTAGGGAAAGAGAAGGATAGGTAGGGAGAGTGTCAGTGTGTTTTACTGTGCGAGTCCTTGTTTCTAGGGACAAAGAAGGAAAGTGAGGGGATTTCTCCTTGTGCTATAGTGTGCTTTAAAAAAACATTTTTTCTAGGGACAGAAAACTGTAGGTAGGGAGAGTGTCAGTTTCTTTCACTGTGCCAGTCCTTGTTTCTAGGGACAAAGAAGGAAAGTGAGGGGATTTCTCCTTGTGCTATAGTGTGCTTTAAAAAAACATTTTTTCTAGGGACAGAAAACTGTAGGTAGGGAGAGTGTCAGTTTCTTTCACTGTGCCAGTCCTTGTTTCTAGGGACAAAGAAGGAAAGTGAGGGGATTTCTCCTTGTGCTATAGTGTGCTTTAAAAAAACATTTTTTCTAGGGACAGAAAACTGTAGGTAGGGAGAGTGTCAGTTTCTTTCACTGTGCCAGTCCTTGTTTCTAGGGACAAAGAAGGAAAGTGAGGGGATTTCTCCTTGTGCTATAGTGTGCTTTAAAAAAACATTTTTTCTAGGGACAGAAAACTGTAGGTAGGGAGAGTGTCAGTTTCTTTCACTGTGCCAGTCCTTGTTTCTAGGGACAAAGAAGGAAAGTGAGGGGAATTCTCCTTGTGCTATAGTGTGCTTTAAAAAAACATTTTTTCTAGGGACAGAAAACTGTAGGTAGGGAGAGTGTCAGTTTATTTCACTGTGCCAGTCCTTGTTTCTAGGGACAAAGAAGGAAGGTGAGGGGATTTCTCCTTGTGCTATAGTGTGCTTTAAAAAAACATTTTTTCTAGGGACAGAAAACTGTAGGTAGGGAGAGTGTCAGTTTCTTTCACTGTGCCAGTCCTTGTTTCTAGGGACAAAGAAGGAAAGTGAGGGGATTTCTCCTTGTGCTATAGTGTGCTTTAAAAAAACATTTTTTCTAGGGACAGAAAACTGTAGGTAGGGAGAGTGTCAGTTTCTTTCACTGTGCCAGTCCTTGTTTCTAGGGACAAAGAAGGAAAGTGAGGGGATTTCTCCTTGTGCTATAGTGTGCTTTAAAAAAACATTTTTTCTAGGGACAGAAAACTGTAGGTAGGGAGAGTGTCAGTTTCTTTCACTGTGCCAGTCCTTGTTTCTAGGGACAAAGAAGGAAAGTGAGGGGATTTCTCCTTGTGCTATAGTGTGCTTTAAAAAAACATTTTTTCTAGGGACAGAAAACTGTAGGTAGGGAGAGTGTCAGTTTCTTTCACTGTGCCAGTCCTTGTTTCTAGGGACAAAGAAGGAAAGTGAGGGGAATTCTCCTTGTGCTATAGTGTGCTTTAAAAAAACATTTTTTCTAAGGACAGAAAACTGTAGGTAGGGAGAGTGTCAGTTTCTTTCACTGTGCCAGTCCTTGTTTCTAGGGACAAAGAAGGAAAGTGAGGGGATTTCTCCTTGTGCTATAGTGTGCTTTAAAAAAACATTTTTTCTAGGGACAGAAAACTGTAGGTAGGGAGAGTGTCAGTTTCTTTCACTGTGCCAGTCCTTGTTTCTAGGGACAAAGAAGGAAAGTGAGGGGATTTCTCCTTGTGCTATAGTGTGCTTTAAAAAAACATTTTTTCTAGGGACAGAAAACTGTAGGTAGGGAGAGTGTCAGTTTCTTTCACTGTGCCAGTCCTTGTTTCTAGGGACAAAGAAGGAAAGTGAGGGGATTTCTCCTTGTGCTATAGTGTGCTTTAAAAAAACATTTTTTCTAGGGACAGAAAACTGTAGGTAGGGAGAGTGTCAGTTTCTTTCACTGTGCCAGTCCTTGTTTCTAGGGACAAAGAAGGAAAGTGAGGGGAATTCTCCTTGTGCTATAGTGTGCTTTAAAAAAACATTTTTTCTAGGGACAGAAAACTGTAGGTAGGGAGAGTGTCAGTTTCTTTCACTGTGCCAGTCCTTGTTTCTAGGGACAAAGAAGGAAAGTGAGGGGATTTCTCCTTGTGCTATAGTGTGCTTTAAAAAAACATTTTTTCTAGGGACAGAAAACTGTAGGTAGGGAGAGTGTCAGTTTCTTTCACTGTGCCAGTCCTTGTTTCTAGGGACAAAGAAGGAAAGTGAGGGGAATTCTCCTTGTGCTATAGTGTGCTTTAAAAAAACATTTTTTCTAGGGACAGAAAACTGTAGGTAGGGAGAGTGTCAGTTTCTTTCACTGTGCCAGTCCTTGTTTCTAGGGACAAAGAAGGAAAGTGAGGGGATTTCTCCTTGTGCTATAGTGTGCTTTAAAAAAACATTTTTTCTAGGGACAGAAAACTGTAGGTAGGGAGAGTGTCAGTTTCTTTCACTGTGCCAGTCCTTGTTTCTAGGGACAAAGAAGGAAAGTGAGGGGATTTCTCCTTGTGCTATAGTGTGCTTTAAAAAAAAAATTTTTCTAGGGACAGAAAACTGTAGGTAGGGAGAGTGTCAGTTTCTTTCACTGTGCCAGTCCTTGTTTCTAGGGACAAAGAAGGAAAGTGAGGGGATTTCTCCTTGTGCTATAGTGTGCTTTAAAAAAACATTTTTTCTAGGGACAGAAAACTGTAGGTAGGGAGAGTGTCAGTTTCTTTCACTGTGCCAGTCCTTGTTTCTAGGGACAAAGAAGGAAAGTGAGGGGAATTCTCCTTGTGCTATACTGTGCCAAAGCATTCCTCATCAACCATCTTTGAAATCCTTGTTTTTTGGACAGTCAGGGAAATTGTCGTTGTGCTATTCTGTGCAAAAGCAATAATCCTCAACCATATTTAGAAATCCTTAAGTAAAGGGACAGAGAAGGACACCTGAAGGTAGCCCTTATTGCTTTTTTCCCATCTCCCTGCAGGCCATCTATTAGAATGTCTGGAAGGCAAACAAGGAGAGGCAGACAGTCAGGAGGCAATAAAAGAGGGCAAGCAGGCTCTGTGTCTGGGGGCAACAGTGCTGGTCGTGGACGCGGTGCATTGTCATCAGCACATGGCCATGGGACACGCTTGTCCTTCTTTTCGGCAGCTGGACATGTTGAGCCACATCATGCCGAAGACTTGGTAGAGTGGATGACCAAGCCCTCCTCCTCCTCCTCATCCTCTCTCACCCAGGCTCAGGGTACTGGCAAAGCAGCTAGTAAAAGCGTCCTCTTCCCTGGTATCAATGTCAGACTCATCATCAGTCACTCCTTCCCTAGACCCACCATGTCCTCCTCCTGAGGAGTCCCCCGAACTGTTTGAGCACAGTGTTGGGTACATGCTCCAGGAGGATGCCCAGCGTTTCGAAGGGTCTAATGATGAAACCGAGCTACAGGAAGGCAGTAGCGTGAGAGCAGACAGAGGGGATGCTCAAGAAGGACACCAATCTGGCAGTCATGTTCCAGCAGCTGCAGCATACTGCCAGATTGGCTCCAGTGATGAGGAGGGAGGGGATGATGAGGTCACTGACTCCACGTGGGTGCCTAATAGGAGAGAGGAGGAGGAGGAGGATGAGGAGGAGGCACATCTCCAACGAGGCAGGATGCCCTTTGGTGGCCAGCGTAAGGGCAGTACACCGACGGAATCACACCGCAGAGCTCCGCCTGTGCAGGGCGCTGCCTCTGCCCGTCATTCAAAAAGTTCCTTGGTGTGGGCCTTTTTTGAGGCTAGTGCATCAGATCGCACAGCTGCTGTTTGCAACATATGTCTCAAGCGTATATCGCGTGGCCAAAACATCAGCCGCTTGGGTACCACATGCCTGACCAGACATATGTTGACCTGCCATGCAGCTCGTTGGCAAGCCTACCTCAAAGACCCACACCAAAGAACAAAGCGGACCTCTCCTTGCACCGCATCAGCTGGGATCTCCAACCCCACTATAACTTCAGTTCTCTCTGAAACATGCACTGAGAGGAATGAAGGTGTAGAATTAGGTGTGTCACAGCCAAGTACTTGCGGCCACTCTGCTAGCAGTACACCGACGTCCGATTCTAGCAGGCAAATTTCCCTGCCCCAGCTGCTGGACCGTCGAAAGAAGTTCACTCCCAGCCATCCACATGCCCAGCGGTTGAATGCTAGCTTGGCTAAATTGCTAGCGCTTCAACTGCTGCCTTTTCAGTTGGTAGACTCGGCCCTCTTCCGTGAGTTTGTGCAATGTGCGGTTCCTCAGTGGCAGGTTCCCAAATGCCACTTTTTCTCACGGAAGGCTATTCCGGCTCTCTACCGGCATGTGGAAGGCAATGTCTTGGCCTCGCTGGACAGGGCGGTCAGCGGTAAGGTGCATATTACCGCTGACTCATGGTCCAGCAGGCATGGACAGGGACGTTACCTTTCTTTCACGGCCCATTGGGTCACTCTTTTGGCAGCTGGGAAGGATGCAGGACAAGGTGCAGTAGTGTTGGAGGTTGTTCCACCGCCACGCCTCCAAAATGCTACTACTGGTTGTGACACACCTCTCTCCTCCACCCCCTCCTCTTCTTCTTCCTCCATGGCCTCTTCCTGTGGTTTGTCCTATGAACCAGCGGTGCTCCGTAGCCGTTCACGGGGCTACGCAAGTACGCAGGCAAAAAGATGCCATGCCGTGCTTGCGCTGGTGTGTTTGGGGGACAGAAGCCACACTGGGGCAGAGGTCCTGTCTGCTCTGCAGGGCCAGGCCGAGAGGTGGTTGACGCCACGCCAGCTTAAGCCAGGAATGGTGGTTTGCGACAATGGCACCAACCTCCTCTCCGCCCTCCGACAGGGACAACTGACCCATGTGCCCTGTGTGGCTCACGTCCTTAACCTGGTGGTGCAGCGGTTCTTGGGCAGGTACCCGGGCTTACAGGATGTCCTGAGGCAGGCCAGGAAAGTCTGTGTGCATTTCCGCAGATCTTATAATGCCAGTGCTCGCCTGGCTGAGCTGCAAAAGGAGTTGAACCTGCCCAAGAACCGCCTTATATGTGACATGCCCACCAGGTGGAACTCAACGTTGGCCATGCTGCAGCGGCTGCACACGCAGCAGAGGGCCATCAATGAGTACCTGTGCGACTACGGCACCAGGACAGGGTCAGGGGAGCTTGGTTTTTTTTCTCCACGCCAGTGGGGCATGATCAGGGATGCATGCACTGTCCTGGCACCATTTGAGGAGGCCACGAGGATGGTGAGCAGTGACAGTGCATGCATCAGTGACACTGTACCTCTTGTCCACCTGTTGGAGCACACGCTGCGTGGAATAATGGACAGGGCACTTGAGGCAGAACAGAGGCAGGAAGAGGAGGACTTCCTTGCCTCTCAAGGCCCCCTTTACCCAGACAGTGTTCCTTCTGTCCCACCCATCGCACAGGAAGAGGAAGAGGAGGAGGAGGAGGAGGAGGAGGAGGATTGTGTCAGCATGGAGGTGGAGGCTGGCACTCAGCATCATCAGCAGCAGTCTTTTAGGGATGATTTACAGTCCCAAGAAACCAGTGGACTTGTACGTGGCTGGGAGGAGGTGGCTGCGGATCATGTCGTCCTTAGTGACCCAGAGGACTCCGGAGCGAATGCCTCAGCAAACCTACGCTGCATGGCCTCCCTGATCCTGAAAAGTCTGCGGAAGGATCCTCGTATTCTTCGGATCAAGGAGAGGGACCATTACTGGCTGGCCACTCTCCTTGATCCACGGTACAAGGGTAAGGTTGCGGACCTTATGTTACCTTCGCAGAGGGAGCAGAGGATGAGACAACTCCGGGAGGCCTTGCAGAAAGGTCTGTGCAACGCGTTCCCAGAGACTGGGAGGTTACAAACTCCTGGTCCTGGACAACGAGTTGCTGAGGCTTCGGCCAGTCAAAGAAGGAGCGGTGGGGAAGGTGGCCGTCTGACCGATGCGTTCAGACAATTCTTTAGTCCGCAGCCCCAAAGTATGATCGGTTCCAGCAACCATCGCCAGCGTCTGATAAACATGGTGCAGGAATATCTAGGGGCAAGGTCAGAATTGGACACCTTCCCCACCGAAAATCCTCTGGCTTACTGGGTCTTGAGGATGGATCACTGGCCAGAGCTTGCACAGTATGCAATTGAGCTACTGGCCTGTCCTGCATCCAGCGTTCTTTCGGAACGCACATTCAGTGCTGCTGGAGGATTTGTCACGGATCACAGGGTGCGCCTGTCCACCGACTCGGTTGATCGACTGACTTTCATCAAGATGAACCAGTCTTGGATCACCACCAGCTACCACACACCTGATGCTGATATAACAGACTAATTGATTTTAACATGTCACATCCCTTCAAGACTGATGCTGATGCTGAGTGCCTGTGCTGTTATGTTGACTGGCTATCCTCCTCCTCCGAGTCCTCAATGATACGATTGATGATGATAGCTTGGAAGATCATTTTTGTTTATGGGTGCCGCCACCAGTGGCTAAGGCCCAATTTTTCAGCCCCTGTTTTACAGGGGCGTGTAATTACAATTTTTTTAGCAATAATTTGCCATAGGGCTCATTGCTGTGCTCCAAGTACAGTATCTGTGAGGGGTTGGAGTGTTGTGGCACCAGTGCCTAAGGCCCAATTTTTCAGCCCCTGTTTAACAGGGGCGTGTCATTACAATTTTTGAAGCAATACTTTGCAACAGGGCTCATTGCTGTGCTCCAAGTAACGTATCTGTGAGGGGTTGTAGTGTTGTGCCACCAGTGCCTAAGGCCCAATTTTTCAGCCCCTGTTCAACAGGGGCATGCAATTACAATTCTTGATCTAATAATTCACAGCAGGGCCCATTGCTGCACCCACCAAGAGTAACTCTGAGGGCTTACAGTGTTGTGGCAACGCCACCACCACCACCACCACCACGAAAGGCCCAATTTTTCAGCCCCTGTTCAAAAGGGGCATGTAATTACAATTCTTGATCTAATAATTCACAGCAGGGCCCATTCCTGCACCCACCAAGAGTAACTCTGAGGGCTTACAGTGTTGTGGCAACACCACCACCACCACCACGAAAGGCCCAATTTTTCAGCCCCTGTTCAACAGGGGCATGCAATTACAATTCTTGATCTAATAATTCACAGCAGGGCCCATTCCTGCACCCACCAAGAGTAACTCTGAGGGCTTACAGTGTTGTGGCAACACCACCACCACCACCACCACCACGAAAGGCCCAATTTTTCAGCCCCTGTTCAACAGGGGCATGCAATTACAATTCTTGATCTAATAATTCACAGCAGGGCCCATTGCTGCACCCACCAAGAGTAACTGTCAGGGCTTACAGTGTTGTGGCACCAGCACCACCATCAAAGGCCCAATTTTTACTACCACTGTTCAACAATTATATGTAATTAAAATTCCTGATATAATAGTTGACAGCAGGGCGTTCCAGCACCAACCAAGAGTAACTGTGAGTGCTTACAGTGTTGTGCCAACACCAACAACTAAGGGGCCTATTTCTGCAGAGTATATACGGCAGGTCCCTACTTTCAAACATCCAACTTACAAACGACTCCTACTTGCAAACGCAAGAAGACAACAGGAAGTGAGAGGAAATCTACCACTAGGAAGGAAAATTCTCTCCTGTAAGAATAAATATGGGAGAAAGGTGTCTCCTCTGTACTGATGCTTTATCAGCAATCCTTGTTTCAAGAAAAACACCACATTTCAAAAACAGTTGTCATTGGGACGGAAAGTGAGGTGAAATGTTCTGAACAGGGGCACAGACAGCAAAACAAATGTTTTGTTGATGTTGATGTGGCTCCGGGGGTTGATGTGACCTCAAACTATGTGGAGATGATGGATATTCCTGTAGTGGCTGGTGCCGCTTTGGAGTCGCCAAAAGAACAACGGGAGCTTTCTTCTAAATCAGGTCAAACGATAGGGAGTCAAAACATGTTGAGGGACATCACCAAAGCCAATGGCACCACCATCACACATAGCATAGAATCAAACAAAGAAAAGTCCTCGTCTTTTTTTGTGGATGGAGCTGCGGGGAAGCTGAAACCCGCAGCGTCGAAGAAAACAACATCAAAACTCCTATCCCCCCCAAATACCAGGGGACTAAAAAGCCAACGAGAAGAGGTAGGAGGGGAGGTAAGAAGTCGAAGAAGGGATCAGAAATAACTGAGGGATGCTCCACCATAAAAATCTATAACCTCTCAAAAAATGTGTTTACAGAAACAGAGTTAGATCTACTTAGAAAAGGTTTAAACTATGCCCCCGAAAGCCCCCCCAACCTCTTTGAGCTCTTTATCGATTTAAATAAATTCGTACGGAATTTAACCGTGAAACGTCATTATAGACTGAAAGAAATCAATAGAGGGACGAAAAAAGACGAAGAAGGAGAGGTACCATTACCGTCGTCCCTGTCTGATACATTGGAGAGAGAAATGCTTGAAATACTGGAGGAGCTATATATGGAAGGGGGACAAGAACTCCAAGGGGAGGCGTTTGTACCTGTCGAGGAGGTTGGAGCTATCATTAATACTTCGTTTAGACCAAAGTCTAGTTTCTATCCACATTGGAATAAAGGGAACTTTATCCCAACGTTCTATGAAATTGTTATGGATGAGTTTAGAAATCTCTGTGGGAAGAAAAAGATGGTTCGGGGTCATCAATTAGATCTAACAGGCCCTTTGAGCAGTCTAAAGAAAAACTCTGATGTGGTGATAAGAAAAGCCGACAAAGGCGGTGGGTTGGTGATTCAAGCCAGAGAGCATTATTTAGAAGAAGCCTATAGACTGATTGGGGACACAAGTACCTATGAAAGACTCATGTGGGACCCTACGGCTATCTATAATGCTGAGCTTAAGAAGCTTTTGGATAAAGCCCTAGCGGATCAGATTCTGACCAAACACGAACACCAATTCCTGTATTCCAAATATCCTGTGGTTCCTCACTTTTACCATATACCGAAAGTTCATAAAGATTTGGAAAAGCCGCCCGGCAGGCCGATTATAGCAGGGATTGACAGCCTCACAAGCAATCTAGGTAGCTATATTGACCACTTTCTTCAGGACTTGGTAACGAGTTTACCATCCTACATCAAGGACTCAGGGCATGCTCTAGAAATTCTAGCCCCATATATATGGGAAAAAGGATATAGGTGGCTCTCGTTGGATGTGGCGTCACTATATACGTCCATCCAACATGAGTTTGGCCTTAGGGCAATCGAGTATTATATTGCGGAGGCTCACCGGTTTAATCCCATGCAGGCACAGTTCCTCTACGAGTGTATTGAGTTTACACTCACTCACAACTATTTCACATTCTTAGGCAATTTCTATAGACAAGTGAGAGGCACGGCTATGGGTGCACGGTTTGCACCCAGCTATGCAAACCTTTTTATGGGGTATTGGGAGCACATGCATATTTGGGCCAACAATCCCTATGGAGGCAATCTTATCTTATACTCACGTTACATAGATGATATCCTTATTATTTGGAATGGAACAGATGAAGAATTGGATGGCTTCCTGAAACATTGTTCAAAAAACTCCTTTGGAATTTCCTTTACCCATATTATAGACGAGAAATCTCTAGTGTTTCTAGATTTGGAACTACAGGTAGACGATAAAGGCACAATTTATTCAAAGACGCATTTTAAACCGAGTGCAGGTAACTCTTACCTTCATGCTCGCAGCCATCACCACCCTAGGTGGATCAAAAATGTCCCTTTTGGACAGTTTTGTAGATTGCGGAGAACGTGCACCTTTAAGAAAGATTATGAGGAACAGGCACAGATCCTCAAAAACAAATTCAGTGAGAAAGGATATGAGGACAAGCATGTGGACGAAGCATTCCAGAAGTACCTTAAATTATATGATAACAATCTGGTGAATGACTTGGACAATGTGGCTAAGTTGGAGGCCAATGATGAGAAACCGCAGGTGAGATTCTGTACTAGGTACAATAACAAAGTGCCAATGATTCAGAAGATCTTTAGGAAAAACTGGAAAGTTTTAAGATCTGACCCTATCCTGCGAACTAGCCTGCCTTTATATCCAAACCTAGTTTTTAGAAGACCAAGAGATTTGAGAAGTATGGTGGCCCCGAGTAGAGTTAAGAAGATCAGAAATACAGGCCTAAACAAACCCTGGACCACACTTTTTGACCAAAAAGGCAGTTACAAATGTGGGGTTGGAAACTGCGGTAACTGTCTATACATGAGCCATCGCAAAAAGGAAGTACAGGGAATAGACGGAAAGTACCATAAAGTCAAGCAGTTCATTAACTGTGGGACCTCATTTGTGATTTATGGTCTTCTCTGTCCATGTGGCCTCTTGTATGTTGGTCGCACTTCACGACCAATGAGAACGAGAATGGGAGAGCATAGGAGTAGTATCCTGACGGAAAAAGATAACTATTCGGTACCCAGACATTTCAAAGAGGCTCATGATAGTTCAGTAAGTGGCCTTAAAGTTTTTGGGATTGAGGCTATATCGAATGATTTTGACAGTGGCAAAAAACATCAGATTCTGTGTACTAGAGAGGCCTATTGGATATTTACCTTGGGCTCTTTAGTCCCTCATGGCCTAAACGAAGGGACCGAGTTACATAATGTAGTATAGATCCCCTCCTGTTTCGTTTGGGTCATGTGGCGTTACATTTAATTTCTGTACTGTAGAGATAGTTGAATCTCACGTTCTTAAGTTAGTGGGGCTTTCTTCTCCGTCATGTAGCGATTCCATATACTTTGGTCAGACCCATTGGTCTTCTAGTGTAGTAGTACCTTGGGTCCTAATTTAAAAAAAAAAAAAAAAAAAAATTTTTATTTTTTATAGTGGTTTAGGATTTCTCAAATCATAGGGAGTGCATTACATTATATACACTAGTTATAATTTTAATATTTTAATAATTTTAGCTATCAATCACCAATTTTAATTAGGTAACCATACAATAGGTTCTATATAGATTTTACATTGTGGTAGTGGGGCTCGTGGTGGGCCAGCCATATAGTCCAGAGTTAATTGTTAGGCCATCATATTTTAGAGTATATTCCCACTAATTGTAATGGTCTTTCATTAATTTTGGATTTAGACTGTGGGTGGGTTATTTTAGATGTTTTTAATGCTCCTGCATAGATTGGGTACACTGTTCGAGAGTTTGTACATGTGTGTGGGCGCATGCATATGTACCCAGAGGGTTGGTTGACTCGGTGCACATATGCGCCTGCCGCTGGCTCAAATGGTATGGGGAAGCGGTGGGGCGAGTGTGTGTCCCGAGTGGGTGGCATGCGAACACATACATGTTATTTAAATTGCTTTGGTTTGTAATATTTGGTGCCATATTATGATATATGTATGGACCAAAGTGTGGGATTGGACTTCTCCTGGAACAATCAAGGAACTGTGTGTTCCTTTTACCCAGTGTATCTGGCATCTGGATTCCATGTGTATTTGGGCAAGTACTAATTATGAAACTACGGGCGCATACACTATCAATTTGGTGTATATTTGCCCTGTCTATGTATAGGAGAGGGGTCACATGCTGGAGCGACAGCCCTCACAGGTCACCTAAAATAGTATTGTCCTTCTTCAATTATTTTTGGTTCCCTCTTATGGTTTGAGTTGCCATGGGTTGGAGGATGTGGGGTGTCACCAATTAGCGTTGGTCATCAATTGGCTCCTGGGGACCCCCCCCCTTCCATCTTCCCCAGTCGCCCCCCGTTTTTGATATGTATATTGGCCCCCTTGTGCACACCCTGACTTCCTTATCCATAGAGGGGCGGAGGCTTACTGCTACTATGGTGGCTGTAGGACCCCATATGGATTGGAGGCTGTGTTGGTGGCTATGTAGGTCTTCCGGTTTTTTTGGTCTGCGCGGTGCACGTTGTGCTGCGCGCGGATCTATTACTCGGGGACATTGTTTCTGGCTGGTACTGGCGTTTGTATAGGGAGGTTGTTGATACCGGATGCGGAGTGTGAGGCCCGCCTCCGTATCCGGGACAACCTCTGAAGCCTGTCCAGCCCATCTGAGGGCGGACGTGACGCATTCAGTTACCGGAAGTGGCGGGTGGAACGCACATCCACCGCCACTTCCGGGTCTTCGGCCAATGCACGTCCCATCGAGTGGTGGGACCATAGCTCAGCACCACGGGAAGCAACTGTGGCGATATTCAGATGGGTGGCAGCATTGATTGACTGTCCTTGACGGCCTGTGCGATAGGGGTACGTCCCACCATATATGTATATATGCCATACATCCTCCGCCAGTTGAAGCACATATACACATTATCACATGGTGTATGCATATACTATCTGATGTATTGATGGGTACATCCGTGTGGGCAGTGAAGGGTTAACTTCATATGGGCATGCCTTTTGGGTGAGAGGAGGAGTGACCTGTGGTGGGTGGAGCTCTAGATTGATGACCACTCACACCCACTTACACATGGCTTTAAGAGTCCAGAGAGGGGTCCAGATACTATCACTTTTTGGCTCTGAGGAAGAGGGTTCGCCTTCGCAACGCGTCAGCCGTAGCTGTTACACCTGTCATCTGGACTCTCTGGTGTCTGGTTCCAGCAGGAGGCAATTCCCATTGATGGAATGTTATACGTGCCTATTTTCATACTTGCTTTGTGAGTATTTGTAATCTTTTTATATATTTTTAATAAACCTAGCCACTGGTTATGCACTAGGTCGGTGCGCCCTCTTTTTTTCCTTTTACTTTTTAGCAAAACAAATGTTACAGGGGTGATAACCCTTACCTATGTTTTCCAAAAAGTTTAAAAATAGATTTTTGGGCTGGAGCTACACTTCAACAATGTACCTGTTCAAAATTACAAACAGATTCTACATAAGAACAAACCTACAGTCCCTGTCTTGTATGCACCGCCTGTATACGGCTGTTCAGAGTATATAGGGCCTTTTTTATTTTATGTGCGGGGTTCCCCTTAATATCCATACAAGACCCAAAGGGGCTGGTAATGGGCTGGGGTAGGGGGGGGGGGTCATGGGGTAGCTATGCCATTTTTCTTAAAGATTTTCATCCATATTACCGGGACCAGACATTACATTAAAGCCGCAAGCAGTTTTAAATGGCTTTTTTTTCCTTTAGAAGTGTCATTTTGTGCAGGGACAGTTCTAAACACGGGAAACACGTGGCACTTCACAGGCATACTTTAGACACCCCCCAGGTACGATATTTAAAGGAATATTTGACTTTTTTTTTTTTCACTTTATGCATCATTAAAATGACTGCTCCCGAAAAACGACCGTTTTTAAAACTTCTTTTTGCATTGATACATGTCCCCTGGTGCAGAACCCGGGTTCCCAAACCCTTTTTAGGACAATAACATGCATAATAGTTGTTATAATTAGCACTTTAGAATTCGAACGTTCGCATCCATTGTATTTAATAGGGTTCTAATGTTCGTACGAACTTTCGGTCCGTTCGCGGGTTCTGGTGCGAACCGAACCCGGGGGTGTTCGGCTCATCACTACTCCTGAGTGCTACTTAGCCCTGTATTCTTTATGTAATGCACTCATGAGCGCTACTTAGCCCTGTATTCTTTATGTAGCACGCTACTTAGCCCTGCATTCTTTATGTAATGCACTCATGAGCGCTACTTAGCCCTGCATTCTTTATGTAATGCACTCATGAGCGCTACTTAGCCCTGTATTCTTTATGTAGCACGCTACTGAGCGCTACTTAGCCCTGCATTCTTTATGTAATGCACTCATGAGCGCTACTTAGCCCTGTATTCTTTATGTAGCATACTCCTGAGCGCTACTTAGCCCTGCATTCTTTATGTAGTGCACTCTTGAACTCTGCACTCCTTTTCTCTATCTTATCTTCATAACATTTGGTAGTCATATCTCAAAAAATTCTAAGTATCTTTTTTCATTATCTCATAGACAAAATGTGAGAAATAACGTATATGTCATACAATCATTACATAAGCACATACCACATACACTGCATATATCATTGGAGGAAAATATGCTTATAAAATAGTTTACCATTTGCCAATAAAAAAATAAATAAATATGTCCCCGGATTTCATTTAAAAAATCTGGTCACCTTACTTAAAGGAGGGAAGGGAGTTACCGCTCCAGGTGAGTGTACTATGGCAATCAATGTTCCCTCAGGAAACCATGGGTGCTGGCAATGCACGAGACAAGCAAAAAGCAAATTGACGATATAGACATCCGCACTCCAAAAAAACCTTCACGGTTGCCTTTATTGTAAAAACAGATGGGTGCACTACAAATCACAGCAAAACAGAATGACAGCTGACGCGTTTCGCACTATAGTCTAGCGCTTACTCATAGCTTTGCATGTACAAAAAAACACTTCTAATATATAGTGAAATCTATAAAACCATGTGATCAAAACTGACGACTAGGTTGTAGAAATCAATCAATGAATAAATTACAATTAAACTATAATCAATTAATGATGAAAACCACCTAAATACATGGATTTATCCTGAAAAGATAAATCTAGAAAAATTAACCCCTGGTATGTGCATACTTGAAGATATTTCAAATATATATATATATATATATATATATATATATATATATATATATATATATATACAATAAAGGCAACCGTGAAGGTTTTTTTGGAGTGCGGCTGTCCATATCGTCAATTTGCTTTTACCTTACTTAAAGGGTCGGGAGGCGCCGGTGTTTAGGGGTTAATGCATTGCACTTGCGCACGTTTCCTGCCTCATTAGACTGTAAGCTCTGTCAGCAGGACCTTCCTATTCCTTCTGTATTGAAATCATATTGTAAAGCGCTGTGTAAACTGTTGGCGCTATATACATCCTGTATAATAATAAATATAACAGTGTAGGTAGGAGACTTTAATTCCCCCAATGTGTGAATATACCAAGCATACTTGCACATTATAGAAAAAAGCTCCTGCGGCAGACCAATTTATTTGAATTTTTTATCGCAGTTTGAAAATGACTTCTAAATTATCCTTAACGTGTTTATATGGGATCTTAGTGGTTAGGTTTGTAGAAAACAATAGGAGTTTCTAATTTTGGGAGTACAGTAATAAGCTGTGAATGACGAGCTCCTTCTACACATCTTCCAACTCCTCACTCTTCTCCCCCACCCTTTCTCTCCCAGCGCTTTACTATCTCTACGGCACATGCGCAGTCCGTATCAGGGAAGTACCGTGACAGCTTCAGTTCCTTCTGACGCGAGATCTCATTGCACATGCGCGGTGGTGGTCTGGGTGCTCCAATGTTTTGGTTGATTCAATGATATTGTGATCCATCTCTCTTCCTAGTTATCTGGGCAGCCTGCCGTGTTTGTAAACCATCCGGAGCTCAGTGTGGAGGAGAAGTCATGTCCCGGGTGAGGCAACCTCCGCTGGTGACAGGGATCTCTCCCAAAGAGGGGACTTCATGGACTAAAGTGACCATCAGAGGAGAGAACCTGGGCACCGGCCCCTCCGATCTCATAGGTAATGTCCTCATCATCAGCATGGTGTCCCAGCATTGATAAGGTGGCTGTCCTCTCTGATATATCCTGTAATAGAGAAGGAGACCTTTCTATGGTATATACTGTATACTTTCACCAAGACAGGGCTAGCCAACGTCTCAAACGTAAGTCAATGGCACTTTGTATCAACAACAGCCACCATGTGTGTTTCTTTTTGTTCTCTCAGCATTGTTGATCTTCTGCAGCCACTTTTCTGCCACTTCCTGTCTACATGGAGGCTTTATGTCAGGGGAGGGTGACCCTAAAGAAGTGGAGATTAAGGATGAGCTCAGGCGTGCCCGCGTCCGCCAGGAAGCTGACACTCCGCAGCGCTGATCATAGGCAGGGAGACATTTTCCGATCCGCGGCTGCACAGATCGGGAAATGTCTCGCTACCTGTGATTAGCGCTGTGCAGTGTCAGCTTCCTGGCGGGCACGCCTGAGCTCATCCTTAGTGGAGATCTACCTGAGCAATAAGGATGAGCTCCAGCGTGTTCGCAAACCCCACGTGCAGAGCCTGCCAGGAAGTCGGCACTGTGCTAATCACAGGCAGTGAGACATTGTCCTGATGCACGGCTGCAAAGATCAGGAAATGTCTCGCTACCTGTGATTAGCGCTGTGCAGTGTCAGCTTCCTGGCGGACGCGGGCACGCCTGAGCTCATCCTTAGTGGAGATCTACCTGAGCAATAAGGATGAGCTCCAGCGTGTTCGCAAACCCCATGTGCAGAGCCTGCCAGGAAGTCGGCACTGTGCTAATCACAGGCAGTGAGACATTGTCCTGATGCACGGCTGCAAAGATCAGGAAATGTCTCGCTACCTGTGATTAGCGCTGTGCAGTGTCAGCTTCCTGGCGGACGCGGGCACGCCTGAGCTCATCCTTAGTGGAGATCTACCTGAACAATAAGGATGAGCTCCAGCGTGTTCGCACACTCCACGTGCAGAGCCCGCCAGGAAGTCGGCACTGCGCTGCGCTAATCACAGGCAGTGAGACATTGTCCTGATGCAGGCTGCAAAGATCAGGAAATGTCTCGCTACCTGTGATTAGCGCTGTGCAGTGTCAGCTTCCTGGCGGACGCGGGCACGCCTGAGCTCATCCTTAGTGGAGATCTACCTGAACAATAAGGATGAGCTCCAGCGTGTTCGCACACTCCACGTGCAGAGCCCGCCAGGAAGTCGGCACTGCGCTGCGCTAATCACAGGCAGTGAGACATTGTCCTGATGCACGGCTGCAAAGATCAGGAAATGGCTCACTGCCTGTGATTAGCGCAGTGCGGACTTCCTGGCGGGCTCTGCACGCGGGGTATGCGAACACGCCGGAGCTCATCCTTACTGAACAACATGGGAGAAGTCAAAGATCACCAGGCACAGTGTCTCCTCCTCACACCTGATTTAAACCTCAAATTGCCGTACTACCGCGTCGCAATCGCGTGCGTTGCATGAAAATGAATGGGTTTAGATCGGGTGACGAGGAAGCAACATATCGCCTCCTCACCACCTGTCAACACACACTCGGATCGCTTTTCAGAGGAGCAGCAGTAGCTGCTGCACTTGTGAATGAGCCCTTACTTGCATTCAGCAGAAACACCCTTAGGCCCCTTTCACACGGGCGGACCGTATGTCCGTTTTTCACCCATCCGTTTTCGGATGAAAAACGGACATACATGTATCCCTATGGGATAGCGGATGAACATCCGCTGACATCCGATCTCACCCTTGTCCCCAATGCTCCGTTTTTCTGGATAGAAAAATGACTATTTTTCTATCCGTCTGCGGATTGGATGAACATGGACAGACGGTCCGTGTTCATCCGATTTCCCCCCCCCCCCATAGGGGAGAGTGGAGATCTGACAGGGCGGTCCCTGCACAGTGTGCGGGGACCGCACAGTCATCCGCCGGCTCAGCGGGGATCAACAAAGCGATCCCCGCTGAGCAAGCGGAGGTTCACGGGGCAGATCATTACTGGTCTGTCCCGTGTGAAAGGGGGCTTAGGGCTCGTACACATGTTAAGTTTTGGGGTGGTAAAACAGCAAGGATATAATTGAAGTCTATAGCTAAGCGCAGGAAAGCTGCACTTCACCCGCGGTGTGTATGAAAGCAGCCCTATACTATTATGCCCAGGCTATTGCTTCACACTGACCTCAAGATCTTCTCTTTCCTGCTGCTGGTACTACTCTGGAGACCCCTAGCCGGTTAATATCATTCCACATGGGACAGGAGCCAGCACTGCAGAGGAGGCATGGGCTAACGGTTCTTGCTCCCTACTACAACTCCAACGTAACAAGTAGTCCCTCTGCATTGCACTCTGTCAGCATGCCCAGACCGAGATCTACCAGACACCTGTCCGCGATCTACAGGTTGTTGCCCCCGCTTTATGTGATGGATCCATGGCATTTTTTAGGGTGGGTTTTTCAAGAGAAGGGATAAGCGCAGGTGTATTTGTCCAAACCCGCCTGAGCTATCCCACCAGGAAGTTATCACTGCAGATCACCAATCGTATGCGGCCAAGGCATTCTTCACCCCGCAGCTGCAGGTGTACAAGGGGTGGTCTGTATATGCTTGGCTGCGGGGTGCAGAATGCCTTGGCTGCTTATTATTCCTATTTTTGAGGATGGCAATTGGGACCGTGCATGACAGGGTGACAATGCATGATAGCAAACCCTGTATCAAGAGAAGCATGGATCAGGACTTTCATGGCTGCTTCCACCAGCTATTATTGGAAGAAAAAAAAAAGCCACAGATTTAAAACGGCTTTCATTAAAATTTTAAGAGTACTTGAATACTGTACTGTAGTATAAAACATCAGACCTTCCTGGCAGAAAAAAAAAACACGGATGAGCCGTGTAGTACTTTTGCATATTTTTGCTTTTGCATACACATGTAGAAAAATTTGAGCTTTATTTTAGCCGCTTCTTGACCGCGCTATAGCAGAAAGACATCTAGCGCTGTAGCTGTCTTTCTGCTAAAGCACAGTCAAGAAGCGGAAAGACAGCTACAGTGCAGCTCTACTGTTCTGGGGGGGTGTCCATGGACGTCTTCCCAGAACCACGCCCCCTTTGGACACAGCTGATCACAGTTTGCAGAAAAGGACCAATCACAGAGGCCATTTACCATGTGATAAGGTATATCCAATCACAGCTGGTCAAATGTAAACCCAATTGCCGGTGTTGTGTCAGATTAGCCAACTCGTGAGAAACTCCAACCACGTCACTTCCAGGTTCTTTAAAACCATCAGTAAATGGCGATTTTGACAAATTTGCTGTTTGGACACAACACCGGCAACCGAATACAGTCCGGTACAGGAAGATTTAGCTGTTTTGACAGCACAGTGGCTAACGAGGACAAAGTTGTCGCCGCCTTGGAGGCGGACATTTTGTTGGCTAGTATAGGAGAGGAGTAACAATCTCCGCTCAAAATATCATGCACCGGACTCTATTCGGTTGCCAGTGTTGTGTCCAAACAGCAGTTCATCAAATTTTTCAATTACTGATGGTTTAAAGAAACCGCAAGTGACGTGGTTGCAGTTTCTGACGAGTTGGCTAATTTGACAGAACACTGGTTATTGCCAGTCCTTTCCTCACACGCTGTCTCTCTGTGAGGAAAGGAAAGCTGTGCGTTGTTTACACTGATAATCGGGGCACTAATCATCAGTGCCAAACAGGGCCCATCAGTGCAGCCTCATCAGCGCACATCAGTGAAGAAGAAAAATTACTCATTTGCTAGATTTTATACCAGAGACCTAAGAAAAAACCCAGTGGTGATTAACTACCACCAAACGAAAGGTCTATCTGTCTCCAAAAAATGATCAAGTGCGACAACTCTGAAAGCTGAACATTGGCCTAAGCAGGAAGGGGGTGAAAGTACCCAGTATTGAAGTGGTTAAACAAGGGAGTGGGGCAGGGGTCGCCATTGCAACCCAGCCCCATGCTCCAGGGGGCCCACGCGGACCCCCTGTATGCCTGGATAGGAGGGTGGCAGTGGTGGCGGCATGTAGAGGAACCAATCCTTCCATGTAGCTACTGAATGCCCACTTCTCCTCCTCCCTCCCGCAGATATTCAGCGGATGCATGAGGGAAATGGGGGGCATCAGCTCCTCCACATGACGCTCCCGCTGCCTCCCTATTCCTATGTGCTTCCCTGGCCCCCCCTGCAGCACTGCCGGGTTTCTCCCCCCCCCTGCCGGCTGCTGCAGGGGATTTGTTAGGATGAAGAATGTGTATTGCACCGGGGCCCTGAAGATTCTAGTTATGCCTCTGAAGTGGTGTATGTGCACATAAAAATACTGACTGGCAATGCAGATTTTTGTCTCTCTCTCTCTCTCTCTCTCTCTCTCTCTCTCTCTCTCTCTCTCTCTCTCTCTTCCCCCCCCCCCCCCCCCTCACATTTTTGTAAATATTTTATTATATCTCTTAATGTGACGACACTTTGCTACAATGTAAAGTAGTGAGTGTACAGCTTGTATAACAGTGTAAATGTGCTGTCCCCTCAAAATAACTCAAAACACAGCCATTAATGTCTAAACCGCTGGCAACAAAAGTAAGTACACCCCTAAGTGAAAATGTCCAAATTGGGCCCAAAGTGTCAATATTTTGTGAGGCCACCATTGTTTTCCAGCACTGCCCTAACCCTCTTGGGCATGGAGTTCACCAGAGCTTCACAGGTTGCCACTGGAGTCCTTTTCCACTCCTCCATGATGACATCACATAGCTGCTGGATGTTAGAGACCTTGTGATCCTCCACCTTCCATTTGAGGAGGCCCCACAGATGCTCAATAGGGTTTAGGTCTGGAGATATGCTTGGCCAGTCCATCACCTTTACCCTCAGCTTCTTTAGCAAGGCAGTGGTCGTCTTGGAGGTGTGTTTGGGGTCATTATCATGTTTGAAATACTGCCCTGTGGCCCAGTCTCTGAAGGGAGGGGATCATGCTCTGCTTCAGTATGTCACAGTACATGTTGGCATTCATGGTTCCCTCAGTGAACTGTAGCTCCCCATTTTTGGCAGCACTCATGCAGCCCCAGACCATGACACTCCCACCACCATGCTTGTCTGTAGGCAAGACACACTTGTCTTTGTACTCCTCACCTGGTTGCTGCCACACACGCTTGACACCATCTGAACCAAATAAGTTTATCTTGGTCTCATCAGACCACAGTACATGGTTCCAGTAATCCACGTCCTTAGTCTGCTTGTCTTCAGCAAACTATTGGCAGGCTTTCTTGTGCATCATCTTTAGAAGAGGCTTCCTTCTGGGACGACAGCCATGCAGACCAATTTGATGCAGTGTGCGACGTATGGTCTGAACACTGACAGGCTGACCCCCCACCCCTTCAACCTCTGCAGCAATGCTGGCAGCACTCATACGTCTATTTCCCAAAGACAACCTCTGGATATGATGCTGAGCATGTGCACTCAACTTCTTTGGTCGACCATGGCGAGGCCTGTTCTGAGTGGAACCTGTTCTGTTAAACCGCTGTATGGTCTTGGCCACCATGCTGCAGCTCGGTTTCAGGGTCTTGGCAATCTTCTTCTAGCCTAGGCCATCTTTATGTAGAGCAACAATTCTTTTTTTCAGATCCTCAGAGAGTTCTTTGCCATGAGGTGCCATGTTGAACTTCCAGTGACCAGTATGAGAGAGTGAGAGCGATAACACCAAATTTAATATACCTGCTCCCCATTCACACCTGAGACCTTGTAACACTAATGAGTCACATGACACCGGGGAGGGAAAATGGCTAATTGGGCCCAATTTGGACATTTTCACTTAGGGGTGTACTTTCTTTTGTTGTCAGCGGTTTAGACATTAATGGCTGCGAGTTATTTTGAGGGGACAGCAAATATACACTGTTATACAAGCTGTACACTGAATACTTTACATTGTAGTAAAGCGTACATTTTCTTCAGTGTTGTCACATGAAAAGATAGAATAGAATATTTACACAAATGTGAGGGGTGTACTCACTTTTGTGAGATACCGTATACACACTGTGTGTGTGTGTGTGTGTGTGTGTATATATATATATATATACTTTTTTTGTCTGACCTAATGCAGCCCATGTTAACACATCTGTGTGTACAGTACAGGCACATTGAAAACAATGGCCTGCATTTACACCAGTAGAAAAAGCCTTTCTGTCTAAAAACTCAAAATTTTTAGTCAGCACTGTGCAAGAGGCCTAAAGATTATATAAGATTTTAGTGATTGGGTTTATATATACTTTAAAATAATATTTACATGGTGCAGTGAGGGCATACAACATAAATTGTGGGTGTTTTTCCACGCCCGGGAGACATAGCTGCAGCACACAGCCACCCATAGTAATGAATAGCTGTACTCGGGTATACGCCATTCTTACATGTGCACACATGTAAATGTCTGAACACACACACACGCACACGCACACACACGCCACACTCAGGGATTTATACATATGCACACGTTTGCACCAGTACGATGCTTATACATTTACAGCCATTCATTAGTATGGATAGCTGCATCTGTATTTCCTGGGCACAGAAATACACTCACAATTTACATTGTATATCCTTGCATGCCCATGTGCATAAGACCTAACTAAAGCCTGGTACACACGATCGGATTTTCCGCGGACAAAACGTAAGACTTTTGTCCGAAGGGCGTTGGCCATGGACTTGTCTTGCATAAAAACGGCAAAAAATTGGCGGCCAACAAACACAAATCCTATGTGGTTTTTCAGCTCTTTAGCGCCACCCTTTGGGCAACTTCTGCTAATGCTGTGTTATGGTTAGCATTGCTTCTGAGCATGCGTGTTTGTACTTTGGAGTTTTGTCCGAAGGACTTCTGTACACACGATCGGATAATCCGACAACACACATTTGTTGGCAGAAAATTTTAAAGCATGCTATCCAACATTTGTTGGCGGAAAATCCGACAACAATTTTCCGATGGAGAATACAAATGGTCGGATTTTCCGACAACAGCCTGCCATCACGCGATTCCCTTCGGAAAAATCTGATCGTGTGTATGGGCCTTTAGAGTGACACTGTTGATAGGTGGAGATAAACTAACAGGGTGCAGTCAGGCTTCGTTCACACCAGTCTGCAGGGTGTGCGGGATGGTGTTGGTTGTGTACCAGCAGTGAGGGGGGGGGGGGTGCAATGTGCTGTTTCATCTCATCACACTTTTTACATTTTACATCTTTTTATTTTTAATTAGCTTTATTAAATTGACACTTCATCAAAAGGTTTTCCTTGCACCTGAGCCACAGTGCTGTGAGCTGCACAGCAGGAAAATGTTCCATGTCTGCATTTTTCCACACCGCATATCACCATTGCATTGTGGTGTGATTAAGTGATTAACAGTTGTTTTCTATGTATCCTAGAGGTGACCTGCGTTTTTATCTTGTGCAGGAAACCACAGGTCGCCGCAAATAGTGTAAATGAGCCCTTAGAGATGTCACCCCGGGAGAATGGTTTACAGGGAGATTAGGGTGTGCTGTGCAAATCATGACAAGGACAATATTGCCAAGCACCCGATCTAGGGCTTTAGAGTAGCACATCTCATTCTCTTATATGTAAAAGCAGTCACTGAAATCTTATTTAAGCTTTAACTTGTTAAAGTGGTTGTAAAGTCAGAAGGTTTTTTATCTTGGTGCATTCTATGCATTAAGATAGAAATCCATCTGTGTGCAGCAGCCCCCCTAATACCTACCTGAGCCCATCTTGATCGCACTCCATTGGCTCCCAGTGCTGTCAATCAAAGTCAGTGAGCCAATGAGGAGATAGAAGGGGCAGGACCGAACCGTGGCTCTGTATCTGAATGGACACACAGAGCAGTGACTCGGCTTGGGTGCCCCCATAGCAAGCTACTTGCTGTGGGGGCACTCAACAGGAGGGAGGGGCCAGGAGAGCAGATAAGGGACCAGAGAAGAGGAGGATCTGGGCTGCTCTGTGCAAAACCACAGAGCAGGTAAGTATGACATGTTTGTTATTTTTAAGTGAAAAACTTTAGTACAGTATCATTTTAATGTAATTTAAAATATATTTTTAAATCTGCTTTTTTTGTTTATTATAATACATGGTGATCCTGAAGGAGTATATACTGCTCCTTAAGCGCCTCAAAGATGCTGCTTGCAGGACTTTTTTTTAACGTCCAGCAAGCGCACCGCCCCAGTGTGAAAGGAGAGGCGCTTTACAGGCACTATTTATAGTGCCTGTAAAGCGCCTCCGTGTGAAAGTAGCCTTAATCGCCACTGGGTTTTTTACTTTTTGCTAAACAAACAAAAAAAAGAATGAAAATGTTGAACAAAAAGAAGATTTTCTTAGGTTCTGTTCGAAAATTTTGTAAAAAAAGAAATTTTTCTCCTTCACTGATGTACGCTGATAGGCAGGACTAATAGGTGGCACTAATGGGCAGCACTGATTAGCGGCACTGATTGGCAGCAATGATGGGCACTGTTCAAGGGACACCGGACCACGGATTGGCATGCTACGTGCCACCTGCGGGAAGCAGTTAATTGAACAACCTGAATGTTCCTGCCCCAAGTGGCCAACCTCCTGTGTTCACAATGCTTCAGGTTGGCCACTTGGCACAGGACCTGGAAGTAGGTGGTGTCTACTTCAGTGATTTCCAGCTTCCAGGGGCATCAGCCAGGTATGGTGTATACTGTACATAGTTACATTGTTTCAAGCTGGAACACTGTAACAGTATAATATACCAATGCCTGGAATTATTCTTAAGTGTCAATTCACTACCGTTAAATGCAGCAATTACCTGCAATAAATATTGCAAAAAAAAATGCAATGTTACATTAACTGCTTCCCGACCACACACTGTAGTTTTACTCACGTATATACAGTATACATAATTCCGCATTTCCTGGGTAGGGGACACGCACATGCACCCGCACGGCTGTTCTGTCACTGGTTCCAGCACATGCCGATCACCAGTTCCCACCCAATGATTTATGTCTGGGACCTGCCGATCATCGGAGCGAGTGACGGGGGAGAGCTTGTGTATGTAAAACAACACAAAGTTCTCCTGTGACGGCGGCGATGTGCCAGTTTTTGTTTCCTTGCAAAAGCAACACACAGTACACACTGTAAATATAGCTAGGCACACATTTAACCTATTGATTGCCCTGGTTGTTAACCCCTTCCCAGCCAGTGTCATTAGTACAGTGTCGGTTTATATTATTAGCCTTGATCACTGTATTACTGTCAATGGAGATGTCAGTGGCAGTTAGCCAGTTTCCACAAAGTGTCAGATTGCCCACTGTCTCGCTATAAGTCGCTGATCATCGCCATTACTATAGAAAAAAATAAATGCATACAAATTCCAGTATATATGTCATAGTTTGTAGATGTTATAACTTTCTCGCAAACAAATCAATAAACATTTTATTTGGCTTTTTTTTTTTTTTTTTAAATCGAAGACATAATGTATGAAGAAATTAGATTATTTTTTTTTACATTGTTTTAGTGGAGATATATATATATATATATATATATATATATATATATATATATATATATAAATTATTTTTTCAAAATGTATGCTCTTTTTTCATTTTATAGCGCAAAAATTAAAAACGCAGTGATCAAATACCATCAAAACCCTATTTGTGTGAAAAAAATATGCAAATTTTGTTAGCGTACAGCATTGCATGAGCACGCAATTACCAGTTAAAATAGTCCAGTGCCAAGTAGCAAAAAATGGCCTGGTAATGTAGGGGGTAAAGTCTTCTGGAGCTAAAGTGATTAAAGTCAATTCACAAAAAAGTTGAAACATTTATTAGCGGTATTACTACCAAAGCTGCCACAGATCCTGCTCAGGGCTACTGGTAGTCAGAGAGCCGATATCTGCTGGCATCCTAACAACCAGTGACCCATCCCTGTCGGCACTTTCAACTGTTAGCCGGATATTCCCAACTCGTAGGTGAATGTGAACAAAGGGGTGGGGACAGTGTTAAAAAAGATGGTTGCGAGGGTCTGGGGTGGTTATCAGACTCTGAAAGCCCTCTTTAACCACTTCAATACCAGGCACTTACGCACCTTCCTGCCCAAGCCAATTTTTAGCTTTCAGCTGTCGCAATTTGAATGACAATTGCGTGGTCATGCTACACTGTACCCAAACTAAATTTTTATCATTTTGTTCCCACAAATAGAGATTTATTTTGGTGGTATTTGATCACCTCTGCGATTTATTTTTTGTTTTTTGCGCAACAAATAAAAAAAGACCAAAAATTTAGAAAAAATTAAGTTTTTCTTTGTTTCTGTAATTTTTTTTTTTTTTTGTAAATAAGTACGTTTTCTTCTTCAATGATGGGCAGTGATATGGCTGCACTGATGGGCACTGATAGGTGGCACTCGTAGGCGGCACTGATGGGCACTCATAGGCGGCACTAATGGGTACTTATGGGTGGCCCTGATGGAACAGATGGGCATTGAGAGGTGGCACTCATGGACACTGATGGGTGGCACTGATGATACTGATGGGTGGCATTGCTGTGCATCACATATTTTTTTTGTCCGTAATGTTGCCAGTCAGTGCCCATTTGTGGGCACTGATTGGCATCTATTGTGCTTATTTTTTAATATGTGGATGGCCATGGGGTACATACCTGGCCATCCACATGTTGCCCGCCACCCTGGTGGTCCAGTGTGGGCATCCCCGAGGGGCTAAGCTGATAAACAATCAGCGCGAACCCCCCGTCAGGAGAGCCGCCGATCGGCTCTCCTCTACTCGCGTCTGTCGCGAGTGAGGAAAAGCCGATCAACGGCTCTTCCTGTTTACATCGTGATCAGCCGTGATTGGACACGGCTGATCACGTGGTAAAGGGCCTCCTTCGCTCTTTACCGAGATTGGTGTAGCGGTGTGTCAGACTGACACCCCGCACCACCGATCGCCGTGATGCGCGCCCCCCCGGGCGCGCAACGGCTGTTATTCTGCTGGACGTCATATGACGCCCAGTCAGGATAACGCAACCACTTCCCGGACGTCAATCTGCTATTGACCAGGCGGGAAGTGGTTAACAATAGGGCTGATACTGTCCCCCCATGTGATTGAGTAGGGGTTACATGGTACCCCTTCTCATTCACAAAAAAATGTACACAATAAAAAAAAACAAGCACAATTTTGACAAGTCCTTTATTTAAAAAACAAAACAAAAACTGAAATGCCTACACCAATGCAAGTCCACATCAATTACGATGAATGTTGCCTGTCGACCCACTGAAAAAAAAAAGATGCCTGCTGAGACATGTTTAAGGTCAAATAACTTTTTATTCGGACAAATACCAGGGTACAAACCTACACGAGGACATAAATGTGAGAGACTTTCCATGCTTAGATATGTTTAGATCCCGTTTCTTCTTTTGCCCCAAATGATATCTCTGGGTCCCTGCCACTTAAGTAAACTAAGGGGGGGCAGGGCCACCTAGGTGACATCATTGACCAGGTAAAAAGTATGGGGAAAGAAAAGTAATGCAGATACCACATCAATTGACTGGTAGGTATATTATTACATTTTTGTTGTTGGTTTTTTACTTTAATTTTCCTTTTGAACTATGACTCCCATCATTATTTTGTTTTGAATTATTCTGCTTCTATTTTATGTTTTATCTGTTACCTAATTTTACTATATAATGACATAATAGTTTGCCTTGATTAATATTTACATTCCCATTAAAGTGGATGTAAACCCTCTATACACCCATGAACAAACATACATGAACCAAATCTCCCTACATAAGTTTTACATCTATATCTGCTGTCTTCACATTTACCGTATTTATCGGGGTATAACACGCGCCGGCGTATAACACGCACCCCAAGTTTAGGAGGGAAGTTTAAGGAAAAAAACTTACATTTAAATGTCCATCAATGCAGCCTTGCCCAGTGTCCATCTGCAGCCTTGTCCATCATTGCAGCATTGCCCAGTGTCCATCTGCAGCCTTGCCCGGTGCCTTTTCAGCCTTGCCCAGTGCCTTTTCAGCATTGCCATGATTTAAAATTGGCGCGGATTTCCGCTGACTGTGAGTGGAGAGGAGCGAGCAGAGCCGAGATACAGAAAGCCGAGTGTACTTTGGCTAGACTTGGCTCTGCTCACAGTCCCGCCCATCTCCACTGATTGCGGGAGGAGAGGAGCGAGCACCGCTGACATACAGAAAGCTGAGTGTACTTCGGCTAGACTCGGCTCTGCTCGTAGTCAGGGGCGGTACTTCGAGAGGAGCAGAGACTACCCGAAGTACACTCGGCTTTCTGTATGTCAGTGGCGCTCGCTTCTCTCGCAATCAGTGGAGGTGGGCGTGACTGCGAGAGGAGCCGAGTAAAGCCGAGTGTACTTCGGTTTTGTGTATCTCGGCTCTGCTCGCTCGTTTCCTCAAAATCAGCGGGGGATCGGCGTATAACACGCACCCACGATTTTCCCCTGATTTTAAGGGGAAAAAAGTGCTTGTTATACTCCGATAAATACGGTATATACTGTTTAGAAAGTTTAGATCATGTTAGGAAATTTTCTCTTCCTGTTTAACACAGAGTGTGATGTCTGGGCATACAGCCAAGATGGCTAAAATTGCTGATTGGAGGAAAGGCACACACCCCCTCTCATCATAGGCAGAGACTCTCAGAGGTGTTTTGTAACAGGTCCAGCGCCCTGCTAATCTATTTTAGCAACCTCCCCAGACAGAAATTTCAGGCTGGTTTATCTGATACGTCAGAGAATTTGTCAGGAGTTATCAGGCTGATAACAGAGGAATGGATCAGGAGAAAGCTACGGGACTTAGCTCTTTGAAGAGAGATAACAAAACACTGCAGATATATGTGCCCAGCTCAAATTTCATGAATTGGGTTTACATCCACTTTAACATTGCTGAGTAATTGTAATATTCAATTTTTTGCCCATATGCGTGTGGCTTGTATCAATAATATTTATTATCTTGATTTTTGATATAGTAAAATTTTGCATACAGTAGTACAGTATATATTTGTCAGTCACCATTTAGGTCTTACTGATCTTTCGAATTGGTAAATCTTTAAGCACTTGTTGTAATGGTAACACTACAGCGGGAGAAGAAAAAATATGTTCAGCACATGCAGTGATTCCGGAAAGTGGAGCAATAATTTATTGCATGTGGTGCTGTGATGACATCTTATTGTACAGGCATGGTGACTTTGGCATTGGAGTATATTATCTTTAGTTTTAGAGAAAGTTTTGTGTATTTCTAGTTCGTACATGTGTGCATTAATGTTCACAGTGATTTTTAATGCGTCTTTCACATTTTTACATGTTTGTACTTTCATGAGTTTAGTATTGTATAAAATGTAGGGATTTGGAGATTAGCTACTAGATGGAGCTGCCAGTAGCTCAGTGTAATTCTGCTACCTGCTTGAACTGTTGGGGAAAGCAAAAAACATAACTTTTGCAGCTGCAAGAGTTAAATGCTCATTGGGTACCAGTAAAGAGGGGCTTTTACTTACCAGACTCCTTGCAGCGGGCACTCAACTTGTGGGTGGTCCCTTGGGGTCCTTGCGTACAATGCAGGGTCCTGCGTTCTTCTTGATGTCGTCAGAGAGAAGATGCTTGGGGGGCTGGTCTTATAGTGTGGAAAAAAAGTCTGTGGGAGGGAAGGTTTAGGTAAGTAAAAGTACTTTTTTTTGGTACCCTAGGCGTAAATGAACATTTAACCCTTGCCAGTTAAACAAAGGAAACTGACTAGTTTATGGGCTGCGTTAGGGGGCCAGCTATATAGATAAAGGGAGCATGCCAGAGCGAGGAATAAGGTAAGTACAGTGGAACCTTGGATTGCGAGTAACACGGTTAACGAGTGTTTCGCAATATATATTTTTTTAAATCCTGACTCGGTGTGCAAGTGTTGTCTCGCAAAACGAGCAGGATTCAAGCCTCTGTGGTGTGCAGTACCGCATTTGGCCAGAGGTGCGGGGGCGCCGGAGCCGATCGAAGCAGTTCAGAAATACTCAGTTCGCGAGTGTTTCAGAGCCTTTATGGGGGTTTCCGATCTCCGAGTCTCTCCGGTGCCCCCCCACCTCTGGCCACATGCGGTATTGCATGCCATAGAAGTCAATGTGGAACAAATTCTTTTCGTTTCCATTAACTTCTATGAGGAAACTCGCTTTGATGTGCGAGTGCTTTGGATTACAAGCATTCTCCTGGAACGGATTATGCTCGTAATCCAAGGTTCCACTGTATTACATTTTCTCCCTCTACCCCTAGACTCTTGCAGCATGGGGAGTGGGAGGGTTCAGGGGGCAAAGGTTGTGTTTTTTTTGTTTTTTTTCTTGTGCCTGGAATTGTGCTTTAAATCTCATGCAGTACTGCTTGTGTTTTCTGTGGTTTGAGCCTCGACATTTGCATCTAAACATAATCCGTATAGAGACCCAGTCTAATGGGTTCAGACGCAGAAGATTTCCACGTTTCAGACGTGTTTAGCAGCGTTTCATTTATAGGCGTTTTTCGTTTTTGGCCATTTTTAAAATAAATAAATAATTTTTTAAAAGCAAACGTGGCAAAATGGACGTCTTTAAACGTGGGTTACTATCTGTCAAGTTAAATCCTTCAGGAGCAGTTATAAAAACATCCCGTGTACATGAAGCCTAAGACTCCATTCACACAGGGGCAACACGACTTCCAGCGCGACTTTGGGAGGCAACTTGGACACGACTTCAGTATGAATCACAGCGCGACATGAAGCTACTTACAAGGCAACTTCAAGTTGCCTCCAGGACAGGAGACATTCCAGTGGCCAATCAAACAAGAATCAGCTCTGTGGGAGGGAGGGGGGAGGGAGGGGTTTGCCTGAGAAATGTATGTTCTCTTCCTGGAAAGTTGCTTCTGTTAAGACAGGGGATCCGACTTCTGAGCGACTTCCATTGAAATCAATGAGTACAAGTTGCCTAGAAGTCGGATTGAAGTAGTACAGGAACCTTTTTTGAAGTCGGAGCGACTGCAGTAATGTGCATTAAGACGGCTCCATTCACTTACATAGATTTTCTCATGACTTGAGGCGACTAGGGGCGACCTGGGGCGACTTGAAGTCGGATCCAAAGTTGCCCCTGTGTGAATGGGCTCTAATATTTTCTAGCAAAATATACAGATTTAAAGTTAAACAAAAAGTGCCAAAAAAAAGCCTGGTCTTAAAGTGGTGGGTGAATATTACTCTTGAAATGGTAACTCTAATGGCCACCAGAGAGCTAGGACTATAATGATATTTTTCAGCTTTCTTCCAAAAAAAAAAAAGTAAGAAACCAGTGATTTTTTTTTTTTCCTGGATATAATTATAATTTAGTGATTTATTTCAGTAGCTAAACTTTCACTTCTCTGTATGGGATGGCTAGATGTCACTTATTGAATCCATTAGTATGAAGAACTGACACGGTGCTCATAGTATTCTGAGTCTTGCTGCTGCCTGTACATGTGCCTTGTTCGCCTCTTTCCAATAGCAGTTCCAGTAAAATCTTGGAATAGTAACAGTTGTGCACTTTATAGTACACACATGCTTTGTCTTCATAGCAAATTAATGCAATGATCGCTCATCGGGCACTGGGAAATAGAAGTAATTTGACAACTGTAGTAATAACAAGCTTTACAGACATAAGCATTCATGTAATGACGGTACAGAGTGTCGGTTTCCCATTTGTGAAAGCTTGTTGAAATCCTTTTGCAGGAAGACATGGATATTTGTAACATGAACCTGTCGCGCCTTATGTAATTTTAGCTCATGTGGTCATTAATCAGTTGTGTATTAAAGGTAGCATGGGATGGAGATCCCAAAACTTGGTTATTAGCAGCGCAATGATCTTTCAGCTACAAAGATGACTAAACACAGAATACAGGTGACGGTGAGAACACGGCTAAAGATACATTTCAGCAAAGCCATTTACCTCCTATCTGTGTGTTTTTATTACTTAAACAGATTTTCCAGGGTCCTATAAGTATGGTAGGTCAGGTGCCACATATTATTCCATGAAATGTATGAGGATGGATGACTTGTGCTTCGTAGCGGATCCCCTTTGCCTAGACACACCATAGGCCAGTGATGGCGAACCTTGGCACCCCAGATGTTTTGGAACTACATTTCCCATGATGCTCAAATACACTGCGGAGTACATGAGACTCATGGGAAATGTAGTTCCAAAACATCTGGGGTGCCGAATTTCGCCATCACTGCCATAGGCTGATCTCAGAGATTTCATCCCCCACCTGCTCTTCCTTTCCTTTACCTGGTTAGTTGGAAGCTTACATCATCCCTCACCATAGAAAGCTAGCATTTCTGTTTCCAATTAGGCTGTGTTGAGAAGTTAAAGTATATGTAAACCCAATCACTAAAATCTTATATAAGCGTTAACATTTTAATGGAATTCCAGAAGTCATTTTCAGTATTTTTGAATCTTTAGCTTTCATTAAAATACAGTCCCTTGAAAAAGTATTCACACGCCTTGCATTTTTCCACATTTTGTCATATTACCAAAAACATAATTTTTTTTACAAATAAATATGTGAAAGGTGTGGGGTGCATTTGTATTCAGCCCCCCTGAGTCAATACTTTTGTAGAACCACCTTTTTGCTTCCATTACAGCTGCAAGTCTTTTTGGGGATGTCTCTACCAGCTTTGCACATCTAGAGAGTGACATTTGAGCCCATTCTTCTTTGCAAAATAGCTCAAGCTCTGTCAGATTGGATGGAGAACGTCTGTGAATGGCAATTTTCAAGTCTTGCCACAGATTCTCAATTGGATTTAGGTCTGGACTTTGACTGGACCATTCTAACACATGAACATGCTTTGATCTAAACCATTTCATTGTAGCTTTGGCTGTATGATTAGGGTCATTGTCCTGCTGGAAGGTGAACCTCTTCCCCAGTCTCAAGTCTTTTGCAGACTAACAGGTTTTCTTCTAAGATTGCTCTGTATTTGGCTCCATCCATCTTCCCATCAACTCTGAGCAGCTTCCCTGTCCCTGCTGAAGAAAAGCATCCCCACAACATGATGCTGCCACCACCATGTTTCACAGTGGGGATTGTGTGTTTAGGGTGATGTGCAGTATTAGTTTTCCATCACACACAGCATTTTGCTTTTAGGCCAAAATTCTATTGTGGTCTCATCTGACCAGAGCACCTTCTTACATATGTTTGCTGTGTCCCCCACATGGCTTCTCGCAAACTGCAAATGGGACTTCTTATGATTTTCTTTCAGCAATGGCTTTCTTCTTGCCACTCTTCCATAAAGGCCAGATTTGTGGAGTGCACGACTAATAGTTGTCCTGTGGACAGATTCTCATACTGAGCTGTGAATCTGAGCTGTGAATCTCTGAAGCTCCTCTTGGCTGCTTCTCTAATTAATGCTCTCCTTGCCTGTCCTATCAGTTTAGGTGGACAAGTCGAGCTTCCCTTTTTGGGTGAAGCTCTGTTTTAAGCACCAGTTCTAAATAACTGGGCTCTCTGTTTGTTTTTTTCTTTTTGGGGGCAACAATAAGCACCCCATTTTTGGACACTCTCTCGTTATTACAGAGAGGTTTTCCTTCTTTGAAAAAGAGGTTTCTCATTAATGGGATTCGTTTTTTGTGATTTGTGAAGCATTGGGAAATAATGTTTTTATTGATCCCAGTGAGACTCTTGTATCCAAAAACTCATACCTAATTTAAGAGTTAATGTTAGAATGCAATGCAACATCCAGTGTTGTCTGGAGTGCAGTATTGTGCTTAGTCAGGCAGACACATTTAATGTACCGTAGTTAGGAATTTTAACACCGCTAGTAAAGGCACCTAAATGATGGGGAAACATGTAAGGCTTTGTATTCTAGTCTGTGTCTTTCTGTCCTGATAACCCTGCTTCTCCTCATATCTTGCTCCCGGTGTCACAGGAACATGTGGTGATGGGAAATCTCCCCAATGGAGTCACAGAAATCAATAAAAACCTGACCGATGTTCTGATCCTCCTCCATTCTATCTTAAACACAAATGTTTTGGCTGGATTTTAAATTTCAGTCTAAATTTGTAAACTGTATTTTTTTCCCTTTTTAGATGTTATTTAATTGTAATATTTAAATCGTAGCAGTGATCTAAAACACACCATTCAAGGAAACAATAATGCTTTTATACTATCCCTTTCTTACCACATGTTTAACTTCTACTCTGCAGGTTTGACCATCTGTGGACACAACTGTCTTCTGACTGCAGAATGGATCTCTGCCAGTAAAATAGTGTGCCGTGTTGGACAGGACAAGAATGACAAAGGGGACATCATCGTTACCACCAAATCTGGGGGGAAAGGAACCTCAACAGTGTTCTTTAAGTTACTCAAGCCTGACAAAATTGGTAAGTAATCTAAATAATTTAAATGACCCTCATCAACACAGTACATATACTTAAAAAATTCACTTTTTATGCCATTGATTAATGTTAAAGTACAGAATTAAAGTTCGATTCTGGTCGGCGAGTGGGCCTTCACGTCGAGCGGCTGCATATATGCAACCTTGTTTAAATATGAAACTGTGCTGAGAGCACATGCCCTGCGCGCTCCTGACACAATCGCTGGCGGCCATTAAAAAGCTCCAGATGCATACTTGCGATCGGGAGCTTTCCAATCATGTGACCTCTGTGAGAACCAATCGCGGCGGTCAGATGACCCGAGTGCCCGCCTCTGCCTCCTGGCATTTAGAACTTTTAAAGGGCCTAGAGGTGTTGGCGGGAAAGGGATAACGTGACATTAAAGGTTAAATAAAAAAACAAAATGTTATACTTATCTGCTCTATGCAATGGTGTCTCTTCTCAGGTCCCCCGCTGGGGCTCTGAGCTCCTCCTCTTCTCTGAATGCCCCCATAGCAAGTCACTTTCTATGGGGGCACTCTTGCATGCTCACTCCTGAGCCCCACTCTGTTTGTCCACAAGACACACAGAAGTGTCTCTGCCCCGCCCTCCTTACTGGTTGTGATTGACAGCAGCGGGAGCCAGTGTCTCACAGCCAATAAGGAGGCAGAGACCCGGGAGAGCAGCTGCTCTCGTGCACATCGCTGGATCAGGATCGGGCTACGACAAGTATTAGGGGGGCTGTGGGGGGGGGGGGGCTGCATACTGAAGGTTTTTTACCTTCATGCATAGAATGCATGAAGGTAAAAAGCCCAGACCCTTTAGTTATGCAGGGCATAATTATGCTTGCAGTATTTTTAGTATTTTTTATTTATGCAGGTCAGGACCAGCAAAAATGAATTTGCCAGTAAAGCCACAGTCAATTTTGTGGACTGTTCTAAAACCCTGCTTATGCCTGAATGTTTTAAAGAATGTAGTTGACAATATAATTGTGAGATTCTGTACATTTTCCAAAACTGAAAAAAATAAAAGTCTCGATTCCTCTATCCACCCTTTTGAGGTGGATGGGGAAATCCTTCCACTGTGCCTTTTGTAATCTGACAGTGGTGAAGCTTCTCTGCTGTCAGAATACACTGATCATCACCAGCAGAGCTGATTAAACAGAAATTTCACAGAAGATCAACATCTGTACAACTACCCTGCCCATACATGGACTGAAACTTGTCCGGTCCCTGCTGATCCAGTTCAATTTTGATCCATGTATGGCTGACCTTAGTCTAATAAGCTGGCGATTTAGAGGCACACCCAAAATAATAGGTTTCTGTAATCTTGTATTTTCGTAAATAAACTGTTTTTTTACAGTGATTTTTTTATTTTTTCTTTCCTGTTTTTCATTCTTTCTTACGTTTGCATGTGGCAAGTCTCTGTTGGTTGTTTCAGCTGGCAGACCATGCCTTATTAAACTGGTTGTAAACCCTGTTACACCACTTTTATCTACAGGTAAGCCCTATAAAAATGCTTACCTGTATGTACCGTGAATATCTCCTAAACTTGCACAGTTAAGGAGATTTTCTCTGTATCCGCATGTGCCGATCTCATCGGCACATGCGCACTGAAGAAACGGCCCGCTCGTGCCATTTCTTCAGTAGCCGTGCTGTGACTGGCGGTTCCAGCGCGCATGCAAGTGAGTGACGTCATTGCGGCTCCAGCCAATCACAGCACCGGCGCTCGCGAACCCGGAAGTAACTCCAGGAGACATGTTGCAGGTCACAGCGGTGTACGGGGACTGCTGCAACAACTTCGATCTAAGGTAAGTATTTCATAATGAGCTAGCATGCGATGCATACTAGCTCATTATGCCTTTTGTCTTGCAGGGTTTTTTTTTTTCAAAGTTTACAACCACTTTAACTCCTTGATGCCAGCATTACATATAGTGTCCATAGCATGCCATCATCATGGAGACTGAGCTGTCACTGACAGCTCCTGGTTTAATTATAACAATCGAGATAAAGGAGGACCAGACCGGGGACACATGACTGCTCTGATAGCCTGTACTTGGCTATTGCAGGGATTACTAAAACGACTTTTTCTCCTCATGAATGAACAAAAACATACATTTGCGGTTGATTTACTAAAACCAAAATCTGGTACAGTCATCATAGTAGTCAATCGGCTTCTAACTTCAGCTTGTTCCGTTAAGCTTCGACAAGCTTGGAAGCTGATTGATTGCTACGCAGAGCTGCACCAGATTTTGTACTCCAGTTTTAGTAAATCAACCCCATTGTCTTTTTACCTCACGATTAGAAAAAATGTAATTCTCTCATATATATATATATATATATATATATATATATATATATATATATATATATAAGAGAGAGAGATATATATTATAATATATATTTTTTTACTATTAGAATTGTCTATTATATGCAAGAGTATGGCACACAGGGTTACTATAGGGATATTTTTGAACACGCAAATCATTTGGTTGTCTCTCCCCACTTCAAGTTTCATACAGCTCAGTTTATCAATGCAGTCGTTCCCATACATTGTATGAAATGAATATACATTTTTTTCTAGGTATTTTGGATCCATCAGCAGTGTGGGTAGAAGAAATGAATTATTATGATATGCGTACAGACAGAAATAAAGGCATATCCCCATTGTCTCAGCGACCAGCCAATCCATTGGGCATAGACATAGACCGGTAAGTGTGGTGATTGACCCTTGAAGTACAGAAGTTGCCTATATCTCAGCAGTGTGAACATTAGTCAGCTTGGAAGCCTATAGCTGCCTACAAAAAAGGAAGACACTGCCCCCACCTATAACTGGCCATAGCAGCAAGCAGATTTTGAAGGCAACATATGTTAGAAAAAAAATGCCAAGAATGAATCCAAGGGAAATCCAAGCTCACTTACCGACCAGCCAGAGGACAACCAAATTGACCTGTCTAACAGTATGAGCTCTTTCACACCGAGCTGCCCCGAGCATCGGCAGTAAAACGCTGCTATTTTTAGCGGCGCTTTACCGACGGATTTGCGGCGCTATTCGGCCGCCAGCGGGCCGGAAAGGGGTTAAAACCGACCACAAAGCGCCGCTACAGCGGCGTTTTGCCGGCGGTACGGCGGCGCTGCCCATTGATTTCAATGGGCAGGAGCGCATTAGGAGGGGTGAGTTCACCGCTCCTAATGCGCTCCAAAGAAGCTGCTGGCAGGACTTTTTCTGACGCTCTGCCAGCGCACCGCTCCAGTGTAAAAGCCCTCGGCTTTCACACTGGAGTGAATGGAGCAGCTGTTTTAGGGCGGTTTGCAGGCGCTATTTTTAACGCTATAGCACCTGCAAAACACCCCCAGTGTGAAAGGGGGGGGTCTAAGTGTTAAGAACAGGGGTTTAGTCTGCACACATTTGCAAATACATGTGTAAATCTAAAGGCCCCGCCAAGGCACCGTTGTATTTGTAGTTCTTTCACTAGCTTATGAGTGACTCCACAATGGAAGCACATGCATTCTGATGGATCGATGGAGGGCAGATGGACTGCTTACCAAAGGTATCAGAGTTAAGTCTGTGCAACGTACTTAGAAGGTGACAAAGCATGTAAAATGCAATGCCTAGTTATCATGCTCCAGGCTCATTTCTGTACATATATCCAAAGTGAGAGCACCCCCTCTGTATGGTATGAAAATTTAACACATGGTGATGCTGATGCACTTAAAGGAGCTGAGAATCGTCACCCAATAAACTGTGTGAATTTTCTAAAGTTTTATCTCGTTTATATTCTTGCAAGTTTAGAAAAATATTAGTTCATCTATCAAAAAAAGCACTTGGCTCCTAGGTCCAATGATGTCCAGTTGTCTACTCCTCCCCCACTTTGTTTCCTGTGCTCCACATCTCCACACAGAGGACAGGGGACTGGCTTGGTGGATGCCACAGGGTAGAGGGGTGGAAGACTGGTCGACACCTTTTCACGGTTTCACCCTACCTAGTAAGAACCTGGCAGTTGTGAGCATTACATCACTTCCAAGTTCTGCTCTCATATTCCCTGGTGGCTGTGACCAGAGAAGAAGCTAATGGAGTTCGATCTGTGGTCTATTAGTTTCACTGGAGGGCCGGTGACAAACCTGATGTCTCATTAACAAGAACCTAACACAATATTATCACATAGGGCAGTGATGGCGAACCTTGGCACCCCAGATGTTTTGGAACTACATTTCCCATGATGCTCAACCACACTGCATAGTGCTTGAGCATCATGGGAAATGTAGTTCGAAAACATCTGGGGTGCCAAGGTTCGCCATCACTGACATAGGGGATTTTTTTTTATTCCCTATGTGATAAAAAAATTCCCGCGGCCCAACAAACGCACACATACGATTATAAACGCAGATCAGTTGTGCTACACATCTTAAATATTGCCGTGCAAGCCAGAGTGAGATCAATAATTTTTGGCCCATTATCCAGGGTAAACTCTAAACTGATGACATGTAGGGGCTTTGAAAGCACCATATATGGAAAATACCCAAGTTTGTTACTTTTTCAAGGGCACACACAGGTTTTTTATTCTATTTTTTTATAATTTTTTAACAGCAGAGGATAATTCTTTATTTTAAAGGGTATGCATCATAACAAACAGTCACCATTGAATTACCATCTGTTAAGGTCATATAAGCCATCATGTACAATGTAGGTCAAAGTGCAAACAAACCTCTCCAGAAAAATCAATGACAATCAGTGTTCGTATAGACAGAAACTGACTGCATAGGTAAAATAACAGGTCATATACAATGTGGCAAAATTATACAATAGTATGATGCTATCCAGCATTTTCCAGCATTAAAGTACAGATAGCGGGCAAGCATAGGGTGTCCGAGGGGATTCCCCTGGAACGGAAAGATGACGCACATAGTTTTGGCATGACCAAAAAATGGTTAATGTATTGTGTTTGTGTGCCCTGAAACTAACTTTAGCGTATAAATAAAATAGCACAACCACTATTTTATTTTCCCGGGGCTCTGCTTTTAGAAAATATGTAATGTTTTGGTAATTTGAAGTAATATTTAAGCCTAAGTGATTTTGTATACAATATGTGTGCGAAAACTACAAAAGCTGCTCTGACGCTAAAAGGGTTTAATTTGTTAGGCCTCATGCCCACGGACATTTTTACAGCCACTTTTATGAGCGTTTTTGCAGCTTAAAAATGCCTCTCCATGTTATACTAGGGCCTCATGCCCACCATGACGTTTTTGAGCTGTAAATGGCATAGCCGTTTTTAAGCTGCAAAAAAACCCAGGACCAGTGCGTTCTGAAGCTCCAGCGTTAGAGCTGTTAAGACGTCAGACGCCGGAAAAGGGTGTTAAATGCGATTTAACAAGGCTTAACGCTGTGTTAAGCCTCGTTCGGCGTTTTTCTCTATTCAAAATCAATGGTTCCCTATGGAAGCCCATTGAGTTGAATAGAGGTCGCACCAGAAGTCGGATCAAGAAGATTCGACTTGCGGGGCGACTCGTGTGCGGAGAATCTTGAGGGGGAACCCCGTGAAAATGTAAAAAAAAATATTCCGTGAGGTTCCCCCACAGGACGATACTAGACCCTTCGGTCTGGTATGGATCTTAAGGAGAACCCCCCACACCAAAAAAGTAAATGGCGTGGGGGTACCAGACCCTTATCCGAGCACACAGCCCGGCAGGTCAGGAAATAGGGGGGCGAGAGAGCACCCCCCTCATAGACCATACCAAGCCACATGCCCTCAACATGGGGGGGTTGGTGCTTTGGGGTAGGGGGGGCACTGCGCCCCCCACCCCAAAGCACCTTGTCCCCATGTTGATGAGGACATGGGCCTCTTCCCGACAACCCTGGCCGGGTTGTCGGGGTCTGCGGGCGGGGGGCTTATCGGAATCTGGAAGCCCCCTTTAATAAGGGGCCCCCCAGATCCTGGCCCCCCACCCTATGTGAATGAGTATGGAGTACATCGTACCCCTACCCATTCACCTGGGGGGAAAAAAGTGTCAATTAAAAAAACACACTAGATAGGTTTTTAAAGTAATTTATTAGGCAGCTCCGGGGGTCTTCTTCCGACTTCGGGGGTCTTCTTCCGCTCTCCGGTTCTTCTGCTGTCTCCTCCTCTATCTTCTGCTCTTTTGCCCGCTCTTTTGCTAGTGTTGGCCTGGTCTTCTCCGTCGTCTTCTTCCCTCTTCTCTTCTTCTGATGTTGACACGATGCTCTCTCCTGCTGTAATGCCATGTGCGCGGTGCGCAACGACTTATATAGGCATGGGGCGTGGTCACCGGGTGATGTCACCCGGTGACTCCGCCCTTATGACATCACGGTCCCCATCATGCCTCGGGACTGTGACGTCATACGTGGCGGGATCACCGGGTGACCTCATCCGGTGGCCACGACCCATACCTATATAAGTTGCGCACCGCGCACACGGCATTACAGCGGGAGAGAGCGTCTTGTCAACATTGGAAGAAGAGAAGAGAGAAGTAGACGAAGGAGAAGACCGGGCCAACGCTAGCAAAAGAGCGGCAAAAGAGCAGAAGATTGCGGAGGAGCCCAGCAGAAGAACCAGAGAGCAGAGAAGTCGGAAGAAGACCCCCCGGAGCTGCCTAATAAATTACTTTAAAAACCTGTCTAGTGTGTTTTTATTTTTTTATTTTATTGACACTTTTTCCCCCCCAGGTGAATAAGTAGGGGTACGATGTACCCCATACTCATTCACATAGGGTGGGGGGCCAGGATCTGGGGGGCCACTTATTAAAGGGGGCTTCCAGATTTCCGATAAGCCCCCTGCCCGCAGACCCTGACAACCAACAGCCAGGGTTGTCGGGAAGAGGCCCTTGTCCTCATTAACATGGAGCACCAATCCCCCCCCATGTTGAGGGCATGTGGCTTGGAATGGTCTAGGAGGGGGGCGCTCTCTCGCCCCCCTTTCCTTACCTGCTGGGCTGCGTGCTCAGATAAGGGTCTGGTATGGATCCTGGGGGAACCCCCACACAATTTATTTATTTTTTGGTGTGGGGGGTTCCCCTTAAGATCCATACCAGACCGAGGGGTCTGGTATCGTCCTGTGGGGGAACCTCACGAAAAAAATGTTTATTTTTATTTTCGCAGGGTTCACCTTCAAGATTCTCCGCACACGAGTCGCCCCGCAAGTCGGATCATCTTGATCCGACTTCTGGTGCGACCTCTAGTCAAATCAATGGGCTCTCATAGGGAACCATTGATTTTGAATAGAGAAAGAAAAACACGGCTGAAAGCTAGCGCGGCGAAACATGCATTGAATTCAATGCAAAACGTGGAAAAAATTGCGTTTAAAAACGACGCTTTTTTCCTGGCGTCTGTACTAGCTTTGCAGCCCGTTTTTTAAAACGTCTGTGGACATGTAGCCTTACATTGTGTTTTGAAAGCGTACTGTTGACAGGAATGGCAAAATGAAGGTCCGTGCATCTGGCAAGATTTCTGTGTTTTCATGGATTTTCTCTTGTTCATGCTAAATTTATGATAAAGCATCTAATATGAAAAGTTTCTAACCTGATCCTTGAAATTACAATTCTGTCGGTATGAGTTTAATAAAGGTAACAGAAGAAAAGAGTTAGACTTATGGAGTAAATTAACACTTTATTTAAAGTATCATACTGGACTCAAATGTGAGCCATTTAAAGAAATTCAGTACTAGAGGCTGCAGTATATGTGCACATTGTATCTACAGCTGGCTTTGACAGCTTTGTTTAAAAACAAAAAACAAAAAACAAAAAAACACTTGTTGAAATGCAGCATGTAGTGCCCTGGCTGTATGCCACTTTTTTCCCTTTTTTTTTGCCCTGATTTTATCTGCCCAGAACATGAACAGTGCAATGTCATACCGCACAACTGCAAAGTTTACATATGTGGGAGACTGGCGTCGAGCTGCTACTTTTCCTATATCATTGATGCAAACAGTGTTATGTTCACTGTAGGGGTGGTAATATTTCTGCCTTTTTAGGTATTATGGCTTTTCGTATGTTTGCTATATGTTGAAAGCAGACACATACAACATGAAGTTGTCCAGTATCTAGAAAGAATGCAGAGTTCCTGATGTAACTATCAATTAATATAGTTATAGGATTGTTCTAGCTGCTCCATAACATGCATATCTACTTGACATCCTGAAGATTCCCCCCCCCCCCCCCCCTTCATGACCAGGCCATTTTTACTGCGTTACTTTAACTGACAATTACGCGGTCATGCAACACTGTACCCAAATTCAATTTATGTAACTTTTTTCCCTCAAATAGAGCTTTCTTTTAGTGGTATTTGATCACCACTGAGTTTTTTTTTATTTTTTGCGCTATAAATGAAAAAAGACTGAACCCCCCCAATGTTTTTTACTTCTATAAAACAAATCAAATTTCTTCATACATTTAGGCCAATATGTATTCTGCTACATATTTTTGGTAAGAAATAATCCCAATAAGCGTATATTGATTGGTTTGTGCTAAAGTTATAGTGTCTACAAACTATCGTGTGTGTGTGTACTGGAATTTTTTATTTATTCAATTTTTTTATCCTAGTAATGGCGGCGATCAGCGAATTATACCGGGACTGTGATAGTATGTTGGGCAATCTGATACTAAGGTTACTTTCACACTAATCATTGGCAAAAATGCATATGTGTTTTTGCTGCGTTTTTTTGCCGCATTTACGGTACGGATTTTAAAGGGCACGTGACTCACAAACTGCACCAATTACTTACAATGGAAAGGTGCAATTTATTTAAATTCCCCAAACATTCTCCAAAAATGCTGCAAGATTTTTTTCACCGCAATGAAAGCGCACCGCCCCAGTGTGAACACATTCATTGATTTTTCAAGGGAAGCATTTTTCTTGAGCTTTCCAGGCGTTTTTTTTTTGTTTTACGCAAAAGCAGTTTCGAAAAATACTCGTGTAAAAGCAGCCTTACTGACACTTTTGACACTGTGGAAACCAGTGACACTAATACAGTGATCAGTACTAAATACAGTATATACACTGTCACTGTACTAATGACACTGGCTGGGAAGGGGTTAAACATCTAGGGCATCCAAACTTTTTTCAAAGAGGGCCAGATTTGATGAAGTGAACATGCGTGAGGGCCGACCATTTTGCCTGACATTCTTTGAACCATTAAAATTCGGTCTAAGTGTGTTCCTCCGAGCACTAATACACTGCCCAACAAGAATTCTCTTGCCTTTGTGGCTGTGTGTGGTGAAGAGATGAGCTTGGGCGTGTTATTTGGCTATGCCGTATTTATTGGCGTATAACACATACCTTCACTTTAAGAGCAAAGTTTCAGGGAAAAAAAAATAATTTAATAAAGAACTGTGAAGCAAAATAAGGGTCAGTCTCCATCTGCACCCTCACCATTGGCAGGAATGCACCCTCACCATTGGCAGGAATGCACCCTCACCATTGGCAGGAATGCACGCACCATATTTGCCAGGAATGCACCCACCATTTGCCAGGAATGCAGCACCATATTTGCCAGGAATGCACTCACGAGCGCCAAAAATTACAGGAGAATCTCCTGTTTACACAGCGGCCTCTTTAATAGAAAGTCCCGCCTCCTTTGATGGACAGAACAGTCGTCCAATGGCAGCGCGGGACTTCCTATTACAGAGGCCGCCCGTAAACGGGAAATACTCCTGTGTGTGTACGGCGGCGGCGCTCGTCCTGCCTCCTCCCTGTCCCATTCCAAGGCATATACATCTTTTGTGGCCCCGGCGCTGGGAGATTTTCGGGGGACACAAAAGATATATATGTCTAAAAAATCCGGCGGGCCGTTCAAAACCGGAACACGGGCCGCGATTGGCCCGTGGGCCGGACTTTGGACATACCTGATTGAGGGTGATCAAAGTGTTAAATGTATGCCTAACCAGTGTATGTGTGTACTGGGAGCTGCTTTCACTAAGGAATGTGCCGCTTTTTATTACCCACTTTGCAGGGAAACACAAACCAGCACATGCCCGCTGACAAAACATAGCTCTGTATTATTTACATTGACCGCGCTCTGTCCTGCCTTCCTCCTCGCCGATCAGCGAGTGCTCCATTCGAACCCGCTGATTGGCTTGTGCTGTGACTAATCACAGCACAGTCGGTGTGCCGGCGACTCGTGCGCCCCCTACCTGGAGAAGATGAATCATGTATATATACATGATTCTGCGCAACTGGTCCGCACTGTAGCATTAAAGCTACAGTGTGCAGTCTGAAAGTGGATATGATTGTTTCTATACATGCAGCACATTCAGGACAATTTTTAGGGTAAATTATTGCCTATTGCTACATGTTTTTCACCGAACTTCACTTGTCCTGTGCCCAAAATTTATGATTTTACTTTCACTTTCGTTGATAATGGTAAACGGGACAAATGGAGAGAGTAAAGCTCCCTAATGGGGACACAGACAGCAATGAATCCTTACAGGTGTTCTAATCCCTCTCCACTCCATCCAAAATGAATACTTTATTGCTGATGGGGGGGGGGGGTAGGCGCCAAAATGCCAATGCTTTTATGTAGGTAAATCAGGCACTGCGTAAGAACATGGGCACTAATGTGACTTTATTGATGGCCAGCATTGGGTGAGAGAGACTGGGCTAAGTTCTGCCAGCATGTGAGAGTAGTGAATGTAGCTCAGTCTGTGTTTCGCAATGAAGTGAGAGAGAGAAAAAAAAATTTAGGCTGAAATCGCTCACATGATTGTTTAACATAGTTGACGATCTTTTTCCATAATCTGTGCCAAAGGCTGTATTTTTGGAGGAAAAAAATAGAGACCTGTTTTAATATAATCTGATGATGCAGTGGTGGTCAGGATGAAAGGACCATATTGGGGCAGGTGAGCATAATGACGCAACAAATAGGGAGGACAAATATACATCTCCCTGATTTTCCCATTGGATCCTCTTAGTAATGCATTAACTTGGTCTATGATACTTTTTTGGCTCCCTCCCTGGTCTACACCATCACTGTTATTGGTTTTATGGCTATCAACACCACAAGCTGCTAACAAATAGATTTCTATTTTTATCAATTACGTTGACCAGCACCATTGTCACTGACACTGCCACCATTAAATTGTAGATGGTGCTGCAAAAAATATACCTAAAAAGCTATTAGGGCTGTGGAAATTAACTATTAATTCCTTGATTAATCCATTAATTTTTTTGATCGATCAAAATTCTTTTGATCGGTACTCACCTCTCCGCTGGCTTCTGGGTCTTCAGGGAGTTCCGTCGGAGATCCGTGACGTCACGGACACCGACGGGGCTTGCCATGTCCATCTGAAGGGCTCCTTTGCTGTGCCTTCATATCTGCATGCCGGCGGGACCTTACTATCTGCCACACGCAGGGGCTGTTATACTTCCCTCTATCACTTCCCTCTATCGACCTGGGAATCTACAGCCATCCACTGGGAGTTGTGATAGTTCCCTTCACGGGACATCTACATGCCGATGGACTGATGTTAACCCCTCCTCATCTGGATTCAGCAGTGGTATCGTTGTACACATTTTTATACCAGTATCGTACTTAGCTACATTTTTATATGACTGCTTTTGCTACCGTTTGGTATTACTCGCACTATTTTTACAGTTTATATAGCTACATCGATTTTATCTCCAGTGCAATATTTATTTTGTTACCTACTTGAAGACTATAAAAGTTTTAATGCTATTCCCATCGAGCGCTGCCTTTTGTGTGTTTTTTGTATCCTGCTATCCATTTTTCCAGGGTTTGGTAGCTGCACTGGGAATCAGCCTGCAAGGAGATCAGCTAAAAGTAGTTGGATCTGTATGTGCGTTTAGAATTAATCAAAATTAGTCGATTAATCGATTTAAAAAAAAAATATTTGATTAATCGAACACGAAAATTTTAATCAGTAACAGCCTACTATTATGTCACATTTTTCTATATACTAGAAAAGAAAGATTCTGGAAGTCCACCCACCACCATCACTTACTATAACTAGAACTTGCCATTGTACTGTTTTGTCCTCTCACCCCAATAAAGCATGGACTTGTTTTTTGATTAATTGAAGGCTTTGATGTTAATGCTGCAGATATCTATATGTCAGAGAAATGTGTGCAATATTTATGAACACCTTACAAGAGATGAAGGCACTCGCATCTAACCTTGGGCCAAAAATAAATTCCTAAAACAGTGATGGTGCAAGCACATATTACCCCACCAATTCATTACAGTGATATCAGGAATATAACCCTATGAACATCCATACAACTCCTTGTTAGCATTCGCACCCACATCTACTGACTCCAAGACTGATACACCTTTATGTATATGCCTACACAATTACCTGACTAATGTATAGCAACATCCCCAGACACATATCAACTATCCCCTGAACTAAGGCAACATCAGTTCCCCTGTAGTCTTCCTCTAAACCAGGGTTGTCAATCTCAATCACATCACGGGCCACATCAGCATTATGGTTGCTGTCAAAGGCCCGGTTGTATCTGTAAGACTTTGCAAATATATTTATTCTTTATCGTAATAACTAATTGCCTCTGCGTTTAAAATATTACTGGTTTTAGTAATAACTTAAAGCGGAGTTCCACCCAAAAGTGGAACTTCTGGGGGGGGGGGGGGACTGGTACCTGTCTTTGACAGGTACCCTTTCCCACTTCCGGGAGGTGGCGCCCTCCCTCAGAGGAGGTCCGGCCCCCCGTCTTCTACCCCTGCCGCCGGGCCAATTAGAAAGCGCGCTTCATGCATGCACAGTAGGGAACCAGCTGTGAGGCCGAAAGGCTTAACTACCAGTTTCCCTTAGGACAAACGGCAGCAGCAGCACCCGACAGCCGATCCGAAAATCGGCTGGGGTGCAGACATCGTGGGCTCCCTGGACAGGTAAGTGACTATATATTAAAAGTCACCAGCTACAGTATTTGTGGCTGCTGACTTAATTTTTTTATTTTTCCCAGGTGGAACACATCCACAAGAAACTTTATTGGAGACTGCTCAGACAGAACATGGTTCTGCTATGGTGTTCTATCTGAGCAGTCTCCAATAAAGTTTCTAATAAAGTGTCTTGTGGATGATTCCATCAGTGTGCGACCCTCCTTTTCAGTTGGCATAGAATTGTATGTATTTATTATTTCAAGTACTTATATAGCGCCGTCACTTTATGCAGCGCTTTACATATACATTGTACATTCACATCAGTCCCTACTCTCAAGGAGCTTAGAACCTAAGGTCCCTAACATACATTCATACATATACTAGGGCAAATTTAGATAGGATCCGATTAACCTACCAGCATGTCTTTAGAGTGTGGTAGGAAACCGGAGTACCTGGAGGAAACCCACGCAGGCACAGGGAGAACATGCAAACTCCATGCAGATGGTGTCATCTTGGGATTCAAACCAGTGACCCTCTTTGCTACTAGGTGAAAGCGCTAACCACTACACCACTGTGCTGCTTATAATTATAAGCAGCTGTCCAGAGCTCCCCACCTCTCCTTACATCAGATGTCAAGAGCCCACGCTCCCCACCATCAGAATCGGGATGAAGCTTGGGCGGAGCTGGGAAGCAGAATGTGTAGGGTCTGGAACAGGGCTGGAGTCTGCCGAATGCTGTAATCAGGGGAGGCGGAGATGAAGGGGTGCTGTGGCTGCACAGAGTGGTGCAGGATCTTTAGGAGTAGTTCTGTCGTCCTCCTCTGCTGCCGACTGCTGAGACTGGGCAGGGCAGAGACGGGCCTCTCCGTAGCTGCACGGAGAATCGCAGGATCTGGCAGAGAAGTTCTGTCCTTCTCTCTGCTGCCGACTGCTGAGACTGGGCGGGGAAAAAGACCAGCCTTTCCATGGCTGCACGGAGAATCGCAGGATCTGGCAGAGAAGTTCTGTCCTTCTCTCTGCTGCTGACTTCTTCTGTGACAAGGTGGGGGTGGAGATGAGGGGGGGGTGCCTCAGCTGCAGGAGAGGTGGGAGGGCCACATGAAATGGCCTGGTGGGCTGGATTTGGCCCACGGGCTTTGTGTTTGACACATGTGTTTTTAAACCTTCCATAACTCTAAACAGTGCATCCCCTTCCCTACTTCCCCACATTCATTGGCTTCTCCCAACATTAGATCTTTTAACGCTCCCCACATCCCCAGTTCCCCTAATTGAGGTACTGTCAACCTCCATCTTGGACAGACACATCTCTACAACCTCCATCTTGGACAGACACATCTCTACAACCTCCATCTTGGACAGACACCTCTCTACAACCTCCATCTTGGACAGACACCGCTCTACAACCTCCATCTTGGACAGACACCTCTCTACAACCTCCATCTTGGACAGACACCTCTCTACAACCTCCATCTTGGACAGACACCTCTCTACAACCTCCATCTTGGACAGACACCTCTCTACAACCTCCATCTTGGACAGACACCTCTCTACAACCTCCATCTTGGACAGACACCTCTCTACAACCTCCATCTTGGACAGACACCTCTCTACAACCTCCATCTTGGACAGACACCCCTCTACAACCTCCATCTTGGACAGACACCCCTCTACAACCTCCATCTTGGACAGACACCCCTCTACAACCTCCATCTTGGACAGACACCCCTCTACAACCTCCATCTTGGACAGACACCCCTCTACAACCTCCATCTTGGACAGACACCCCTCTACAACCTCCATCTTGGACAGACACCCCTCTACAACCTCCATCTTGGACAGACACCCCTCTACAACCTCCATCTTGGACAGACACCCCTCTACAACCTCCATCTTGGACAGACACCCCTCTACAACCTCCATCTTGGACAGACACCCCTCTACAACCTCCATCTTGGACAGACACCCCTCTACAACCTCCATCTTGGACAGACACCCCTCTACAACCTCCATCTTGGACAGACACCCCTCTACAACCTCCATCTTGGACAGACACCCCTCTACAACCTCCATCTTGGACAGACACCCCTCTACAACCTCCATCTTGGACAGACACCCCTCTACAACCTCCATCTTGGACAGACACCCCTCTACAACCTCCATCTTGGACAGACACCCCTCTACAACCTCCATCTTGGACAGACACCCCTCTACAACCTCCATCTTGGACAGACACCTCTCTACAACCTCCATCTTGGACAGACACCTCCTCTACAACCTCCTCTGGACTTAAGTAATATTTCATAGTTTAGCTCTTACCAATATTGTTATATAGGGTATAAATTTAATCCTATCATTTTTTCTTTACATTATATAATATGTAAACTATATTATTTTATGCCTTTTCTACAATTCTGTGACAAGTAAAATGTTACTATTTGTAGAATTAATATGGACTGGTTAAAATGTAATCCAATTATGTCAAAAGAAAAACGCAGCATCCATATAAAGAACACACTTTTGCCCAGAATGAATGGAAATGATCTAATATGTCAATAATTAAGAACTTTAACAAAAACAGTATTTGGTTAACTCTTTAACAGATGACATCTGAGATACACTTCATAAATATGGAACCACCTGCCCAAGCACAGCTGCTTGTCTTGGCTTAGGTTTACATGTGTGTTCCATATCAGATATATAGGTATCTGTTATTCTATTAGCAATTGTTGTTATATATTGTTGCCTTACAACTTTGACTTCTGTGCCTCTAGTGATCAAAGAAGAATACAAAATGTGCTTGCCACTATGATCATATTTTAATTGCATTTAATTTTGTCAGCTTGGATAATTGTCCTATTCATGGGGAATAAATAGGAGCTCAATATTGGTTAAAATCTCCTACTGAGTGCTTTACTGATTAGGTACTTGGCACAGAGCTCATTTCAAATCACCTTCTCATTCCAAGGCATGACTCTGATTACTTAGGCTGTATTTATAACTTTTAACATATTGTGTACATAAAACAAACTCCTAATCCCTTTTTGATTTTGCTTACACTGAAGCGAATGGGACTGAAGTCAGAAAATCTATTTCCTTCTCCTGCACTTTGAAACTGATGAATTGAAATAGTTTTGAAAATAAGTGTGGTTTCTCCCCAACGAGGGCGAGCGTAATCAAATACACAGATATTATTCTGATGAATGTCTTCAAATGAAAGCCAAGGAAACGCCCTGCTTGAACGTAAAGGAGCCTTTAGTCATTTCGAGGGGAATGTTTATGTAAAATGTCCCAAAGCTGACTGATAGAAAAGCCATTGGGAATGCACGACAGTGCGTTTTTCTGACTAGCTGGGTGGCCTGAGTCGCAGGGGCTGAACCTTAACTCTTCTCGCTGCAGTCTGCAGTGTGTTTTTTTTTTTTTTTTCATACGTGGAGTGTTTCTCTTTTTTAAAAAAGAGAATGCAAGACCTGCAGCAAATCTTGCAGCACACAACATATGCATTTAATATATTTTTTTAAATTGAAGCTTACTCTGATTATTAACCTATTTAAATTGTTGGTAATCTACAATGAATTGTTTAGATATAAGCTTTTTGTCCAATGGTAAAAAAAAATAAAAAATACATTTTGCAGATCTTTCAGTTACATTGTTTCTTGAGACTTGATCATGAATATAATATATTCCTTTAATTACAAATTCCCACTTGAACAATACAAAAAAAAAAAAAAAAAGTTCCATGCTACAGTTTTCAGACCGAAATGAATTGAACAAATCACTCTCGTAGATAAAGCATTGGAAACTATATTTGTGCCAGAACATGCTTCAGACAGTTACTGAAAATTTGAAAGTCTTTCAATGATTTTCTGATATCCAAGAAAAAAAAAAAGGATAAGTGCTGACATGAAGTATAACTAATGGTACACACGATCCGAAAAATGAATGACCGATCGTCTAACTTTTTTCACTTAAGCCCCTTTCACACTGAGGCGTTTTTACCGCGTTTTCGCGGTAAAAACAGCGCTGTAAAAATGCCTGAAATAATCCAGCCCCATCATTCTCAATGTGAAAGCACTGAGGGCTTTCACACTGAGGCGTTTTGCTGGCTATGCGTTGGAAAAAATCCTGCAAACAGCTTCTTTGGAGCATCTTTGGGGCGCATAAAATAGCGCTGTAAAACGCCTATCCCCATTGAAATGAATGAGTACCGCTGTAAAAACGTGGTAAAAACGCGGTAAAAAACACCCAGAAGCTGTGGGAAGGTCACATGACCGCAGTAGAGTGGAGGATTGTGGGATACCAAATAATCCCTTTTTACCGCAAAAACACGGTAAAAACGCATATGCGTTAGCGCCATTTTTACCGCGAACGCGGTAAAATCGCAGTAAAAAAAAACATAATTTTTTTTTGCGTTTTTTCAACGCCTCAGTGTGAAAGGGGCCTTAAGGCCTCATTCACACTGGACCTTTTTGGACATTTTTACAGCAGCTGTTTTTGGCAGTAGACGTTTTTTTTTCTACAGTCATTAAACTCTCCATGTTATGCTATGTCTCCATGATCACATAGGCTGTTATCAGTAGTTTTGGGCAGTGGCGTTTTTGAGCAGTAAAAACAAAACAAATAACTGGTGGGTTCTGAGAGACGTTTTTCAGCTGTAAAAACGCTCCAACGCTGATAAACGTTCAAAAACTTCGCTCACCAGCGTTTAACGTTTTTGAGCCATAAAAAAGACGCTAACGCTAACGCGGAAAAGCGCTATTGCAAAAACTTTGAAAAAAGTTCAAAAACTCACTGCAAAGCTACTGGCATTTTTATAACGTTATTTTAATGTCCAGTGTGCATGAGGCCTAATTATTATTATTATTATTTCTATTATTATAATACAGGTTTTATATAGCGCCAACAGTTTGCGCAGCGCTTAACAAAATGAAGGCAGACATTACAGTTACATTACATTACAATTTGGTACAAGAGGAATCAGAGGTCCCTGCTCATTAGAGCTTACAATCTAAAAATAGTCACAAGTAAAAATTGAATAGGTTACTAGAGTCACAAAAATTCTCGTACGACACACAAAAAAAAAAGGTCAGTGATGTCATGTGTTGTAATGTATTTATTTGTATTGTATTTTCAGACGACAACTATACTGACTAAACGAAAATCGTACGATCTGGTATCGTACGAGGAAAATTTTCATGCTTGTCCGATTGAACAATATCAGATAAATTGTCACGTTTGGCTCTCAAAAGCTCTGTACTAACGATCCGATTATCGTACGATTCTTCTTCGGACGACCGTTTTCGTACGATATTCGGATCGTGTGTACAGGCCATAAGGATTAATGTAGTAGTAGTAGTAGAAACCTATTCAAATACTACTAAATAAGATATAACTGTGGTCTACAGTTCTATCCTGACAAGTTTACATGACCATGGTATAAACAAAAAATCAATAATTAACAATGTAACTATAAAAAGGGATGCTTGCCTTTTGCATTTAAACTACTACTACAATTTTTGATATTAAGATTTTATACATATTTTTTTCTTTATTAGTATGTCAAATATCTACTTGTTTCTTGGCTCGTACAATTTATTTTGAACCTCCTCCTTCGTCTGCTTCCTCCTACTGTCACTGAGCTCTGTGACATAAATCATTTGTTTGGCATTGGTCGTACGACTACATGAATGTGACATGTATCGCAATCTAAGTTGACGATACGTTTTGTCAAAAATAAAATGGGTTTAAAATCAGAAATTTTAGTACAATTTTTAGTCTTTTTTTATTATTTAAAAAATGTATAGATACTCTTTGGTATAAGCAATGTATTACCTTTTACATTTTATTTCATTTCCAGAAAATTAATTACTTCTGTATATTAGGGAAGCTAAACACAGTATATAAATATGTTTTGGGGAAAATATCACTACAAAAATTTGTTTGCTTCCAAGTACTGTATATGTCATTATTTGATGCGATCACTGATTCTTATGTAAGGTACATACTATAAGGAAATCGGGCTAACGATCGTCCGATTTTCCTCGTTTCACAGCAAATCGGGAATCGATAAATGAAAATTCTCATACGACAGTCTTTTTTTTTTTTTTTGTTTGTTTATTGTTTCTGATCAGGCGCAGTCTTTCCTTTCTGATTTTTCTTGTACGGAAATCATACAAAAACGGTACACATTAAACGAAAATCATTTGTTCTGTTCCCGTACGAGACAAATTTTGGAGTTTGTCCCTGTGTGAATTTTTGTATGAAAAGTCTGAATCGGCTGTCGAAAGTTTTGTACACACTATATGAAAATTGTGTGAAAATTCTCGCCCGATTTTCTTATATTGCGTAGGAGCCTTTAATCTGGTATCCCTATCTTTAGTACAGTAACATTTCCTAGGCAATTTTGTTTGATATTGTGTTGTAAACTACAGTAGAAAAAAAAAAATCTGTGCATTAAAGCTCACTGTACTCTGAGTTATTAAATATGTCCTGTTGTGCGGATTTTGCCGACCTTTGTTCATGGTTGGCAAAAAGACATTTTAGCATTTTTGTTCCATTTTAGTCTGTGTTTGATAATTATCTTGATTATTCGCTGTTGCTTTTGGAAAACATGATGCACGGTCAAACAGCTGTGCATTACAACTCTTAGCTGGATGACATACAAACTCCCAAAACACACAACTTCTTTTTTTTTTTTTCTGCCAGATCATAGCACTGCAGTCCCAGAGATCCAAAGCTAGCCTCACTGCTTAAAGTATGGTTAGACCTCATTTCAAAGCACTGTTTGTTGTTTAGCACGTTGCATTGGGTCATTAGCAAAGACCAGACCTTGGAATAAAAATGAATAGTGAAATAGAAAATACTTTCCAAGTAATTCACTTGCCACCCCCTCCTAAATAGAATATTCCCACGACCCTTTTGCTTTTTTAATTTCTGGTGAGACATTGCCACCTGCTGGAATATTGTTATCATTTGATTATAGCAGCAAAGAATGTGTGTGTGTGTGTGTGTGTGTGTATATGTGTATATATATGTGTGTATATAATTAGGGCTGTTACTGATTAAAAATGTTGTGTTCGATAAATAGTTTTTGTTTTTTTAATCGACTAATTTGGATTAATTATAACGCACATACAGGTCCAACTACTTTTAGCTGATCTCCTTGCAGGCTGATTCCCCGTGCAGCTACCAACCACTGGAAAAATGAATAGCAGGATACAAAAAACACACAAAGGCAGCGCCCGATGGGAATAGCATTAAAACTTTTATAGTCTTCAAGTAGGTAACAAAATAAATATTGCACTGGAGATAAAATCGATGTAGCTACATAAACTGTAAAAATGGTGTGAGTAATACCAAACCGTAGCAAAAGCAGTCATAAAAACATGTAGCCAAGTATGATACTGGTATAAAAATGTGTACAACGATACCACTACTGAATCCAGATGAGGAGGGGTTAACATCAGTCCGGCATGTAGATGTCCCGTGAAGGGAACTATCACAACTCCCAGTGGATGGCTGTAGAATCCCAGGTTGATAGAGGGAAGTGTAACAGCCCTTGCGTGTAGCAGATAGTAAGGTCCCGCCAGCATGCAGATATGAAGGCACAGCAAAGGAGCCAAGGAGCCCTTCAGATGGACACGGCAAGCCCCGCCAGTGTCCGTGATGTCACCGAATCTCCGACGGAACTCCCTGAAGACCCGGAAGTCGGTGGAGGGGTGAGTACCGATCAAAAAAATGTATTGATCGAGGAATTAATATTTAATTTCCACAGCCCTAATATATATATATATATATATATATATATATATGAGAGAGAGATCGAAAATTACAGTTTAAAAAAAATATATATACCGTATATACTCGAGTATAAGCCGAGTTTTTCAGCACATATTTTTTTTGTGCTGAAAATGCCCCCTTGGCTTATACTCGAGTCACCTTTTTGCGCCTGATCTCCTGGATTTTGGGGACCCGGTACCGGCCGGCCATAGGTCCCCTGGACCCCAAACTTGGCATACATGTAGCCTCACTCTTCCTCTACAAGTGTGCAAGGTTTGTTGTCCGGGAGACCTACGGCCGGGGAGCACCGATTTTTTTCAAAGCCGGGCACCCCTTCCATAGACTCCCATGTTAAACATCAGTCTAGGCATGGGCACAGTGAGGCATGCAGATGGACACCCTAGGCTTATACTCGAGTCAATACGTTTTCCCAGTTTTTTGTGGTAAAATTAGGTGGGTCGGCTTATCCTCGAGTATATACGGTAATTGTATTAGACTTTTTAATTAATGTAATGGACTTAAATGAATATGAATTTAAAGAGGAGGTCCGCCCATCGCTTCAAAAATTAAAAGCCAGCAGTTACACATAATGCAGCTGCTGACTTTTGATAATAGGACACTTACCTGTCCTGGAGTCCACCGATGTCGGCACCCGCAGCTGATGTTTCCATCAGCTGTCGGGTGCTGCCGCCGCTATTGCTGGTAAGGGAACCCAGCCTTACGGCTTCACGCCGGGAACCCTACTGCGCATGCGCGAGGCTCCGCTTCTCTCTCCTATTGGCCCGGCGGCGGGGGAAGGAGGAGGGAGCCGAGCGGTGACGTCAAGGGCCGCGGCACAGGCTCCCTGAAAGACAGGTATCCTATCCCCCCACCCCCCCGAAAGGTGCCAAATGTGGCACCGAAGGGGGGGGGGGGGGGGAATCAGATGAGCGGAAGTTCCACTTTTGGGTGGAACTCCGCTTTAATGTTTATAACATGTATGTTGCCGTGCTAAAGCAGTGATAACAAATGCTAAATCAACAAAAAGTCCCAATAGAAAGTGAAGAAAATATGAATTTGTGAAGACTTTAGAGTCCAAAATAGTTGTGCCTTGGCGACAAACATGGAATTGAACGACAGTCGTGCTACCCCATTGCTGTAATGACTACATGAACCGTCGCCAATAGGCAAAATGCAATCTTGCCAGATTGGAATGACTCCACTACACAGTCCGATTCGCATGTTGTAAACACTTATGCCGCGTACACATGCTCGAAATTTCCACTGGAAAAAGTCAGACGGAATTTTTTCATCGGATATTCAGACCGTGTGTTTGCCCCATCTGACTTTTTCAGTCGGAAATTCCGACGGCATTAGATAGAAATTTTTTTCATCTGAAAAATTGAGAACTATCGGAATTTCCATTCGTCTGGATGCATTTCCGACGGCATAAAAACCACGCATGCTCGGAAACAAGTCGACACATGCTCGGAAGCATAGAACTTAATTTTCTCGGCTCGTCACCGCGTTCTTGACGGTCGGATTTTAGTGTGACCGCGTGTATGCAAGACAGCTTGAGCGGAATTCCGTCGGGAAAAACCCGTCAGAGTTTTTTCCGACGGAAATTCCGCTCGTGTGTTCAAGGCATTAGAGGGCAATCCAGTTTGCATCACTTAGTTGCTGTATATCGGCTCTACAAGGTGTATGAACTCGGTAAGGACCATCTTTTGTAGACATCCACATTAAAATCAAAGCGAAGGAAACCACATAGTGCTAAAAGTTTTAATATACATACATGGTACAGGTTCTACTCGCGAGATAAAAATAAATATACGCATAAAACACAATTTCCAGGCTGTACAGCAAAGATCTGGGGTGGTGTGACAGTGTCGTGTGCGTAGGCTCGGCCATACCGAAGATGGGAATGGCTTATGCTTTAATTTGTGCCCTACTATAGGTTGATATGTGCATATTCCCAGTTGCTGTTCTCTCTTATCAGTGTATGGATTTGGGGTTGATGTTACAATATTATAAAATGCATAAATACCTTTCTGAAAATGAAAAATAAAAACAGGTTTTGAAAAGGGCAGTGTTAATGTGTAGAGGATGCTGTTGCTATAACAATAAGTTAGGACTATATGGGGCTTTAAATCTTTTTTTGATGAGACACCGTCACCTTGCCTATTCGGGAAAAAGTGGCAGTGTCTGTAAAGCCCAGCCTCTGGACAAGGTGAGAGTTCTTCAGGTGTAAAAAATGCATGTGTTGAAGTCTGTGGGGGGAAAAAAATGCCTGAACTCACAAAAAAATAACATAAAAAAAGTTATGCTTTTTTTAACTTGCGGTGTAGAGCAACTGAGCATACAAGTGTAGACCGGGACAACTAAAAATAATGGGATTCTGCATGTTGAGCATAGTCAAGCGCAGGGAAACAAGCTGAGAAATGCTGAAGTGTGAATGGGGGGGGGGGGGGGGCTAAGACTTATTAAGTAATATATTAAATATCCAACTGCATGTGTTCGTTAGCAAAGCCTCTCATTATTCTACCTCTGGCAATGCCAGGTTTAATTAGTTGAAGGAAAAAGTATGATGTTTCAGATAATACAGTACAATGTGGCTTTATTGGTTAAGTTGTCTCCAGAATAGGAATAGAGGGAAAATCTTCCAATGAGGGCACTTGTTCCAGTGACAGCTGGCATTTCCCTCAATTTGGAAAGATTTCCTCTCATTTCCTGTTGTGTCCACATAAAAAGGAATCAAAGGGAATTCTCTATAATGGGACACAGATGGCCAAAAAATCTGACAGAGGGTTTAATCATTCACCACTCTATCCAAAATGTTAAAGGTGTTGTCTTTATATATTTGTTAAAGCGGTAAAAAAATAAAAAAAAAAAAATAAAATTCACCCTGCGGGGTAATGTCATCATGTCCTAGTATGCATAGCATACTAGGACATTCAGAGAGACCTACCTTTAAAGCGAAGCCCTCCAGCAGTGCGCTGTCACTTCTAACAGGGCTTCCATCTTCACTCTGTCTTCCTTCTGGGTTCATGGGCTGGGGGCATTTGACTGGCCGAGCCGCGATTACGTCACTCCCGCACATGCGTACGGGAGTCGCTGTCTACGGCACAGATCTTTGAAGGAATGGCACAGTATGCCATTCCTTCAGAGCGCATGCGCCATTGACGTCGCCCGGCTGCTGTTCCCTAGAATATCTCCTAGATCGTCCACATTTAGGAAATATTCATTTTGCCTACAGGTAAGCTTTATTATAAGCTTACCTGTAGGTAAAAATGTCTGACAAGTCTTTAATACCACTTTAAAGGAAACATTAAAATGGTTGTAAAGTCAGAAGTTTTTTTTTAATTTTAATGCATTAAGATAAAAAGCCTTCTGTGTGCAACAGCCTCCCTCAGCCCCCCCCTAATACTTACCTGAGCCCCATCTCTATCCAGCGATGTCCACAAGTCCCTTGGCCATCCGTGACTTTCCCTCCTGATTGGCTCCCGCTGCTGTCAATCAAAGTCAGTTAGCCAATCATAATAGAGAGGGGGCTGGCCCAAACCGCAGCTCCGTGTCTGAATGGATACACAGAGCTGTGACTCGGCTCAGGTGCCCCCATAGCAAGCTGCTTGCTGTGGGGGCACTCAACAGGATGGAGGGGCCAGGAGCACCAGCCAGGGACCCGCGAAGAGGAGGTTAGTATAACATGTTTGTTATTTTAATAGAAAAAAAAAGACTTTACAATCACTTTAATTGAAGAAATATGGTCCATTACTAACCTGTCCTGAAAATAGCTGCTATATTGAGCCTAAATCTACAGATCTTTTTAAATTGAGGGTGCACTATATGTTAAATTATAGTTGTCTGAGCAATAGTTTGGCTCAGAGGGATTGTGTTACAAATTGCACTGTTTCAGCTCAGCTGGTTATGTGATTTCCCTCCTGACAGTAGGTGTCGCTGCCATCGCTGGTCAGGATTGGAAAGGCTACAGGCTGGACGTATTGGGTTACCTTTTTCCTAGCAAGCGGCCCAGGGGGCGTGGTGGACCTGCTGTGCATGCTGGGAATGGGTATTTAAGTGATAGACGCCATTAGGGCAAAAAGAGATCCTGGGGTCATGCCTTCGGTCCCCACCAGAGGGCCCTCATGGCCTCAGGGAAGTGTTGGCAGTTCCCACCTCGGGGCCACGTTGGCCTCAGGCTCCGTTACTGACAAGTAGGCCCAGGAGTTGCTGGGGCCTACTGATCCAGGGATGATCCTGTGTCGCCTTACCCGCTGGGTAAGTCTGTGGCAGAGACTGTTGTATTTACTCCAAGTCTGTGGCAGAGACTGTTGTATTTACTCCAAGTCTGTGGCAGAGACTGTTGTATTTACTCCAAGTCTGTGGCAGAGACTGTTGTATTTACTCCAAGTCTGTGGCAGAGACTGTTGTATTTACTCTAAGTCTGTGGCAGAGACTGTTGTATTTACTCCAAGGCTGTGGCAGAGACTGTTGTATTTACTCCAAGGCTGTGGCAGAGACTGTTGTATTTACTCCAAGGCTGTGGCAGAGACTGTTGTATTTACTCCAAGGCTGTGGCAGAGACTGTTGTATTTACTCCAAGGCTGTGGCAGAGACTGTTGTATTTACTCCAAGGCTGTGGCAGAGACTGTTGTATTTACTCCAAGGCTGTGGCAGAGACTGTTGTATTTACTCCAAGTCTGTGGCAGAGACTGTTGTATTTACTCCAAGTCTGTGGCAGAGACTGTTGTATTTACTCCAAGTCTGTGGCAGAGACTGTTGTATTTACTCCAATTCTGTGGCAGAGACTGTTGTATTTACTCCAAGTCTGTGGCAGAGACTGTTGTATTTACTCCAAGTCTGTGGCAGAGACTGTTGTATTTACTCCAAGTCTGTGGCAGAGACTGTTGTATTTACTCCAAGTCTGTGGCAGAGACTGTTGTATTTACTCCAATTCTGTGGCAGAGACTGTTGTATTTACTCCAATTCTGTGGCAGAGACTGTTGTATTTACTCCAAGTCTGTGGCAGAGACTGTTGTATTTACTCCAAGTCTGTGGCAGAGACTGTTGTATTTACTCCAAGTCTGTGGCAGAGACTGTTGTATTTACTCCAAGTCTGTGGCAGAGACTGTTGTATTTACTCCAAGTCTGTGGCAGAGACTGTTGTATTTACTCCAAGTCTGTGGCAGAGACTGTTGTATTTACTCCAAGTCTGTGGCAGAGACTGTTGTATTTACTCCAAGTCTGTGGCAGAGACTGTTGTATTTACTCCAAGTCTGTGGCAGAGACTGTTGTATTTACTCCAAGTCTGTGGCAGAGACTGTTGTATTTACTCCAAGTCTGTGGCAGAGACTGTTGTATTTACTCCAAGTCTGTGGCAGAGACTGTTGTATTTACTCCAGACTATACGTGATCGAGCTGCACATCAGTTGCTAGGCCAGTGAGATTTGGCCTATCCGGTGTTTGCTGAGTCCAGTGTGGAGACAGTTGTTCCTCTGGACCTAGGAGAAACTCTTATGATTCACAACTAAGGTACCTGAGTCCTCTCCATCCCTTCATCCCCCCTGTTGAAACTTTTATGCAAATCAACCCTTGAAAGAGACTTTTGTGTTGATGCAAACTTCTTCTAGACAACTCTTCAAGGAGAACCCCTGAGACGAGCATACGGAACAGTGAGGAAACGTGCAAGGCCCAAAATTAAACCAGCGGCCCGCTACGGGGGTATTGCTATACTTGCATTAAACAGGGCAGAAAATGTTAGATATAACCAGGCAAATTAGCATTTTCTGAAAGAAGTAAAAAACGGCAGCCTTCATATTTTACTTAGAAGAGGTTTCCATTAAAGTACCGTATTTTCTGGTGTATAAGACGACCGGACGTATAAGACGACCCCCTAATGCTACTGTATTTCCAAAATTTTTCCCTATACTCACTGTATAGGACGACCCCCCTTCTGAGGCTTCATATTGCCTGGATTTCCTTTTTCTCAATCGACGTTGGAGCCATACGGCACTGAGCCAATCACAGCGAGCGATGTATTCTATTAATGAATACAAAGCCTGCTCGGATTGGCAGAGGCTGTGACATCATCAGCCCGCGCCGCTCTGACTCAGTGTAATGTATCCTGCTTGGATTGGCAAAGGTTGTTACTCCAATCCGAGCAGGCTTAGCAGGCTCTGTATCCATCAACAGAGTGCATCGCCCGCCGGGATTGGCTGAGCAGTGCATATTGTATTACAGAGCACCCGGCAGGCTGACATCCATGTGGCGGCCGCTTCACCCGGCGTATAAGACGACCCCCATTTTTTGGCTGTGAAATTTAGGTGTAAAAGGTTGTCTTATACGCCGGAAAATACGGTAGTTCTAAATTCTAAATGTTTTTTAATAGTGTTGCACCGATAACAATAACGGTGCTAATCGGAGCACTCGTGCAAATTCTCCGATACTAAAAACTTCAAGTCCACAGACTGTAACCAACCGCCTTTAAACCCGTTTTACATATATGCCAATTGGATGCGTTTTGAACCGCATCCGATTTGCATGACATGTGATCCTTTTTATTTAGGTAAAGCATACTGGAATACAGAAACCACCACAAAGGTGTGCATAAAATGAGACAAACCAAGTGCATGACCAAATGTACAAACACCACATTGTAGTAAAAGGTGATCAAATAACTGAAGGAAAAAAAAAAAAACCTGGACTTCAGGGTCTATGAAGTCTCTGTATCCCGCACAGCAATTTTTCACGGCAATCACCATATTTGTTAATTAAAAAGTAGAGAAAAAGCAGAAATGACCCATAGGTCCTAGCTACAAGAGGAGAACATTAGGGGAATAGCAGAAGGGTGGGAGGGGAGAGAGAGAGAAGAAAGAGAAAAAAAAAAGGGGGGGACAGAAAGGGGAGGGGGTACCACCAGCCAGTCACTCCATTGCCTGCAGTCTTTTCAATAGAGCCAGTTCACATACGTGCGGACCGGCCCCAGCACAATTTTAAAAAGAGTCCGGTACGATTTTGAGCATGGTTCAAGTGCAATTTCCATTGTCATACATTTTAACAGATCGCACCTAAACTGCTGAACAGTCGTACCGGAGGGGGTTGTCAAAACCCGACTGCACATATGTAAACCCGGTCTTATGGAGAGAGATGCGGGAGGGCCAGGGCAGAGGCACAGTTATTTTATAATTCTAAAGAAACCATAATAATTTTTCATTAGTCTAAAAAAAAAAACTGTGGCATGACACTAAAAATTGGTATAGGTAATTGGTATCGGCAAATACTCATACTCCAGTCTTAAAAAACTGGTATCGGTGCATCTCTATTTCTTGTTCATACATCACGGGACACAGAGCAGCATAGTCATTACTATGTGGGTTATATAGAATTACCTTCAGGTGCTGGCACTGGCAACTTCCAAAACAGGAAGTACCCTCCCCTATATAAGCCCCTCCCATCCGGGAGTACCTCAGTTTTTTGCCAGTGTCTAAGGTGTTGGCCAAGGTTAACATGTATTCATCTGGGCTTGTGTACAGGTTCTCTGGGCCTTAGCAAGCTATTCCGGATCCGACCAAAAAAGCTTCATAGCTAAATGGTCGGTACCCGGGCCTTGCAGAGAAGAGCAGGGTTTTGCCTGTAATGCCTCTCTTAGGAGGGCTGGACCCTGGGATCCAGAGCTCTGGTCATACCCAAAACCAAGAGGCTATCTGTGCAGGGTGCTATACAGGTCCAGGGGAGTGGAATCCTTGGGAACCCGGTCCCTGAAGGTCTAGTACAATGCCTGCCGTGAGAGGTGAAGTTTGGGCTTCTGTGGACCAAACAAAGTCCTGCGGCGGGGAAAAGGTAAGTGGGGGCCCCTCAGGAACTTGGTTCTATTGAGGGGACCCCCAAGCCTAATATGTCTTTCTGCCTGTTACCTAAAGGGTATTCCCGCTAATAGCTGTATATGCCTAAGTAATCCTAGAAATGTTTTTTCATAAGGGAAGTTTTAAAAAAACTGTAAACCTGGAAATGTTTTTTCATAAAGGAGGTTTAAAAAAAAAAAAAAAAAAAAAGACAAAGGTGCGGTACCTGTGTTTGTCCACTAGAGGCCGCTGTGGAACGTCTTTTTTCTTGGGACTATTCCTTCCATGGTGAAAGTCCAGGCAGATGAGTGAGCTCTCTATCAGGGAAGCTGCATTCCTCTGTCATGCTGCCAAGTAGTTTCCTTCCATCCCCGAGTCCTGGTGAAACAGGGACCCTGGCTCCTCTCCCTACATGGCGCCAAGAGCGCACACGTGCACGCGCGCGCGCGCACACATGCTTTCCTTTTATAAGGTTTAGCTTCAAAAAAGGGGGCGGAGCCTGGCGGATGACGCGCTCTGTGCGCCCAGCGCTTCTGCGCATGTGCGGGCGTCCCAGCAAGATAAAAGGACTCAGTCCACGCTGCTTGCTATGGACACAGAGCATGAAAAGGAGCTGGTAGCATGGTATAGGGGCTTACAGCGGGCGGTTGATACAGGCATCCCCAGAAAGACGCATTAGTAGACACCCACTGATGTACATAGCAGCAAATTGCATTAGACTATTTCAGTAAGGGGTGTATTGCGGCTGGAATACCTCAGCTTTGAACTAAGGAATATGCCGCCTAAAAAACTCCGAGATATACCTCTCAGGAAGTGTAGGGGGTCTCCATCGGGCTCTGAGGATCTGGAGCAGTCATCTGCACCCTCCTCCCCTGAGAAATCAGAGGTTAATACCCATAAGGAACCCCCGGGAGTGCCAGGTACTGCGGCTGTCCTCAGTCCACCTGCTCCTGCATATATAACAGAGGAGGTTTTTTCCTCAACTCTGGAGGGATTGGAGCAGAGATTGGCTGCATTGATCGCTTCTTCTCTACAGGAAAGAAAGCGCGCCAGATCTCCATCACCTCCATTAGAGTGCCTGTTGGCAGAGCAACAGTCCCAGGAAGGGACCGACCTACCTGAAGGGGATCAGGAGGAGGTTAGCTCTGTTTTTGAGGAATCGACAGTAGATGAACCATTTTCAGCATCACAGACTGAAAGATTGTGGGTCCAGACCCTAACTGACATGGTTCGATCTGCATTTAAAATGCCTCTTGTTGAACCATCAACTACTGCTGTCTCCTCATTGGGGTCGCTAAAAGCTCCCCAGGTTAATTGCTCCTTTCCAATACATCCATTATTGGAAGGACTTATATACCAGGACTGGGAACATCCTGATAAACTATTTGTTCCGCCTAAAAGGTTTCCGGTGATCTATCCCATGGAGGAAAAGTTCACCCAGAGATGGAATGTTCCTACGGTGGATGCAGCCATCTCTTCTGTGAACAAATCACTGACATGTCCAGTAGATAATGTTCAAATGTTCAAAGATCCAGTGGATAAAAAATTGGAATCTTTATTAAAATCTGCTTTTTCCACAGCAGGGGCTGTTACACAGCCAGCAGTGGCAGCTATTGGGATCTGCCAAGCTTTAAAGGATCAAATGAAAATGGTCCTGAGGGATTTGCCAGACCAGCAGGCCCAGGCTCTGGCTGATCTGCCTAGAGCATTATGCTTTGAGGTTGACGCCATCAAGGATTCTATCCATCAGGCCTCCCGCCTCACACTGTCTTTGGTACATATGCGTAGGCTTCTGTGGCTCAAAAACTGGTCTGCTGAAGCTCCCTGTAAGAAGCTCTTAGTTAGCTTCCCATTTCATGGGGAACGCCTTTTTGGCGAAGACCTGGATAAGTATATCCAGAAGATTTCCAGTGGTAAAAGTACTCTCTTACCGAGTAAAAAGAGGTCTAGGGGTCCATCTTTTAAGAGGACTACCTCTCCTATCCCTGCGACGTCTGCTACTAAGCAGTTCCGACGGCCTCCTCGGTCAAACTCAGGAGGTAAAAATCAGGGACAGCCACAGGGTAATAAAAAGCCCTGGATCCGAAGAGGTACTAAACCAGCCTCCAAGTCAAGCCTATGAAGGGCTGCCCCCACTCAAACGGGTGGGGGGAAGACTTCAGTTGTTCGCAGAGACCTGGCGGGAGACGATCAAAGACAGATGGGTGCTCTCCGCAGTAACTCTGGGATACAAGTTGGAGTTAAAAGAGTCTCCTCCGTCCCATTTTATGTGGTCAGGCATGCCAAGAGACCCTCTGAAAAGAGGGTCTCTCCTATTGGCGTTAGAACAACTATTGCTCCAAGGAGTAATTATGGAGGTTCCTATGGAAGAGTGGGGGTTGGGTTTCTACTCAAACCTTTTCACAGTCCCGAAGCCAAACGGGGACATAAGACCCATATTGGACCTAAAGAGTCTAAACAAATTTCTAAACGTCCGGTCTTTCCGGATGGAGTCGATCCGATCGGTCACCGCTGCCCTACAAGGGGAGGAATGGTTAGCCTCGATCGACATCAAAGATGCTTACTTGCATGTTCCCATCTTTCCAGGTCATCAAAAATTCCTACGCTTTGCAGTAGAAGGGCACCATTTTCAGTTCAGAGCCTTACCATTCGGTCTGGCCACAGCACCACGAGTGTTCACAAAAATTCTGGCCCCACTGTTGGCCGATCTAAGAACACGGGGTGTAACGATAATGGCATACCTAGACGACCTGTTGTTGATGGACCACTCAGTTGCCAAGCTAGAAGTGGTAATTGTCGATACAATCAAGTATCTAGAGTCTCACGGTTGGGTCATCAACCTGGACAAGTCAGCCCTACAGCCAGTGAAAAACCTGGTATATCTAGGGCTACGGCTGGATTCAGACCAGAGGAAGATTTTCTTACCTCTAGACAAGGTATCCTCTTTGAGGGCCTTGGTCCGTCTGCTTTGTGCAAAAAGACAGCCGTCCATACGCCTGTGCATGAGGCTGCTAGGAAAGATGGTAGCATCATTCGAAGCTGTGCCATACGCCCAATTCCACTCAAGGAATTTACAAAGGGCCATATTGTCAGCCTGGAACGGAAAAGTTCAGGCTCTAGACTTCCCGATGGCTTTGTCCCCTTCCGTTCGGAAGAGTCTCTGCTGGTGGTTGATCCCCCAGAATCTCCAGAAGGGAAAACCCTTCAGCCCGATATCTTGGAAGGTGGTCACTGCAGATGCCAGCCTTATAGGCTGGGGGGGCAGTACTGGAGCAATGGTCTCTCCAGGGCAGATGGTCAAATGTAGTAAAAACCCTGCCCATCAATCTCTTAGAGATACGAGCAGCCCGGTACGCCCTAGTAGCCTGGACATCCAGACTCCAAGGGTCCCCTGTCAGAATTCAATCAGACAATGCCACAGCAGTGGCATATATCAATCATCAGGGAGGCACCAGGAGTCGTGCAGCCCAGAGGGAAGTAAGTCACATCCTGGAATGGGCAGAAAAGCATGTCCCATGTATATCAGCTGTCTTCATTCCAGGGGTGGAGAATTGGAAGGCGGACTTTCTGAGTCGCCAACAGTTATGCCCAGGGGAATGGTCCCTTCATCCCGAGGTCTTCCGAGCAATATGTCAGCGGTGGGGAACACCGGATGTAGATCTGCTAGCATCCAGATTCAACGCAAAGGTGGACAGATTTGTCTCCCGGACAAGGGATCCCCTCGCTTGCGGCTCGGATGCTCTGGTGTTCCCTTGGGATCAGTTCAGACTGATATATGCATTCCCTCCGCTACAATTGTTGCCTCGACTCCTTCGCAGAGTCAGGTTGGAGAAGAAGCCGGTAATCCTGGTGGCTCCAGCGTGGCCCCGAAGGGCCTGGTACGCGGAGATCATCAAAATGTCTGTGGGGAGTCCTTGGACCCTTCCACGTCGTCCGGACCTGCTTTCGCAAGGACCGATATACCACCCTTCCTTACTAACTCTAAGTTTAACGGCCTGGCTATTGAATCCCACATCCTAAAGAAGAGAGGTCTCTCTAACTCTGTGGTATCAACTATAATCAATGCCAGGAAGCCTGTATCCAGGCAGATCTACTATAGAGTTTGGAAGGCGTACATCACTTGGTGCGAGGCCAGAAAATGGCATCCACGTAAGTACGTTATAGGCAGAATTCTGGACTTCCTGCAGTGGGCTGTAGACAGGAAGTTTGCCTTAAGTACTATCAAGGGCCAGGTTTCGGCCTTGTCAATACTATTTCAAAGGCCCCTGGCTATGCATTCACTTGTCAAATCCTTTATGCAAGGTGTGACTCGTATTATTCCACCGATTAAGGCTCCCATATGCCCATGGGATCTAAATTTGGTTCTGTCGGTTCTGCAGAAGCAGCCATTTGAACCTTTGCGGCACATTTCCTTGGTTCTACTCACCAGGAAATTGATATTTTTAGTAGCCATATGCTCGGCTAGAAGAGTGTCGGAATTAGCCGCCATGTCCTGTAAAGAGCCATATCTGGTTATCCATAAGGACAGAGTAGTATTACGTCCTCACCCAGCCTTTCTTCCTAAGGTGGTATCGAGGTTTCACTTGAACCAGGATGTGGTTCTTCCTTCTTTTTTCCCCAAACCAAGCTCGGTAGAGGAAAAGTTATTGCATTCTTTGGATGTAGTAAGAGCAGTTAAAGCTTATCTAAAAGCCACTGCTCAGATCCGTAGAACGGATTCTTTGTTTGTTCTGCCGGAAGGCCCCAGAAAGGGTCAGGCAGCATCAAAATCTACTTTAGCCAAGTGGATTCGACAGGTCATAATACAAGCCTATGGCTTGAGAAGTAGACCGCCTCCGTTCAAAGTTAGGGCGCACTCCACGAGAGCAGTTGGAACTTCATGGGCAGTGCATCACCAGGCCTCCCTGGCGCAAATTTGTAAGGCCGCAACATGGTCTTCAGTACACACGTTTACTAGGTTCTACCAGGTGGACGTTAGAAGTCAGGAGGATGTCGCCTTTGGGCGCAGTGTGTTGCAGGCCGCAAAAGATCCTCTTGCCTGATGGCGCCCAGCTTATGTATGGTGTATCCCCCCCCTCATGTGGCATTGCTTTGGGACGTCCCACATAGTAATGACTATGCTGCTCTGTGTCCCGTGATGTATGAACAAGAAAGTAGGATTTTTAAAACAGCTTACCTGTAAAATCCTTTTCTTGGAGTACATCACGGGACACAGAGCTCCCACCCCTCTTTTGGGGACACGTATTGCTTTGCTACAAAACTGAGGTACTCCCGGATGGGAGGGGCTTATATAGGGGAGGGTACTTCCTGTTTTGGAAGTTGCCAGTGCCAGCACCTGAAGGTAATTCTATATAACCCACATAGTAATGACTATGCTGCTCTGTGTCCCGTGATGTACTCCAAGAAAAGGATTTTACAGGTAAGCTGTTTTAAAAATCCTACTTTTTTTTACTTTAATGCATTCTGTGCATTAAGGTAGAAAACATTCCACTAACTATCCTACCCCCAGTCCCTAAACACTTAGCCCTGGCTTTTATAACACCACTCCAGCACCACTCCTTTCACTCCCTGCTTTCACAGAAGTAACTGAGGGCAGTGGAGCCATAAGCTTCTGCTGCTGTCAGTCAATCCCCTGTGAGAAGGGATTGGGGGCATGGCGTACCGGTGCTGTGTGTGCCTTTTTAGAAGCCTGGCTTGCAACCCAAAGGGAGGGTGCACATACAAGTGCCTCCTGAACACCCAGCTTGCTACTGGAGGCACCCGAAGAAAAAAGGAACCAACAGCGCTGGAAGGGACTGCTAGAAGAGGAGGAAAGAAACCTTTCTGTGCAACAGGTAAGTCTAACCTAGGTATAGTATAGGTAATTGCAGATGTGTGTGTACTCTATATATACAGGTTATACTGCAATATATGACCAGGTTATGCCAGAATTTCCATGTTTATTTGGGGCCTGGTGGTTCCAGAGGATAAAGCTTTAGCACCGAAAGAAGGTTTGCAAGAGTTGGTCATCTGGTCTTGAATGCTATTTTTACATAGGTAATGGTAAATTATCCTTGCTGTGAAGATGCCCTCCTTTTTTACTCCTTATCGTTCTACCTGAAGTTTGTTTTATTTTGCTTCGCTCTATTCCAGGGGTGCCCAACCTTTTGAAGAGCGAGGGCCACTTAAGAGAATTGGTAACCGGTCGCGGTCCACAATGAGCAGATCGGGAGGATGACAGGTCACGGACACAGCTCACTCTACTCTATAGGCCCTCTGATCCAATCCGATCCGCCCAGACAAAAGGGGGCAGATCCCTCTCTAATTTTTTTTTAGTTAGGCAGGTGTAAACAGACACAAGCCTGTTTACATCTGCTGCTCCATAGAGGTAAATGGTGAGTCCAATTGGGTCGGACCGATCATGTAAAAGGGGCCTAAGGCTGCTTTCACACTGATGCGCTGCGATTTGCCCAAACCGCGGGTGCAGTGCACCTGTGGATTTTCTGTGGGTTAGCTGCACTTTGCCGTAAACTTCTGTTATATCCAGCAGGTGTGGCGCACTTTCTGAAAGCGCAACAAACCCGCAGGTAATAACAGAAGTCTATGGCTCAGTGCAAGTAACCCGCAGCTGCACTGCATCTGCGGATCAGTTTAAAAGCACTGCAGAACAGATATACCCATATATACACTGTGATTTTAGTAGTAAACTTACCTTTAATAACAGTTTTTCATTCAGGTATCGCCGGCTGTTGCTGTCCCAGGCAGAGTGCATTTGGTATCACTACGCCTGTGACAAGAGTTGGCGCTATACAGGAAGCATCGACTTATGTGGCTCTGCTTCCTCTACCAGCGGCTTCATTCACAAAACTGCTGCTCTGCGATGGCGGGTTGGCAACCCGTGATCTGGGCTTGCCAATCTGCCATCCCAGAGCAGGAGGTCGAGGGACACATCAGAGGGCTCCGTGGACCACATGTGGCCCCCGGGCCACTGGTTGGGCACCCCTTCTCTATTCAGTTCATATTAAAGATTATTTTCCAGAAAAGTGGTTTGGTTGCTCAACTATTCCAAGGCTGGAGTTTGGGTCCGGTTCTCTTCATGAGCTCTCTGTAACAGTTTGCATGTTCTTTCCTTGTTTGTGAAGCTTCAAGTACTCTATTTTTCTCCCACATGCCATAAAATTCTCTTATAGTACCATATTGGCCCTTGAGTAATTGTCTGTGCTCCCTCAAGTACTACATAACATATGTATTCCAAATAAATATAGGAAGTAAGTAATAAATAATTCTTGGGAAATCTATGAAGAAAGAAGGAAGGAAGCAGCCACTTGCTCACTTGGTTTTTTAAAGGTGCTGGGCTGTCATTCTCATCCTAGCCTCACTGATCAAGCATGCAGCCAATGAAGTCTGAAATCTCTAAATGATCATGCATGATTGTTTCAGGTTGCTGACCAATCTTGATGACAATGACAGCCCTGGAGTCGGCACTATTAAAACCAGATTTGCAGTGGTTATTATTGTGTTTCTATCTTTACATCCCTTTAAATATGTTGTAGTCCATTTGTTATTGTTACCTTTACCTGGGCAGAATCTCTCCGCTTGCACTTAAAGTGGAACATTTGTCATAAATGTAAGTATTGACATATTGCCACCTGTTTACCCTGTTTATATGTATGGCTATAAAAAACATTTGAAATAAGTACCTATGCTGTTTGAAATCCAGTAGTTCTCTCATCCAGCAGCCGCCTATTTTCAACACCTGTGTAAAATTTCCTAAGACAGGAGAAGACAGAATCTGGAGCAGCTGTGCATGGCAACCAATCAGCTTCTAGCTTTCGTTGTTAAAGGTTAAGCCCTGGTTCAGACCAGTGCGACTTTACAGTTCCAAGTCTCATGACAAGACGCACCCCATTTGTGGCAATGGAACTGTTCAAATTGCTGCGTCTCAGAAAAAGGTTCCTACACTATTTCTGTGCGATTTCAGTGTGACTTACATTGACATCTGTTAAATAAAGTTGCACAGATATCAGCTGCATGTGAAATCGCACTGCTTTGGAGTCGTGCTGAAGTAGCGCGACTCCAAAACCGCACTGTTGTGAATCAGAGCTAACGGATCAAGCTGAAGATACAGTAGAAGCTGATTGGTTACCATGCACAGCTGCTCCAGATTCTGTCTTCTCCAGTTTTGATAAATTCCCATATATTAGATCTTTAACATATCAGCTGAGCAACTGGTAGCTGGTGTCTGAAAGCATAATAGCTTCTTTTGGAGCCTGGTGATGCAGTGAAGATTTTATAAATGCTTGTATTGATATTCTCTTCTTAACAGAAATGCCATGCTCCCCTCATCAATGAGAAAACTAATTTTATCTTACAGCATCATTACTTGCTCTGTGGAATTGGGGGCTATTCCTCAAGATCTTATTACAGGTACTTATGTAGCGCTGACAATTTATCCAGTGCTTTACATACACAGTTGGGTCCATATATATTTGGACACAGGCACAATTTTCATACTTTTGGCTCAGTATGCCACCAGAATAAAATTAGAACAAACAATCCAAATGAATTTGAAGTGTAGTCATCCCACCTTCAGGGGTTCAAATGTAATTGGACAAATAAATATAATCATAAATAAAATGTTCATTTTTAATATATTGTTGAGAATCCTTTAGGCTGGGTTCACACTATCTTCGCATGCAGCTCACAACAGGGGGTCCGGTGCATCCCCTATCACCTTTTCAGGTCCGATTTTCAGCCCAAATTTTTGGCTGAATTCGGACCTGCAACGGACAAAAGACGCACAGGGCTCCTGTGCAAATTCGCACCGGAACTGCAGTGGTTATATGTGAACTGGCTCCATAGAAAGCCGGTACAAATCTCCTGCTATTGCGAATTGGATGCGGGGAACTCGTGTCCAATTCGCAATAGTGTGAACCTAGCTTTACTGGCAATGACTGTCTAAAGTCTGGAACCCATGGGCAAGACTGGGTTTCCTTTCTGATGCTTTGCCAGGCTCTAACTGCAGCTGTCTTCAATCGTTCTTTGCTTGTGGGTCTTTCTGCCTTTAGTTTTGCCTTCAGCAAGTGAAATCCATGCTCAATTTGGGTTGAGATCAGGTGATTGACTCGGCCATTGTAGAATATTCCACTTCTTTTCCTTCAAATGCTTCTGGGTTGCTTTTGCAGCATGTTTTGGATCATTGTCCATCTGTACTCTGAAGCGCCATCCAATCAACTTTGCTGCATTTGGCTGAATCTGGGCTGACAGTATATCTCCAAAACACTGCAGAATTCCTGGCTTCTGCTGTAACATCATCAATAACCACCAATGACCCAGTGCCACTGGAAGCCATGCATGCCCATGCCATCACACTGCCTCCACCATGTTTTACAGATGACATTGTGTGTTTTAAATCATGAGCTGTTCCAAGCCTTCTCCATACTGTTTTATTCCTGTCATTCTGGTGCAAATTAATATTAGTTTCATCCATCCAAAGAATTATTTTCCGGAACTGGTCTGGCTTTTTTAGATGTTTTTTTGTCAAAGTCTAATCTGGCTTTTCTATCCTTCAGGCTTAGGGTTCACCACAAGGTGCAAACCATTCATCTCTATTTGCCCTTGTGAAGTTTTCTGTTGATTCTAGACTTTGACAATGATACGCCCACCTCCTGGAGAGTGTCCTTCACTTGTCTGGATGTTGTGAATGGATTTTTCTTTACTATAGAGAGGATCCTGTGATCATCCACCACTGTTGTCTTCTGTGGACGTCCAGGCCTTTTTATGTCGCTGAGCTCACCAGTGCATTCTTCATTCCTCAGAAAGTACCAAACTGTTGATTTGGCCACTCTTAATGTTGCTGCTATCTCTTTGATGGATTTGTTTCAATTTTGAAGCCTTACAATGGCCTGTTTCACTTGCATGGACAGTTCCTTTGAACGCAGATTATGTAGGTTCGCAGCAATAGATTCCAAATGCAAATACCACACTTAGAATCAACTCCAGACCTTTTACCTGCTTAATTGATAAAGAAATAACGAAGGAGTAGCCCACACCTGGCCATGAAACCGCTTTAGATTCAGTTGTCCAATCACTTTTGGTCCTTGAAAAAGGGGTATGGCTATTCTTAAGGGCTATAATTCCTAAACCCTTTCTCCGATTTGGATGTACATACCCAAAAACTTAAACCTGAGAGTGTGCACTTTCCTGCCCATATCCATTACATATCTATAGCTTGAATATGTTTTGGTAAATACTTGAAAAAAACTATAAAATTGTACCTGTGTCCAAATATATATGGATCTAACTGTATATTGTACATTCACATCCACCCCTGCCGTTAAGGAGCTTACAATCTTAAGGTCCCTAACTGACATACATACACATACTGGGGCCAATTTAAACCGGAGACAACCTACAAGCATGTCTTTAAGAGAGAGTCTATTTCTCGCACAGCTGATGTTGCTTTTAATAGAAAGTCACAGAGTATTATATCATGGTTGTAAGGCCTTGGATTTTATATTGGATGACATATTGTGTTTTGTTCTGTACAAATAAGAATAATGTGATGATTCCCCTCTAATCAATTCTTCTAGCTGTGTCCTTGTTTTAAAATATTGTACTTAAAGAGTAACTTTTGTTTTGTTGAGAAAAAAAAACATTCCCCTTTGGGTGATCTATGTACAGTGCCTTGAAAAAGTATTTATACCCCTTGAAATTTGCCACATTTTTGTCATGTTACAACCAAAAAATGTAAATGTATTTTTTATTGGGATTTTATGTGGCAGTCCAACACAAAGTGGTACATAGTTGTGAAGTGGAAGGAAAATAATGGTTTTCAATGTTTTTTTACAAATATCTGAAAAGTGTGGTGTGCATTTGTATTCAGCCTGCCTGAGTCAATACTTTGTAGAACCACCTTTTTTGCTGCAATTACAGCTGCATGTCCCTACCAGCTTTGCACATCTAGAGAGTGACATTTTGCCCATTCTTGCCTTCATGACGCTGTTTGTTTACTAAGGTTCTCTAACAAACCTCTGAGGGCTTCACAGAACAGCTGTTTTTAATACTGAGATTAAATTACACACACTATGTGTGTGCGGACTCTATTTACTAAGTAGGTGGCTTCTGAAGGCAATTGGTTCCACTAGATTTTAGTTAGGGGTATCAGAGTAAATGGGGCTGAATACAAATGCACGCCACACTTTTCAGATATTTATTTGTTAAAAAAATTGAAAACCATTTATCATTTTTCTTCCACTTCACAATTATGTGCCACTTTATGTTGGTCTATCACATAAAATCCCAATAAAATACACTTGTTTTTGGTTGTAACTAGGGTTGTCCCGATACCACTTTTTTAAGATCGAGTACAAGTACCGATACTGTTTTTTCAAGTACTCGCCGATACTGATTACCGATACTTTTTTTTTAATCTCCTGTGACAGTGTTTTTTTTTTGTTTTGTTTTTTTACAATTTGTTTATTTTTATTTTTTTACAATTTTTTTATTTTTTTACAATGCTTTCTTTTTTTACAATGCTTTCTTTTTTTAATGAGGGGGGGGGGGGGGGGGTGTGGACAGTGTCAGTGTGTGTTTTTTCTTTTATTTTTTTCTTTTTTTTTACAATTCATTTTTATTTTATTTTTATTTTATTATTTTTTTATCAGCCCTGTTGGGGGGCTTTGGTGAGATATCAGGGGTCTTAACAGACCTCTGACATCTCCCCTTTTGAGACAGGGAAAGGGACTAGGGACACAGATACCCCAGTCCCTTTCTCAGCAGCCTCAGCTGCGCTGAAGATGAATGGAGAGAAGACAGCGGCTTCTCTTCATTCATAAACTGAAACATTGTAAACACAGTTTACGATGTTTCAGTTATGTGAATGGACAGTCAGTGATCACTGACTCTGTACATTCCGACAAGTAAGGAGCCGGATTTACCGGCTCCTACCTCCGCTCTCCATCCTGACAGATCGAGGGGGTGGAGGAGGAGAAGGGATTGGGACGGCAGCACGGAGGGGGACACGGATTGGGACGGCGGCACGGAGGGGGGCACGGATTGGGACGGTGGCACGGAGGGGGACACGGATTGTGACAGCGGCACGGATTGGGACGGCGGCACGGGCACGGAGGGGGACGGCAGCACGGAGGGACACACGGAGAGGGACGGCGGCATGGAGGGGGACACGGAGGGAGACAGCGGCATAGAGACAGCAGCAAAACGGAGGGGGCTGGAGGAGTATACTTGTACAGTCAGCGGTGATCGTCTGTGGGGGAGCTACAAGCACCGATCACTGCTGATTTTAAAGCAGCTGAAAGCCGCACGGGGGGGTGGGGAGTAGAGAGAGAGAAACTACTATTAAATATATACAGCGGTGATCGGTGCTGGTAACTTCCCCCAACGCACTGATCACCGCTGATCTCAAGTATCGGGTGAAGCATCGGGAGCATTTGCCCGAGTACAAGTACTCAGGCAAATGCTCGGTATCGGTATCGGGACAACCCTAGTTGTAACATTACAAAAATTTGGAAAATTTCAAGGATTATGAATACTTTTTCAAGGCACTGTACATAGCAAGGATTATAACAAACTTTGTTGCGGATTACTACCTTGTGTTATATTTTAGAAATAGCTGTTTGTCTATGTCCATGTGGAAAGTAAATTATAATGGAGTGACTTTAGAATTATCAATCAGCTGTTGCTCTTGCAGGGTTCTAATGGGGAAAGGGTCAGGGTCTCCATCCTTTTACACATGATTTCCAGTGGTGTAGTGGGTAGCACTCCCTCCCAGCAGTAAAAAGGATCGCTGGTTCGAATCCCAACCATGACCGACACTACCTGCCTGGCGTTTGCATGTTCTCCCTGTGCCTGCGTGGGTTTCCTCTGGGTACTCCGGTTTCCTCCCACCCTCCAAAGACATGCTGGTAGGTTAATTGGCTTCTGTCTAAATTGGCCCTAGCATATGAATGTGATTTAGGGACCTTAGATTGTAAGCTCCTTGAGGGTAGGGACCGATGTGAATGTACAATGTATATGTAAAGCGCTGCATAAATTGACGGCGCTATATAAGTACCTTAAATAATAATAATAATAATTTCCCTTTGGAAATATTTCACCAAAAATGAATATTTTCCTTGCAGGGGAGGCCCAAATTCTGACTTGTATGTTAGTGCGGACTTCTGGGAAAATCAGTAAGCCAATCGCACATGAAGGAAATTACATTAGTGGTGGCGTTCTGTACAACGTTTGCGTACAGAACAGGTTGCCATATTGCATTGCATTTTACAGAAAATGACAGCGCTGCAGAATGAAAAGGACAAGTAATTTTTATTAACATTCAATTACACTTGTGTAGCAATAATATATGCTGTATTATTATTATTTATTTATTTTATTTGCTATTTTTTTCCCCAAAACAATAAAGTTACCCTTTAAATTATGTCATCGCCCGTCATTTTGAGAGATGGATGTCGTGTAAGCCGTTCTATTGACGATTACATTGCATGTCAAATTTTTGAGAAGTGTGTGAAGCTATAGATTCACTTTAGCAAGCAGGAACGTTTACTGTATAAATGAAAGTTACAGGGTCAGACTTGACATCAAAGTAGGTGTAATAAAGGCTGCTGTTCTAGTTCATCAAATGGCACCATATTACTTCTGTCATTACCTTCTTTAATGAGATTTGCAGCTGACTTTCAGGAGTTAATGTAATCTTTGTTTTGTCTTCACTTATTACTTGAGCTGGTTGAGTAAAGTCCCACCAGAATTGCGTCTTGCTGTGAGTCCATTCTTCGTAGTGTGTTAAAAGTTCTCAGCAAGGAACATGTCAGCAGTGAGCTATGAAAACATGTATATGTGGGAGGCCTGCTCTCTTGTGTATGATCTCAGCCAGACTCATCTAGACTGTAATCCACATTACTTTCCTCTTGCTGCAGTTCCCAAGATAGGATAAGAAGCAGAGAGGCCGGAGCTCTTCTGTCTGCGTATATTGCTTCCATCAGGTTTCATTTATTTGGGCAGCATTATGAAGGGCAGTGCTACTTGTTGCACCCTTTACGCGCGTGTATGAAAAATTGAATTTGATGTGAATGTACAGATGTATCCTTTTTTTTTTTTTTTGTAATCCTGCTCAAATGAATGTTGTGCAAAATTCTATACGTCATTTTTTTTCTATCCACTAAAGTCATAACCATAAAAAGTGGCTTTTGTTTTTTAGTACTTCTGTTGAAACAAATATTTTTTTTTTTTAATCCAGAAAAAAGTTTATTGAAGAACATAATGATAACATACACCTTGAGCATTACAACCATTCTGGTACATTATATGCAGTGTAAGCCATAAAACCAAATATTCTACATAGTTACTATATGCTGTTTCAGAGTAGTGCCATATATCCCCGCGGTGTGGCGTACCACCCCTCCTCAGATACATGAAAAAAGGATGGCATGAAAAAAAATACAGTTAGAAAAAGACACCTCAATCATCAGCTACATCCCATCACCAGCTCCCATGCCCAGCAATCGTCCCATGACTAGATCCACCGGGGCCAAGCCCGGTACATCCAGCCATCGACCCCACAGTTTTTCAAATTTCTGCGTGCTACCCCTGTGTTGGTATATGATTTTTTCCTTGCGAAGCATATCTCCCATGACATTAATCCACTCCTTAAGAGCCGGCGGCTCCTCCGCTATCCAATGAGTCATGATAAGTTTACGTGCCATAAACAGGGACCTAGAGACCGCCACTCTAGTGCATTCCTCCCACTCCAATTCCTGCAGTGTTAATAGTAAGCAGTGTCTCGGGTCCGTGGGGAGCGAGACCCGAAACACCCCGTTTATGGTGTCCACCACCCCTGCCCAATAGAGGTGGAGTTTTGGGCACCTCCACAGTAGGTGGATCAGGTCTCCTTGGTCCCTCTTGCATCTGGAACACAAGGGGGTGGGTCGCAGGCCCATAGCACACAGCCTGTGAGGGGTATAGTAAACTCTCAGCAACAAGTACAATTGTGATACCCTATGCGACACGTTCAAGGAGCAAGTTGGCACCGCCTGCAAGGCCTCCTCCCACTGATCTCCATCAAGCGGTCCCACATCCCCTTCCCACTTGATTCGTATTCTCAAAGGGTGTTTAGCCAGGACCTTTGGTAATATCATGTTGTAGCATTGTGATATGAATCCCTTAGTCGTTTCAGCTTGTGCCATTAAGTTAAACAGTGGAGTTGGGGAGGGTACCCAGTCCGAGGACCTGGCCTGAGCAGTGATTGCATGGTGTAGTTGCATATAATAGAATCTCATAGAAGGCAGGAGCCCGAATTTACCTTGCAGCTCTTCGAAGGTGAGGAATTTCCCATTACTGAAAATTTGACTAAGATGCGTCACCCCACACCTCCTCCAGAGCACCCCGTGTTGCAATTTTGCCAATTCTGGGTATAAATCATTGGACCAAATAGGGCTATAGTCTGTGTATCCCACCACTCCCTGTAAATGTCTTGTTTTATTCCAGATCTTCTGGATAAGGTTGTAGGTCGGGTATTGTTTGTTTGCCAGGCCTCCCTCATCCTTCGGGCGTTGAAGATGTTCCAGTTTGATTCTGGGTGTACGGTTTTTCCATATAAGTTTACGGAATAGGGAACTGACAAGTCTAAATATTTTCAAAGTCACTACCGTCGGGGAGTTGTGGAGCACATATAGCAACTGGGGCATGAGGATCATTTTGATCAAATTCACCCTGCCTGCTACCGACAGGCAGAGAGAGTTCCACGTTTTGATCCGGTCTCGAAACTTCTGCAGCAGCGGTGACACGTTTAAACGACCGTATTCACGAATTCTAGGCGTCACCTGAATGCCCAAGTATCTAAACGAGTCTGTCAAGGGTACCGTGGAGGAGGTCGGGGGAGTCCCCCCCTCGTCAATGAGCATCAGGGAGGACTTGGCCCAGTTTATCCGTAGCCCCGAGAATCTACCGAAGTCCCCCACGGTGGCCATGGCCTCCATAAGGGAGCCCTCCACATCCCCAAGCAGGACCATCGTGTCGTCCGCATAGAGCATTATTTTCTCCTGCCTATCCCCGTACCTGAATCCCACAATCTCCGTATTGGCTCTCACTTTAATCGCCAGGGGTTCTATGGCCAAGGCGAAAAGCAGGGGTGACAAGGGACACCCCTGTCGCGTCCCTCTCCCCAAGGCTAAAGTATGCGACATCGCCCCAGAAGATCTAATGGCTGCTCGCGGGTTGTGATAGAGTAGTCTTACCCAGGAAATATACACGTCTCCAAATCCAAAGCACCTGAGAATTTCCCACAGATACTCCCATTCGACGCTATCGAAGGCCTTCATAGCGTCCAATGAGAGCAAGGCCCTCTGTCCCACATTATCCGCCGGGGATTGCATGTTAAGGTAGAGCCTCCGCAAGTTGACAGCCGTCGACTTGTTGGGCATAAAGCCAGCTTGGTCAGGATGAATAATGCTTGTAATGACACCATTCAGCCTAATCGCCAGCATCTTGGCCAGAAGCTTAATATCGCTCTGAAGCAAAGATATAGGTCTGTAAGACCCTGGGTCTATAGGGTCCTTACCGGGCTTCAATATCAAAACAATATTGGCAGTAGCCATAGAAGAGGGGAGCACCTGTTGTTCCCTGGCTGCATGGAACACCTCCAGTAGCTTTGGCAGAAGGATATCTGCATATTGTTTGTACACTTCCATGGGCAGTCCGTCCGCCCCCGGGGCTTTACAGTTTGGCAGAGCTGCAGACAGCTCTGTCTGCATTCCCCATGTAAAGGGAGCATCCAGGGCTCTCTGCTGGTCAGTCGAAAGTTGTGGAAAGTCAATGTCCTGTAAATAGGTCAAAAGTTCCTGCCTAGTGAATCGTTCCGTTGGGAGATATAGGGTCTCATAGAATCTGGCCAATTCCGTCAATATTAGTTCGGGGGAGTTCACTATCTTACCCCCAGCCGTTTTAATGGCTCCTATAGCGGGAGCACGTTGCTGCGAGCTAGCTATCTTGGCCAGCAGTCGCCCCGTACTCTCGCCCTCCTCGTAAAAGGCTAGCTTGGAGAAAAATAGCTTATTTTCTGCCGTGGAGGACAGCAGCCGCGCGTATGCTGACTGCGCCGCCTGCCATGCCTCCCTAGCCGGATCCGTGGGGTTTAGGACAAATGCCTCTTCCAGGGCCGCCACCTGTTTTTCAAGGTCCTCTCTGAGCCCCGAAGAGTTTTTTTTAACCTTATTAATTTCTGAAATAAACAACCCCCTCAGATGTGCCTTAAAGGCATCCCACCGTAATACCGGAGAGTCAGCAAAGTCCCGGCCATCAAGAAAGTCCCCCATGCTCCGCTCCACCTCCTCATGATCCAAGAATAGTTTCAGCCAAAAGGCATTCAATTTCCATGGGGCTCTTAAGAGGGTGGTAGATTGGGTAATGATCAAAGTAGTCACCACATGGGAGTGGTCTGACACACTGCGAGGTTTGTACACCACATCAGAGACAGACGGGAGCATGGCGAGGTTGCCGACGGCCAGGTCAATTCTGGACAGTGTCCCGTGGGTTTTGGAAAAACAGGAGAATTGCCTATCTAATGGATACTTAGCCCTCCACAGATCAATCCAGCCCACTTCATTAAACAGTCACCACAATGGAGACTCCCTCCATGCAGCAGGAACCCCCGAGTTGGGGTGTCTGTCCATGGAGGGACTCAGCCAGCAATTAAAGTCTCCCACAATCAGCAGTGGGAGATCCGGCCTGCCCTCCAAATAGGTCAGTAATTGCCGGAGCACCAGCACCGAAAACGGCGGGGGTATGTACACGCATGCCAATATACAGTACATCCTACCCACCCGACAGTGTAAAAATATAAACCGCCCCTCGGCATCTATGCACACATCAATTTCTTGAAAATCCACAGAAACATGGATCATTATACTCACCCCCCTAGAGTAGGAGGTGTGAGTGGAATGATACGCCTTCCCTACCCAGGCATATTTAATACAGCATTGTGTTTCAGCCGTCAAATGTGTTTCCTGCATGCACAAAATCATAGGGTGATATTTCTTCAGACAGGAGGATACCATCATACGCTTGAGCGGGGAGCCTAAGCCCCTCACATTCCAGGAGACAATTGGTAGTTCAGCCATTGGGGTATAGCAAGCATGATCTAATCAAGGGGTGAAACAGCATCGCAGAGTCCAGCAAGGCAGAAAGGGGAACGGGACCAGTGTGGGCCTCAGAGACCTTGGCGACGGTCAGATTTACAAAGGGACAGTTCCAAAGTGTGGCAGTTGGTGAACATAGCTCTCGGTGTAAGCGTAAAAAATGCAAAATCACAAAAAAACTAATCGTCAACTGGACGACTCCTAGTAGAAAACTTGCAAACATACAGTAGCACTTTAGTGCGCCTAAAGCATAGGTTTGGCCCGCCAACAGAGCAGGCCTCAGGGCTCCAACCGGGAGCAGCATCCTAAGAGGCATTTTTGTTTCCCGTCTTACGCGGGAAAGTCGCATTGTTCTTGCCGCTTTACAAGATAGCTCATGTTCCATATTCACAAATAACGTCTCCCAGCAGAGCAAAAATAGAGTCAGGGTACAGACAAGAAAAAGAAAAGGGGAGCATAAGGTGGATCTTCCAGGTAAAGCCAAGCAGGTGGTCCAGCACAAACATTTCCCAGCAACCCAGGGTATCAGTCGTCAGGTTACTCCACTTCCTCCTCTCTATCACGGTGTCGCAGGGCCTGTTCGTTGCGGTCCAGCCATAGTGCAGCATCTTGCGCGGATTCAAAAAAGTGGGTTTCTCTCTCAGCTGTAACTCTCAGTTTGGCTGGGTATAACATGGCGTAAGGTAGTTGTAGGGCCCGCAGGCGTTTTTTAACATCTGAGAACTTGGCCCGGCGCTTCTGCACCTCCGCCGAGAAGTCCGGGTAGAAGGATACACGAACCCCATTCGCCTGGATATTAGCCTTCTCTCTAGCATGCCTCAGCACCGCCTCCCTATCCCTGTAATGCAGGAGGCGGGCAAGGATGGGTCTAGGGGGGGCTCCGGGCTGTGGTGGACGGCCAGGTGTACGGTGAGCCCTCTCTACCATAAAAAATGGAGAGAAAGCCTCCCTCCCAAAAATGTCTATAAGCCAACCTTCAATAAAGTTAGTGGGGTCCCTACCCTCCGTCCTCTCGGGCAGCCCCATTATGCGCACGTTGTTCCTCCGTAAACGGTTCTCGATATCATCCGCTCTGTTGTTAACCCCTCTGGCTAGCTGATGCGCAACAAGTGCCTCTCGAGCAACCGGGGGCAGCCTGTCCTCCATCTCACTCATCCGGCTCTCCACAGCCGTTGTGCGCTCACGGATCTTTTGAAGATCCTGGCGTAGCAGGGACACCTCTTCTCTCACTGAAGCAGTGCATTCATGCACCGCCCTGAGTATTTCAGCCAGGGTCGGTTGTTCCGTGTCCTCTGCTTCTGGGGCAGTATGCGGTGAATCAGCCTGCTCCTCTGTGTCAGTCTGTCCTCCATTGTGAGCTGCTCCCCCTGCTGGCAGGCTCTGTGAGGCCTGCGCTTCAGTGTGCGAGTAGTCTGCAGCCCCCCCCTCGGTCTGCTCATGAGGGCCCCCCAACTTTTGGGTGTAATAGGTCATGTCCCTCGGGTAGTCCCTACCCTGCGCCTTCTGACCTTTATTGTTGGTGTTGTTGGCTCCCTCCTTGTATCCGTCGGTGCCGCGCGGAGTACGCTGAGCCATAGCCATAGCCGTGCCGGCGCCATCTTGGATTTCGGGAGCCTGGGAATTCCCCTTTTTCTTCCCCATTCCACGGGTGCAGAGAGCCGGCGGATAGACCGGGAGTGTGACCGGGATGTCAGCCAGCGGGAGAGCCGCTCAAAATCGCCGAAGCGCTGCTGGGAGAGGATCAATACCGGGTACTGAGCAGGAGCTGTGAGACTCACGTCTTCTCACATGCCGGTCTAGGCCACGCCCCCTGTTGAAACAAATTTAAAGGATAAGTTCACCCTTTAACAAAAAATAATAAATGCACATTTTTTCCGCAGGTAAAAAAAATAAAAATAGCATTTTTACTATTTTTTGTTTTGGGATCCTGTTAAGCATTGCACCCGTGATCAGCGGATCGCAGGTACCATGCACGTCTCCTCCAGACCTGTCAGTGTATCTGTGTGCTCGTACCTCGTATGGGCAAGCAGATACTCACTGACAGGAAGAATGAATGAACTACCACAGTGCTCCACAGCGCCGTGGTAGTTTAATTTAAAACTACAAGCTGACAGCGGCAAAGGCTGTCAGGACTTCATTCACAGAACTCTGTGAATAAATGATGTGGCCTAGTGGGTGGAGCTACAGACACAATTAATTGGAGCAATTTATTCACCGAGAGCACATTTACATTTTTCAGCAGCTCAGCTTACCCTGTACCCTGGGACACCTGCTCAATTTTTACATTGGGTATTGAAAGGCTGGAAGATTGCTTAACCACTGCTGGGAGGAGAGAACGGGGAGAGCTGAGCTGCCTGAGAGAAAAAGTTGAACAACCACAGTGGCTGCAGCTACAGAGGCCAGTGAGGGCTTATATTAAAGTTTGTTTACCGCTTGTTAAGACTATTTAAAGTGATATCAAAAGCTTGTTTTTTTTTTTTTTAATAACAAACATGCTATACTTGCCTGCTCTGTGCTATGGTTTTGCACAGAGCAGCTCCGATCCTCCTTTTCTCAGATCCCCCTGTCGGCACTTTAGGCCCCTCTCTTCTGCCCAGTGCCCCCATAACAAGCAGCTTGCTATTGGGGGAGCCAGAGCAGGCTCGCTCCCGAACCACTGCTCTGCGTATCCATTCCCACACGGAGCGCAGCTCAGCTCTGCCCCCACTCTTTTCATTGGCTTACTGGCTGTGATTGACAGTAGCGGGAGCCAGTGGCTACTGCTGCTGTGTCAGCCAATGAGGAGGGGAGACCCGGAAGAGCCGAGGCTCTCGTGCACATCGCTGGATTGAGATGGGGCTCAGGTAAGTTGTTTTTTTTGGGGGGGGGGCTGCTACTGCACATAGGTTTTTTTTTTTCCTTCATGCATTCATAAAGGTAAAAAACCTTGAGCATATAAATCCAATTTAAACACTTGAATGTCCATAGCCTGGCCTAAGTTATTGCAAATACCGGTAGTTTGCAATACAACAGCTTGGATCAGAGGAGGACAAGAGAAGGTCTGGGCTGGGGAGGATCCATGTCATGGTTATGCGGTAATGTTTGTCTCTCAGCTTACCCCTTCTCCATGTGTTTACCTTAGAGGCCAGCCACTCTCACCTGGCTGCTTAAATAATCTCTCCTCCAAGCATGGCTCCACCCCAGGCCCTATCAGGGAACACTATATTAACCTGTGCACTGCAAGCCAGCCGTGCTGATCAACGTTGTTTGTTAAGCTATTGTGTGTTTGGGTTCCTGCTTGCCGTGTGCTGCGTCCGTCTCTGTTTTACCGATCTTGGCTTGTTCTCGACTATCCCTGTCTGCTTGTGACCTTGACCTTTTGGCTTGTCCCTTGTTTATCCTTGTCTGCTAGTCGCCCCGACGTTCGGCTTATCCCCTCACTATCTCTTGTATCCTGAGCTGCTGCTTCCCCTCTATCCTCTATAGCCTACTGTGAGCGTGAGCTGGGGGACTCTGGGGGCCGCGACCTGGATCCAGTTGCAGCCCAGTCCATCCTCACCACTAGAGGCTCTGGTGAACACTTGCTGGATCTTAGACTCTGCACCCTGGGGAATCTTAGGCTCTAGCTCCCTGTGGGATCCCTGTTAGTGCTCCAGTGGACCTGCCTTCCTTAATCACCCAGTGTTCCATCCGCAGCAGGCAGTCATATGGTTCACTACCTTAGCGGTGCACTCCTGACCCCAACGGTGTGCATCTGTCACCTGGCTTCAGGTGACCTGACAATCCACTCTACAGCTTGTGTTTCAATGTAAAATCCTTTTAAGTTCTTATATGCATATATGTATTATCAAAGGCTTCTGCGGGCATCAAGTATAGAAATCTAGAGGTGTCTACATATATTTTGCACATTATACTGCTTGAGAAAGTTTACTTTACATTTTTTAACACAGTGTTCTTTTGTTTCTCTTTGTGTATTTACCAAAATGTCACTACTGCACCGTGACTGACTGTTTAGCACACTATATTGGAAACCTGTTACTGTATTTAATATTAAGTTATGAATTACTAAATATTTCTTTGGAGTTTTCAAAATTTTCCTTATTTAAAAAATGAATACATAAAAATAGTTCAACATGACTTTTCCATTACCTGGTTTTCTTTTTAAATTGTAAAGTAAACCTACATTTATAAAAAGCCTTTCTGATTTAAACTTAAAGCGGAGCTCCACCCAAAAGGGGAAGCTCGGCTTGTTCGCACCCTCACCCCCTCCGCTGGCACATTTGGCACTTTTTGGAGGGGAGTGGGTACCTGGTTTTGACAGGTAAATGCTCCCACTTCTGGGTAAGTTTGCCGCAGCGATCTCTGAGTATGTCCGGCCCCTCCTCCTGCCCCCTGCTGCTTTCTGGTACACAAACAGGTTCCAGAAGGTGCCGGGACCATTCAGAAAGCGCAGCGTGTCTTTCGCATGCGCAGTAGGAAACTAGCTGTGAAGCCTTCAGGCTTCACTGCCGGTTTCCCTTAGTGAAGATGCCTGCGCCCGAAGCCGATTGAAGAATTGGCTCGGTGGGGTCGACATCGCTTGATCCCTGGACAGGTAAGTGTCCTTATACTGTATTAAAAGTCAGAAGCTACAGTATTTGTAGCTGCTGGCTTTTCTTTTTTTTTTTTTTTTTTTTTTGCCCAGACTATAATTTTACCTCCTGTTGAGAAAAAAAACTTTCTTGTTCATACATCACGGGACACAGAGCAGCATAGTCATTACTATGTGGGTTATATAGAATTACCTTCAGGTGCTGGCACTGGCAACTTCCAAAACAGGAAGTACCCTCCCCTATATAAGCCCCTCCCATCCGGGAGTACCTCAGTTTTTTGCCAGTGTCTAAGGTGTTGGCCAAGGTTAACATGTATTCATCTGGGCTTGTGTACAGGTTCTCTGGGCCTTAGCAAGCTATTCCGGATCCGACCAAAAAAGCTTCATAGCTAAACGGTCGGTACCCGGGCCTTGCAGAGAAGAGCAGGGTTTTGCCTGTAATGCCTCTCTTAGGAGGGCTGGACCCTGGGATCCAGAGCTCTGGTCATACCCAAAACCAAGAGGCTATCTGTGCAGGGTGCTATACAGGTCCAGGGGAGTGGAATCCTTGGGAACCCGGTCCCTGAAGGTCTAGTACAATGCCTGCCGTGAGAGGTGAAGTTTGGGCTTCTGTGGACCAAACAAAGTCCTGCGGCGGGGAAAAGGTAAGTGGGGGCCCCTCAGGAACTTGGTTCTATTGAGGGGACCCCCAAGCCTAATATGTCTTTCTGCCTGTTACCTAAAGGGTATTCCCGCTAATAGCTGTATATGCCTAAGTAATCCTAGAAATGTTTTTCATAAGGGAAGTTTTAAAAAAACTGTAAACCTGGAAATGTTTTTTCATAAAGGAGGTTTTAAAAAAAAAAAAAAAAAAAGACAAAGGTGCGGTACCTGTGTTTGTCCACTAGAGGCCGCTGTGGAACGTCTTTTTTCTTGGGACTATTCCTTCCATGGTGAAAGTCCAGGCAGATGAGTGAGCTCTCTATCAGGGAAGCTGCATTCCTCTGTCATGCTGCCAAGTAGTTTCCTTCCATCCCCGAGTCCTGGTGAAACAGGGACCCTGGCTCCTCTCCCTACATGGCGCCAAGAGCGCACACGTGCACGCGCGCGCGCGCACACATGCTTTCCTTTTATAAGGTTTAGCTTCAAAAAAGGGGGCGGAGCCTGGCGGATGACGCGCTCTGTGCGCCCAGCGCTTCTGCGCATGTGCGGGCGTCCCAGCAAGATAAAAGGACTCAGTCCACGCTGCTTGCTATGGACACAGAGCATGAAAAGGAGCTGGTAGCATGGTATAGGGGCTTACAGCGGGCGGTTGATACAGGCATCCCCAGAAAGACGCATTAGTAGACACCCACTGATGTACATAGCAGCAAATTGCATTAGACTATTTCAGTAAGGGGTGTATTGCGGCTGGAATACCTCAGCTTTGAACTAAGGAATATGCCGCCTAAAAAACTCCGAGATATACCTCTCAGGAAGTGTAGGGGGTCTCCATCGGGCTCTGAGGATCTGGAGCAGTCATCTGCACCCTCCTCCCCTGAGAAATCAGAGGTTAATACCCATAAGGAACCCCCGGGAGTGCCAGGTACTGCGGCTGTCCTCAGTCCACCTGCTCCTGCATATATAACAGAGGAGGTTTTTTCCTCAACTCTGGAGGGATTGGAGCAGAGATTGGCTGCATTGATCGCTTCTTCTCTACAGGAAAGAAAGCGCGCCAGATCTCCATCACCTCCATTAGAGTGCCTGTTGGCAGAGCAACAGTCCCAGGAAGGGACCGACCTACCTGAAGGGGATCAGGAGGAGGTTAGCTCTGTTTTTGAGGAATCGACAGTAGATGAACCATTTTCAGCATCACAGACTGAAAGATTGTGGGTCCAGACCCTAACTGACATGGTTCGATCTGCATTTAAAATGCCTCTTGTTGAACCATCAACTACTGCTGTCTCCTCATTGGGGTCGCTAAAAGCTCCCCAGGTTAATTGCTCCTTTCCAATACATCCATTATTGGAAGGACTTATATACCAGGACTGGGAACATCCTGATAAACTATTTGTTCCGCCTAAAAGGTTTCCGGTGATCTATCCCATGGAGGAAAAGTTCACCCAGAGATGGAATGTTCCTACGGTGGATGCAGCCATCTCTTCTGTGAACAAATCACTGACATGTCCAGTAGATAATGTTCAAATGTTCAAAGATCCAGTGGATAAAAAATTGGAATCTTTATTAAAATCTGCTTTTTCCACAGCAGGGGCTGTTACACAGCCAGCAGTGGCAGCTATTGGGATCTGCCAAGCTTTAAAGGATCAAATGAAAATGGTCCTGAGGGATTTGCCAGACCAGCAGGCCCAGGCTCTGGCTGATCTGCCTAGAGCATTATGCTTTGCGGTTGACGCCATCAAGGATTCTATCCATCAGGCCTCCCGCCTCACGCTGTCTTTGGTACATATGCGTAGGCTTCTGTGGCTCAAAAACTGGTCTGCTGAAGCTCCCTGTAAGAAGCTCTTAGTTAGCTTCCCATTTCATGGGGAACGCCTTTTTGGCGAAGACCTGGATAAGTATATCCAGAAGATTTCCAGTGGTAAAAGTACTCTCTTACCGAGTAAAAAGAGGTCTAGGGGTCCATCTTTTAAGAGGACTACCTCTCCTATCCCTGCGACGTCTGCTACTAAGCAGTTCCGACGGCCTCCTCGGTCAAACTCAGGAGGTAAAAATCAGGGACAGCCACAGGGTAATAAAAAGCCCTGGATCCGAAGAGGTACTAAACCAGCCTCCAAGTCAAGCCTATGAAGGGCTGCCCCCACTCAAACGGGTGGGGGGAAGACTTCAGTTGTTCGCAGAGACCTGGCGGGAGACGATCAAAGACAGATGGGTGCTCTCCGCAGTAACTCTGGGATACAAGTTGGAGTTAAAAGAGTCTCCTCCGTCCCATTTTATGTGGTCAGGCATGCCAAGAGACCCTCTGAAAAGAGGGTCTCTCCTATTGGCGTTAGAACAACTATTGCTCCAAGGAGTAATTATGGAGGTTCCTATGGAAGAGTGGGGGTTGGGTTTCTACTCAAACCTTTTCACAGTCCCGAAGCCAAACGGGGACATAAGACCCATATTGGACCTAAAGAGTCTAAACAAATTTCTAAACGTCCGGTCTTTCCGGATGGAGTCGATCCGATCGGTCACCGCTGCCCTACAAGGGGAGGAATGGTTAGCCTCGATCGACATCAAAGATGCTTACTTGCATGTTCCCATCTTTCCAGGTCATCAAAAATTCCTACGCTTTGCAGTAGAAGGGCGCCATTTTCAGTTCAGAGCCTTACCATTCGGTCTGGCCACAGCACCACGAGTGTTCACAAAAATTCTGGCCCCACTGTTGGCCGATCTAAGAACACGGGGTGTAACGATAATGGCATACCTAGACGACCTGTTGTTGATGGACCACTCAGTTGCCAAGCTAGAAGTGGTAATTGTCGATACAATCAAGTATCTAGAGTCTCACGGTTGGGTCATCAACCTGGACAAGTCAGCCCTACAGCCAGTGAAAAACCTGGTATATCTAGGGCTACGGCTGGATTCAGACCAGAGGAAGATTTTCTTACCTCTAGACAAGGTATCCTCTTTGAGGGCCTTGGTCCGTCTGCTTTGTGCAAAAAGACAGCCGTCCATACGCCTGTGCATGAGGCTGCTAGGAAAGATGGTAGCATCATTCGAAGCTGTGCCATACGCCCAATTCCACTCAAGGAATTTGCAAAGGGCCATATTGTCAGCCTGGAACGGAAAAGTTCAGGCTCTAGACTTCCCGATGGCTTTGTCCCCTTCGGTTCGGAAGAGTCTCTGCTGGTGGTTGATCCCCCAGAATCTCCAGAAGGGAAAACCCTTCAGCCCGATATCTTGGAAGGTGATCACTACAGATGCCAGCCTTATAGGCTGGGGGGCAGTACTGGAGCAATGGTCTCTCCAGGGCAGATGGTCAAATGTAGTAAAAACCCTGCCCATCAATCTCTTAGAGATACGAGCAGCCCGGTACGCCCTAGTAGCCTGGACATCCAGACTCCAAGGGTCCCCTGTCAGAATTCAATCAGACAATGCCACAGCAGTGGCATATATCAATCATCAGGGAGGCACCAGGAGTCGTGCAGCCCAGAGGGAAGTAAGTCACATCCTGGAATGGGCAGAAAAGCATGTCCCATGTATATCAGCTGTCTTCATTCCAGGGGTGGAGAATTGGAAGGCGGACTTTCTGAGTCGCCAACAGTTATGCCCAGGGGAATGGTCCCTTCATCCCGAGGTCTTCCGAGCAATATGTCAGCGGTGGGGAACACCGGATGTAGATCTGCTAGCATCCAGATTCAACGCAAAGGTGGACAGATTTGTCTCCCGGACAAGGGATCCCCTCGCTTGCGGCTCGGATGCTCTGGTGTTCCCTTGGGATCAGTTCAGACTGATATATGCATTCCCTCCGCTACAATTGTTGCCTCGACTCCTTCGCAGAGTCAGGTTGGAGAAGAAGCCGGTAATCCTGGTGGCTCCAGCGTGGCCCCGAAGGGCCTGGTACGCGGAGATCATCAAAATGTCTGTGGGGAGTCCTTGGACCCTTCCACGTCGTCCGGACCTGCTTTCGCAAGGACCGATATACCACCCTTCCTTACTAACTCTAAGTTTAACGGCCTGGCTATTGAATCCCACATCCTAAAGAAGAGAGGTCTCTCTAACTCTGTGGTATCAACTATAATCAATGCCAGGAAGCCTGTATCCAGGCAGATCTACTATAGAGTTTGGAAGGCGTACATCACTTGGTGCGAGGCCAGAAAATGGCATCCACGTAAGTACGTTATAGGCAGAATTCTGGACTTCCTGCAGTGGGCTGTAGACAGGAAGTTTGCCTTAAGTACTATCAAGGGCCAGGTTTCGGCCTTGTCAATACTATTTCAAAGGCCCCTGGCTATGCATTCACTTGTCAAATCCTTTATGCAAGGTGTGACTCGTATTATTCCACCGATTAAGGCTCCCATATGCCCATGGGATCTAAATTTGGTTCTGTCGGTTCTGCAGAAGCAGCCATTTGAACCTTTGCGGCACATTTCCTTGGTTCTACTCACCAGGAAATTGATATTTTTAGTAGCCATATGCTCGGCTAGAAGAGTGTCGGAATTAGCCGCCATGTCCTGTAAAGAGCCATATCTGGTTATCCATAAGGACAGAGTAGTATTACGTCCTCACCCAGCCTTTCTTCCTAAGGTGGTATCGAGGTTTCACTTGAACCAGGATGTGGTTCTTCCTTCTTTTTTCCCCAAACCAAGCTCGGTAGAGGAAAAGTTATTGCATTCTTTGGATGTAGTAAGAGCAGTTAAAGCTTATCTAAAAGCCACTGCTCAGATTCGTGGAACGGATTCTTTGTTTGTTCTGCCGGAAGGCCCCAGAAAGGGTCAGGCAGCATCAAAATCTACTTTAGCCAAGTGGATTCGACAGGTCATAATACAAGCCTATGGCTTGAGAAGTAGACCGCCTCCGTTCAAAGTTAGGGCGCACTCCACGAGAGCAGTTGGAACTTCATGGGCAGTGCATCACCAGGCCTCCCTGGCGCAAATTTGTAAGGCCGCAACATGGTCTTCAGTACACACGTTTACTAGGTTCTACCAGGTGGACGTTAGAAGTCAGGAGGATGTCGCCTTTGGGCGCAGTGTGTTGCAGGCCGCAAAAGATCCTCATGCCTGATGGCGCCCAGCTTATGTATGGTGTATCCCCCCCCCCTCATGTGGCATTGCTTTGGGACGTCCCACATAGTAATGACTATGCTGCTCTGTGTCCCGTGATGTATGAACAAGAAAGTAGGATTTTTAAAACAGCTTACCTGTAAAATCCTTTTCTTGGAGTACATCACGGGACACAGAGCTCCCACCCCTCTTTTGGGGACACGTATTGCTTTGCTACAAAACTGAGGTACTCCCGGATGGGAGGGGCTTATATAGGGGAGGGTACTTCCTGTTTTGGAAGTTGCCAGTGCCAGCACCTGAAGGTAATTCTATATAACCCACATAGTAATGACTATGCTGCTCTGTGTCCCGTGATGTACTCCAAGAAAAGGATTTTACAGGTAAGCTGTTTTAAAAATCCTACTTTCCCCTCTGGGTGATCTATGTACATTGCAGGGATTTTAACAAACTTTGTTGCAGATTCCTACCTTTTTTGTTATTGTAAAGAAACAGCAGTTTGTGTCCATGCACAAAGTGAATCTAATATGGGTGGTTTTATAATGATCAGTCAGCTGCTGCACTTGCAAGGCTTTAATGAGGAAATTAACAGGGTCTGCATCCCTTTTTTAGATGCGATTACCCTTAGGGAGTATCTCACAAAAAATGTAATTTTTGTTGCAGTGGATGCCCAAATTCTGATTTGTATCTTAGGGCAAACTTCTGGGAAAATCATTAGCAAGAAATTAAATTTCTGGGGGAAGTTCCATACACCATCTGTGTACAGAACACCTCCAGGTAGCCATATTGCATTTTACAGTAAGTTACAATGCTGCAGATTAAAAAGGAAAGATTATTTTGAATAACATTCGGTTGCAATATGACTTGTACATGCTATATTTTTTTTTCCCACAAAAAGACAGTTATCCTTAAAGCTTGGTTCCCACCGCTTTTCCCAGGCTCTGCCTTCTGATGGTGGAGTCCAGGAGCGATGAGGAACTAACGTTGTTCCTCCCTCTGTGACCCTGGAAACAGGAAGTGATGAGTATGTCGTCACTTCCGGTTCTGCATCTTTGTTTATCTGGCCATTAATGGCCAGGAAAGCAGCCGTTCAGGCCGATTTGTGTCTGATCGGCTGCATTGGAGGCCAGAGGAGAGATTTGGGATCTAATAGACCCCAGATCTCTCCATAAAGAGGACCTGTCACGGCCCATGCTGTCACATAGGATGTTGTTCATCCCTTGTGATAGCAATAAAGGTTATACAAAAGAAATAAAGACCTTTGTAAATAAATAATAACAAAAAATATTAAGACGCCTCCATACTTCTGTGCTTACGCACAAATGTGGACGCATAGGTTACTCTCGCACTCATATGTAAAGAGTGATCACACCACACGTGGGGTATTGTCGCAAACGTCAGAACACCAGATTCTAGCACCAAATCTCCTGTTAATCTCTAAGCTGGTAACCTGTAATGGCATTTAAAGTGTCACCTATGGAGAATTTTAAATACCGTAGTTTTCCATGGGCAGACGGAATTTTAAAGCGTGACATGTTAGGTATCTATTTACTTGGCGTAACATCTTATTTTATATTTTACAAAAAAAAATTGATAGTATATTATGTTTGTGTACAAAAAAAAAATCTAAGTAAAGTGTATTTTTTCCCGAAAAATTATGTTTGAAAAACCGCTGCCTAATTGCCACGTGACATAAAAAATTGCAACACCCATCATTTTATTCTATAGGGCCTCTGCTAAAAATTTTATATATATATATAGTATATACAGTGTAAAATATATATATATATATATATGTGTGTGTGTGTAATATATAATAGATTTATATAAATCTATCTCTCCTATCCTATATCTATAGATAGATACATAGATATATATCTATCTATGTGTATATATACACATACAATGTTTGGGGCGCTAAGTAATTTTCAAGCAAAAAAAGGTAGATTTTTTTACATGTAGAAGAGAAGTGTCAGATTTCCCCTGGATGGGAAGTGGTTAAGCTTTTTCATGAATAGGAATCGTGTCACAATGGGTTAAATTTAGTGCGTTGCTCAAGGGTTGATCCAATTCCTTGGTCTCCTATATAACTTCTCAAGCTGGTTCCTGTCACATGACCTGACAAAGGGGCCTCCCCCGAAACATGTAGTCAAGACAACTTGTGACCTTGTAGATAACATGTGGCACTCCTGAATGACTTTATTATTAAATTTACAAAACGCTTCGAAGTTGCTGCCAAAGTCACAAAGAAAGAAATTGCTTCCTTGCAACTTTTGTGATTTTAACATTGCAGTCTATGGCACTCATGTCGCAAAGAAAGACGCAGAAAAGTAGTGCAGGAACTGAATTTGAATTTTTGTTTTTCTCACCGCGAATTAAGACTGTACCAAGACGGTTCAAAGCAAGTTGCATGAGAAGTCGCAGCAGTGTGAGACAGAGTTTAAAGTAGAAGGGGCGGCTGCACAATAACTTGCCTGTTATGTATTGCTTCCCTATTGCTCTGATTCTCCCCAAATACATCTTTTTTTTTTTTTTTTTTTCTCCAGAAGTGAAAATAGTTTTATTGTTTACAAACTTTTTAATTGTGTACAAAATAATGGTACATACATTATGTCATGACATCAGAGAATTGCAGTATTTTCAATCAATAATTATAACGATTTATGACAGAATAACCTCCTTTATTTCTTTATGACAACATTTATTACAAATAGAAAATAAATGATTTAGTAGTATTTTGAAATGTGGGGTTATTTTCGTGTATAAAAGAATTGGTTGTGAAAAGGGGATTCTAGTTTGGATTTAAAAGGTATACATCTTCTTCTATGCGATCACTTGACTGCAAAGTTCTGATGCCCCGGCTCAATCCTTTCTCCCTCTGTGGCTGTTGGGTGTGTGCTCTCTCCCGGCCAACAATGCCTTCCCAACGCCTTGGAGCTATGAACGCCAGTGGGGTGATGCCATGTCTCTCTGGAGTTAGGTAGTCTTATTGGCCCTCCCAGCACAAAGACTAGCCGGAGATTTGCAGCCCCGGCACCACATAGAGAAATTCAACACAAAAAATAGGAATTTTAGAAAGTGATTTATTGGAAAATGTATGCAGCAAGGATCAAAGTAAAGGAGAAGCAACATATAAGAGGTGGGTTATTGTGTAGCCTTTCCTTACATTGGAATGTACTGACCTTTGATGTCAACCAGCATCTACAGTAGTTCAGCTAAGTGACCAGGTAAAGTATACTTTGTGATGCAGCTTGGGACCCCTGGTCTTATACACAAGGGAGCTTACCACGGAAGGTAATGGCTGATTTGGCACATGTGCCTGGAATGGTCATTCTATTTTCTATAGTCTGACTACTGGTATGCATGCATGAAGACAAGCCACTGCACAATGTAAACGCTGCCAGGAAGCTAAACAGACAGAGGAAGCTATTGTCTGCATCTTAGGTTGTCCTATCTATTTACAGCTTCTCCTTTTTTGATTTTTTTTTTTTTTTTTTAATCAAAATTGCAATTCTAGAAATCCCTTTTTTTTAACAGATAAGTTTCTGTTTAAATGTATACATGTTTTTAAAATGAATGCCCGTACTTGTATTTACACAGAGGCAAGATTCCACACCAGGAGCTTGAGGCATTATTTACTGGAAAGACTGGCGACTTCAACAGTGAAAAGTTTTCTGCCACCTGGTACCTAATAGACAACCATTCAACTGTGAGGTATGTGATGGACTGTTCTCTAAGTCTTGCCCATTGTTTCTAACAGTCAGAATTATACAGTGGATATAAAAGTCTACACACCCCTGTTAAAATTTCAGGTTTCTGTTATGTAAAAAAATGAGACAAAGATAAATCATTTCAGAACTTTTTCCACTTTTAATATCACCTATAAACTGTACAACAAAACAAACTGAAATCTTTGGGGGGGGGGGGGGGGTGAAAATAAAAAACTAAAATAATGTATAACTGGGGATGTAGCTGTGTTCAAAATGAAGCAATCACATTGAAACTTATGGTAAATATGTCAGTACACATCTGCCATCATTTAAAGTGCCTCTGATTAACCCCAAATAAAGTTTAGCTGTTCTAGTAGGTCTTTCCTAACATTTTATTAGTTGCATCCTACAGCAAAAGTCATGGCCCGCAGAGAGCTTCCAAAGCATCAGGGGGATCTCATTGTTAAAAGGTATCAGTCAGGAGAAGGGTACAAAAGAATTTCCAAGGTATTAGATATACCATGGAACACAGTGAAGACAGTCATCATCAAGTGGAGAAAATATGGCACATTAGTGACATTACCAAGAACTGGACATCCCTCCAAAATTGGTGAAAAGACGAGAAGAAAACTGGTCAGGGAAGCTGCCAAGAGGCCTACAGCAACATTAAAGGAGCTGCAAGAATATCTGGCAAGTACTGGCTGTGTGGTAAATGTGACAACAATCTCCCATATTCTTCATATGTCTGGGCTATGGGGTAGAGTGGCAAGACGGAAACATTTTCTTTCAAAGAAAAACTTCGAAGCCCGTCTAAATTTTGTAAAAACACATCAGAAGTCTCCCAAAAGCATGTGGAAAAATGTGTTCTGGTCTGATGAAACCAAGGTTGAACTTTTTGGTCTTAATTCCAAAAGATATGTTTGGGAAAAAAAACACTGCACATAACCAAAAGAACACCATACCCTCCGTGAAGCATGGTGGTGGCAGCATCATGCTTTGGGGCTGTTTTTCTTCAACTTGAACAGGGGCCTTAGTCAAGGTAGAGGGAATTCTGAACAGTTCCAAATATCGGTCAATATTGGCACAAAACCTTCAGGCTTCTGCTAGAAAGCTGAACATGAAGAGAAACTTCATCTTTCAGCATGACAACGACCCAAAGCTTACATCCAAATCAACAAAAGAATGGCTTCACCAGAAAAAGATTAAAGTTTTTTGGAATGACCCAGCCAAAGCCCAGACCTGAATCCCATTGAAAATCTATGGAGTGATTTGAAGAGGGCTGTGCACAGGAGATGCCCTCGCAATCTCTGACAGACTTTGAGTGTTTTTGCAAAGAAGAGTGGGCAAATCTTGCCAAGTTAAGATGTGCCATGCTTATAAACTCCTACCCAAAAAGACTGAGTGCGGTAATAAAATGAAAAGGTGCTTCAACAAAGTATTTAAGGGTGTGCACACTTATGCAACCATATTATTTATTTTTTTTATTTTTACTTTTCTCCACCTAAAATATTTCAGTTTGTTGTTCAACTGAGTTATACAGTTTCATAGGTCACATTAAAGGTGGAAAAAGTTCTGAAATAATTTCTTTGTCTCATTTTTTTACATCACAGAAACCTGACATTTTAACAGGGGTGTGTAGACTTTTTATGTCCACTGTATATAAGCAAATTAGGACATCTTCACCCAAAAGTCATTTTGTAGCTATGGGTGGAGTCTGGTGAGCTGCTTTTGTGCCTTAATTCCTATATATATTTATGTCAAGCTGTGCGTTTTGTGGTTTACAGCACCTCCTGTTGCATTCTCTATATAAAATGACACATAAGTATCTCAGAAACTTCACTAATTGAGTCTTTTGAAAAACACATTAGACTGTCGGGTGATTTATGTTTTTAGCATCTGCCAAAATGAAATTACACGTTTTGGGTTGCTTGACTCTTTAATTTATTCCTTAGTTCACCAGTTACAATTTCTTTCTCGTACATCACGGGACACAGAGCGGCATAGTCATTACTATGTGGGTTATATAGATACCTTCAGGTGCTGGCACTGGCAACTTCCAAAACCGGAAGTACCCTCCCCTATATAAGCCCCTCCCATCCGGGAGTACCTCAGTTTTTTGCCAGTGTCTAAGGTGTTGGCCAAGAAGTAACATGTGTTTTTCACTGAGCTTGCGTACAGGTTCTTTTGGGCCTCAGTAAGCTATTCCGGATCCGACCAAAAAAGCTTCATAGCTAAACGGTCGGTACCCGGGCCTTGCAAAGAGAAGAGCAAGGTTTTGCCTGTAATGCCTCTCTTAGGAGGGCTGGACCCTGGGATCCAGAGCTCTGGTCATACCCACGACCAAGATGTTTTCTGTGCAGGGTGCTATACAGGTCCAGGGGAGTGGAATCCTTGGGAACCCGGTCCCTGAAGGTTTAGTTACAATGCCTGCCGTGATAGGTGAAGTTTGGGCTTCTGTGGACCAAACAGAGTCCTGCGGCGAGGAAAAGGTAAGTGGGGGCCCTCAGGAACTTGGTTCTATTGGGGGACCCCCCAAGCCTATTTTGTCTTTCTGCCTGTTACCTAAGGTATTCCCGCTAATATTCTGTGCATGCCTATTACTACTGAGAAAATGTAAAAATGTTAATAGTAGGCAAGAGAAAAAAAAAAAAATGTAAGACCGCGGTACCTGTGTTAAACACTAGAGGCCGCTATGGTTCTTTTTCTTGTAATGTGGATTTTTTTCTTCCAAAATCAAATCCAGGCAGTTGGTAAGTTCTCTGCTGGGAAGCTGTCTCCTCTGCCCTGTTGCTGCACTCATCCATCCCCGGGCCCTGCGGCAGGGACCCTGGCTCCCATCTAGCTCCTTATTTTCTTTATCGTACACCACGGGACACAGAGCTAGTCATTACATAATGGGTTAAGGGTCACCAGCGGTGATTGGACACTGGCACAACCAATGGAAGACAGTTCCCCTCCATATAACCCCTCCCATCAGGGAAGTACCTCAGTTTTTTCGCCAGTGTCGAAAGGTGTTGGACGCGTTAGGAGGTGCTAAAGGAAAGCTCTACCAAAGAGACCCTCTGGGGGTAAAAGAGCTATGCTTTCGGATCCATCCAAGACGCCTACAAATGAGCTGAATCTGGATGGGATCCGGGCCTCATCCATGAGGCGTCGCCTGTAATGTCTCTCTTCGGAGGACTGGGCTCTAAGATCCAGCACTTTCGCTATTTCGCTATAAAGTCCTGGTAAGAGTCTTGTACAAGGCCCAGGGGAGAGGTATCCTTTAAATAGGAACCCATATCCCTGAAGGTTGGCACACATAGCCCACCGTGAAGGGTGAAGTTTGGTATCTGTCTGAAATCTTTCAGCAGAAAAACCTGCGGCGTGGATAAGGTGAGATTAGAAGGTCCATAACTAGGTTGGGACCTTTTTCAAAAAGTGGATGTCTTCTTTTTTTCCACCACTGGGGGGAGTAAAGAGCTGAATATACTCACCTCACTCTGTTCAGTGTCGGCTTCGGCGAAGTACACTGCTCGTCACCTCCGCTGCTGAGCTTGCTGGGGCACCCCGATCCTCCTTTCGGTGGCCGACCAGACACCTGCAGATGCAGGTAAGTGGGAACAAGGGCTGATGAGAGTCCTCTCTCACTATGGCCACCGCCATAGCGCTAAGGGCCGCGCGCGCGCGCGCGGGAGCGCGCTTTATCGGAGGGGGGGGCGAAGGCGTGCGCGGGCACGTGGCGCGCGCAGGCACAGAAACGGCGCCAAATTTAAAAGACTCAGTGTGAGAAGCACTGCAGCAGCAAGCAAGCTCGTTAGTTCTCTTATTCCTGGCAGAGAAACACAGCAGCTATACAGGGACGTAAGACTCCATGTGGTTGGATTGGGTACTTCCTAGAAGACATCCATGTTATGCATAGTTATGTGTTAAAAGTTGCATACTTAATGTATTTGCTAAACTAAACACGGTAGTATATGCATTTAGGTACCTTGTATTTTGTCTAAACAGTAAGCCTTCCAGGGGAAGTAATACGGACAAAAAGAGATAAGAAAGCACCACCGCCTGAGAGGAGGCTCTAACTGTGCTGACTCGGTACCTTTCTCTCCTGTGTTGCTAAATGCACCTGTTCAGGATGAGCCATTACCTCTGTCAGGTATGGCGGCTTCCCCAGTGAAGCCTGGGCCTGTATATGTCACTGAGGACACTTTATCAGCTGCCCTAAACAATCTGGAGGAAAAAATTGCTACCTTAATCGCTAAGTCCTCTAAAAAGGGACAATAAGCGAAGCAGGTCTCTTCCAGTATTGGACCTCCCTTCAGAAGTACCTGAGGGAGGAGGATGAGGAGGAGGAGGCTACATCAGCAGAGGATGAGGAGCCAGATTTTAAGGTCACAGGTACAATGCTATAGCAGTGCATTTAAGTTAACCTCTGCGGAGGTAACGGAATTACCTGTCTCCTCCCTAGGGTCATTAAGATCCCTGCAAGGTGCATGCTCCTTCCCGGTTCATCCGTTACTAGAGGATCTAATATACGCAAACTGGCAACATCCAGATAAGCGTTTCTCACCTCCAAAAAGGTTTAACATTCTTTATCCTATGGGGGAAATTTTTTTTTTTTAAAGAAATGGAGCCTGCCTGCGGTAGTTGCGGCTATTTCTTGTGTAAATAAAAACCTGACATGTCCGGTGGATAATGTACAAGGGTTTAAAAGATCCTTCTGAGAGGAAGTTGAAATCTTCCTTCCTTTTGGCCGGCTCAATTACCCAACCTGCAGTAGCAGCAGTCGGTATGGGTCAGGTCATCAGCCAACAGGTAAAGCAGGGGCTGAAGGAACTGCCTTCAGAGCAGGCTAGAAATTGGGAAAATTTGCCTAAAGCCTTATGCTTCACAGTGGATGCCATGAGAGATTCTATCATACAGGCATCACGCCTTACACTCCAGCTGGTACAGATGCGCAGAGTACTTTGGCTTAAGCATTGGTCAGCGGAGACCCCATGCAAAAAGCTGTTGGCAAGTTCCCGTTCCATGGCGAACGCCTATTTGGGGAAGATTTAGAAAAATATATACAGAAGATCAAGTGGTAAAACGACTTTTACCTGAGAGAAAGAAAAACAAGAGATCTTGTTTTAAACGCTCTCTCCCCAGCTCCCGGGAAATCTGACTCCAACCAGTGGCGGCGGCCTGTTTTAGCCGCCCACAAAAGCCAAGGGGCAAGCTCAGAAGAACAAGAAGCCGTGGGGTGCAAGAGCTAATAAGCAAGCCCCCAAAGCCTCTCAGTGAAGGGGCGCCCCCGCTCGGCCGAGTGGGAGGAAGGCTTTGTCAGTTCTGAGCAACTTGGTGGTCAGAAATCCAGGACAATTGGGTAGTATCCACAATATCCTCAGGGTACAAACTGGAATTTCGAGAGATCCCATCTTCTCAATTCCGAGGTTCAAGACTCTCCAAGGATCCACAAAAAAGAGAATCCTTCTTCAAAGGTTTGAATCACTTAATGGCTCAAGGGGTAGTTACAGACGTACCCCAAAAAGAGCGAGGTTCAGGTTTTTACTCAAACCTCTTTGTGATTCCAAAGCCAAATGGAGATGTCAGACCCATCCTGGATCTAAAATCCCTAAATCGGTTCCTGAGCGATCGCCATTTTCGAATGGAAACGATCCGATCCGTGGCTGCCACTTTAAAGGGCGGAAAATTCATGGCGCCCATAGATATCAAGGACGCACATTTACACATACCCATCCTCCCCGCTCACCAAAGATTCCTAAGGTTTGCGGTAGAAGATCGCCACTTTCAATTTGTGGCTCTGTCGTTTGGTGTAGCCACCGCGCCCATAGTATTCACAAAGGTGCTAGCTCCTCTGTTAGCAAACCTAAGAACATGGGGCATTGTGGTAACAGCCTATCTGGACGATCTACTAGTAATAGATCAGTCAAAGGACGGATTGGGTCACGCTGTACACACTACAGTAGGATACCTGGAGCATTTAGGATGGATTATAAATTTACAAAAATCCTCTCTCCAGGCCCAAAGAAGGATAGGGTACCTGGGCATGATCATAGATACAGCCCAAAACGGGGTATACCTGCCAGAACCGAAGATACAGTCTCTGAAAGACCTGATCCACAAGGTCAAAGCAAACAAGAGGCCGTCTATTCGCCTTTGCATGAGACTATTGGGAAAGATGGTAGCCTCCTTCGAGGCGGTCCCTTACGCCCAGTTTCATTCGAGACTACTTCAAGGCAATATTTTAGCTTCCTGGAACAGGAAGAGCCAAGCTCTGGATATACCCATGCGCCTGTCCTCACAAGTACGCCACAGCTTCGATTGGTGGCTAGAAGCCAGGAATTTACGGAAGGGAAAGTCCTTCCTCCCAGTGGCCTGAAAGGTGGTATCTAGGGATGCCAGCCTATCGGACTGGGGTGCAGTATTCGAGGAGGCTTCTACCCAGGGAACCTGGGCCAAGACTCAGGGGATCCTGCCCATCAATGTGCTAGAGATCCGGGCGGTATATCTAGCCCTCAAAACCTGGACATACAGGTTACAGGGCTACCCAGTTCGGGTTCAATCCGACAATGCTACTGCAGTAGCTTACATCAATCACCAAGGAGGCACCCGCAGTCGGGCAGCCCAAAGAGAGGTGAACCGGATCCTGGCATGGGCAGAAGAGCATGTACCTTGCCTTTCTGCAATCTTCATTCCAGGGATGGAAAATTGGCAAGCAGACTACCTGAGTCGTCAGCAGCTGCTACCAGGGAGTGGTCTCTTCACCCCGAGATCTTTCAGGCCATATGTCTGAGATGGGGAAACCCAGATGTAGACCTGCTAGCTGCCAGGTTCAACAAGAAATTGGACAACTTTGTGTCCAGAACGAGAGATCCTCTAGCCTACGGGACAGACGCTCTAATAATACAGACGCTCTAATAACTCCATGGAATCAGTTCTCACTGATCTAGGCATTCCCTCCGATCCCTCTTCTACAAAGACTGCTTCGCAGGATCAAGGAGGAGGGAATACCAGTAATCCTAGTGGCCCCAAACTGGCCCAGGAGGCCTTGGTACGCCGAGATTGTAAAAACGGCGATAGGAAGGCCCTGGAAGTTTCCACTCCGACACGACCTGCTGTCACAGGGTCCAGTATTCCACCCTTCCTTACAAAGGCTAAAGTTGACGGCCTGGCTGCTGAGACCCACATTTTTAAAAAGAGAGGGGTCTCTGGTCCGGCTCTTTCTACGCTCATTAATGCTAGAAAGCCAGCCTCCAGACTCATCTATCAGAGAGTCTGGAGAGCATACGTTTCCTGGTGTGAATCCAGATGTTGGAATCCTCAGAAGTATGAAATAAGTAGGATTCTTGCTTTTTGCCAGTTAGGAGTGGATATGAATTTAGCCCTTAGCACCATCAAAGGGCAAATATCGGCTCTATCAGTCTTCTTTCAGAGACCATTGGCATCTCACTCCCTAGTTCGGACATTCATTAAGGGGGTACTGAGGATAAATCCTCCAGTTAGGACTCCCTTGTGTCCATGGGATTTGAATTTGGTATTGTCAGTGTTGCAAAAGCAACCTTTTGAACCTATTCGCCATATTCCTTTAATTATATTAAGTAGGAAGTTGGCCTTTCTGATTGCTATAGCTTCTGCTAGGAGAGTATCAGAGCTAGCAGCTCTTTCTTGTAAAGAGCCTTATCTAATTTGTCACAAGGACAAAATCGTACTACGACCCCATCCGGCTTTTCTACCTAAGGTGGTGTCGGCTTTTCACTTGAATCAAGACATTGTTCTGCCTTCCTTTTTTCCAAACCCGCGGACGGCGGGGGAAAAATTATTACACTCTCTAGATCCAGTGAGAGCGGTAAAGGTGTATCTGCAAGCAACCGCTCAGATACGTAAAACAGATGTTTTGTTTATTTTACCAGATGGGCCCAAGAAGGGCCAAGCGGTATCAAAATCCACCATTTCCAGGTGGATTAGACAAGTAATTATTCAAGCTTATGGTTTAAAAAACAGGACTCCTCCTTTTCCTGTTAAGGCGCACTCTACCAGGGCGATAGGTGCTTCATGGGCAGTGCACCACCAGGCTTCGATGGCTCAGATCTGTAAAGCTGCAACTTGGTCTTCAGTCCATACATTTTCCAAATTCTATCAAATAGATGTGAAAGGACATGAGGATTCCGCCTTCGGGCGAAGTGTGCTGCAGGCAGCAGTATAGGGCTTCTGGTCCGCAAGCGGCCTGTTTTGATCTGTGTCTCCCCCCCCTTCATATGAGCATTGCTCTGGGACGTCCCATTATGTAATGACTAGCTCTGTGTCCCGTGGTGTACGATAAAGAAAATAGGATTTTTATAACAGCTTACCTGTAAAATCCTTTTCTTGGAGTACACCACGGGACACAGAGGTCCCCCCCTTCTTATGGGAACCTTACTGCTTTGCTACAAAACTGAGGTACTTCCCTGATGGGAGGGGTTATATGGAGGGGAACTGTCTTCCATTGGTTGTGCCAGTGTCCAATCACCGCTGGTGACCCTTAACCCATTATGTAATGACTAGCTCTGTGTCCCGTGGTGTACTCCAAGAAAAGGATTTTACAGGTAAGCTGTTATAAAAATCCTATTTTTTTCAAAAAAGAGCGCCGAAGGCGCACGTGCCCGTGCACGTGCGCGTTCACGCGCCTCTATATATAGAGGCGATCTGGAAAAAGGGGCGGAGCGGGTGGATGATGCTCGGTGTGCGCCGCGGCGCTACTGCGCATGTGCGGGCGTCCAGCGTGTTTAAACGCACAATCACAGCTGGCTATTGAAGTGCACAGACAGAGCTAGCAACAGTAAAAAGGCACACAGAGGCGGTTGATGCAGGCATCCCCTAGAAAGGCACTTTAGTAGACACCAACTGTTATATAGCAGCAAATTGTGCTAGACTATTATCAGTAAAAGTGGTGTATTACGGCTGGAATACCTCAGCTTTGGGCTTAGGAATATGCCGTCCAGAAGCTCCGGAACTAAATCTTCCAGGAAGCGAAGGGGGTCTCCATCGGGCTCTGAGGATCTTGGGCATGCTTCTGCTGCACCAGTCTCCCCTGAAAATTCAGAGGTTAGTGACCGTAGAGACCCCGCAGGAGTACCTGGTACTGTGGCTGTCCTCAGTTCACCTGCTCCTGTGTATGTAACAGAGGAGGTTTTTTTCCTCAGCTCTGGGAGGATTGGAAGAGAGATTGTCAACATTGATCGCTGCCTCCCTGTCACAGGGAAAGCACGCCCGATCTCCGTCTCCTCCTTCAGAGTACCTGTTAGCGGAGCAACAGTCCCCTACAGGGATCGACCTGCCTGAAGGGGATCAGGATGAGGTTGATTCTGTTATAGAGGAATCAACAGTGGAGGAACCTTTCTCAGCATCTCAAGCTGAAAGATTATGGGTTCAGTCTCTGACTAACATGGTCCGATCAGCATTTAAAATGCACCTTGCGGAACCATCAACCACTACTGTCTCCTCGCTGGGGTCGCTAAAAGCTCCCCAGACTGTCTGTTCCTTTCCACTTCACCCTTTACTGGAAGGGCTCATTTACCAGGATTGGGAACATCCTGATAAAATATTTACTCCCCCCAAGAGATTTCCGGTGGTCTATCCCATGGAGGATAAGTTCATCAAAAAATGGAGGGTCCCTACAGTGGACGCAGCCATCTCTTATGTGAATAAATCATTGACATGTCCAGTGGATAATGTCCAAATGTTCAAGGACCCAATAGATAAAAAATTGGAGTCCTTGTTAAAATCTGCTTTTTCTACAGCAAGCTTGGTGACACAACCAGCAGTAGCAGCTATTGGGGTCTGCCAAGCAGTGAAGGATCAGTTGAAACAGGTCTTAAGGGACTTGCCAGATCAGCAGGCCCTTGCCCTAGCTGATCTACCTAGAGCCTTATGCTTTGCGGTTGACGCCATAAAGGATTCAATCCATCAGGCCTCCCGCCTTACGCTGTCTGTAGTACATATGCGCAGGCTTCTATGGCTCAAAAACTGGTCTGCTGAAGCTCCCTGTAAAAAATTGCTGGTTAGCTTCCCATTTCATGGTGAACGCTTATTCGGGGAAGACCTGGACAAATATATCCAGAAAATTTCCAGCGGTAAAAGTACACTCTTGCCGGTTAAAAACAGAGTTAGAGGTCCCTCTTTTAAGAGGCCTGCTTCTCCAGTCCCTGGGGCATCGGCTGTGAAACCGTTCCGACGGCCTCCTCGGTCAAATCCCGGGGGTAAAAATCAGGGACAATCGCAGGGTAACAAGAAGCCCTGGGTCAGGAGAGGTACAAAACCTCCCCCAAAGTCAAATGCATGAAGGGTTGCCCCCACTCAATCGGGTGGGGGGAAGACTCCAGTTGTTCGCAGAGACCTGGCGGGACACGATCAGAGACAGATGGGTGCTCTCCGCAGTAAGTCTGGGATACAGATTGGAGTTAAAAGACTCTCCTCCTTCCCATTTTATGTGGTCAAACGTGCCAAGGGATCCCCGGAAGAGAGAGTCCCTCCTGTTGGCACTAGAACAACTATTGCTCCAAGGAGTAATTATGGAGGTTCCCCTGGAAGAATGGGGGTTCGGGTTTTACTCAAACCTATTTTACAGTCCCGAAGCCAAACGGGGACGTGAGGCCCATATTAAATCTAAAAGGGCTAAACAAATTCCTGCATATCAGGACTTTCCGGATGGAGTCGATCCGATCGGTGGCCACTGCCCTACAAGGGGAGGAATGGTTAGCCTCGATCGACATCAAAGATGCTTATTTGCACGTTCCCATCTTTCCAGTCCACCAAAAATTTCTACGCTTTGCAGTAGAAGGGCGCCATTTTCAGTTCAGAGCCTTACCCTTCGGTCTGGCCACAGCACCACGAGTGTTCACAAAAATTCTGGCCCCATTATTGGCCAATCTAAGAACACAAGGTGTAACGATAATGGCATATCTAGACGACTTGTTGCTGATAGACCACTCAGTGAAAAAACTAGAAGTGGTCGTTCACAAGACAATCAAGTATCTGGAATCTCACGGTTGGATTATCAACCGAGACAAGTCAGCCCTAAAACCAGTCAAAAGTCTGGAATACTTGGGGCTAAGGCTAGATTCAGGCCAGAGGAAAATATTCTTGCCTCGAAAAAAGGTGTTGTCTTTGAGAGATTTGATCCACTTAGTGGGTACAAAAAGACAGCCGTCCATACGCCTGTGCATGAGGCTGTTGGGAAAAATGGTGGCATCATTCGAAGCAGTACCCTACGGTCAATTCCATTCAAGGAATTTGCAAAGGGCCATACTGTCAGCCTGGAACAAGAAAGTTCAGGCCCTAGACTTACCAATGTCCTTGTCCCCTTCCGTTCGCAAGAGCCTCCGTTGGTGGTTGGTTCCCCAGAATCTGGAAAAAGGGAAATCCTTCAGTCCGATTTCTTGGAAGGTGGTCACTACAGATGCCAGCCTTATAGGCTGGGGAGCAGTACTGGAGCAATGGTCTCTCCAGGGCAGATGGTCGGATGCAGAAAAGGCCCTGCCCATCAATCTCTTAGAGATACGAGCAGCCCGGTATGCCCTAGTAGCATGGACATCCAAACTCCAAGGGTCCCCTGTCAGAATTCAATCGGACAATGCCACGGCAGTGGCATATATCAATCATCAGGGTGGCACCAGGAGTCGTGCAGCCCAGAGGGAAGTAAATTGCATCCTGAAATGGGCAGAAAGATATGTCCCAGCCATATCCGCGGTATTCATTCCAGGAGTGGAGAATTGGAAGGCGGACTTTCTAAGTCGCCAACAATTATGCCCAGGGGAATGGTCCCTTCACCCCGAGGTTTTTCGGACAATATGTCAGCGGTGAGGAACACCGGATGTAGATCTGCTAGCATCCAGATTCAACGCAAAGGTGGACAGGTTTGTCTCTTGGACAAGGGATCCCCTAGCTTGCGGCTCGGATGCCCTAGTGTTCCCTTGGGATCAGTTCAAGCTGATATATGCATTCCCACCGCCACAATTGTTACCTCGATTACTCCGCAGAATCAGGGTAGAAAAGAAACCAGTGATTCTGGTGGCTCCAGCGTGGCCCCGAAGAGCATGGTACGCGGAGATTGTAAAAATGTCTGTGGGGAGTCCTTGGACCCTCCCACATCGTCCGGACCTGCTTTCGCAAGGACCGATATACCACCCTTCCTTACCAGCCCTAGGTTTGACGGCCTGGCTATTGAAGCCCACATTCTAAAAAAGAGAGGTCTCTCTAATCCTGTGGTATCTACCATGATCAATGCCAGGAAGCCGGTATCCAGGCAGATCTACTATAGAATCTGGAAGGCGTACATCGCCTGGTGTGAGGCCAAGAAATGGCATCCACGAAAGTACGTAATAGGTAGGATTCTGGACTTCCTACAGTGGGCTGTAGATAGGAAGCTTGCCTTGAGTACTATCAAGGGTCAGATTTCGGCCTTGTCAATATTTTTTCAGAGGCCCTTGGCTTCGCATTCACTAGTCAAAGCCTTTATACAAGGAGTGATGCGTATTAGCCCTCCGGTTAATATTCCCATATGTCCATGGGACTTAAACCTGGTTCTGTCGGTTCTACAGAAACAACCATTTGAACCATTACAGCATATTTCCCTGGTTCTTCTCACCAGGAAATGGATTTTTCTAGTAGCCATTTGTTCGGCTAAAAGAGTGTCGGAATTAGCCGCTATGTCCTGTAGGGAGCCATATCTGGTTATCCATAAGGACAGAGTAGTGTTACGTCCTCATCCAACCTTTCTTCCGAAGGTGGTATCGAGGTTTCATTTGAACCAAGATGTGGTTCTTCCTTCTTTTTTCCCCAAACCTAGTTCAGTAGAGGAAAAATTATTACATTCTTTGGATGTAGTAAGAGCAGTTAAAGCTTATCTAAAAGCCACTGCTCAGATTCGCAGAACGGATACTTTGTTTATTCTGCCGGAAGGCCCCAGAAAGGGTCAGGCAGCGTCAAAATCTACTTTAGCCAAGTGGATTCGACAGGTCATAATGCAAGCCTATGGCTTGAGAAGGAGACCGCCTCCGTTCAAAGTTAGGGCGCACTCCACGAGAGCAGTTGGAACTTCATGGGCAGTGCATCACCAGGCCTCCCTGGCTCAAATCTGTAAGGCCGCAACATGGTCTTCAGTACACACGTTTACTAGGTTCTACCAGGTGGACGTTAGAAGTCAGGAGGATGTCGCCTTTGGGCGCAGTGTGTTGCAGGCCGCAAAAGATCCTCATGTCTGATAGCGCTCAGCTTATGTATGGTGTATCCCCCCCCCTCATTGGGCATTGCTTTAGGACATCCCACATAGTAATGACTATGCCGCTCTGTGTCCCGTGATGTACGAGAAAGAAAATAGGATTTTTATAACAGCTTACCTGTAAAATCCTTTTCTTGGAGTACATCACGGGACACAGAGCTCCCACCCCTCTTTTGGGGACACTTATTGCTTTGCTACAAAACTGAGGTACTCCCGGATGGGAGGGGCTTATATAGGGGAGGGTACTTCCGGTTTTGGAAGTTGCCAGTGCCAGCACCTGAAGGTATCTATATAACCCACATAGTAATGACTATGCCGCTCTGTGTCCCGTGATGTACTCCAAGAAAAGGATTTTACAGGTAAGCTGTTATAAAAATCCTATTTTTTCCATCAGATTTTGTAACTGAGCTTCAGCCCAGGTTCACACTGAGGTGCATGTAGTGCGATTTGGAGTGCCAATGCAGTTTGATTTTGTGGTGCAATTTGTCCTTTTCAGATGAGATTCACACAGGCTATGGAGCTTAAAATCGCATCACTTCGCACTAAACGCGACAGGACCCTTTTTTTTTTTTTAACTGCACCAGAATCGCACCTCATCTATGGGAACTTCCTTTATAGGAAGCAATGGTTTTTCACTTGACATGCGTATCTATGCGCTCTGGAAGGCATTAGAACCGCATCAGATTCGCGTAAGTGTAAACCAGAACTTGGGGTCCATTTACACCAGTAGGTTCGTGTTATAGTGTATAATGTATAATGTATAATGCTACGCCCACTGGCGTGCTTTTTGTGAGGGTGGTGCTTTGTTTTTTTAACTTTATTCAAAGTCATAAAAATAATGTATTCAACAATGCAGCGTGTTGTAAAGCTCATAGGTGTAGTGACATGCATGGCGCTGCTTAAAAATGCAGACATGCTGCATTTTTATGCAACAAACATGTATGGTGTAGACAGGGCACATAGAGAAAAATTATTTTCTATATGCGATTTTTGTTGAGCAGATCTACGCAGCTCAACACATCCGGTGTGTGAATTCACCGTATGTATTCGGAGGACTTTTCTGTGCACCTATGTCCCATTTTATCCATAAAATATGTCTAGCCCAGCAGGCCAAACTAAAAAACATATTCCTCCATAAACACAAGCAAGGTGGATGGAAGAATCCTTCCTGCTGTGCCATTGTATTGTGACAGCGGGACTCCTCCGCCGTCACAATACACTCATCAGCGGTTGCAATTTTCCGACGTTCCCACAGATCGACTTTTGTCAAGCAGAATGGCCATAGAAGGAATTTTGAAAACAAATGCAGCAACCACATCTAATGACTGGTAAGCTGCAATATATTAAGTTTTTGGTTTGGGGTTTAAAGTGATTGTAAATGTTTTTTTTTGTAATTGTTTTATACTTGCATGCCCCGAACCTCCTCTTTTTGCGTCCCTCACTGGCACTCCTGGCTCCTCTCCTCTGGCGAGTGACCCCATGGAAAGCCTCTTTCACTGTTTTGTCCCTATTGGGATATAGGACATGTATTAACGTTGTCCCATGTTGCTAGGTGCTTTCTTAGCCAAGACAAAGGGCGGCAAGTGGAATGCAGCAGGATGGGATGCTGTCGTGCCCTCTACCTCTGCATTCTTTTTGCCACTGCTTTTTGCAGGCAAGTTCTCCCAGCTGAGACAAGTGGCTGTTATGAAGCGCCTGACGCTTTCCTAGCTTTGTTGTCGGATGACTGTGGAGTAGTAGGGCGGGGTGCTTGGCTCCCAGTCCAACCTCCATAGCTAGGCTTAGGAATTGCATACTGTAGTAACATGGCACCAAATACTCCATGTACTTGTTCCATATGGCACAGAACAGGGAAAAATGGGGAGTGGAAATCTCAAAATTCAGGGTTAATATTGCAGTGTGCATTATACCACTTCAAAAAATGGGCCCAAACTGTTACAGACTTCAGAATGGTTGCAAATTCATTAACCGGTTCCCGACAGCCTCACGCAGATATACTGCGGCAGAATGGCTCTCCTGGGTGAAATCCCATACATATACGGCTTCGCCCAGGATAGCCGCTGGCCACGCGCGATCGCGTGCACGAGCGGCAGCACGGGGGTTTGTGTGTGTAAACACACAAATCCCTGTGCTGTCTGAGGAGACGACAGATTGTGTGTTTCTACAAAGTAGAAAACACGATCTGTCATCTCCTATAGTTAATCCCCCTTCCCCCCCACAGTTAGAATACACAATAGGGAACACAGTTAACCCCTTGATCGCCCCTAGTGTTAACCCCTTCTTTGCCAGTGACATTTACATAGTAATCAGTGCATATTTATAGCAATGATCACTCTGTAAATGTCAATGGTCCCAAAAATGTGTCAAAGTGTCCGCCGCAACATCGCAGTACCGCAAAAAATCACAGATCACCGCCATTACTAGTAAAAAAAATGTAAACGCCATTTAAATGCCACAAATCTTTCCCATAGTTTGTAGACGCTATAACTTTTGCGCAAACCAATCAATATACTCCATTGCATTTTTTTTTTTTTTTTTTTTACCAAAAACATGTAGAATAATACATATCGGGCTAAACTGAGGAAAACATTTAGAAAAAAAAATTAGATATTTACTATAGCAACTATACATGTGACTTTTTTCACTTTTAAAAAGATATTACAGAATAAAGTAAACCAAAATATTCTACTAGTACAATGATGAAAGATGTATTAGGTCAAGAAAGCCCAGAATAGTCCATTCAGCATATGGAGTTGTTATAAATAACTGGTGTTTATAAATGTATTTTACTCCTGACATCTGTTTTACAGCTGTGCATATCACCTTTTTCACTCTCCTGCCCTGAACTTAACCTGGGGGAGATTGAACCTGAAGATATTCTTGGGCACTCATGTTTTGGTTTGCTTGCAGCATGTTTTTTCCTTTTAGGAAATGTCCTACTTCACAACCTAAAATCTGTTTTCCTGGCTTTAAGGTTGTGGTGCATTTTCTGGAACAATTGATGAACCTCTGCACCTTATACATTACAGTGCAATAGTTCAGTGTTTTACATTGTACTGAATTCTGCAAAATCATTGATACTAGTCAATAACACTTGTGTGTATTATCTTAAAGCGGTATTAAACCCTAAGCCAAAAATATAATAGATTGCAGCTTACCATTCCTTCCCTTTTTTAAATATTCTTTAATGTTTTCACCAATACAAAACATCTACCGTATATACTCGAGTATAAGCCGAGTTTTCAGCACATTTTTTTGTGCTGAAAATGCCCCCCTCGGGTTATACACCTTTTTGCGCCTGATCTCCCGGAATTTGGTGAGCCGGTACTGGCCAGCTGTAGGTCCCCTGGACCCCAAACTTGGCACACATATAGCCCACTCTTCCTCTACAAGTGTGCAAAGTTTGTTGTCCGGAGGACCTACGGCCGGGGAGCACCAATTTTTCAAACCCGGGCACCCCTTTCATAGACTCCCGTGTTAAACGGTAATTTCTCTGGTGATTTTGGGGGCACGGTACCGGCCGGTCATAGGTCCCCTGGACCCGGAACTTGGCACACATGTAGCCCCACTCTTCCTCTACAAGTGTGCAAAGTTTGTCTGGGGGACCTACAGCCGGGGAGCACCGATTTTTCAAAGCTGGGCACCCCTTCCATAGACTCCCATGTTAAACATCAGTCTAGTCATGGACACAGTGAGGCATGGGCACAATGAGGCATGGGCACAGTGAGGCATGCAGATGGACACCCTAGGCTTATACTCGAGTCAATACATTTTCCCAGTTTTTTTGTGGTAAAATTAGGTGCCTCGGCTTATATTCGGGTCAGCTTATACTCGAGTATATACGGTACTTAAAATGTAAAAAAAAAGAATGTTTAAAAAGCTTACCATTCCTTTAGATGTGGTGGCTGCAGTCATTTTCTTTTTCAGGCTTTCCCCCCCCCTCCTTGCTTTCACCTGGTGATCCGGCTCACACCTCCTGTATTAGAGTGCCTACACTTTGTATGAATGAGCTCAGGGGGCACCCTTTGAACAGCAGCATTGTCCATCTGGGGGGAGTGGCATGTTGGATGTACTAGCAGGTTTAGATACACTAACAAATTCAAGCCAAACTCCAGCATTAACACAAGCAGTTACAACAGTTCTTTTTTTCTTTGGGATAAAGGTTTTTATATGCATAAATAAAAGCTGACATTCATTTTTTTTAATTAAGAAAAAATACAAAAACAAGTGACCCTTTACCTGTTGTATCTATCTCAGTGAAGGAAAAAACATGACATTTCTATGCAAAAAAAAAAATGTAGATTTAAAACACTTAGTCGTGGAATGCGTTTATCGTTCTCCCACACAGTCAGTTAACAATGGTTCTAAAGTAAAAAAGTGTTTTATACTTTAATGGATTCTATGCATTCAACACGTCCCATCCGGGCCAATTCTGGCCCTTCACAACATGTAAAAATCATCTTTTTTTTTATTTTTTATTTTTTTAGAAAACGAATCCGAAACCCCAAACATTAATTATGTTTTTTTTTTTTTTTTTTTTTAACAGAGATTTTTTTTTTAGGGAATAAAATGACAGTCGTTGCAACTTGTTATGTCACACGGTATTTGCGCAGCAAATTTTTTTAAACGTGTTTTTTTGGGAGGAAAAAATAAGTTTCATGGTTTAAAAAAAAAAACAGTAGTTAGCCCAATTTTTTTTATATAATGTGAAAGATGATGTTACGCCGAATAAATAGATACCCAACATGTCACGCTTTAAAATTGCGCACACTCATGGAATGGCGCCAAACTTTGGTACTTAAAAATCTTCATAGGCGACACTTTACATTTCTTTATCGTACACCACGGGACACAGAGCCAGTCATTACATAATGGGTTAAGGGTCACCAGCGGTGATTGGACACTGGCACAACCAATGGAAGACAGTTCCCCTCCATATAACCCCTCCCATCAGGGAAGTACCTCAGTTTTTTCGCCAGTGTCGAAAGGTGTTGGACGCGTTAGGAGGTGCTAAAGGAAAGCTCTACCAAAGAGACCCTCTGGGGGTAAAAGAGCTATGCTTTCGGATCCATCCAAGACGCCTACAAATGAGCTGAATCTGGATGGGATCCGGGCCTCATCCATGAGGCGTCGCCTGTAATGTCTCTCTTCGGAGGACTGGGCTCTAAGATCCAGCACTTTCGCTATTTCGCTATAAAGTCCTGGTAAGAGTCTTGTACAAGGCCCAGGGGAGAGGTATCCTTTAAATAGGAACCCATATCCCTGAAGGTTGGCACACATAGCCCACCGTGAAGGGTGAAGTTTGGTATCTGTCTGAAAACTTTCAGCAGAAAAACCTGCGGCGTGGAAAGGTAAGATTAGAAGGTCCATAAAAAAAAAATAAAAAAAATAAGTTGGGACCTTTTTTTCAAGAAGTGGATGTCTTCTTTTTTTCCACCACTGGGGGGAGTAAAGAGCCGAATATACTCACCTCACTCTGTTCAGTGTCGGCTTCGGCGAAGTACACTGCTCGTCACCTCCGCTGCTGAGCTTGCTTGAGCACCCCGCTCCTCCTTTCGGTGGCCGATACAGACACCTGCAGATGCAGGTAAGTGGGGACAGGGGCTGATGAGAGTCCTCTCTCACTATGGCCACCACCATAGCGCTAAAGGCCGCGCGCGCGCGGGAGCGCGCTTTATCGGAGGGGGGGGGGGGGCGAAGGCGTGCGCGGGCACGTGGCGCGCGCAGGCACAGAAACGGCGCCAAATTTAAAAGACTGTCAGTGTAAAAAGCACTGCAGCAGCAAGCAAGCTCGTTAGTTCTCTTGTTCCTGGCAGAGAAACACAGCAGCTATACAGGGACGTAAGACTCCATGTGGTTGGATTGGGTACTTCCTAGAAGACATCCATGTTATGCATAGTTATGTGTTAAAAGTTGCATACTTAATGTATTTGCTAAACTGAACACGGTAGTATATGCATTTAGGTACCTTGTATTTTGTCTACACAGTAAGCCTTCCAGGGGAAGTAATACGGACAAAAAGAAAGCACCACCGCTTGAGAGGAGGCTCTAACTGTGCTGACTCGGTACCTTTCTCTCCTGTGTTGCCAAAAGCACCTGTACAGGATGAGCCATTACCTCTGTCAGGTATGGCGGCTTCCCCAGTGAAGCCTGGGCCTGCATATGTCACTGAGGACACTTTATCAGCTGCCCTAAATAATCTGGAGGTGAAAATTGCTACTTTAATCGCTAAATCCTCTAAAAAGGACAATAAGCGAAGCAGATCTCCTCCAGTATTGGGCCTCCCTTCAGAAGTACCTGAGGAGGAGGAGGATGAGGAGGAGGCTACATCAGCAGAGGATGAGGAGTCAGACGGATCAGGGATATCGGATGAGCCTTTTTCGGTATCCCAGATTTTAAAGTCACAGGTGCAATGCTATGCAGGAGCCGTGCGAGCTGCATTTAGGTTACCCTCTTTGGAGGTAACAGAATCACCTGTCTCCTCCCTAGGATCATTAAGATCCCTGCAAGGTGCATGCTCCTTCCCGGTTCATCCGTTACTAGAGGATCTATTGTACGCAGACTGGCAACATCCAGATAAGCGTTTTTCACCTCCAAAAAAGTTTAACATTCTTTATCCTATGGAGGAAAATTTTTTAAAGAAATGGAGCCTGCCTACGGTAGATGCGGCTATTTCTTGTGTAAATAAAAACCTGACATGTCCAGTGGATAATGTACAAGTGTTTAAAGATCCTTCTGAGAAGAAGTTGGAATCCTTACTGAAATCCTCCTTCCTTTTGGCCGGCTCAATTATCCAACCTGCAGTAGCAGCAGTCGGTATGTGTCAGGTCGTCAGCCAACAGGTAAAGCAGGGGCTGAAGGAGCTGCCTTCAGAGCAGGCTAAAAATTGGGAGAATTTGCCTAAAGCCTTATGCTTCACAGTGGATGCCATGAGAGATTCTATCATACAGGCATCACGCCTTACACTCCAGCTGGTACAGATGCGCAGAGTACTTTGGCTTAAGCATTGGTCAGCGGAAGCCCCATGCAAAAAGTTGTTGGCAAGTTTCCCGTTCCATGGCGAACGCCTTTTTGGGGAAGATTTAGAAAGATATATCCAAAAGATATCAAGTGGTAAAACTACACTTTTACCTGAGAAAAAGAAAAACAAGAGACCTTGTTTTAAACACACTCTCTCCCCAGCTCCCGGGAAATCTGACTCCAGCCAGTGGCGACGGCCTTTTCAGCCGCCCAAAAAAGCCAAAGAACAGGCTCAGAAGAACAAGAAGCCGTGGGGTTCAAGAGCTAATAAGCAAGCCCCCAAAACCTCTCATTGAAGGGGCGCCCCCGCTCGGCCGAGTGGGGGGAAGGCTTCGTCAGTTCTCAGCGACTTGGCGGACAGAAACCCAGGACAAATGTGTGGTATCCACAATATCCTCAGGGTACAGACTGGAATTTCGAGAGATCCCATCTTCTCAATTCCGAAGTTCAAGACTCTCCAAGGATCCACAAAAAAGAGGATCCTTCTTCAAAGGTTTGAATCACTTAATAGCTCAAGGTGTGGTTACAGAGGTACCCCAAAAGGAGCAAGGTTCAGGTTTTTGCTCAAACCTCTTTGTGATTCCAAAACCGAACGGAGAAGTCAGACCCATCCTGGATCTAAAAAATCTAAACCAGTTTCTGAACGTTCGCCATTATCGAATGGAAACGATTCGATCCGTGGTCGCTACTTTAAAAGGCGGAGAATTCATTGCGTCCATAGATATCAAAGACTCATATCTACACATACCAATCCTCCCCGCTCACCAAAGATTCCTAAGGTTTGCGGTAGAAGATCGCCACTTTCAATTTGTGGCCCTGCCATTTGGTGTAGCCACCGCGCCCAGAGTATTCACAAAGGTGCTAGCTCCTATGTTAGCAAACCTGAGAACACGGGGCATTGCGGTAACAGCCTATCTAGACGATCTACTATTAATAGATCAGTCAAAGGAGGGATTGGATCACGCTGTAGACACTACAGTAGGATACCTGGAGTATTTAGGATGGATTATAAACTTACAAAAATCCTCTCTCCAGGCCCAAAGAAGGATAGTGTACCTGGGCATGATCATAGATACAGCCCAAAACAGGGTATACCTGCCAGAGCCAAAGATACAGTCTCTGAAAGACCTGATCCACAAGGTCAAAGCAAACAAGAGGCCGTCTATTCGCCTTTGCATGAGACTATTGGGAAAGATGGTAGCCTCCTTTGAGGCGGTCCCTTACGCCCAGTTTCATTCGAGACTACTTCAAGGCAATATTTTAGCCTCCTGGAACAGAAAGAGCCAAGCTCTGGATATACCCATGCGCCTGTCCTCACAAGTACGCCACAGCTTCAATTGGTGGCTAGAAGCCAAGAATTTACGGAAGGGAAAGTGCTTCCTCCCAGCAGCCTGGAAGGTGGTGTCTACGGATGCCAGCCTATCGGGCTGGGGTGCAGTATTCGAGGAGGCTTCTACCCAGGGAACCTGGGCCAAGACTCAGGGGATCCTGCCCATCAACGTGCTAGAGATCCGTGCAGTATATCTAGCCCTCAAAACCTGGACATACAGGTTACAGGGCTACCCAGTTCGGGTTCAATCCGACAATGCTACGGCAGTAGCTTACATCAATCACCAAGGAGGCACCCACAGTCGGGCAGCCCAAAGAGAGGTGAACCGGATCTTGGCATGGGCAGAAGAGCATGTACCTTGCATCTCTGCAATCTTCATTCCAGGGATAGAAAACTGGCAAGCAGACTACCTGAGTCGTCAGCAGCTGCTACCAGGAGAGTGGTCTCTTCACCCAGAGATCTTTCAGGCCATATGTCTGAGATGGGGAAACCCAGATGTAGACCTGCTAGCTTCCAGGTTCAACAAGAGATTGGACAACTTTGTGTCCAGAACGAGAGATCCTCTAGCCTACGGGACAGACGCTCTAATAACTCCATGGAATCAGTTCTCACTGATCTATGCATTCCCTCCGATCCCTCTTCTACAAAGACTGCTTCGCAGGATCAAGGAGGAGGGAATACCAGTAATCCTAGTGGCCCCAAACTGGCCCAGGAGGCCTTGGTACGCCGAGATCGTAAAAATGGCGATAGGAAGGCCCTGGAAGCTTCCACTTCGACACGACCTGTTGTCACAGGGTCCAGTATTCCACCCTTCCTTACAAAGGCTAAATTTGACGGCCTGGCTGCTGAGACCCACATTTTGAAAAAGAGAGGGGTCTCTGGCCTGGCTCTTTCTACGCTCATTAATGCTAGAAAGCCAGCCTCCAGACTCATCTATCATAGAGTCTGGAAAGCATACGTTTCCTGGTGTGAATCCAGAAGTTGGAATCCTCTGAAATATGAAATAAGTAGGATTCTTGCTTTTTGCCAGTTAGGAGTGGATATGAAATTAGCCCTTAGCACCATCAAAGGGCAAATATCGGCTCTATCAGTCTTCTTTCAGAGACCATTGGCATCTCACTCCCTAGTTCGGACATTCATTCAGGGGGTACTGAGGATAAATCCTCCAGTCAGGTCTCCCTTGTGTCCATGGGATTTGAATTTGGTATTGTCAGTGTTGCAAAAGCAACCTTTTGAACCTATTCGCCATATTCCTTTAATTATATTAAGTAGGAAATTGGCCTTTCTGATTGCTATAGCTTCTGCTAGGAGAGTATCAGAGCTAGCAGCTCTTTCTTGTAAAGAGCCTTATCTAATTTGTCACAAGGACAAGATCGTACTACGACCCCATCCGGCTTTTCTGCCTAAGGTGGTGTCGGCTTTTCACTTGAATCAAGACATTGTTCTGCCTTCCTTTTTTCCAAACCCGCGGACGGCGGGGGAAAAATTATTACACTCTCTAGATCTAGTGAGAGCGGTAAGGGTGTATCTGCAAGCAACCGCTCAGATACGTAAAACAGATGTTTTGTTTATTTTACCAGATGGTCCCAAGAAGGGCCAAGCGGTATCAAAATCCACCATTTCCAGGTGGATTAGACAAGTAATTGTTCAAGCTTATGGTTTAAAGAACAGGACTCCTCCTTTTCCTGTTAAGGCGCACTCTACCAGGGCGATAAGTGCTTCATGGGCAGTGCACCACCAGGCTTCGATGGCTCAGATCTGTAAGGCTGCAACTTGGTCCTCAGTCCATACATTTTCCAAATTCTATCAAATAGATGTGAAAGGACATGAGGATTCCGCCTTCGGGCGAAGTGTGCTGCAGGCAGCAGTATAGGGCTTCTGGTCCGCAAGCGGTCGGTTTGATCTGTGTCTCCCCCCCTTCATATGAGCATTGCTCTGGGACGTCCCATTATGTAATGACTGGCTCGGTGTCCCGTGGTGTACGATAAAGAAAATAGGATTTTTATAACAGCTTACCTGTAAAATCCTTTTCTTGGAGTACACCACGGGACACAGAGGTCCCACCCTTCTTATGGGAACCTTACTGCTCTGCTACAAAACTGAGGTACTTCCCTGATGGGAGGGGTTATATGGAGGGGAACTGTCTTCCATTGGTTGTGCCAGTGTCCAATCACCGCTGGTGACCCTTAACCCATTATGTAATGACTGGCTCTGTGTCCCGTGGTGTACTCCAAGAAAAGGATTTTACAGGTAAGCTGTTATAAAAATCCTATTTTTTATTTTTTTACAGGTTACCAGTTTAGAGTTATTGAGGAGATCTTGGGCTAGAATTGTTGCTCTAATGCATGCGGCGATGCATCACGTGTGATTTGAACGCCGTTTACATTAGTGGGTGTGACTTACGTATGCGTTTGCTTCTATACACAGGGACAGGGGCGCTTTAAATTTATTCTATTTTTTTTTTTTTTTATTCTTTATTTTACTTTTTATTTTTCTACTTTCTCTTACAAAAATGTTTGCCTTTACAATCACTTTAAATCCTGGAGCTCCAGATTAGAGCTGCACAATTAATCGTTAAAAAAATCGTGATCTCGATTCAACCCCCCTGACGATCTCCAATGAAGAGTTTGCCGATTCTTTCATATAACAAGTGGAGAGACTAATCAGGGCAGTCTGCCAAGTGTTTAACAACATGAAACATTGTACCGAACTTCCTTCTTAGATCAAACTTCTGTGTGTGAGGCCCAGTTCACACTTGTGCGATGCGAGAACCCTGCGAATCCACTGCGGGTTCACGACTCGCACTGCCGTTGACACTGCCATATGCGAACTGCTGGGGAGTGTCATATGTTAACGACACCCCTATTTCAGCTCGAGTATCGCACTGCGACTGACAGTTCGGACATGAATCGGATCACAAATGTGTGAACACACATGCGATCCGATTCTGGTCTGAACAGAAAAAAAGGTCCTGTGTGTGTTTGGACCGATTGCGGTGCGATATCAGCCATACTATCTGTACAAGTGTGAACCGGCCCTAAATGCAGGAAGTTTAACCATTTAAAGTCCAAATCTTTTTCTGACACTTGTTTCTTAAGTTAAAATCAATATTTTTTGCTAGAAAATTACTTGGAACCCCCAAACATTATATTTTAGCAGAGACCCTAGGGAATAAAATGGCAATTGCTGCAATATTTTATGTCGCGTTGTATTTGCCCAGCGGTCTTTCAAATGAAATTTTTGTGGAAAAAATGCACTTCAATAAAAAAAAAAATGAAACGGTAAAGTTAGCCCAATTTTTTTTTTTGTTTTAATGTGAAAGATGATGTTACACCGCAAGAATCGTGATCTATCTTCTAAGCAAAAAAAATAGTGATTCTCATTTTAGCCAGAATCGTGCAGCTCTACTCCAGATATTGTAAATGTATCTGTGCAATCTTTTCTTAGGGATCTGTATGTATAGTTTCCCTAGAATTTTTTTTCTTTTCTTGAACTATATGGCCAACGATATGTGGACTGCCCTCCAAATTAGGGTTCAGATGTTTCCAGTGAATGGTACTGTTAATGCTACAGTATACAAAGATGTGTTATACATTTAGCTACCTCTTTCCCTTGTGGCCAAAGTTTGAGAAATGTCCCCTTTTCCAGCATGGCTGTGCTCCTGTGCACAAACCCAAATCCATAAAAAAAGGGGTTCCTTTACAAGAAATTCATCGAACCAAGGGGGCCTCCGCAGAATCCTGATCTCAACCCTACTAATTACCCTCGGGATCAGTTTGAATGCCGACATCTGACCTTGCAAATGTTCTTTCTGCTGATTGGATATGCATTTCCACAGACACACTATAAAATCTTGTGGAAAGGCTTCCCAGAAAAAGGAGAAGGGGCCATTAATGTCCATGATTTTGGAATGGCTTGTCCAATTTGCTTATATAGGTGTCCACAATCTTTTGGCCCTTCAATATGTACAGTATACAGTGCATCCGGAAAGTATTCACAGTGCATCACTTTTTCCAATTTTTTTAGGTTACAGCCTTATTCCAAAATTGATTAAATTCATTATTTTCCTCAAAATTATGCAAAAAATACCTCATAATGACAAAGTGAAAGAAGTTTTGTTTGAAATCTTTGCAAATTTATTAAAAATTAAAAAAATCACATGTACATAAGTATTTACAGCCTTTTCTCGATACTTTGTTGAAGCACCTTTGGCACCAATTACAGCCACAAGTCTTTTTGAGTATGATGCTACCAGCTTGGCACAACTATTTTTGGCCAGTTTCTCACATTCTACTTTGCAGGACCTCTCAAGCGCCATCAGGTTGGATACGGAGCATCGGTGCACAGCCATTTTCATATCTCTCCAGAGATCTTCAAGTCTGGGCTCTGGCTGGGCCACTCGAGGACATTCACAGAGTTGTCCTGTAGCCACTTATTTGTTATTTTGACTGTGTGCTTAGGGTTGTTGTCCTGTTGAAAGATGAACCTTCCCCCAGTCTGAGACCAAGAGCGCTCTGGAGCAGGTTTTCATCAAGGATGTCTCTCTACATTGCTGCATTCATCTTTCCGTCGATCCTGACTAGTCTCCCAGTTCCTGCCACCGAAAAACATCCCCACAGCATGATGCTGCCACCACCATGCTTCACTGTAGGCATATATTGGCCAGGTGATGAGCGGTGCCTGGTTTCCTCCAGACATGACGCTTGCCATTCAGGCCAAAGAGTTCAATCTTTGTTTCATCAGACAAGAGAATTTTGTTTCCCATGGTCTGAAAGTCCTTCAAGTGCCTTTTGACAACTCCAGGTGGGCTGTTATGGGCCTTTTACTAAGAAGTGGCTTCCGTTTGGCCACTTTACCATACAGGCCTGATTGGTGGAGTGCTGTAAAGATGGTTGTTCTTCTGGAAGGTTCTCCTCTCCCCATAGAGAAACGCTGAAGCTCTGTCAGAGTGACCATTGGGTTCTTGGTCACGTCTGTGACTATGGCCCTCCCCCCTGATCACTCAGTTTGGCTGGATGGCCCTCTCTAGGAAGTCCTGGTGGTTCCAAACTTCTTCCATTTATGGATGATGGAGGCCACTGTGCTTATTGGTACCTTCAATGCTGCAGGCATTTTTCTGTACCTTTCCCCAGATCTGTGCCTCGATACAATCCTGTTTCGGATGTCTACAGACAATTACTTAGATTTCATGGCTTGGTTTGTGCTCCGACATTAGGGGTGCAACGGATCAAAAACCTCACGGTTCAGATCGTTTCTTGGATCGGATAATTTTTCGGATCGGCAACAAAAAAAAAAAAAGGGGAGGACGGACCACTGGGCAGGCAGGCAGGGGAGCTCACCTAGGCCGCCGCCGGGTGGAGCAAGATGGCAGGTGTAGGCTGCGGGAGCGCTCTCAGGCACTCCGGAGACTGATCCAGGAGGGGAGCTAACTCCAGGCAACCAGGAAGGCCAGGAAAGCTTGTTGCGGTGTCTCGTCACATTCGGCTCCCCATCACAGATTGCTCATGTTAAATGTGAAAATCAGAGGTGTTCTGTCACATTAGCAACCATGTAAGGCCAGCAGGTTTGCTGCTGCTGTTTTTAAAATTTAACATCTAAACAGTCCGTCGGATTTCCAAATACTGTATTTAGGCATATAAGCTCAGTTTTGAGTTGAAAATAACTGTGAAATCTAAAACTCTGGTGGGTGTAACAAGATGTCCGCTTGCCCCCTTCTCACTCTATCATTACTGTGCAGGAGTGTGGGGTGTAGCAAGATGGCGGCGATGGAACGTCACTTCCAGAGCAATCTGTGATGGGGAGCCAAATGTGACGACGGCCGCTGCCGGGTGGACCAAGATGGCCGCCACTCCGGGAGCTAGGCCAAAGCCGCGGCCTTTCCTATGGCTGATGCAGGCAGCGAAGCTCACACTACCTCCTGCGGATCATGTGTGTGCCGATCCGAAGATGTTGATCCGTACAGATCAATGACGATCTGTTGCACCACTATCCGACATGCACTGTTAACTGTGGGACCTTATATAGAAAGGTGTGTGCCTTTCCAAATCATGTCCAATCAACTGAATTTACCACAGGTGGACTCCCAATAAAGTTGTAGAAACATCCCAAGGATGATCAGTGGAAACGGGATGCACCTGAGCTCAATTTTGAGTGTCATGGCAAAGGCTGTGAATACCGTATTTATCGGCGTATAACACGCATCGGCGTATAACACGCACCCCAAGTTTAGGAGGGAATTTTAAGGAAAAAAACTTTTAGGAGGGAAATTCAAGGAAAAAAAACTTACATTTAAATGCAGCATGCAGCCTTGCCCAGTGTCCATCTGTAGCCGTGCCCAGTGTCCATCTGTCCATCTGCAGCCGTGCCCAGTGTCCATCTGCAGCCTTGCCCAGTGTCCATCTGTCCATCTGCAGCCGTGCCCAGTGTCCATCTGTAGCCTTGCCCAGTGTCCATCTGTCCATCTGCAGCCGTGCCCAGTGTCCATCTGTCCATCTGCAGCCGTGCCCAGTGTTCATCTGTCCATCTGCAGCCTTGCCCAGTGCCTTTGCGATCGTGTCAGTCCCGGCGGTTTTTAAAATTTGGCGCCGATTTCTGTGGAGAGGAGCGAGCGGGGCCGAGTGTACTTCGGCTGGACTCGGCTCCTCTCGCAGTTCCGCCCATCTCCACTGACTGCGCCGCTGACGGAGAAAGCCGAGTGTACTTCGGCTAGACTCGTGTCTGCTCACAGTCACAGGCAGGACTGCGAGAGGAGCCGAGACTAGGCGAAGTACACTCGGCTTTCTCTATGTCAGCGGCGCAGTCAGAGATGGGCGGGACTGCGAGAGGAGCCGAGTAAAGCCGATTGTACTTCGGCTTCGGCTCCGCTCGCTCCTCTCGCTCGTTTTCAGCAGGGGAATTCGACGGAGTATCGGCGTATAACACGCACCCACGATTTTCCCCTGATTTTAAGGGGAAAAAAGTGCGTGTTATACGCCGATAAATACGGTACTTATGTACAAGGGATTTTTTATTTTTAATACATTTGCAAATATTTCAAACCAGCTTCTTTCACGTTGTCATTATGGGGTATTGTTTGTAGAATTTTGAGGAAAATAATGAATTTAATCCATATTGGATTAAGGCTGTAACATCACAAAATGTGGAAAAAGTCAAGCGCTGTGAATTCTTTCCAGATTCACTGTGTACCCTATGCAGGCATTTAAATATGATCAGTTCTGTATATGTTGTAGTGACATATCTTGTATTTTTTTAAATGAAAACCAATAATAATATTTATTCAGTTTTGAACAGCTGAAAATCGCAGCCAACAACCTGCGAAAGCAAGCAAGCAAGAAAAATGAGGGGAATGTTGCCTATGTGAAAGGAGGTCTTAGCACATTCTTTGAGGCCCAAGATGCACTGGCAGGTAAGACTGTTCTGTTATCTCTTGTGGAACTGATAATATGTTCTGGACACACTAGAATCAATGTGCAATCATTTCTTTGTTTCAGTTTTCATCCGTAATTCCTTTTATCATGACGGCTTAGGCCCGAATCTTAAAAGCCACAACCAATGTATAAGTGGATTCTCAACGTTTTTCTTAAGTTTACTGCGACAGCATTGCATTGTCTGAAATTGTGGTCCCACTATGAGTAGAAGTGTAGCCACCTTCTCTTTCGCAACCCTGAAATGGACGGGGGACTATGAACTATGGAATGTGTAATAACATGCACTGCTCGTTTCAAACATATATAAGTAAGTCTCGATTCACACTGGTGCGATACGGGAACCACGGACATCGCATGTGATGTGCACTGGCATGCGTTGCGAATCCCATGCGATGTCTGGCATCGCACCAGTGTGAACCGAGCCTAAGGGGGAAAAGGAGAAGTTTGGAAGCTCACAGAGGACGTTACAAGGAGGCCGAAAAACATAGTAAGAAACAACTTACTAAAAAATAGATTACAGGGTCATTAAGTAGTGGATGTGTATAGATACATTTTGGAGAATAATGATGGTGTTTAGTGTCACTTTAACCACTTCCCTCCCGGCCTATAGCAAAATGACGGCCAGGCGGTGGTTGCTTTATCCTGATTTTTTGGAAAAGAAAGAAACTAAAGGTGTTTTAATTTATTTTACATACTGTCACCAGTGTAGTACAGCATCGTCATAAGACTGGTGTGGCGGTGATCAGAGATACTGACTGGTGACAAAAAAAAATTACCTGTTTGCATTTTTTTTTCACATACTGTTATCAAAGTAGTTCAGTGTCACCATAGTGACACTGGATTACTCTGGGAAGGGGGGACGGGAGATCGGGATTCTCTTTAAAATTTTATTGCACATAAGCAACAGTTATAACTATGATGAATGGCTTTCATTCATGACAACTTGCTTACTGTTGTGACGCTGTAATTGGCTACAGTTAATCAAGTGGTACAGGGTGCCAGGTACCATGTGATAGCTGTGGGCCAATCACGGCATCACATAGTAAGCAAGCTGTCATGAATGGAAGCCATTCATGACCGTTTTGCTTACATGTAAGCTTGTGATTGCTGTGATTGGTCATATCGATCACATGCTACCCTGATACAGCGGTGACGGGATTGCGCCAGTGCACATGTGCTGAGCGATGTACCAGTACGTCGCTTAGTGTGGAGCTGCCACCCGCCCAGAGTAAATGTACTGTGGGTGGGTGGCAAGCTGTTAACCACTTCAGCACCGGAAAAATTTACCCCCTTCCTAACCAGGCCATTTTTTGCGATATGGCACTGTGTCGCTTTAACTGACAATTGCAAAGTCATGCAACGCTGTACCCAAACTAAATTGATGTCTCCCCCCCCCCCCCCCCACAAACAGAGCTTTCTTTTGGTGGTATTTGATCACCTTTTTTTGCGCTATAAACGTAAAAAGAGCGACAATTTTGAAAAAAAACACAATTTTTTACTTTCTGCTATAATAAATATCCCCCCCCCCCCAAAAAAAATTAAAAAAATAAGTAAATTCTTCATCAGTTTAGGCCGATGTGTATTCTTCTACATTATTTTTGGTTAAAAAAAAAAATCACAATAAGCGTATATTGATTGGTCTGCGCAAAAGTTATAGCGTCGACAAAATAGGGGATAGATTTATGTTTCTTTTTTATTTTTTTTACTAGTAATGGCGGCGATCTGCGATTTTTAGCATCACTGCGACATTGTGGCGGACAGATCGGACACGTTTTTGGGACCATTGACATTTATACAGCGATCAGAGCTAAAAATAGCCACCGATTAAATGTCATTGGCAGGAAAGGGGTTAACACTAGGGGTCAATCAAGGGGTTAAATGTGTGTCCTAGGGAGTGTTTCTAACTGGGAGGGAATGGGACTGTCTGAATGAGGAGACTGATCGTTGTTCCTAATCAGTAGGAACAACAGATCTGTCTCCTCTTTCCTGACCGAATAAAGATCTGTCTGTTTACATTGACAGATCTCCGCTCTGTCTCTCAGGAGCGATCGCGGGTGCCCAGCGGACATCGTGGCTGCCGGGCACGTGCATCGGCTCCTACATCATGTGGCAGGCGCGTGCGTGCGCCCCCTATACTACTTAAAGCGCCCGCCGCACAGCTACAGCGATTTGCGCAGGGGAGCCATCCAGCCTCCGTATTATGATGGCTGCTGGTCGGCAAGTAGTTAAAGTGGAATTTTACTCTCTCTCAATCAGCACTGACAATTTTTAATCCTTATGCTGCTAGTATTAGTAAATAGAAAGTAAAGTATATCATATTTCCTGGTTTTAAATGTTTTTTTGTACATTTCTTTAGTTATTTCCTGGTTTCTAGGCCTAGGCAATGGTGTAATACATCCCAGGAGTCTTCAGGAGGGGAGGAGGGGTTATCTCAGCTAAGCACACCCTTCTGCCTGCATACCTGAGCTAAGGGCAGATGGACTCCAGGAAGTAAATGCTACATGAATCATCTGCCCTTGTTCAAGTTAGCCAGAAATGCTAGGGGGTATTTTTTAAAGTGATTTCTCAGCAAAATAAAGCTTGGAAATGTGGATAGATGGGTGAGTTTGCTTTGAATATTACAAATGAATAGTGTTTTTGGGTTGTATGCTCAAATGCAGTGTAGTTCTGCTTTAAAACAAAATCACACATCTATTCTGTACTAGTTTTCCATAAAATGTTCTATATAAATTCCACCCAACTTTCCATGTGTTTTACATTGACATGTAGTTACAGTGTGTTGCTACTGCGCCTTGAATCGCTTTGACAGGAGACTGTTATGTTAGCAGTCAGAGAATGAAAGATTTGCTTCACTGGCATTTTATAAAATTTTCTCTTGTGAATCTGTTCAGATCTGCCAGTCACACTCATTTGTTATTTTACATTTTCAATAAATATTAAGCTGAATTCTAGACAATCAATACATATATACACTTATGATATACTGTGTGTGTGATATGTTTTACCTGTCAAAGTTCTTGTTTCTGTCTGTTACTGAGATATACAAGGCCCTGGCACACAGCAATGTAACTTGGAGACCTATTTATTTTTTACCTCAGTTAAAGGATACCTATGCAATCTGTTGTGGCTTACAGCACTTACCTAGTTGTGCTGGTTACCTTAATTTTTTTTTTTTTTTGTCAAGCTAAGATAATTGGAGCAAGTACAGAAAATACTGTTGATCTTGTCAGAAACTTGGTGCCCTTGACACTTTCTGGGAGCCACACAGAAAAAAAACAACAACTTCTTTCTTGGCTATCTTCAGTAACCTACCAATTGCCCTGCCTCACATCTAATGTAAATTAAGAGATATGGACATGTTAGGAGTCCAAATCAGAAGAGCAGCCTAGAATGACAACCATGGCTCCCTCCATAGATACAGTGGAGGAGGGATGTAGCCACACTGTGTTATGTGCAGGTTTACCAGAGATACCACATATGTGAATTTTTTTCACAACTTGGATGCATTGAGGGGCCCGAAATCCATGAACCACCTTTGGGCTTTCAAGGAGCATAAATTATGCATATAATTTCCTGGCTACCCCTCAATTTTTGGAGGCCAGTGGAAACTCCCACAAAATGTCCCCACTTTGGAAAGCGCATACGCTCCAAGGTATTTTCTGGAAGGCATAGTGAGTCTTTTGAAAGTTACATTTTTTTGCCACAAAATTTTGGAAAATGCAGGAAATAAAATAAAAATGTAGTTTTGTAAAACAAAGTTGTGAATTAATAAGATATTTTCTTTTTCGTACATCACGGGACACAGAGCGACTTAGTCATTACTAATGGGTTATATAGATACCTTCAGGTGCTGGCACTGGCAACTTCCAAAACCGGAAGTACCCTCCCCTATATAAGCCCCTCCCATCCGGGAGCACCTCAGTTTTTTGCCAGTGTCTAAGGTGTTGGCCAAAGAGTAACATGTGTTTTCACTGGGCTTGCGTACAGGTTCTTTTACGGGCCTTAGTAAGCTGTTCCGGATCCGACCAAAAAAGCTTCATAGCTAAACGGTCGGTACCCGGGCCTTGCAAGAGAAGAGCAAGGTTTTGCCTGTAATGCCTCTCTTAGGAGGGCTGGACCCTGGGATCCAGAGCTCTGGTCATACCCACGACCAAGATGTTGTCTGTGCAGGGTGCTAGACAGGTCCAGGGGAGTGGAATCCTTGGGAACCCGGTCCCTGAAGGTTTAATTACAATGCCTGCCGTGATAGGTGAAGTTTGGGCTTCTGTGGACCAAACAAAGTCCTGCGGCGGGGAACAGGTAAGTGGGGGCCCCCAGGAACTTGGTTCTATTGGGGGACCCCCAAGCCTAATTTGTCTTTCTGTCTGTTACCTAACGGTATTCCCGCTAATATCTGTGTATGCCTATAACTACTGGAAAATGTAAAATTTTAATAGTAGTCAAGAAAAAAAAAAAAAAAAAGAGGACCGCGGTACCTGTGTTAAACCACTAGAGGCCGCTGTGGTCCATTTTTCTTGTCATGTGGATCTTTGGTTTTCTCAAGTCAAAAGATCCAGGCAGTTGGTAAGTTTCTCTGTGGGAATCCAGTTCCTCTGCCCTGTTGCTGCGCTCATCCACCGCACAGGCCCTCCGGCAAAAAGGGCCCTGGCTCCTAGTCCCTGCTTGGTTTCAAAAAAGGCGCCAATGGCGCACGGGCGCGTGCACGCGCCTCCTATGAAAGAAAAGGGGCGGGGCGGGTGGATGACGCTCGATGCGCACCGCGGCGCTTCTGCGCATGTGCAGGCGTCCCAGCATGTATAAAAGACACAGTACAAGTGTCAGCTGGATGCAAACAGAGCTAGCAACAAAACGGTGGCACACAGAGGCGGTTGATGCAGGCATCCCCATAGAAAGGCACTTTAGTGGACACCAGCTGGTATATAGCAGCACCTGTGTTAGATTATTACCAGCAAAATTGGTGTATGACGACGGGAATACCTCAGCTTTGTGCTTAAAGGATATGTCGTCCAGACGCTCCGGAAATAAGTCTTCCAGGAAGCCAAAGGGGTCTCCATCGGGCTCTGAGGATATTGGGCATGCTTGTACTGCACCAATCTCCCCTGAAAATTCAGAGGTCAGTAGCCGTAGGAACCCCGCAGGAGTGCCTGGTGCGGCGGCTGTCCCCAGTCCACCTGCTCCTGTATATATAACAGAGGAGGTTTTATCCTCAACTCTGGGAGGATTGGAAGAGAGATTAACAGCATTGATCGCTGCTTTCCTGTCACAGGGAAAGCGCGTCCGATCTCCGTCTCCTCCTTCAGAGTGCCTGTTAGTGGAGGAACAGCCACACAGAGATCGACCTACCTGAAGGGGATCAGGATGAGGAGGAATCAACAGTGGAAGAACCTTTCTCAGCATCTCAGGCTGAAAGATTATGGGTTCAGTCTCTGACTAACATGGTCCGATCAGCATTTAAAATGCCTCTGGCGGAACCATCAACCACTACGGTTTCCTCGCTGGGGTCGCTGAAAGCTCCCCAGGCTGTCTGTTCCTTCCCAATCCACCCTTTATTGGAAGGGCTTATTTACCAGGATTGGGAGCATCCTGATAAAATATTTACTCCCCCCAAGAGATTTCCAGTGATCTATCCCATGGAGGATAAGTTCATAAAAAAATGGAGGGTCCCTACAGTGGACGCAGCCATCTCTTGTGTGAACAAATCACTGACATGTCCAGTAGATAATGTTCCAATGTTCAAAGACCCAATAGATAAAAAATTGGAGTCTTTACTAAAATCTGCTTTCTCTACAGCAAGCATGGTGACACAACCTGCAGTAGCAGCGATTGGGGTCTGCCAAGCGGTGAAAGATCAGTTGAAACAAGTCTTAAGGGACTTACCAGATCAGCAGGCTCTTGTCCTAGCTGACCTACCTAGAGCCTTGTGTTTTGCGGTGGACGCCATAAAGGATACAATCCAACAGGCCTCCCGCTTTACGCTGTCTGTAGTACATATGCGTAGGCTTCTATGGCTCAAAAACTGGTCTGCTGAAGCTCCCTGTAAGAAATTGCTGGTTAGCTTCCCATTTCATGGAGAACGCTTATTTGGAGAAGATCTGGACAAGTATATCCAGAAAATTTCTGCCGGTAAAAGTTCACTCTTGCCGGTTAAGAACAAGAGTAGAAGTCCTTCTTTTAAGAGGCCTACTTCTCCAGTCCCTGGCACATCGGCTGTGAAACAGTTCCGACGGCCTCCGCGGTCAAATTCAGGGGGCAGAAATCAGGGACAATCACAGGGTAACAAGAAACCCTGGGTCAAGAGAGGTACAAAACCTCCCCCCAAGTCATGAAGGGTTGCCCCCACTCAATCGGGTGGGGGAAGACTTCAGTTGTTCACAGAGACCTGGCGGGACACCATCAGAGACAGATGGGTGCTCTCCGCAGTAAGTCTGGGATACAAGCTGGAGTTAAAAGACACTCCTCCTGCCCATTTTATGAGGTCAAACGTGCCAAGCGATCCCCAGAAGAGAGGATCCCTCCTTCTGGCACTAGAACAACTATTGCTCCAAGGTGTAATCATGAAGGTTCCCTTGGAAGAAAGCGGGTTCGGGTTTTACTCGAACCTTTTCACAGTCCCCAAACCAAATGGGGACGTGAGGCCCATATTAAATCTAAAAGGGCTAAACAAGTTCCTACATATCAGGACTTTTCGGATGGAGTCGATCCGATCGGTGGCCACCGTCCTACAAGGGCAGGAATGGTTAGCCTCGATCGACATAAGGGATGCTTATCTGCATATTCCCATCTTTCCGGCCCACCAGAAATTTCTACGCTTTGCAGTAGAAGGGCGCCATTTTCAGTTCAGAGCCTTACCTTTCGGTCTGGCCACAGCACCACGAGTGTTCACAAAAATTCTGGCCCCACTATTGGCCAATCTAAGAACACAAGGTGTAACGATAATGGCATATCTAGACGACCTGCTACTAATAGACCACTCAGTGGAAAAGCTGGAAGTAGCTATTCACAAGACAATCAAGTATCTGGAATATCACGGTTGGATTATCAACCGGGACAAGTCAGCTCTAAGACCAGTCAAAAGTCTGGAATACTTAGGGCTAAGGCTGGATTCAAATCAGAGAAAGATTTTCTTACCTCCAGAGAAGGTGTCGTCTTTAAAAGATTTGACCCACTTAGTGGGTACAAAAAGAAAACCATCCATACGCCTGTGCATGAGGCTGCTGGGAAAAATGGTGGCTTCATTCGAAGCAGTACCCTACGGTCAATTCCATTCAAGGAACTTGCAGAGGGCCATACTGTCAGCCTGGAACAAAAAAATTCAGGCTTTAGACTTACCAATGTCCCTGTCCCCTTCCGTTCGCAAGAGCCTCCATTGGTGGTTGGTGCCCCAGAATCTGGAAAAAGGGAAACCCTTCAGTCCAGTTTCTTGGAAGGTGGTCACTACAGATGCCAGCCACATAGGCTGGGGGGCAGTACTGGAGCAATGGTCTCTCCAGGGCAAGTGGTCAGAAGCAGAGAAGGCCCTGCCCATCAATCTCTTAGAGATACGAGCAGCCCGGTATGCCCTAATAGCATGGACATCCAAACTCCAAGGGTCCCCTGTCAGAATTCAATCAGACAATGCCACAGCAGTGGCATATATCAATCACCAGGGTGGCACCAGGAGTCGTGCAGCCCAGAGGGAAGCGAATTGCATCCTGGAATGGGCAGAAAGATATGTCCCAGCCATATCCGCGGTTTTCATCCCAGGAGTGGAAAATTGGAGAGCGGACTTTTTAAGTCGCCAGCAATTATGCCCGGGGGAATGGTCTCTTCACCCCGAGGTTTTCCAGGCAATATGCCAGCGGTGGGGAACACCGGATGTAGATCTGCTAGCATCCAGATTCAACGCAAAGGTGGACAGATTTGTGTCTCGCACAAGGGATCCCCTAGCTTGCGGCTCGGATGCCCTAGTGTTCCCTTGGGATCAGTTCAAGCTGATATATGCATTCCCACCGCCACAATTGTTACCGCGATTAATCCGCAGAATCAGGGTAGAAAAGAAACCAGTGATTCTGGTGGCTCCAGCGTGGCCCCGAAGGGCATGGTACGCGGAGATTGTAAAAATGTCAGTGGGGAGTCCTTGGACCCTCCCACATCGTCCGGACCTGCTTTCGCAAGGACCGATATACCACCCTTCCTTACCAGCCCTAGGTTTGACGGCCTGGCTATTGAAGCCCACATTCTAAAAAAGAGAGGGCTCTCTAATCCTGTGGTATCTACCATGATCAATGCCAGGAAGCCGGTATCCAGGCAGATCAATTATAGGATCTGGAAGGCGTACATCACGTGGTGTGAGGCCAAGAAATGGCATCCACGTAAGTACGTAATAGGTAGGATTCTGGACTTCCTACAGTGGGCTGTAGATAGGAAGCTTGCCTTGAGTACTATCAAGGGTCAGATTTCGGCCTTGTCAATATTTTTTCAAAGGCCCTTGGCTTTGCATTCTTTAGTCAAAGCTTTCATACAAGGAGTGAAGCGTATTAGCCCTCCGGTTAGTATTCCCATATGTCAATGGGACTTAAACCTGGTTCTGTCGGTTCTACAGAAACAATCGTTTGAACCATTGCAACACATTTCCTTGGTTCTTCTCACCAGGAAATTGATTTTCTTAGTAGCCATTTGCTCGGCTAAAAGAGTATCGGAATTAGCCGCCTTATCCTGTAAGGAGCCATATCTGGTTGTCCATAAGGAACAGAGTAGTATTATGTCCTCATCCAGCCTTTCTTCCTAAGGTGGTATCGAGGTTTCATTTGAACCAAGATGTGGTTCTTCCTTCTTTTTCCCAAACCTACCTCGGTAGAGGAAAAGTTATTGCATTCTTTGGATGTAGTAAGAGCAGTTAAAGCTTATCTAAAAGCCACTGCTCAGATTCGTAGAACGGATACTTTGTTTGTTCTGCCGGAAGGCCCCAGAAAGGGTCAGGCAGCATCAAAATCTACTTTAGCCAAGTGGATTCGACAGGTCATAATACAAGCCTATGGCTTGAGAAGGAGACCGCCTCCGTTCAAAGTTAGGGCGCACTCCACAAGAGCAGTTGGAACTTCATGGGCAGTGCATCACCAGGCCTCCCTGGCTCAAGTCTGTAAGGCCGCAACATGGTCTTCAGTACACACGTTTACTAGATTCTACCAGGTAGACGTTAGAAGTCAGGAGGATGTCGCCTTTGGGCGCAGTGTGTTGCAGGCCGCAAAAGATCCTCATGCCGCCCAGCTTATGTATAGTGTATCCCTCCCCTCATTTGGCATTGCTTTGGGACGTCCCATTAGTAATGACTAAGTCGCTCTGTGTCCCGTGATGTACGAAAAAGAAAAAGGGATTTTTATAACAGCTTACCTGTAAAATCCTTTTCTTGGAGTACATCACGGGACACAGAGCTCCCACCCCTCTTTTTGGGACACTTATTGCTTTGCTACAAAACTGAGGTGCTCCCGGATGGGAGGGGCTTATATAGGGGAGGGTACTTCCGGTTTTGGAAGTTGCCAGTGCCAGCACCTGAAGGTATCTATATAACCCATTACTAATGACTAAGTCGCTCTGTGTCCCGTGATGTACTCCAAGAAAAGGATTTTACAGGTAAGCTGTTATAAAAATCCCTTTTTTAACACACATCATAGTCATACTTGGAAAAAAACTAAAAACGCATTCTGCTACTCCTTCTGAGTATGGTGATACCACATGTAAGTCTTTTTCACAGCCTAGCCACATAGAGTGCCCCAAAATCCAAGGAGCACCTTCAGGCATTTCAGGTGCATAAAGCATGCATCTAACTAGCAGACTGCTGATCACATTTTTTGGAGGCCCTAGAGCACTAGGACAGTGGAAACGCCCACAAATTTACCACATTTTGGAAAACAAATACCCCAAGGTTTTTTTTTTTAAGAGGCATGGTGAGTTTTTTGAAGACTGCATGGTTTGTATTTTGAAGACTTTATGGTTTTGCCACACATTTATGGAAAATGAAGAAAAATGTATAAATGTTTTTTCTTTCTCGTACATCACGGGACACAGAGCGGCATAGTCATTACTACGTGGGTTATATAGTTTACCTTCAGGTGCTGGCACTGGCAACTTCCAAACCGGAAGTACCCTCCCCTATATAAGCCCCTCCCATCCGGGAGCACCTCAGTTTTTTGCCAGTGTCTAAGGTGTTGGCCAAGAAGTAACATGTGTTTTTCACTGAGCTTGCGTACAGGTTCTTTTGGGCCTCAGTAAGCTATTCCGGATCCGACCAAAAAAGCTTCATAGCTAAACGGTCGGTACCCGGGCCTTGCAGAGAAGAGCAAGGTTTTGCCTGTAATGCTTCTCTTAGGAGGGCTGGACCCTGGGATCCAGAGCTCTGGTCATACCCACGACCAAGATGTTTTCTGTGCAGGGTGCTATACAGGTCCAGGGGAGTGGAATCCTTGGGAACCCGGTCCCTGAAGGTTTAATTACAATGCCTGCCGTGAGAGGTGAAGTTTGGGCTTCTGTGGACCAAACAGAGTCCTGCGGCGGGGAAAAGGTAAGTGGGGGCCCCTCAGGAACCTGGTTCTATTGAGGGGACCCCCAAGCCTAATATGTCTTTCTGCCTGTTACCTAACGGTATTCCTGCTAAATATCTGTGCATGCCTGTAACTACTAAAAAATGTAATAATTTTAAGAGTGGTCAAGAAAAAAAAATATATATATATAAAAATGCTTAAACCGCGGTACCTGTGTTAAACCACTAGAGGCCGCTGTGGAACGTTGTTTTTCTTGTCATGTGGATTTTTTCTTTCCAAGTCAAAATCCAGGCAGATGGTGAGTTCTCTGGATGGGAAACTGTTTCCTCTGCCATGTTGCAATGCTCGTCCATCCCTCGGCCCTGTGGCAAACAGGGCCCTGGCTTCTGTCCCTAGTTCCTTTCAAAAAAGAGCGCCGAAGGCGCACGTGCCCGCCTCTATTTATAGAGGTGAGCTGGAAAAAGGGGCGGAGCTTGGTGGATGACGCTCTGTGCGCGCCGCAGCGCTTCTGCGCATGTGCGGGCGTCCCAGCATGATAAAAAGCACAATTAGGTGTTGTCAGCTGGTTATGGAAGGCAGAAACAGAGCTGGCAACATTTAGAAAGGCATACAGCAGGCGGTTGATGCAGGCATCCCCATAGAAAGGCACATTAGTAGACACCAACTTTTTATATAGCAGCAATTGTGCTAGACTATTGTCAGTAAGTGGTGTATTTCGGCTGGAATACCTCAGCTTTGGGCATAGGAATATGCCGTCTAATGTCTCCGGGACTAAGAATCCCAGGAAGCATAGGGGGTCTCCATCGGGCTCTGAGGATCTTGGGCATGCTTCGGCTGCACCAATCTCCCCTGAAAAATCAGAGGTTAGTGACCGTAGAGCACCCTCAGGAGTACCTGGTACTGTGGCTGTCCTCAGTTCACCTGCTCCTGTGTATATAACAGAGGAGGTTTTTTCCTCAGCTCTGGGAGGACTGGAAGAGAGATTGACAACATTGATCGCTGCTTCCCTGTCAGAGGGAAAGCGCACCCAATCTCCGTCTCCTCCCTCAGAGTACCTGTTAGCAGAGCAACAGTCCCATACAGGGATCGACCTACCTGAAGGGGATCAGGATGAGGTTGATTCTGTTGTAGAGGAATCAACAGTGGAAGAGCCATTCTCAGCATCACATGCTGAAAGATTATGGGTTCAGTCCCTGACTAACATGGTCCGATCAGCATTTAAAATGCCCCTTGCGGAGCCATCATCCACTTCTGTCTCCTCGTTGGGGTCGCTAAAAGCTCCCCAGACTGTTTGTTCCTTTCCAATCCATCCTTTACTGGAAGGGCTCATTTACCAGGATTGGGAACATCCTGATAAAATATTTACTCCCCCCAAGAGATTTCCGGTGGTCTATCCCATGGAGGATAAGTTCATCAAAAAATGGAGGGTCCCTACAGTGGACGCAGCCATCTCTTGTGTGAATAAATCACTGACATGTCCAGTAGATAATGTCCAAATGTTCAAGGACCCAATAGATAAAAAATTGGAGTCCTTATTAAAATCTTCTTTCTCTACAGCAGGCTTGGTGACACAACCAGCAGTGGCAGCTATTGGGGTCTGCCAAGCAGTGAAGGATCAGTTGAAACAGGTCTTAAGGGACTTGCCAGATCAGCAGGCTCTTGCCCTAGCTGATCTACCTAGAGCCTTATGCTTTGCGGTTGACGCCATAAAGGATTCAATCCATCAGGCCTCCCGCCTTACGATGTCTGTAGTACATATGCGCAGGCTTCTATGGCTCAAAAACTGGTCTGCTGAAGCTCCCTGTAAAAAATTGCTGGTCAGCTTCCCATTTCATGGTGAACGCTTATTCGGGGAAGACCTGGACAAATATATCCAGAAAATTTCCAGCGGTAAAAGTACACTCTTGCCGGTTAAAAACAGAGTTAGAGGTCCCTCTTTTAAGAGGCCTGCTTCTCCAGTCCCTAGGACATCGGCTGTGAAACAGTTCCGACGGCCTCCTCAGTCAAATCCCGGGGGTAAAAATCAGGGACAATCGCAGGGTAACAAGAAACCCTGGGTCAGGAGAGGTACAAAACCTCCCCCAAAGTCAAATGCATGAAGGGTTGCCCCCACTCAATCGGGTGGGGGGAAGACTTCAGTTGTTCGCAGAGACCTGGCGGGACACGATCAGAGACAAATGGGTGCTCTCCGCAGTAAGTCTGGGATACAAATTGGAGTTAAAAGACTCCCCTCCTTCCCATTTTATAAGGTCAAACGTGGCAAGGGATCCCCGGAAGAGAGGATCCCTCCTGTTGGCACTAGAACAACTATTGCTCCAAGGAGTAATTATGGAGGTTCCCCTGGAAGAATGGGGGTTCGGGTTTTACTCAAACCTCTTTACAGTCCCGAAGCCAAACGGGGACGTGAGGCCCATATTAAATCTAAAAGGGCTAAACAAATTCCTACATATCAGGACTTTCCGGATGGAGTCGATCCGATCGGTGGCCACTGCCCTACAAGGGGAGGAATGGTTAGCCTCGATCGACATCAAAGATGCTTATTTGCACATTCCCATCTTTCCAGTCCACCAAAAATTTCTACACTTTGCAGTAGAAGGGCGCCATTTTCAGTTCAGAGCCTTACCCTTCAGTCTGGCCACAGCACCAAGAGTGTTCACAAAAATTCTGGCCCCATTATTGGCCAATCTAAGAACACAAGGTGTAACGATAATGGCATATCTAGACGACTTGTTGCTGATAGACCACTCAGTGAAAAAACTAGAAGTGGTCGTTCACAAGACAATCAAGTATCTGGAATCTCACGGTTGGATTATCAACCGAGACAAGTCAGCCCTAAAACCAGTCAAAAGTCTGGAATACTTGGGGCTAAGGCTGGATTCAGACCAGAGAAAAATTTTCTTGCCTCAAGAAAAGGTGTCGTCTTTGAGAGATTTGATCCACCTAGTGGGTACAAAAAGACAGCCGTCCATACGCCTGTGCATGAGGCTGCTGGGAAAAATGGTGGCATCAGTCGAAGCAGTACCCTACGGTCAATTCCATTCAAGGAATTTGCAAAGGGCTATACTGTCAGCCTGGAACAAAAAAGTTCAGGCCCTAGACTTACCAATGTCCTTGTCCCCTTCCGTTCGCAAGAGCCTCCGTTGGTGGTTGGTTCCCCAGAATCTGGAAAAAGGGAAATCCTTCAGTCCGATTTCTTGGAAGGTGGTCACTACAGATGCCAGCCTTATAGGCTGGGGAGCAGTACTGGAGCAATGGTCTCTCCAGGGCAGATGGTCGGATGCAGAAAAGGCCCTGCCCATCAATCTCTTAGAGATACGAGCAGCCCGGTATGCCCTAGTAGCATGGACATCCAAACTCCAAGGGTCCCCTGTCAGAATTCAATCGGACAATGCCACGGCAGTGGCATATATCAATCATCAGGGTGGCAACAGGAGTCGTGCAGCCCAGAGGGAAGTAAATTGCATCCTGAAATGGGCAGAAAGATATGTCCCAGCCATATCCGCGGTATTCATTCCAGGAGTGGAGAATTGGAAGGCGGACTTTCTAAGTCGCCAACAATTATGTCCAGGGGAATGGTCCCTTCACCCCGAGGTTTTCCGGACAATATGTCAGTGGTGGGGAACACCGGATGTAGATCTGCTAGCATCCAGATTCAACGCAAAGGTGGACAGGTTTGTCTCTCGGACAAGGGATCCCCTAGCTTGCGGCTCGGATGCCCTAGTGTTCCCTTGGGATCAGTTCAAGCTGATATATGCATTTCCACCGCCACAATTGTTACCTCGATTACTCCGCAGAATCGGGATAGAAAAGAAACCAGTGATTCTGGTGGCTCCAGCGTGGCCCCGAAGAGCATGGTACGCGGAGATTGTAAAAATGTCTGTGGGGAGTCCTTGGACCCTCCCACATCTTCCGGACCTGCTTTCGCAAGGACCGATATACCACCCTTCCTTACCAGCCCTAGGTTTGACGGCCTGGCTATTGAAGCCCACATTCTAAAAAAAGAGAGGTCTCTCTAATCCTGTGGTATCTACCATGATCAATGCCAGGAAGCCGGTATCCAGGCAGATCTACTATAGAATCTGGAAGGCGTACATCGCCTGGTGTGAGGCCAAGAAATGGCATCCACGTAAGTACGTAATAGGTAGGATTCTGGACTTCCTACAGTGGGCTGTAGATAGGAAGCTTGCCTTGAGTACTATCAAGGGTCAGATTTCGGCCTTGTCAATATTTTTTCAAAGGCCCTTGGCTTCGCATTCACTAGTCAAAGCCTTTATACAAGGAGTGATGCGTATTAGCTCTCCGGTTAATATTCCCATATGTCCATGGGACTTAAACCTGGTTCTGTCGGTTCTACAGAAGCAACCATTTGAACCATTACAGCACATCTCCTTGGTTCTTCCCACCAGGAAATTGATTTTTTCTAGTAGCCATTTGTTCGGCTAAAAGAGTGTCGGAATTAGCCGCTATGTCCTGTAAAGAGCCATATCTGGTTATCCATAAGGACAGAGTAGTGTTACGTCCTCATCCAGCCTTTCTTCCTAAGGTGGTATCGAGGTTTCATTTGAACCAAGATGTGGTTCTTCCTTCCTTTTTCCCCAAACCTAGTTTGGTAGAGGAAAAGTTATTACATTCCTTGGATGTAGTAAGAGCAGTTAAAGCTTATCTAAAAGCCACTGCTCAGATTCGCAGAACGGATACTTTGTTTATTCTGCCGGAAGGCCCCAGAAAGGGTCAGGCAGCGTCAAAATCTACTTTAGCCAAGTGGATTCGACAGGTCATTATGCAAGCCTATGGCTTGAGAAGGAGACCGCCTCTGTTCAAAGTTAGGGCGCACTCCACGAGAGCAGTTGGAACTTCATGGGCAGTGCATCACCAGGCCTCCCTGGCTCAAATCTGTAAGGCCGCAACATGGTCTTCAGTACACACGTTTACTAGGTTCTACCAGGTGGACGTTAGAAGTCAGGAGAATGTCGCCTTTGGGCGCAGTGTGTTGCAGGCCGCAAAAGATCCTCATGTCTGATAGCGCTCAGCTTATGTATGGTGTATCCTCATTGGGCATTGCTTTGGGACGTCCCACATAGTAATGACTATGCCGCTCTGTGTCCCGTGATGTACGAGAAAGAAAATAGGATTTTTATAACAGCTTACCTGTAAAATCCTTTTCTTGGAGTACATCACGGGACACAGAGCTCCCACCCCTCTTTTGGGGACACTTATTGCTTTGCTACAAAACTGAGGTGCTCCCGGATGGGAGGGGCTTATATAGGGGAGGGTACTTCCGGTTTGGAAGTTGCCAGTGCCAGCACCTGAAGGTAAACTATATAACCCACATAGTAATGACTATGCCGCTCTGTGTCCCGTGATGTACTTCAAGAAAAGGATTTTACAGGTAAGCTGTTATAAAAATCCTATTATTTTTTTTACACAAAGTTGTCAATTTATTAAGATATTTCTAACACAGAGCATGGGTATACTTAGAATTGCAACCCAAAACACATTCTACTACTCCTCCCTTTTTCACTTTTTGGACTGATTACATACCGGACATTGTATCTTGTGTTGTGATTGTCGCTTCTATACGAGCGGTCATCGAATATAGCTTAGTGTAGCATCTATATAGCAGTCAAGCAAGCCTAGCCTACTGGTGCATGGCTTCCCCCAGCAATATCATGATCACTGGCTAGGAAGTACAGAAGGCTAAAGACAGGGAGAACAAAAGCGTTCCTGTGGTTCAAGGAATACACTTAGCTGCTGGCATACATTGGTCTGGTGACATTGAGGACTAGTGTGGCAGCAGTAAGGAACACTGATGATGACTTCCGTGAAAATCCGTGACACCATTGCTGGCTTACACTTATGTGGTTATAAGGAACCCTGTTAATAGCATACACTGGTCTGATGACACTGGTACTATTGGGGCAGTGATCAGGGACACTGTAACTGGTGTGGCAGTGATCCGGGACACTTTAACTTGCATGGCAGTGATTAGGGACAATATGACTGGTGTGGCAATGATCAGAAACACTATTTGATACAGTGGTTAATAAGGATATTGACTGGCAGCACTGGCCTGGTGACCTTATACTTCTGTGGCGGTGATCAGAGATGATGATTGGGGCACTGACATATAGTGATATTAGAGCAGTCAGCCATTGTACGTGATCACATCCACAGCAGTACGATGTCACCAGGCATTTAACATACTGTCACCAGAACAGTGCCGTGTCACCATAGTGATGTTGTACTACTCTGGGGATGTGATCAGGATTTTTTGGTATAGCTATAATTGCTCACTACAGTGATTATCACTTTATAAGCAATCATTTACACCAGGCAACCTGATAGGCAACCTTTGATAGATGTAGATCTATCTACCTGGACAACATTGAAGAGATCAAAGATCACAAAGATACAGCACCCCCTTTTTTTTTTTTTAAGTAATTAGCTAGCAAGCCCCCAATAAAAATTAAAGACAGCATGAAGAAAACCTAGAAAAATCAAATCAAACAAATGTCACTGTAAAAATATAAACTTAGCCTACCTTAAAATTTAGCTTCAGTGAGAAACTCGACTTTCACTTTTATTCACAATTTTTTTCGTGTCTCGGGAGTAATTGGTCGCCCCCACAAGTCAAATGCCAGAGTTCATCATGAAAGCAGAACATCTGGTACTGCAGGTTGATTTTGTTGACTAGTTTTAGGCCTGGCTATCTGCTCTGATTTCTGGCCAGTGCAAGTAGTATGTTGGGCAGTATCCAGGGCTCAGTAGTAGGTATGGCAGCGTGCAGAGGTCAAGTAGGCTGTAGGACAGCGTGCAGAGGTCAAGTAGGCTGTAGGACAGCGTGCAGAGGTCAAGTAGGCTGTAGGGCAGCGTGCAGAGCTCAGTAGGCTGTAGGGCAAACTGCAGAGGTCCGTAGGCTGTAGGGCAGCGTACAGAGTTCAGTAGCATGTAGGTCAGTTTCCAGAGGTCAGTACCATATACATATAAGAACAAATAGTGCAGCGCTGAAATTATGCTGTCACTGCCAATTAGCAGTAACACCAAACATGAATGACATAGTGTTCTAAACTAATATAACAAAGCACATAAAAAACATAAAATATGGAGATGTCTCCTGGATAGGAGAATCCGCTATGTGTTGGCGAGTGAAAAACAACAATGAACAGTCCAAAAGGAATTAGCTCAAATGAATGGCCATAGCTATAGAACTGTCCATGAGTGAAAAAACAGGATATAACCTGTGTTTACTGCACACAACCTTAATGGCAATGAGTGCAGATGAGTGCAAAAATACTAAAAAAGTTGAACAATAAAAGTGAGAAAAGTCCAAACAACATGTGCACATTCGATGGGTGTCTTCTCATGGAGGGACCATAATGAGGAAACCACAATGTTGACTGTTGGAACTCACAACACACTGTAAAGATGAATAAGTTGGGTACTCTTACCACAAATGGTGGACCCACCTGCCATACGACAGTGAGTCAGATGAGCTTGGTGGTCACAATAACCAAGAATGACGAGGCAGGATACCGTGAATGTCTCAGGCCATCTCAGGCGAGATGGTTCGGTGCACAGATTGAAGAGTGCAATTCCTCCAGCATGCGAGCTCCAGGGTAATCCAAAATGAAATAAAGGACAAAAAAAGGGAACACTCCCAATGGTGCAGGTCAATAAAACCAGGTATGGATTTATTAGAATAAAATTTGTCTTACAAAAATTAGACAAAATGTAAAAGGTGATCACAGATATAAATAAAAAGCAATATAGGGTGCAACACAAGCATTCCCGACGCGTTCGACTCCAAAGTCTTCCACAGGGGCATACCAATTTTAATTTGTGAGGTTTCACCCACCACCCATAGACACATCTTTCTTTTGAACTGACTAGGTACTGCAAACCTCGCCCATTGAAGACTCCACTACTTGTGCATGCATTTTGCATCTTGTATTTGGGGATAACTCGTAATACTATGTAGCCATGCACATTGCAAGGACGTGTTTGTGGGCAGGGAATTAAAGGTCAACACTTTGCAAAGTGAAGTGAACGTCATAACACTGTGTACATTATATAATACAGTGCATTCCCAATGATGATCTATATATATTCTTACATATGTTTTACAAGATGCATATACAGTGTGTGTATACAGGGGATGTAGAACTCTAGCAGGAAGGTCAAGAAAATGGGATGTATTTAAATTTTACCCTTGGATTATTACTTTCCTATAAAACACAAGGTAAACAAAGTCACTGTCAGCCTGACAACCCAGCTTAGTGGTAGTGAGACAAGGTACATCTGATAAGGCCAAGTTATTTGCCAGGAAATTAAACCAGCACTCTAGATAGCCGACCAACCTGACCTTTTTACTTTCTATGTAAACATGTCTAAATTCCAGGAGAAAATTGACTACTTTATTACAAACCAACTGTTGTTCCACGGGATGATTGCAACCAGGGGTTTATTTTAAGTGTTTTAGTCACAATATTTTCAGACAGCGCAGCTTAATATATTTCTCTTCTGTTTTTTGCAATAAAATACAATACATTTTACTTAGTTGAAATATTTTAGATTTTTACGTAAGAACATTTTAATAAAAGTATAATTGCTGATTTGTATAGCTGGAGTGTAAAACATTCGGCATAATGCGCCTAGAAAGAATGGGCACAATTTTGCCCACATATAAAACAGTAGAAGTGGCATTATGCAGTAGACGTGCATATAGAGTCTGAAGATTACATACATAATACAAATCAAGAGAAGTGTCCATACATACAGTATAGGAAGATATACAGTACTAAAGGTTGTAAAGCACTGCACAAACTGTTGGCGCTATATACCGTATATACTCGAGTATAAGCCGAGTTTTTCTGCAGATTTTTTTTGTGCTGAAAATGCCCCCCTCGGCTTATACTCGAGACACCTTTTTGCGCCTGATCTCCCGGACTTTGAGGACCCGGTACTGGGTGGCCGTAGGTCCCCATGACCCCAAACTACGCACACATGTAGCCTCAAGCCCTGTACACATGATCGGTTTTACCGATGAAAACAGTCCGATGGACCTTTTTTCATCGGACAAACCGATCGTGTATGGGACCCATCGGTCTTTTTTCCATCGGTTTTAAAAAATAGAACATGTTTTAAATTTTTCCGATGGATCAAAAACCGATCGCAAATTCCAATCGTCTATGGGCAAGTCCATCGGATAAAAAACCCACGCATGCTCAGAATCAAGTCAACGCATGCTCAGAAGCATTAAACGTAATTTTCTCGGCTCATCGGAGTGTTTTACGTCACCGCGTTTGGAACACACGGTTTTTTGACTGATGGTGTGTAGGCAAGACTGATGGAAGTCAGCTTCATCGGATTTCCGATGGACAAAACCATCGGATTAGAATCCATAGGATATCCGATCGTGTGTACAGGGCTTCACTCTTCCTCTACAAGTGTGCAAAGTTTGTTGGCTGGGGAGCACAGATTCTTTTCAAACCCGGGCACCCCTTCCATAGACTCCCATGTTAAACGGTCATTTCTCCGGTCCCTTTGGGGACCCGGTACTGGCACACATGTAGCCCCATTTCTCCTCTATAAATGTGAAAAGTGTTTTGTCTGGGGGACCTAGGACTGGGGAGCACAGATTTTTCAAAGCCGGGCACCCCTTCCATAGACTCCCATGTTAAACGTCAGTCTAGGAATGGGCACAGTGAGGCATGGAAACAGTGAGGCATGCAGATGGACACCCTAGGCTTATACTCGAGTCAATAAGTTTTCCCAGTTTTTTTGTGGTAAAATTAGGTGCCTCAGCTTATATTCGGGTCGACTTATACTTAAGTATATACGGTAAATCCTATATATTATTAATAATAATATACCAAGCTTACCTAAATACCAGATTTTGCGCCTACAAGTCGTCCAGAACACGGCAGCCAGACTGGTAACGGGGAAAAAACCCTGGGAATCCATCACCCCATCCCTGAGGACCCTTCATTGGCTAACCGTAAAGGATCGGGTCACATTCAAGACCCTCTGTCTCACCCACAAATGCACACAAGGAAAGGCTCCTCAACACTTATGCCAGAAAATAAAACACTACACCCCCAATCGCATTCTCCGATCAACCAACCAAAACCTCCTCCACATCCCCAAGTCCCGCTACAAATCGAAGGGAGAACGAAGATTTGCAGTCCAAGGACCACGGCTATGGAATGCTCTACCCACAAACCTCCGCATGGAAGAAAACCATCGGGCCTTCAGGAAAAAACATAAGACCCACCTCTTCTGAAGGATCAGGACGTCACTGGATGGAAATAAGCGCCTTGAGGCGATTTAGTTCACATTTGTAGCGCTATACAAGTTACTCACTCACTCACAGATACAATTACAACCAACATATAGAGCAAGGTACTATGCACAATTTATACATACAAAAAAAAATTGTTACTGACAATAGCATAGAAGCAGTGTTAAACCAAAAAGCAAACTTTTATTATATTGCAGCTTACCAATTGATGACTGCATTTGTTTTCTTTTTTAGATTTTAATTTTTTTGTCTATTTTCATCTGATTATCCAGCCAGTAATTCTGTTGTTTTTCAAAAGCTCTTCTGCAAACGTATCGGTTTACAGGGATGAGACAAACCATTTCCCACTGACATGGGTGCTTACAACGATCAGCTTTTTTTTGTTCATTTATGTAAAACCTATAGCCCAGAAAGAAAAAAAAAAAACAGTTTGCTGTAACTACTTGTAAAGTAATAGCTGAAGTTTGGCTTCAATTTGTTAGTGTATTTAATCTGCTTGTATATTTAACACTATCCTTCTCCAAACTGACAATGCTGCTGGCTGATGTGCCCCCTGTGCTCGTTCATTATTATTTTTATTATTTATTATTTAGGTACTTATATAGCGCCGTCAATTTATGCAGCTTACATATACATTGTACATTCACATCGGTCCCTAACCTCAAGGAGCTTACAATCTAAAGGTCCCTAACTCACATTCATATACTAGGGCCAATTTAGACAGAAGACAATTAACCTACCAGCATGTCTTTGGAGTGTGGGAGGAAATCGGAGTACCCGGAGGAAACCCACACAGGTACAGGAAGAACATGCAAACTCCAGGCAGGTAGTGTCGTGGTTAGGATTCGAACCAGCGACCCTTTTTACTGCTAGGCGAGAGTGCTACCCACTACACCACTGTGCCACCCCATCGTTCATCCAGAGTGGGGGGGGGGTGGGGTGACTAATACAGGAGGTGTTACTGGCCAGATTACCAGGTGAAAACAGAGGGAATAAAGCCTAAAAACTAATGCAGTCACCACATCTAATGATTGGTAAGCTGCAACAATTTTGCTGTTGGTTTTGGGTTTAACACCGCTTTAGGCATAGAGAGCAGTGGAAGTGCCCACACATACAGAGATTAAACAAATTGTTGTCGTAATCTTATAAATATTGTTTATTTATTACAGGTAGTTATATAGCGCTATCAATTTTTCGCAGCTCTTTGTATATATTGTGCATTTACATCAGTCCCTGCCCTCAAGGAGCTTACAACCTAAGGTCCCTAACTCGCATTTATACATACACATACTAGGGCCAATTTAGACAGCAGCCAATTAACCTACCAGTATGTCTTTGGAGTGTTGAAGGAAACCAGAGTACCTGGAGGAAACCCACACAGGCACAGGGAGAACATGCAAACTCTATGCACGTAGTGCAGTGGTTGGGATTCGAACGGATGACCCTAGTGCTTCTAGGCAGAAGTCCTAACAACTTAGCCAGTTCTCTGTTTAAAAAAAAGATATTGAGTATCACGTCAATCATATTATAGTTGCCAGTGTAATGGAAGTGGCAACTTTTTTGAAGTAGTAAACGGTGATGAACGACATTTTTTTTAATATAGCCAACACGATATATGAAATATAATTTATACTTTGTGTGTGTGTACACTAAATTACCAAAAGTATTGAGACGCCTGGCTTTACACGCACATGAATTTTATTGGCATCTCAGAGTTGGCCCACCCTTTTCAGCTATAACCGTTTCAACTCTTCTGGGGAAGGCTGTCCACAAGGTTTAGGAGTGTGTCTATGGGAATGTTTGACCATTCTTCCAGAAGCGCATTTGTGAGGTCAGGCACTGACGAGAAGGCGTGGCTCGCAGTCTCCGCTCTGATTCATTCCAAAGGTGTTCTATCGGGTTGAGGTCAGGACTCTGTGCAGGCCAGTCAAGTTCCTCCACCCCCAAACTCGCTCATCCATGTCTTTATGGACCTTGCTTAGTTCACTGGTCCAAATCATTTGGTGGAGGGGGATTATGGTGTGGGGTTGTTTTTCAGGGGTTTGGGTTGGCCCCGTAGTTCCAGTGAGGGGAACTTTTAAGACGTCAGCATACCAAGTCATTTTTGACAATTTCATGCTCCCAACTTTAGAGGGAACATTTTGGAGATGGCCTCTTCCTGTTCTAACATGACTGCGCACCAGTGCACAAAGCAAGGTCCATAAAGACATGGATAAGCAAGTTTGAGGATGAACTTGAGTGGCCTGCACAGTGTCCTGACCTAAACTGGATAGAACACATTTGGGATGAATTAGAGTGGAGACTGCGAGCCAGGCCTTGTCTCCAACATCAGTGCCTGACCTCACAAATGCGCTTCTGGAAGAATGGGCAAACATTCCCATAGACACACTCCTAAACCTTGTGGACAACCTTCCCACAAGAGTTGAAACTGTTATAGCTGCAAAGGGTGGGCCAACTCAGTATTGAACCCTACAGACTAAGACTGGGATGTCATTAAAGTTGATGTGTGTGTAAAGGCAGGTGTTCCAATACTTTTGATAGTACTGTATATTTATACATACAAACGCCCATATTTTTTGGTCATGGATTTGAAAACCACTAAGGGCACTATCTGCATGGAGTTTTTATGCTCCTTCTGCGTTTGCGTGGGTTTCTGCCCACAAATCATCTCTTCCAAAAGCATTGCGATAGGTTACTTGGCATCCTCCCAAAATGTCTCTGGTTTGTAAATGAGTGTGGATGGTACATTAGATTGTGAGCTTCTTTTTATTAAAGCGTCTATATACACTAAAGCACTGATATGAGAATCCATTCTATAAGAAAACTATTTAGGCAATTTCTCCTGACCCCTAGTGTCACCAACATGCAGGCTACACACAACCTCACACATTAGTGATACCCTCCAGAGGATTTCTGTTACACGGTAGACACAGCCGAAAGCCACAGCTTGGACATTAAATATACTGTTACTATTTTTTCTCTGTAGGAAGGAAAAAAGATGATGTAATGTGTTAGCCAGGAATAAATCAAGAGTCAGAGAAGGCAAACAAGTAAAAGCCTAGTAAAAATTTTAAAAATATCAAAGCTTTTGAAACTAGTGCCGCTTGAGCCTTATGCCGCGTACATACGACCTTTTTTCATGACGAGAAAAATGCAATTTTTTAAATTGTGGTCATTAAAAGCGATCATGTGTAGGCTCCAGAGCATTTTTCTCGACGTGAAAAACGGCCATTAAAAATTTAGAACATGCTCTATTTTTTCTCGTCGTTTTTCTCGTTGTGAAAAACGGCCGTGTGTATGCTTTAATGATGGGAAAAAAACGCGCATGCTCAAAAGCAAGTTATGAGACGGGAGCGCTCGTTCTGGTAAAACTAGCTTTCTCCTATCACCTTCCAGGATGGCACACCTGAGAGATGAGGGCTCCTCCCTACAGGAAACACAATCAATTGACAGCTTGTTTCAAGGCCCCACCCTTCCCGTTGATCCCCAGTATTGATTGTGTTTCTCCCGAACACAGCGACATGTTTGTTTTGTTTGATAACCTATAGACCGGGGAGGGTCTGATGGTACCCCTGTTGAGAAAGGTTTTAGGGAGGTCGGGGAGGGCTGAACTAACCTGTAGGGCTTCGGTCCTTCTCACAGGTCGCCCCAAAGCATGGACCAGCGCTCTGGCCGTGGGGAGTGCGCGCCATCGCTGTAGTTCAAAAACACCGCCATCAAGCCGCTCTCCTCACTTCCGGATTCTCTATACAGGAAGCACTGTCTCCAAGCCTCGTTCCGAACGGCCGCGTCACAGGAAGTGGGCGGCACCTCAGTGCAACCCGGAAGTGCTAGACGCCGGGAGACAGCGTGGAGAGCGGCGCGGACACGGCGAAAAGGGTCGGCTTACGGTACCAGCCGCGCTAGCGGTACTCGCAGCCCAGGACCCAGCCAACCTCCTCATGGAGCAAGAGGAAGGCCACTGCGACTGCAGGAAGATCCAGGTCGGGGACTGGTGAGTACAGGACCCCCTTGGAAAGGGAGGGAGAAGGGGAGTGAGAGTTCCTGGCGCTTAGGGAAATGGATTCCTGGGACCAGCCAGTACAGGAACTGGATGTTACTGCTCGCTTTCCTTTCCCCTCCCCAGTACAAAGCTGCAGTCCTGAGGAAAGACAAAAGTAATGTTTATGCATGTATATTATATCTCTTGTCTTTCAGAAACCCCCAGCGGTACCCAGGAGGCCTCAGTACAACCTCCTGCCGCAACAGGGAGTAGTTCCTCTAAGAGGTGTGGAAACTGTGGGGATAAACTCCCTAAGTCCCACCAAGAAGGCCTTATGCTATAAATGCATAAATGATTTAGCAGGGAAGGAGGCTTCAGCAATGATGAAAAAGTTCCTTGCATCTATGCAGACGGAAATGCTGGCAACAGTTAGAGCTTTCCGTGAAGCCGCTGGACAGTCAGCATCCAAAGGTCCTGACACAGAGGAGCTTACCCCTAGAGAAGGCACATCTTCAAAAGAAAGCCTCTTTACAGGGGGACCCAGTGCCCTCCTCCCACCCTCACAACCACCTCCTCTAGAGCAGATAGAGGAAGCAGAGGAAAAAAGGGGGGAGATAGAAAGCCTAGCCAGATCCGGTCACAGCTCAGAGGGGGAGTTGGATATAGATTCCTTAAGCCAGTCTCGGGAAGAAATTAGACTAAGGAGACACCTCTTCGCTGTAGAAGATCTGTATGGACTCTTGCAGGCTATATATGCCACTGAAGATATTCCAGAAACCCCTAAAGTAACCTCAACGACAGGGTCTACAGGGGGGCTAGAAAAATCTGAATCCAGGGTGTTCCCACTCCATCAATCCCTTAAAGACTTGGTCTTACAGGAATGGAAGGAGCCTGAAAGAAGGATTGTCAGACGAAAGACCTGGAAAGGGAGATTTCCCTTTAACCAGACTGACGAAGAGACATTTTTTTGTTAAGCTCCCAAAGTTGGATGCATCTTTGTCTCAAGTCACTAAGTTGTCTGACCTCTCCTTTGAGGATGCAGGCAGTATTAAAGATCTAATGGACCACAGAGCAGAATTCCTTCTTAGGAGGGCCTGGGAGGCCAACACATCAGCCATGGGTCCAGCCTTAGCGGCAGCCTGCGTAGCCAGGAACACAGATTCCTGGGTGGAGAAGCTTACCATATACCCCAGGGAACTGAATCAGAGGATGTCATTGATTCCCTGACAGTCATAGGAAGAGCTGTTGCTATTCTTGCAGATGCTGCTATTGAGTCCGCAAGAGCTTCAGCTAAAATGGCAGCCTTAATCCGGACAGCTCTCCTAGCTGAATTGATTAAGGCCTGTGAAGGAGATATGAAATCTAAGGGTAAACTATGTGGCCTTTCCTTTCAAGGTTCACTGCTGTTCGGCCAGGGCCTAGACGATGTTCTGTCAAGGTCATCTGAAAAGTTTAAAAAAAGTTTCCAGTAAAACCCAACAAACGGTGGGGTTATGGCAGGGGGAAGCCAAAGAACAATCTTCTGTTTACCTCCCCCAAAGTTGGTGACAAAGAGTCTAAGATCAGAGTGGGGGGTCGACTGTCCCACTTTGTTCCTCATTGGGAAAAGATTTCGAACAGCGCTTACATTTTCCAGATCCTGCAAGAAGGTTATCGATTGGAATTTCTGGCAAAACCCCCCTCTACGATCACTCTGACACATCCCCCCCAGAGATGCCCTAAAAGGATCTTCCTTCCTGGAAGGTATCCAGGAAGTGGTAGAACAGCAGGTGGTGGTACCAGTACCAAAAGAACAACAATACCAAGGATTCTATACCCACGTATTTGTTGTTCGCAAACCATCAGGGTAGTACCAGCTAATAGTAAACTTAAGAAACCTGAACAGGTATCTGGAATACAAAAAGTTTACTATGGACAGTATCTGCTCGGTATGCAAAAACCTCCATGAAAGAAGCCTTTATGACGACCTTGGACCTCAAGGATGCCTACCTGCACGTGCCAATTCACGTGGAACATCAGGCATACTTGAGGTTCGCAGTAGTAGTCAAAGGAGAGATTTTTCACTGGCAATTCAAAGCCCTCCCATTCGGGCTAACAGCCAGTCCAAGGATTTTTACAAAAATCCTAGCAGAGGTAGTAGTAGCCTTTTCTACACCTCCAGGGTATATCTCTAATTCCTTACCTAGACGATCTGCTGATCTCCGGACACTCTGCCCCTCTGGTCAGGTCACATACCAACAAAGCAATTTCAGTCCTGAAAAACCTGGGTTGGATAATCAATACAGAAAAATCCTCCCTTGAACCAGAACAGGTCAAGACCTCTCTGGGCTACATAGGGGACACCAGGCTGCAAAAGCTCTTCTTACCAGAAGACAAAGTGACAAAATAACTTTGTCAGTAGGGGATCTGATAAAGACCCCGTCACATTCCAGAAGGGAAGTATTAAGAACCATAGGCCTGATGTCGGCAAGTATACCAGCAATAGTCTGGGCACAACTCCACTCAAGGACGCTCCATTTCTTCTTCCTGTCCTCCTGGGACAAAAAGGAGTCTTTGGATCAAGGAGATACTGCTAACCCCTCAGGTCCTGTCCTCCCTGGAGTGGTGGACAATCCCCAAGAACCTGAAAGGAGACCTTGGGCCCAGTGGAATCTGGTAAGGGTCACCACCGATGCCAGTTCCTGGGAGTGGGGAGCCCACCTAGGAAGAGGAAAAGCCCAGGGGCAATGGAACAACTCACTTAGTCGGATGTCATCCAACTACAGGGAGCTCAAAGTAGGGGAAGCCCTAAAAGTTTTTCAGAAAAACATCACGGGCAAGGAGGTTCAAGTAAGCTCCGACAATGCCACGGTGGTAGCCTACCTGAGTCTCCAGGGAGGCACCAGGTCCAGATCCCTGTTAGAGCTATCCAAAGAGATTCTGGATTGGGCAGAGGGAAAGGTCCTCTCCATTTCTGCCATCCACATAAAGGGGATAAGCAATGCCGAGGCAGACTTCCTCAGCCGTCAGGCGATAAGGCAAGGGGATTGGGAACTAAATCCCAAGGTATTTCAAAGCCTGGTACAGTGCTTTGAAAATCCGGAAATAGACCTGTTTGCCAACCGGCGAAACAGAAAAGTAAAGAGATATTTCTCAATTTCCCAAGAGAAGGAATCAGGTCTAGACGCACTGACTCAGACCTGAAATTACAGGCTGGCATACACCTTCCCGCCTTTGATTCCGCGGGTCCTTCAGCAGCTCAGTAGATCTCCAGGTCAGATCATTCTGATAGCACCCGGGTGGCCAAGGAGAGCTTGGTTTGCAAGCCTGAGATCCATGGCAGTAGTGGAACCATTGAAGCTCCCGTACAGGACAGATCTTCTCAGACAGGGGCCAGTACTACACCCAAGGGGCAGAATTTTTCCAGCTGACGACCTGGTTAGTGAGCGCCAAATCTTGAAACGTAAGGGCTGCTCAGAAAAAGTAATAAGTACCCTCCTTCTGAGTAGAAAACTAGTGACTAAAAAGATTTATACAAAAGTTTGGAAGACTTTCTGCTCCTGGGGTATAGAAAGACAGATGACCTCCACTTCTGTTCCAGTTATCCTGGAGTTCCTTTAAGATGGAGTAGACAAAGGCTTAACAGTCAATACCCTCCGGGTTCAAATAGCGACCCTCTCAGTCTATCTTGAGAAAAAAACTGGCAAAAGAGGACCTCATTAAGCGTTTTTCTGTTAGCAAGGGAAAGAGTTTTCCGGTCCTTTAAAGGTAGTTTTCCACCTTGGGACTTGACTACGGTGTTAGAGGCGTTATCTAAGCACCCGTTTGAACTTATAAAAGAGTTCCCTTTAAGTCTCTAACTTTAAAGATAGCATTTTTGTTAGCTATTACTACAGCCAGGACTGTCCATGAAGGAACCATTCCTACTGGTACAGCCAGACAGAGTCACTCTCAGAGCAGATCCCTTGTATCTACCAAGAGTGGCATCCTTATTTCATAGGACGCAAGACATAATATTGCTATCCTTTTGTGATAAATCAAAAAAAAAAATGAGAAAGGAAAAGAAATTTCATTGTCTTGATGTAAGAAGTTGTCTCCTTACCTATCTAGAGAGAACAAAAAGTTTTAGGAGATCTAATCATCTACTCATTTTGTACACTGGACCCAGGAAGGGACTTCAGGCCTCTAAAGCCTCAGTTTCCATATGGATCAGAGAAGCTATCTCTAGAGCTTATGAATGCTCTGAGAAGCAAGCACCAGCTAAAGTCAAAGCTCATTTAACCAGAACACTAGCAGCTCCTGGGCTGAAAAAGCAGGGGCCTCCTGGGAACAAATCCGCAGCGCGGCCACCTGGTCCAGTCAACATACGTTCCTGAAGCACTATCGTGTGGAAGTGTTGTCACAACAAGACTTGGTCTTCGGCCGGAAGGTCCTACAAGCTGTGGTCCCACCCTAAAAGTAGGCCTGTGGTTACTTGATTATCCTCTCAGGTGTGCCGTCCTGGAAGGTGATAGGAGAAAACCTACGTTAGACTTACCGGTAACGGTGTTTCTACGAACCTTCCAGGACGGCAGGCCTACTTCCCACCCTATGTGGAGGGAAAAAATAAGCTAAACGCTAGGTGGTAAGTACCTATATGGAGCTATGAGCTAAGTTTTCGTAATGGAGATAGCACATTCGTCACGCTGTAACGGACTGAAGAGCATGAGGCTAAAAAGCGCGAATCGTCTCTCACCAAACTTTACTAACATGAGGATCAGCAAATGCAGCCCAAAGGGTGGTGCCGTCCGAATGGAACTTCCCCTTTATAGTGTTGTTAAATGTGTTATACGTCACCGCGCTTTGCTCGAGCATTTTTTTTTCACGATAGTGTGTAGGCAAGGCAGGCTTGAGAAGAATCACGTCGAGAAAAACTTTGTTTTTTTCAATGACATTAAAAACGGCCATGTGTACGCGGCATTATAGAGTTTTAGCTGTCTGAAAGCTTGTATTCTTTAATCTTTTTAGTTGGCTACTAAAAGGTATCCCTTTGACAACACCTTTTAACTTATTTTTCCTCTAAAATCCATTCCCTATTTGCTCTTCCTTGTAGTGTTCATGCCAGTCACAGTTTATACTCACTGTGCAGGCATACCCCGCTTTACGGACACTCACTTTACGTACACTCGCGAGTACGGACATACCCGCGAGTGTACATAAAGTGCCTCACAAGACAAACATTCCTGCACCATCAGCCGCAGTAGAAGGAACTTAAGCTCTGAGCATGTAGCCTACCCTATTCCAGTGTGCTCTTCCTGTTTCCTGGCCGCCGCCCCACCTCCTGTGCACAGCGTGATGTCTGGGGGATGGATTGGAGTGGGCCCCCCCTTGCATCAGATGAGCCTAATTACATGTGAGTGTTTCCCTGACACCCCCACTACAGCCCCTGACGCCCCATAACAGCCCCTGGCACCCCCACTACAGCCCCTGACTCCCTCACTACAGCCTAGAAGTGAAAAAATGTATTGCTTCACTTTAAGTACATTTTCGTTTTACATACATGCTCTGGTCCCGTTGTGTACTTAAAAGTGGGGTATGCCTGTAGAATAGTAGAAGTAACCCGATGAAAAGGAAGCTGGGTCTGGACACTGGTCTGGTTGTGCCCATGTTATCTCATGCTTGGTCTATTGGGGGTGACCCAACCAAGCATGTTTAACAAGTGAACAGTTATTTGCCTGTGCGTGCATACCTTAGGCCACAGCACAGAGTTCCAATAAACCCTGAGGGAGGTGAAAAAATTAAACACAAATTTAAGTGATTAAGACCTGCTGATATTCCATTTTACTTGAGGGGTTTAGTTCTTCTTTAAAGCCGATCTCTTTAAAATCGAGCTTTCTTCGACATGGTGTGGTTTGTAATGTAACCTTTATTGACCATGAAGGTCTGTATACATTTTCTAGTGTTCCCTTTTTTAATGTTTGCCTTGCCTCCCAACACTTTATTCATTCTGTCAAACTCTATGCTCTCTATCCTTAGCTTTCCCTTTCCTTCCATCCATCTCACTCAAAACTCAATTTTCACATGTATTAGAATAAGCAGCAATTCAGCCACAACGCTGGATCTGTTGTGCGAACGCCCTGGATTTCTTCCAGCGATACAAAACTTGAGAGGAAAAAACACCCCCAAAGATAAATATTTTTTTTCCTTCTTGCCATTACGAAGTCATTTTGCGGCTGTTCTTGCACAGGTATAATTTTTCACTCGCCTGCATTCTCATTTGTTGCCTCACGTCTGGGGTTTCCTGAGAAAATGTCCTATAATGACCAATTGATTTGGTGCTTGTATTGTTCCTCATGTATAAAATGATCTTGAAATCTTTGCCTGAAAACTATTTTCTTAACGCGGAGTTCCACCCAAAAATGGAACTTCCGCTTTAAGGGAAGGTGACCCCCTGACATGCCACATTTGGCATGTAATTTTTTTTTGGGGGGGGGGGTGCTAGCGGAAACCCTCTTTTTAGCTTTTTAGAGGGTTTTATCTCCCACTTCCTCCCTAGGCACCGCGGCAGGTCACCTCTCCCCCTCTCTCGGCAATCATCTGGGACACGTCACAGGTCCCAGATGATTGCCCGGCCAATCGCGGCATGCGCAGTGCGTGCCCGGCTGTGAAGCCACAGCCTGGCGCCCCCAGTAGTGATGCCAGCAGAGAGGAGGGGGAGACAAGTGGGGCTTTGTTCCCCCGCATCGCTGGACCCTGGGACAGGTGAGTGTCCGATTTATTAAAAGTCAGCAGCTGAACTGAACATTTTTATTTTAGTAGGAACTCCGCTTTAAAGATTACGCCTATAAGAATACGCTTTAAAGAGAACTTGTCATTAAAAAGCTGCTGCAGGTCTGAAGTACTTGAAGATCCTACCTGCTGTTAGCAGCTAATACTCTTGTTCTGTGGCCAAATTCCCAGCTGTTCTGGCAAAGGTTCTACATGTAAATGCAGTGTCTTCTGATCTCAGTGCTTCTGTTATTTTTGAGGATGAATTGTTCCGCAATGTCTGCAGCTACGGTAGTTCATGAAGGCTTGCTTTAAAGTTAATTTACTGCTTGCTAAGAATATTTAAATAATTTAGCCTGCTCATGGGTTCACTTTAACCACGTGACCTCCGAAAGGTTCACCCCCCTTCCTGACTAGGCTATTTTTTTGCGATAAGGCACTGCGTTATTTTCAACTGACAATTGTGCGGTCATGTGACGCTGTATCCAAACAAAATGTATGTTATTTTTTTCCCACAAATAGATCTTTCTTTTGGTGGTATTTGATCATCTGTGTTTTTTATTTTTTGCCCTATAAACAAAAAAAGACTGTAAATTTGGAAAAAAAGCAACAATATTTTTTACTTCTGCAATAAAAATTTTTTTATTTCTTTATGAATTTAGGTCAATATGTATTCTGCTACATATTTTTGGTAAAAAAATCCCAATAAACCTATATTGATTGGTTTGCGCAAAAGTTATTGCATCTACAAACTATGGGATATTTTGATTTTTTAAAATTTGTTTTATTAGTAATGATGGCGAACAGCGACTTGTAGCGGGACTGCGATATTGCGATGGACATTCTGACACTAATTGACACTTTTTGGGGACCAGTGACACTAAGCCCAGGTTCACACTGGGCTGCGGGAGCGAAGCCGCGCGATTTCAGCTGAACTCGCACGATTTCAGCTGAACTCGCACGATTTCACTCTCGCTGGCAGTTCCCGATTTCAGCCGCGATTACAAAGACATTTGACACAGATGTCAATGTAAATCGCGGCCGAAATCGCAAAAAGTAGTACAGAAACTACTTTTTGAAATCGGTGCAGCGCCGCAGATGCGGCGTCGCACCGATTAGGACGGTGCCATTGCCGGCAATTTGCGGCAAATATCGCAGTTTTGACATGCCAAATCGCATGTCAAAACGCACCAGTGTGAACCAGGGCTTATACAGTGATTAGTGCTAAAAAAATTGCACTATCACTGTACTAATGACACTGGCTGGGAAGGGGTAACGTTAGGGGCGATCAAAGGGTTAACTGCGTGCCTGTTTCTTTGTACTATGGGAGGTGCTTTTACTAGGGGAAGGCATGGATCAGTGTTCCTGCACAGGATCCATGCCTTCCTTGCTGACAAAACTGCAATCTGCCTTGTTTACATAGGCAGACTGGCATTCTGCCACTGTAACGAACAATGAGCAGACAACGAGTCCATGGTACCCACCGATTGGCTCCCGCTGTGCATAATCACAATGGGAGCAAGCCAGCGGCGGCATGAATGCGCGCTCCCTACCCAGAAAAACACAGCTTCCGCCCTTTAGCAGTAAAACTGCTATGGGGCGGAAAGCAAGTGGAGAGTTTAAGACCAGCATGGAACACTTTGGAGAATTGAGTCTTATTATCAGGCCTGGAAAATAAAAACAAAACAGTGCAGCATGTGGGGAAAAAACAACACTGAATGCAAATGTACATTTCAAGAAAAAATAAAGTGTGAAAAAAGAATAAAAAGTAGCAATTCAAATAAATGATAAGAAATGGAAAAGAAAAAAACAATACCACCTTCTCCAAATTATTCACCAAGTTCCAGGGACCGTGTCACCTTACACTGGATGTCATTTGTGCTTATTAGGTGAGCATGTAGTCATGCAAAACAAGATTTTTACAGTCACAGGCATATGTGAAAATGGGGCCATCCTCCATTTAATCTCTGTTTGAATAAGCCTCACACAATCTCATTTTAGTATTACTAAGCAGCAATTTACACAGATTCATTCTTTGTGTGTGCACTCAAGTGGGGAAAAAAGCTCTTCAAAACTGAAAGTTAATTTTTTTTATTTTTTATGTGACCTTTAGTACCTACTTTATGACAATAGTATACTTGTCCTAGTAAAGCTGGTCATACACCAGAAGAATTTTGTTTTTAACATTTTTGTCTTCTGAACATTCGTTCAGTCTTCTATAATGGTTAGGGGGGTTAAAACAATTTTGGTTTTCAATCATAGTGATAGGAAAATAGTGAGATGGAAAGTTTTTCTCAAAACAAATGAAATGCTAACTCTGAATGTGGTTTTTGTTTGCTAAAAATCGTACTTATTGTAATGAAACTTGACTATTACGTTTGGGATTCCATTCAAATAGCAAGTCTAAATGAAAATCTATGTCTTTCAAGCTGAATTACTTGAAAAAATAATTTTTATACGAACATTCAAACGAAAATCCAAACTCTAAATGATCTAATTTTTTAAACTAGCTTTTTTCAAACTTCTTTACATGGAGAAAACCTTTTAAAATACTGTAGTTTTTCGTGCTCAGGGAACCCCTGATAATAATTTACTATGTTTACAGTTTAGGGTACAGTTAGTGTGATCACCACCGGGTCACCACTGGAAAAAATGCTCCTTACATTTGTGGCCATTGGGAAGAATTCCCCCTTGCAGATAGTTCAGGCAAACCTGAAGTTCTGCTGTAAGAAGCAGTGAGCGGGCTTTTTTTGTGCAAGTGAGGCATGCATTGTCTCTTCTACAATAAAATTCCCCTAACTGCCTGCTCATTGTCTTCTCCAGGAATTGTAAACTGAACTGCGCATATGTTCTAAAGTTGATGGTCAACACTTGTCCATTCTGCTGCCTGTTCCTTGGATCTTTGCTCCTTTCAGTGTTGCCAACTTTCAGTAAATTTACGAACAGTTTGTAAAATCCATAATTGTTGCATCTGTCCATGAATGTCAGTTACAGACATGCAGCCTACATGTCGGTAATGGACATTCAAGGACAGATGCAAAAAGTACAGATTTTACAAACTGTTCGTAAATTTACTGAAAGTTGGCAACCCTGCCTTCTTTGCAGAGCTTTAAAGTGGCATTCCACTAAATATTTTTTTGTTTTTAGAGTGGGAAAAAATATCACTTCTGTCAAGTTTTTTTTGTTTTCTATCTCCCTACCAGAGAGACTTTCCCTTACCTCCTGTCCCAATGACCAAACAGGAAGTAAAAAGAATATCTTAATCACAATAAGTTACCAGGGGGACCTAACTTTATCCACCTAACTAAAACTTTTTTTCTCTTTCGTCCATGGACGGACACAGCTTCCTTATATTCTTGACAGTAGGGTTATGTTCCCGTCTATTAGGAGAGGACAAGGCAGACATGTTAACATTTAAAAGCATGTAATTAAGCAAAGCTGAACAGTACCGCCCAGGGGGTGGTCCCTCTGGTCATAACCCTGCACTCAGCTGCTCAGTTTTTTTCTGCCTAGTATAGGAGAAGGACCTGGCTCCTTAGGGGTCCATGGTCCTGGAGAACTTTTATTTTTATTTATTTTTCTCTACTTTTTGATCCTGAGATCTACCATCAACTGCCGACTGGGTGACAGGCTGGATAATATAGATCCTTGTAGTCTCCCCAGTCCGGCCATCGAGCGTGAGCAGACCTTTAGCTACGCGCTGGGTCTGGCACGACATATCCCGTTTGCTCCAGGGGTGGCTGGTGAGCTATATGCTTCGGGGCTCACATGACCGGGCTACTGCTGTCCGAGTCACAGTGGGCCGTGGCCGACAGCCACTCTGTACTGCTCGGTGATGGGTCTGTCAGGAACATGTCCAGCAGTCCCCACGGGACGGGTAAGTACGGTTCCTCCTGTCTTGGCAGGATGGAACAGCTGCGCATTCCTGGGGTGGTCGATTAGGGGGTCTCTCGCCCTCTCTCCCCGTCCATCCCTCCTCCTCATGCATTTGCTGGGCCTGCTGTGTACCTAACCGGGGGGGCTCCGGGTCCTGGCTGGGGGCTGCGCGGTGTGTCCGAGTCCGCTCTAGTGTGGGTGGTCTGCCATGTGGGGGGCCTCCACTTGGAGGCCCAGCGTTTTCGCTGCCTTTTTTCAATTTACCTCAGAACGATTGGTGCCATTTTGGATTCGCCTGCGCCGTTTTCCTGTAGCCGCGCTGTTCCTAATGCTGATACAGCTGGTGGCCATTTTCTTGTAGCCGCGCTGTTTCTACTGCAATACAGCGGGTGGCCATTTTCTTGTAGCTCGCGCTCTTTTTTTCTTGAGGCGGCCATCTTTTTGTATTGCATTGCCTGGTTCAGGGCGGTGAGTCCTCTGGGAAACCCCTCGGTCTGCAAGGAGGGTGGACCTTTTTTGTACCTTGACTTTAGTCCCTGAGTGGCTGTCAGGTGAGCGGGTCAGCATGGCGTCAGAAGTAGGCGCTTCTTCCCCAGACATTCCTGTGGTAGCAACCGGTGCCCCTGCACCTGCGGTACCTATGAACGCTTTGTCGGCGGTCCTGGAATTATTTGTTGCCAGGGTGGAGGCGGTGTGTGGGCTAAAGGGGGGTAAAAAGCACCCCCTTCCCCCACCATCTTCTGGGGAAAGCTCTGACTCGGGTCTGGCTGTGACACAGGGCCCCTGTTCTGACGTGTAGAGGATGCGGACCAGGACCATTCGGACAGTGAGGAAGACTCCCTGCCCGGGTCAGCGCAGGAGAAGGCGCTTTGTTGGAGCACTTATCACGCAGTGCGGGAAACCCTCAAGCTGGAGGATGCGGCTGGGGCATCTACTGAGGTGTCGGTCCCTTTTGGGTCCCACAAGCCGACCCGCATTGCTAAGGTGTTTCCTTACGTAACTTATCTTGATAAGTTTATAGACAAAGAATGTGAACGACTGCAGAGGACCTTTTCGGTCCCAAAACGCATGGCGGTCCGTTACCTTTTTTTGGAGAGCCTTCTGAAAAAATGGGCATCTCCTCCGATCGTGGACCCCCCGGTATCCAGGTTAAACAAGGTAACCACGATTCCGGTAGAGGGGACCCCTGCATTTAAGGATCCTGCAGATAGGAGGTCCGAAGCGGTGGCCCGGTCCACGTTCACCATGCTGGGGTCAGCATTACGGCCAGTATTGGCTGCAGCCCTGGTGTCACAGACACTTACAGATTGGGCAAAATTGTTACACCGTGAGTTGGAGAAGCAACAGGCTTCCTTGGTCTGCGTAGAACTGGCCGACCAGTTGGTGCATGGCCTCAGTATCTGCTGTGGTACTGCGTCGCCTGATTTGGCTAAAATGCTGGTCCGCGGACCAGACTTCCTAAAAGGCTCTGTCAGATTTGCCCTTCCAGGGAGAGAGGCTGTTTGGAGCCTCGCTGGACGACATTATTAAGAATGTCACTGGGGGTAAGAGCACGCTCCTCCCACAATCCAGAAAAGGTAAGGAGCCACGCCGTAGGCCAGAGCCCTCCTTTTCCGCTCAGAAGCAATTTTTTTTTTCGTCAGTCTGGGCCCGCAGGTAAGCGTTCCCAGGCCGACAAGGGACAAAAGCATCCCTGGGTTCGCAAGCCAAACAAGCCTGCGAACAAATCTGCTACTGCATAAAGGTTTGCCCCCGCCCGACTCTCGGGTGGGGGGTCGCCTTTGTGAGTTTGCCGCTCGATGGACCTCCCTGCTTTCTGACCAGTGGGTTTGCGAAGTGGTTTTATCAGGGTACAAGATAGATTCTTTGCCTCGAACCTTCTTTCGGCTCGTCGGAACGCCCTATCTGGGGTAGTGCAGGACCTGCTGAGGCGCGGGGTAATAGTGCCTGTGCCGCTGCCAGAAAGGTTTCAGGGATTCTACTCCAATCTGTTTGTAGTCCCAAAGAAGGACGGGGTCCGTCCAATCCTGGATCTCAAGGCCCTCAACTCCTTTGTGAGGGTACGAAGGTTCAGGATGGGATCAGTTCGCTCTGTGGTCGCTGCACTCCATCCGGGGGATTTTCTGGCGTCCTTGGACATCAAGGACGCATACTTGCATGTCCCCATATTTGTCAGGCATCAGATGTTTCTACGCTTTGCGGTCGGGGACGACCACTACCAATTTGTGGCTCTCCCTTTTGGCCTGGCATCAGCACCAAGGGTTTTCACCAAGGTGCTCGCCCCGATTCTGGCCTTGCTGAGACAGCGAGGAATCGCTATCGTGGGCTACTTGGACGACCTCCTTCTGAGAGCAGCTTCAGACTCAGAATTAGAGGAGGATGTGGCGATTGCCAGTCAGACCCTTCAAGAATTTGGTTGGGTACTGAACCTCCAGAAGGCGGTGTTGGTGCCGACTCAGCACCCTTGAATACCTGGGCTTGATTCTGGACTCCTCAGAGGCGAGAGTTTTTCTCCCTTTGGAAATATTTTAGACTCTTCGGGCTGCGGTGAAGGTGTTGGCATCCTGCAGATGGACGTCGCTGCGCTTTTGCATGCGAGTCCTGGGTCTCATGGTAGCCTCTTTCGAGGCGGTACCGTATGCTCAATTCCACACTCGAGTCTTGCAGAAGGAGATCCTGTCAAAATTGGACAATTCTCCGTTGTCCCTGGTTTGTCAAATCCGGGTGAGCCAACTAGTCAGGGCTTCCCTGGTCTGGTGGCTGAAATCTTCGGCCCTTCAGTCCGGAAAGTCGTTCCTTCCCTTTCACTGGACGGTGATCACGACGGACGCTAGCCTGACCGGTTGGGGGGGAGTTTGGGGTGTTCAGTCGACACAAGGTCGCTGGACGCAGGAAGAATCCCGCCTGCCGATCAATGTGCTGGAACTTCGAGCGATCATGCAGTGCCTCTCCACATGGTCACAGAGGCTACAGGGGCGTCCAGTCAGGATCCAGTCGGACAACGCCACGGCGGTGGCGTATGTCAACCAACAAGGAGGAACAAGAAGCTCGGCTTCAGCATCGGAGGTCGCTCACATCCTGCGGTGGGCAGAACGGAGCGTGCCGGCTCTATCAGCCGTATACATTCCGGGCGTAGAAAACTGGAAAGCGGACTACCTAAGTCGCCAGATGCTGGACCAAGGAGAATGGTCGCTACACCCGGATGTGTTTTGACGCCTTTGCCTGAGATGGCGCACGCCAGACAAGGATCTCTTGGCTTCTCGACTCAATCGGAAGGTATTGAGGTTTGTGGCCAGGTCAAAAGATCCCTGGGCGGATGCGACAGACGCGTTGGTGGCTCCATGTGGACAGTATCGGCTAATTTATGCCCCCCCCCAACTGAAACTTCTTCCTCGTCTGCTCCGCAGAGTGGAGATCGAGGGGATTCCGGTAATTCTAATTGCCCCAGATTGGCCTTGACGTCCCTGGTACGCCGACCTAGTACGCCTGGTGGCGGATGTCCCTTGGCGACTGCCGATGCGAGGAGGACCTTCTGTCACAAGGTCCTATACTTCATCCTGCTTTACAGTCGCTGGCTTTAACGGCATGGCTGTTGAAAGTCAGGTTCTGAGGGACCGAGGCTTGTCGGATTCAGTAATTTTCACCATGCTGAGGGCACAGAAGTCATCTTCTCGGAAGATCTATCATCGCATGTGGAAGGCTTACATCTCTGTGTGAGGAGATTGGGTGGCGTCCTTGGGCATATTTGGTTTCCAGGATCCTGCTGTTTTTACAGCGTGGAGTGGATCAGAAACTTGCCTTAAGCACCATTAAGGGGCAGATTTCAGCCTTGGCTGTTTTCTTTCAATGACCCTTGGCTCATTCACTGGTGAGTATGTTTGTGCAAGGGGTCCGACATGTGGCTCCTCCGGTTCGCCCACCACTACCTCCGTGGGATTTGATCCTGGTGCTCTCGGTACTTCAGAAACCTCCGTTTGAGAACATCAGAGAGATTCCCCTTTTGACACTCTCAGAAAGTTGCCTTTCTGGTGGCTATTACATCTGTCAGGAGGGTTTCTGAGTTGGCGGCCTTGTCGAGCAAGTCCCCCTACTTGATCCTCCATAAGGATAAAGCGGTGCTATGCCCGCAGCCTTCGTTTCTTCTGAAGGTGGTTTCGGCTTTCCATCTTAATGAGGACATTGTACTTCCATCCTTGTGTCCTCGGCAGTTGCATCCCAAATAGGTTGCGTTACATTCCTTGGATGTGGTACGTGCTCTACGGATGTATCTGTCTGCTATGGCTCAGTTTCGGAGGTCAGACTCCCTGTTTGTGTTGGTGACTGGTCCAAAGGAAGGCCTGGCGGTCTCGTCGGCCACCATTTCTCGGTGGATCAGACAGATAGTGATTCAGGCTTAAGCCCTGAAAGGGCGGGCGCCTCCGTTTCCTGTCACGGCGCATTCGACCAGGGCAATTGGTGCCTCCTGGGCTTTCCGACATCAAGCGTCTGTCTCTCAGGTGTGTAAGGCGGCGACCTGGTCGTCCGTTCACACTTTCACTAAGTTTTACAAGATTGATGTGCATGCATCTGCAGATGCTTGCTTCGGCCGCAAGGTTTTGCAGGCGGCTGTTTAAGGTTGCAACTCCTCCGTTGAGGAGCTCTGATTGTTTTGGGTGGAAGTTTGTTTGATTGCTGTTCCCACCCCTCGATTTTTTTTACTGCTTGGGGACATACCTACTGTCAAGAATATAAGAAGCTGTGTCTGTCCATGGGCGAAAGAGAAAATAGGATTTTTGTACTCACCGTAAAATTATTTTCTCTGAAGTCCATGGACAAACACAGCACCCACCCCTCCTTTTTATGTTTATCCCTTTCATGACTAAGCCTATTTCTGACATTTGGTGTTTACAAGTTAATATCTGTATTTTTTTGCTAGAAACCCCCAAACATTATATATATATATATTTTTAGCAGAGACCCTAGAGAATAAAATGGCGATAGTTGTAATATTTTATGTCACACGGTATTAGTGCAGCAGTGTTTAAACACAACTTTTTTGGAAAAATTAACTTTCATGAATTTTAAAAAAATTTAAAAGTAAAGTTAGCCCAATTTTTATGTACAATGTGAAAGATGATGTTACGCCGAGTAAATAGATACCAAGCATGTCATGCTTTATAATTGCACACGCTCGTGAAATGGCGACAAACGACGGTACCTAAAAATCTCCATAGGCGACGCCTGAATTTTTTTTTATGGTTACCAGGTTAGAGTTAGAGGAGGTCTACGGCTAGAATTATTGCTCTGACGATCGCGGCGATAACTCACATGTGTGATTTGAACACCGTTTACATATGCGGACGCGACTTCCGTATGCGTTTTCTTTGCTTTTATCCGCATTGGTTGTTATCGCCAGAAAGCCAATCGCCCGCTCTAAAAAATGATACTGGGATGATGCCTGCAGGTGCGGGCATCATCCCGGTATAAGCCCCGAAAGCCGAGTACGCATATCTGCGTCTGCTCGGCGTGAAAGGGTTAAACTGCTTTTTGACGAACTGAGCTGCTGAGTGCAGGGTGAGGGCTTATGACCAGAGGGGACCGCCCCTGGGCGGTACTGTTCAGCTTTGCTTAATTACATGTTTTTAAATGTTAACATCTCTGCCTATGCCTCTCCTAATAGACGGGAACATGACAGTAGGGTTAAGAATATAAGGAAGCTGTGTCCGTCCATGGACTTCAGAGAAAAGGATTTTACGGTGAGTACAAAAATCCTATTTTTTTTAGGGAAGTCTGTGCTCCCATTGGAGAAATTTGCCTCATTTCCTGTTCAGGTGACCACACGGAACTTGAATGGAAATCTCCCTAACAGGGCCACTGCAGTAAAAACTTGAAATGGATTCCAATGTTACTCTGCTCTGTGTAAATAAATAAATAAAAAAATTATCAAGGTTCAGTATATTGAAAACTTGTACTGAGAGAAATACAGAGACAGGCCCTCTTTTTGACAACATGGTTTTCCTAGGTGTCTGAGTTACTTTCTGAATTAGACACAGAACAAGCATGCATCTAGTGAAGTCAGAGGTTAATAAGCACTCCTTATACGCATATCTGCTCCGGGTCTGCTAAACTATTGAAACCTTCGAGTCAGCATAACAGCCAGAAATGGGTTTATGAAAAACGGAGAGCCACATTGACAGCTTGTGTGTGTATATATACAGTGGGTAAAAGAAGTATTGAACACATCACCATTTTTCTAGGTAAATATATTTCTAAAGGTGCTGTTGATATGAGATGTTCACACATGTTGGTAACAACCCATGCAATCCATGCATACAAAGAAACCAAAACAAATAAGTTCAGAAATTAAGTTAGGTGTAATAAAATGGAATGACACAGGGAAAACGTAATGAACACGCTAACTGAAATTTATTTAATACTTTGTACAAAATCCCTTCTTGGTAATGACAGCTTCAAGACACCTCCTGTATGAAAAAACTTGTCGCATTCATTGCTCAGGTGTGATTTTGGCTCATTCTTTCACATAAACAGTCTTCAAATTTTGAAGGTTCCTTGGGCCTCTTCTTTTTTTTTTCTGATCTTTAGTTCTTTCCATAGATTTTCTATTGGATTTAAGTCAGGTGATTGGCTGAGCCATTCTAGCAGCTTTATTTTCTTTTTTTGAAACCAATTGAGAATTTCCTTGACTTTGTGTTTGGGATCATTGTCTTGCTGAAATGTCCACCCTCGCTTCATCTTCATCATCCTGGTAGACGGCAGCAGATTTTTATCAATAATGTTATGGTGCATTTTTCCATTCATCCTTCCTTCAATAATATGAAGTTTACCAGTACGGTTTGCTGAAAAACAGCCCCACACCATGATGTTCCCACTTCCAAACTTCACGGTTGGTTTAGGCTGGTGCAAGGACTTTGACACCCTAGACAAAACGTAATTTCTTGTTCATACATCACGGGACACAGAGCAGCATAGTCATTACTATGTGGGTTATATAGAATTACCTTCAGGTGCTGGCACTGGCAACTTCCAAAACAGGAAGTACCCTCCCCTATATAAGCCCCTCCCATCCGGGAGTACCTCAGTTTTTTGCCAGTGTCTAAGGTGTTGGCCAAGGTTAACATGTATTCATCTGGGCTTGTGTACAGGTTCTCTGGGCCTTAGCAAGCTATTCCGGATCCGACCAAAAAAGCTTCATAGCTAAACGGTCGGTACCCGGGCCTTGCAGAGAAGAGCAGGGTTTTGCCTGTAATGCCTCTCTTAGGAGGGCTGGACCCTGGGATCCAGAGCTCTGGTCATACCCAAAACCAAGAGGCTATCTGTGCAGGGTGCTATACAGGTCCAGGGGAGTGGAATCCTTGGGAACCCGGTCCCTGAAGGTCTAGTACAATGCCTGCCGTGAGAGGTGAAGTTTGGGCTTCTGTGGACCAAACAAAGTCCTGCGGCGGGGAAAAGGTAAGTGGGGGCCCCTCAGGAACTTGGTTCTATTGAGGGGACCCCCAAGCCTAATATGTCTTTCTGCCTGTTACCTAAAGGGTATTCCCGCTAATAGCTGTATATGCCTAAGAAATCCTAGAAATGTTTTTTCATAAGGGAAGTTTTAAAAAAACTGTAAACCTGGAAATGTTTTTCATAAAGGAGGTTTTAAAAAAAAAAAAAAAAAAGACAAAGGTGCGGTACCTGTGTTTGTCCACTAGAGGCCGCTGTGGAACGTCTTTTTTCTTGGGACTATTCCTTCCATGGTGAAAGTCCAGGCAGATGAGTGAGCTCTCTATCAGGGAAGCTGCATTCCTCTGTCATGCTGCCAAGTAGTTTCCTTCCATCCCCGTGTCCTGGTGAAACAGGGACCCTGGCTCCTCTCCCTACATGGCGCCAAGAGCGCACACGTGCGCGCACACATGCTTTCCTTTTATAAGGTTTAGCTTCAAAAAAGGGGGCGGAGCCTGGCGGATGACGCGCTCTGTGCGCCCAGCGCTTCTGCGCATGTGCGGGCGTCCCAGCAAGATAAAAGGACTCAGTCCACGCTGCTTGCTATGGACACAGAGCATGAAAAGGAGCTGGTAGCATGGTATAGGGGCTTACAGCGGGCGGTTGATACAGGCATCCCCAGAAAGACGCATTAGTAGACACCCACTGATGTACATAGCAGCAAATTGCATTAGACTATTTCAGTAAGGGGTGTATTGCGGCTGGAATACCTCAGCTTTGAACTAAGGAATATGCCGCCTAAAAAACTCCGAGATATACCTCTCAGGAAGTGTAGGGGGTCTCCATCGGGCTCCGAGGATCTGGAGCAGTCATCTGCACCCTCCTCCCCTGAGAAATCAGAGGTTAATACCCATAAGGAACCCCCGGGAGTGCCAGGTACTGCGGCTGTCCTCAGTCCACCTGCTCCTGCATATATAACAGAGGAGGTTTTTTCCTCAACTCTGGAGGGATTGGAGCAGAGATTGGCTGCATTGATCGCTTCTTCTCTACAGGAAAGAAAGCGCGCCAGATCTCCATCACCTCCATTAGAGTGCCTGTTGGCAGAGCAACAGTCCCAGGAAGGGACCGACCTACCTGAAGGGGATCAGGAGGAGGTTAGCTCTGTTTTTGAGGAATCGACAGTAGATGAACCATTTTCAGCATCACAGACTGAAAGATTGTGGGTCCAGACCCTAACTGACATGGTTCGATCTGCATTTAAAATGCCTCTTGTTGAACCATCAACTACTGCTGTCTCCTCATTGGGGTCGCTAAAAGCTCCCCAGGTTAATTGCTCCTTTCCAATACATCCATTATTGGAAGGACTTATATACCAGGACTGGGAACATCCTGATAAACTATTTGTTCCGCCTAAAAGGTTTCCGGTGATCTATCCCATGGAGGAAAAGTTCACCCAGAGATGGAATGTTCCTACGGTGGATGCAGCCATCTCTTCTGTGAACAAATCACTGACATGTCCAGTTGATAATGTTCAAATGTTCAAAGATCCAGTGGATAAAAAATTGGAATCTTTATTAAAATCTGCTTTTTCCACAGCAGGGGCTGTTACACAGCCAGCAGTGGCAGCTATTGGGGTCTGCCAAGCTTTAAAGGATCAAATGAAAATGGTCCTGAGGGATTTGCCAGACCAGCAGGCCCAGGCTCTGGCTGATCTGCCTAGAGCATTATGCTTTGCGGTTGACGCCATCAAGGATTCTATCCATCAGGCCTCCCGCCTCACGCTGTCTTTGGTACATATGCGTAGGCTTCTGTGGCTCAAAAACTGGTCTGCTGAAGCTCCCTGTAAGAAGCTCTTAGTTAGCTTCCCATTTCATGGGGAACGCCTTTTTGGCGAAGACCTGGATAAGTATATCCAGAAGATTTCCAGTGGTAAAAGTACTCTCTTACCGAGTAAAAAGAGGTCTAGGGGTCCATCTTTTAAGAGGACTACCTCTCCTATCCCTGCGACGTCTGCTACTAAACAGTTCCGACGGCCTCCTCGGTCAAACTCAGGAGGTAAAAATCAGGGACAGCCACAGGGTAATAAAAAGCCCTGGATCCGAAGAGGTACTAAACCAGCCTCCAAGTCAAGCCTATGAAGGGCTGCCCCCACTCAAACGGGTGGGGGGAAGACTTCAGTTGTTCGCAGAGACCTGGCGGGAGACGATCAAAGACAGATGGGTGCTCTCCGCAGTAACTCTGGGATACAAGTTGGAGTTAAAAGAGTCTCCTCCGTCCCATTTTATGTGGTCAGGAATGCCAAGAGACCCTCTGAAAAGAGGGTCTCTCCTATTGGCGTTAGAACAACTATTGCTCCAAGGAGTAATTATGGAGGTTCCTATGGAAGAGTGGGGGTTGGGTTTCTACTCAAACCTTTTCACAGTCCCGAAGCCAAACGGGGACATAAGACCCATATTGGACCTAAAGAGTCTAAACAAATTTCTAAACGTCCGGTCTTTCCGGATGGAGTCGATCCGATCGGTCACCGCTGCCCTACAAGGGGAGGAATGGTTAGCCTCGATCGACATCAAAGATGCTTACTTGCATGTTCCCATCTTTCCAGGTCATCAAAAATTCCTACGCTTTGCAGTAGAAGGGCGCCATTTTCAGTTCAGAGCCTTACCATTCGGTCTGGCCACAGCACCACGAGTGTTCACAAAAATTCTGGCCCCACTGTTGGCCGATCTAAGAACACGGGGTGTAACGATAATGGCATACCTAGACGACCTGTTGTTGATAGACCACTCAGTTGCCAAGCTAGAAGTGGTAATTGTCGATACAATCAAGTATCTAGAGTCTCACGGTTGGATCATCAACCTGGACAAGTCAGCCCTACAGCCAGTGAAAAACCTGGTATATCTAGGGCTACGGCTGGATTCAGACCAGAGGAAGATTTTCTTACCTCTAGACAAGGTATCCTCTTTGAGGGCCTTGGTCCGTCTGCTTTGTGCAAAAAGACAGCCGTCCATACGCCTGTGCATGAGGCTGCTAGGAAAGATGGTAGCATCATTCGAAGCTGTGCCATACGCCCAATTCCACTCAAGGAATTTACAAAGGGGCATATTGTCAGCCTGGAACGGAAAAGTTCAGGCTCTAGACTTCCCGATGGTTTTGTCCCCTTCCGTTCGGAAAAGAGTCTCTGCTGGTGGTTGATCCCCCAGAATCTCCAGAAGGGCAAACCCTTCAGCCCGATATCTTGGAAGGTGGTCACTACAGATGCCAGCCTTATAGGCTGGGGGGCAGTACTGGAGCAATGGTCTCTCCAGGGCAGATGGTCAAATGTAGTAAAAACCCTGCCCATCAATCTCTTAGAGATACGAGCAGCCCGGTACGCCCTAGTAGCCTGGACATCCAGACTCCAAGGGTCCCCTGTCAGAATTCAATCAGACAATGCCACAGCAGTGGCATATATCAATCATCAGGGAGGCACCAGGAGTCGTGCAGCCCAGAGGGAAGTAAGTCACATCCTGGAATGGGCAGAAAAGCATGTCCCATGTATATCAGCTGTCTTCATTCCAGGGGTGGAGAATTGGAAGGCGGACTTTCTGAGTCGCCAACAGTTATGCCCAGGGGAATGGTCCCTTCATCCCGAGGTCTTCCGAGCAATATGTCAGCGGTGGGGAACACCGGATGTAGATCTGCTAGCATCCAGATTCAACGCAAAGGTGGACAGATTTGTCTCCCGGACAAGGGATCCCCTCGCTTGCGGCTCGGATGCTCTGGTGTTCCCTTGGGATCAGTTCAGACTGATATATGCATTCCCTCCGCTACAATTGTTGCCTCGACTCCTTCGCAGAGTCAGGTTGGAGAAGAAGCCGGTGATCCTGGTGGCTCCAGCGTGGCCCCGAAGGGCCTGGTACGCGGAGATCATCAAAATGTCTGTGGGGAGTCCTTGGACCCTTCCACGTCGTTCGGACCTGCTTTCGCAAGGACCGATATACCACCCTTCCTTACTAACTCTAAGTTTAACGGCCTGGCTATTGAATCCCACATCCTAAAGAAGAGAGGTCTCTCTAACTCTGTGGTATCAACTATAATCAATGCCAGGAAGCCTGTATCCAGGCATATCTACTATAGAGTTTGGAAGGCGTACATCACTTGGTGCGAGGCCAGAAAATGGCATCCACGTAAGTACGTTATAGGCAGAATTCTGGACTTCCTGCAGTGGGCTGTAGACAGGAAGTTTGCCTTAAGTACTATCAAGGGCCAGGTTTCGGCCTTGTCAATACTATTTCAAAGGCCCCTGGCTATGCATTCACTTGTCAAATCCTTTATGCAAGGTGTGACTCGTATTATTCCACCGATTAAGGCTCCCATATGCCCATGGGATCTAAATTTGGTTCTGTCGGTTCTGCAGAAGCAGCCATTTGAACCTTTGCGGCACATTTCCTTGGTTCTACTCACCCGGAAATTGATATTTTTAGTAGCCATATGCTCGGCTAGAAGAGTGTCGGAATTAGCCGCCATGTCCTGTAAAGAGCCATATCTGGTTATCCATAAGGACAGAGTAGTATTACGTCCTCACCCAGCCTTTCTTCCTAAGGTGGTATCGGGGTTTCACTTGAACCAGGATGTGGTTCTTCCTTTTTCCCCAAACCAAGCTCGGTAGAGGAAAAGTTATTGCATTCTTTGGATGTAGTAAGAGCAGTTAAAGCTTATCTGAAAGCCACTGCTCAGATTCGTAGAACGGATTCTTTATTTGTTCTGCCGGAAGGCCCCAGAAAGGGTCAGGCAGCATCAAAATCTACTTTAGCCAAGTGGATTCGACAGGTCATAATACAAGCCTATGGCTTGAGAAGTAGACCGCCTCCGTTCAAAGTTAGGGTGCACTCCACGAGAGCAGTTGGAACTTCATGGGCAGTGCATCACCAGGCCTCCCTGGCGCAAATTTGTAAGGCCGCAACATGGTCTTCAGTACACACGTATACTAGGTTCTACCAGGTGGCCGTTAGAAGTCAGGAGGATGTCGCCTTTGGGCGCAGTGTGTTGCAGGCCGCAAAAGATCCTCATGCCTGATGGCGCCCAGCTTATGTATGGTGTATCCCCCCCCTCATGTGGCATTGCTTTGGGACGTCCCACATAGTAATGACTATGCTGCTCTGTGTCCCGTGATGTATGAACAAGAAAGTAGGATTTTTAAAACAGCTTACCTGTAAAATCCTTTTCTTGGAGTACATCACGGGACACAGAGCTCCCACCCCTCTTTTGGGGACACGTATTGCTTTGCTACAAAACTGAGGTACTCCCGGATGGGAGGGGCTTATATAGGGGAGGGTACTTCCTGTTTTGGAAGTTGCCAGTGCCAGCACCTGAAGGTAATTCTATATAACCCACATAGTAATGACTATGCTGCTCTGTGTCCCGTGATGTACTCCAAGAAAAGGATTTTACAGGTAAGCTGTTTTAAAAATCCTACTTTTGTTGCCCCCTTGGCTCCGCCCCTGACTCCACCTCTTTGCCTGCTCATGTATGGGGTGGAGATTTTTGCAGCGTCCCCCCCAAACTATTGCTTCAGCTGTGGCCTCAGGCCCGCACCTGCACCTTTGGACCTGGCCTGAAGACAAATCGCTTCCTCAAGCCAGCCATGGTTTGCAGGTATATGGACAGGCTTAGGGTAGTATATGGACAGGCTAGGGTAGTATATGTCCCATTGTCCCAGACTCCCCTCCAACTATTTCTTCAGCTGTGGTTCGCAGGCCCGCACCTGCACCTCTGGACCCGGCCTGAAGACAAATGGTGGTGTCACCGGCTCACTTCCTCAAGCCAGCCATGGTCCGCCGGTATATGGACAGGCTAGTAGGGTAGTATATGGACAGGCTGGGGTAGTATGCCTCATTTGTCCCAGTCTCTGTCTGCAGATAGGTCTATTCCATGCTGGTCTCTTCCATGCCAGTCTGTCTCCTTGACCCGGGGGTGCTTTGATTTTCCAGCAGCTCCCTTGCAGCCTGCACCTCCTGCCCATCCTCTGGGCCCCCAGTCAGCCTGCCCTATAAGCCATGCCCTAGAAGCGCAGGGTATGCTGCACGTGCTGCTTCTCGCCTTTTCAGGGGGGGCGGTATCAGGGGGGCGAGGTCAAGGAGAAGGCAGAGGAGCTCTTCTCCCGAGTGCCGGACTCTCAGGCCTATCTGCTCCTTGCTAAACACCTGCCATGTGGATAAATGTGTGTTGTTATAACCGCGCTCCCTAATTAGTAAAGTTCATCAACTATTTTGAAATAACATCAAAAACAACTAAAACAATTCATCAAATAAAACCAAGTAATTAAGTAAATAAGTGCTCCAAAAAAATGCATTCAGTTCAATGTCCATATACAGCCACTAGATGTCTCCAACTTGGTGCAATTGGTGAATTGTCTGCTGTCTTCTTATCAGCTCCACATCACAGTGTTTAATGTTTTCCTCCACCAACACCAGACACGCAGCCCACTCACCGGACTTACGTGACCCCCATTACAGGTAGTCACATTAAGCAGAATGATGATGCCATTTCTAGTGCACTTTTTATCAGATCAGCAAACTTGGACACAGACTAGATCTCCCAAAAAGGGTATAAAAAAGAGGAGGATGCCTCCCATGGTGAAGTACGTAATGTTTATTTAACCACTTAAGCCCCGGACCATTTGGCTGTCCAAAGACCAGGCCACTTTTTGCGATTCAGGACTGTGTCGCTTTAACTGACAATTGCGCGGCCATGCAGGGTGGCTCCCAAGCAAAATTTATGTCCTTTTTTTCCCACAAATAGAGCTTTCTTTTGGTGGTATTTGATCACCTCTGCGGTTTTGTTTTTTTGCGCTATAAACAAAAATAGAGCGTGAATTTTGAAAAAAATTCAATATTTTTTACTTTTTGCTATAATAAATATCCCCAAAAAATGGATAACTTTTTTTTTCCCTCAGTTTAGGCCGATACATATTCTTCTACATATTTTTGGTAAAAAAATTGCAATAAGCGTTTGATTGGTTTGCGCAAAAGTTATAGCTTCTACAAAATAGGGGATAGTTTTATGGCATTTTTATTAATTTTTTTTTTTTTTACTAGTAATGGCAGCGATCAGTGATTTTTATCATGACTGCGACATTATGGCGGACACTTTTTTGACACCGTTTTGGGACCATTGTCATTTTTACAGCGATCAGTGCTATAAAAATGCACGGATTACTGTAAAAATGATACTGGCAGTGAAGGGGTTAACCTGTAGGGGGTGCTGAAGGGGTTAAGTGTGTCTTAGGGAGTGATTCTAACTGTTAGGGGGCATGGCTACGAGTGACACGTCACTGATCGCTGTTCCCGATGAGAGGAAACAGACGATCAGTGACATGTCACTAGGAAGAACGGGGAGATCTCTGTGACCCGATCGTGAGACACCGGCGGACATCGAGTCAGCGGGTCCCGCGGGCACGGACACGGAGCTCGCGACCACACAGCGGCAAATTAAAGGGGACATATATATATGCCCATTTGCCCAGCCATGCCATTCTGTCGACGTATAAGTTTGTGCGGCCGTCAACAAGTTGTTAAAAACCACGCTATACAAGTTAAACTTACAATGAATCAAATATAACAGAGCTCACGATATGCTCTCCACCTGCGTTCTACTACTGGCAGAAGTGACGTATCACGCAAGCCCCCATTTAACGCTTTCCGTCAGCACATCTGACTTTCATCGGGGAAAACAGGGCCGGACACGTCCCGTTCCTCTTTTATTCACTACCGCCATCTTACGATATCCAATCCAATTTTAAAATTAACATAGATTATAAAATAATAAAAAAAAAGAAAAACTTAACTAAAGTAATTGTAAACTACATTGAGAGTCCTTGAGGATTTTATTTGTGATGACCAAGGATTGAATTGGATTGGATATCCTAAGATGGAGGTAGTGTATAAAAGAGGAAGGGACGTGTCCGATCATGTGACCCCTGATGCCGTCAAACGTGCTGACGAAGCGCGTTAGCTGGGATCTTGCATGACACGCCTCTTCCACCAGTAGTGGAACACAGATTGAGCTCATATTGGTGTCCCTGCAAATCGTGAGCTCTGTTATATTTTATTCATTGTAAGTTTAACACATAGTGTGTGTGTGTGTGTGTGTGTATATATGTGTATATATATATATATATATATATATTATTGTGTGTGTATATATTATTGTGTGTGTGTGTGTATATATGTATGTGTGTGTGTGTGTGTATATATATATATATATATATATATATATGTGTATATATATATATATATATACACAGTAGGTGCCGCCGATATTGTATTTCTATCGCGCTCCCATCGCCGAGATTCTCGGCGACAGGAGTGCCGAGATCTCGGCAGCAGGGTGGCGACACGTGTCGCGCTCGCTGCAATAGCGAGGAGACGCGACACTGTATTGAGCGGGGATCCGACGCGGATTCCCGCCAATGCCAGGCACTGCGTTTGGTATGAATCCTGAGCGGGAACTCCACGCCAATTTTTAAAGAAAAAACCGGCGTGGGTTCCCCCTCCAGGAGCATACCAGGCCCTTGGGTCTGGTCTGGATTTGAAGGGGAGCCCTACGCCGAAAAAACGGTGTGGGGGTCCCCCTCAAGATCCAAATCAGACCCTTATCCGAGCACGCAACCTGGCAGGCCGCAGGGGAAGAGGGGGGGACGAGAGCGGCCCCCCCTCCCTCCTGAACCGTACCAGGCAACATGCCCTCAACATGGGGGGTTTGGTGCTCTGGGGCAGGGGGGCGACCTGCGGCCCCCCCACCCCAGAGCACCCTGCCCCCATGTTGATGAGGACAGGGCCTCTTCCCGACAACCCTGGCCATTGGTTGTCGGGGTCTGCGGGCGGGGGGGCTTATCGGAATCCGGGAGCCCCCTTTAATAAGGGGGCCCCCTGATCCCGGCCCCCCCACCCTATGTGAATGAGTATGGGGTACATCGTACCCCTACCCATTCACCTGGTGGAAAATAAATGGAAATAAAAACACAACACAGTTTTTAAAAGTATTTTATTGCACCGCTCCGGAGGTCTTCTTCCGACTTCGGGGGTCTCCGGTGTCGTCGCCGCGTTCTCCGGTTCTTTCTTCTGCCGGGCCTTCGCTAACTTCTTTTTAGCTCCTGGAGGGGGAACCCACGCCGTTTTTTTCTTTAAAAATTGGCGTGGAGTTCCCGCTCAGGATTCATACCAAACGCAGTGCCTGGTATTGGCGGAAATCCGCGTTGGATCCCCGCCTATCGGCAATGCGTGTCGCTCATCGTGAAAGGAACATTTTTTCCTTTCCCGATGACGAGACAGCTCGGCGCTGGCTCTCGCGACGGAGCTCATAGGGTGTCAATATCGCCGCTAGAAGCGGCGAGATTGACACAATATCGGCGGCACCTACTGTGTATATATATATATGTGTATGTGTGTGTGTATATATATATATATGTGTGTGTGTGTGTGTGTGTGTGTGTATGTATATATATATATCATTTTTTTTAAATGATTATTTATATTTATTTTCAGTACAGTCAGTTAATTTGGCTTTGTCACAATTTCAGCCAGGCATTATGTTGCAACAAAGCTAAGAGCCATATAATCATCCTTTTACCATAAATGCACTAATGTTATATAAATGCCCCCTAATTTTAACAGGCCATTTTGATATGTTAATGGTCATTTTTTCTGCGTGAAATGTTCAATGTTGTAATAAAAGGAATGTGGGAGAAAGCAAGGCAACTTTAATGCGGGAATTGTTATTTGTGGTTGTTGCTCTAGTAGTCCAATCATAAGCTTTACCATAGCTAGCTTTCAGTTTCACGTGTATACAGTCATTTGCAGTATCAACACTCCAAAGTCTAGTAACAATATTCTTTACTAGTAGATACTCATTTTTAAAGGAACATTTTAATTAGCTGCCATATTTGTGACTTACACTGTGTCTGCTCTATTTATTTTTATGGACGTTCCCCTAAAATGAGTTAAACTGCAAACATCAGTAGGATTATATAATTTCATGTTGGTTAAAATGATGTTAAAATGATGAATGGTAACATTTCTCAGGGGATCAAACAGAAAAACCTGAAATGGCAAATTAATGATTTTGGAGTTAAAGGATAGCTGTATTTTCTATGATTTTAAAACCAACTGAAACCTTGACGTTTCCACTACATGGTTTGTACACTTATTGAGGCCTCATGTACACTATACGTTTTCTGAACTCTCCTAGAAGGATTTTAGGGGAAAAAAAGCCTGACGCTTGTAAAAGCGTGTAACACTTTTAGCCATGTATACCTGCATCAAGCTTTCAAGGCATTAATTCATTTCATTTGCCAGAATAAAAAATTTATTCTGGCCATTGAAATTAATGCCCATATAGGAGTAGCAGAGTTTTGGCAGGAAAAAACACTTAACGCGCATTTAGCTGCGTAAAACTCTGCTACTCCTGGAAGCACTGGCAGTAGGTTTTTTCCTGCCTCTAAATTCTCCTGCTACCAATTGCCTCAAAAAGTGTATTTAAGTGACTTAAGGCGCTCCGACATAGAAAAAGGTTCCTGTACTACTTAGGGGCGAATTCAGAGCGGCTTGCATTGACTTAAAAAAGTTGTTAGCAAGCCGCGCTGTGCGGGGGTGCCTTCAGAGCCGCCCCAGTATGAACCGAGACTTAACGATATGGTTAAGCAGTTTTCACATTTTGTGTTAAATTAATATTATGCCAGCAATAAACGGTTTGGATCTCGGCTGGTTCAGCAGGAAGGAAGCGGCCAAGATTCGAACTGTTAGGCTTCATGCCCACGGACATTTTTACAGCTGCGTTTTTTACAGCTTAAAAACGCCTGTCCATGTTATTGTAAAATTTTTTTTTTTTTTTGCGAAAAAAACAAACCGTCGGAGCTAAAAAACGAAACCGCGCGTTTTTTCACGCTTCACGTTTTTTTCTGCCTAACTCCGACACTGGGGAATGCACTGGTCCTGGTTTTTTTTTTACAGCTTAAAAACGTCTATGCTATTTGCAGCTCAAAAAAGTCTAGGTGGGCATGAAGCTATAGACTAACATGGACAGGCGTTTTTAAGCTGTAAAAAGCGCTCAAAAACGCGGCTGTAAAAACGTCCGTGGGCATGAGGCCTTAATGGGCAGGCAGAATCTACCAAGTTGATCGATCGGTGGAAGATGGAAAGTTTTTTTCTTTTTAAAGTTCATAGTAAATAGCGTATAGTCTATAGTCAACATTTCTTTCTCTCTTTTTGTGTTAAAATAATGGGGACAAATTTTAAAAATGTATGTTTAATAATATAAATTAAAAAAAAGTAGTAGTAAAAGATCCCAAAATAAAATTATTAGCCATTGCGCTTGAAATAAAATACGAACAAATGGCATAATGAACGTAAAAATACATCTACGCTTTGGTAATAGCAGTTTTTTTTTTTTTGTGTCCATCAGAATAATCTTTTTAACCACTTGACCCCCAGGCCTTTTCTGGCACTTTTTGTTTACATGTAACATGCTAGACAACTACTTTGAACCACCAAACATATATTTTAAGGCCCTAGAGAATAAACAAATGATTTATTTATTTATTTCAGATATTTATATAGCGCTGTCAATTTACGCAGCGCTTTACATATACATTATATATTCACATCAGTCCCTACCCTCAAGGAGCTTACAACCTAAAGTCACTAACTCACATTCATATATATACACATACTAGGGACAATTTAGACAGGAGCCAATTAACCTACCAGCATGTCTTTGGAGGGTGGGAGGAAACCGGAGTATCCGGAGGAAACCCACGCAGGCACAGGCAGAACATGCAAACTCCAGGCAGGTAGAGTCGTAGTTGGGATTCAAACCAGCAACACTTTTTACTGCTAGGCGAAAGTGCTATCCACTACACCAGTGGTCATCAACCCTCTCCTCAGGACCCACTAACAGGCCAGGTTTGCAAGATAACTGAAATACATCACATTTGCTGCTCAGTGATTGCAGTATTCTAGTCTGCATTTCCCCAAGGTAATACATAAAACCAGGCCTGTTAGTGGGCCCTGAGGACAGGGTTGATGACAACTGCACTACACCACTGTGCCGCCCAAATTAGTGGGTTTTGCAATTTTTTATGTCACACAGTATTTGTGCAGCGGTCTTCAAACGCAATGTTTTTGTAACAAGTACACTTTTTTTAATTTTAATGCATAAAAACACAATGCATAACCCGATTTATTTTTTATTTTTTGTAAAATATAAAAGATGATGTTACGCCGATTAAATAGATACCAAACATGCCACGCCTTAAAATTGCGTATGCCTGTGCAGCGGCGACAAACTATGTAACTTTTTCTATCCATAGGCAACACTTTAAAAGCCTTTACAGCCTACTACTTTAGATTTACACAGGAGGTCTGGTGCTAGATCTACTGTCCATGATCTGACGTTTGCGGTGAAACCTCACACGTGTGGGACGATCGCTGTTTGCGTGCATGCCGAACCGACACGTGCTCATGTGATTGCTGAATTAATTCAGAACAGCTGTGTTGACACAGTCACAGCACCCTGTACCATGTGATTAGCTATAGCCAATCACAGACCACTAGTGATCACAGCTGTCATGAAAACTTTCCTATGACAATGATTTTCATTGTATTAGCAAACAAAGTGTAACAAAAAAAAAGTCCCTGATTACTCCCCCAGAGTAGTACAGTGTTACTATGGTGACGACACTGAACTACTCTGATGAAAGTATCTAAAAAATATATAGTAACTTTAAAAAAACTAAAATAAACCTAAAATGTTTAAGGAAATAAGTAAAAATTATTTTGTTTTGCGTTTCTTTTGCATTCTGTCACCAGTCAGTGTCTCTGATCAGCACCACATCAGTCATATGACTGTACTGCACTGGTGACAGTTAAAAAAAAAAATGTATTACATTTTTTTTTTATAAATTTTTTTATTGTGACAAAAAATTACAACAAAAAAAACTTGCCATGCTACTTTTCAAAAAGGAGTTATTTGGGGGATATTTGGACTTTCCTAACATTTTTGGCCCTCAGTACATCAGAATTGATCAATTTTCAGATATATACCAATGTTTTAGACTCTATAGCTTTCACACAAGCCAATTAATATACACTTATTGGGATTTGTTTAACCAAAGGCCTATAGAGGAATACATTTTAGCCTAAATTTATGACGAAATTTGATTTTATTGGGTATGTTTTATGAAAGAAATTGGAAAATGTTGTTGTTGTTTTTTTTTTTTATCCCAAATTTTTGGTCTTTTTTTCATTTATATCGCAAAAAATAGAAAAAGATTTAAAAAAAAAAAACAGTGGTAATCAAATATCACCAAAATAAATCTCTATTTGTGAAAAATTCTGTGTGAAAAAAATGATAAATAATTTATTTACGTACAGTGTGGAGTGCGCAATTGGCAATTAAAGAAACGCAGTGCTGAATAGCAAAAAATGGCCTGGTCGGAAGGGGTTAAAGCTGGTCATAGACGCATCAATTGGCAGTCAATTTTGACCAGTTTCCATCCATCCCATTCATTTAATGTTTGAATACTTTCACCTAGGACTTACAGGTTTCTAATTGAAAATTGTGCCATTTGTGGGCGAAAACATTAATAAATAGGCTATCTGTGAGATTTATATATACTTTTTTAGGCATTTATGTGTGTGTGTGTGTATTTGTTAGTTTTTAAAACCTATGAAGGTAAATAAAGTGCTGCACTGCAACACAACAGTGTGAACTAGTCCCACTGCAAAAGGTTTTAAAATTGCACCCAATTGCATCTGGTGCTTCCTTTTTAAAGCGGAAGTAAACCCATCAATTTAACAGTTTCAAAAAGCAGTTACATTCCCGACATGCCGGGAATGCAAACTGTCACATTGGTTGTGCTCTCAACCAAACTGTCAAACCATCCAATGGCTGGTGTCATAACTGATCACATGTGCAGCATCATGGCAGTTGTATATTAAACAGAGGCCAAGATGGCAGCTTCCTTGCCTGAAAATGATAGGAGGGTTTACTTCCACTTTAAGGTAGTGTACCAAAATGTGGGTAGATGTCCTCCTAACATTTCCTGGAAAGTATGGTCTTGTTCACTAATACAAAGCACATTATAGCTCCCCCTTTTATACTTTGTATGACTTACTTCAGCCTAACCTTGCTGAATGGAATATGTTTCATGTTAGTGCTGTAATGCACAAATGTTTGTAATTATTTCTTGTGTTGATATGCAGTTTGTGTAGTTATTTATCTTATATTGAACACTTTGTGTGTGATTGATGTATGTGATGACATAAAAAGCTAATGTTTAGAAAAAATACACTGTATATCAAAATAAAGTAAAAATTTTGGTGTGTCCTATTTTTTAGCATCTAGGCTTGTATCTAACTGGTAAAATAAGAAATAATAGGAGTTTCATAATTCTGTAATATGCAGGTTGTTATGGATGTGATACCTCATTCAATTTTATTGATGCCTGTAGGGAAGCATGGTGCACTTTGGGTAGTTTGAAATGTGGTAGAATTTATTCCATGTAAGGCAGGGCTTGACAAAATTTTGCTTTGAATGTAGGAGCCAGCTAAACAAGTTAGGAGCCAGTTTTCTTCTTTTTTTTTTTTTAACTAACAAAGCTTTACTTTCAACAACAAAACCTCTTCTGTTATGTGGGCTGACAAAAGCCCAGGTGCCAGGATGCAATTTATAGTCGCCATGGATTTGTCGAGCCCTGATGTAAGGCATAACTGCAGTGTTGGGCTTGGTTCACGCCTATGCATATTTTTTTTTGCAGAAACGCTATAACCATGTTATAGTCTATATAACATGGTTTCCTATGGGACATGTTCACATCTATGTTTTTTTTTTTAGGCGCTGTGATTTTTAAAAGAGTCAGGGGCTTTTTTAATAGCAAAACTTTGCATTTTTGGTTCCATAGACTTTAATGGAAAAGCTGCAGAAAAGAATGTGGGGCGTTTTCACCGCAATTTTCATTTGCGTTTTATTAATCCACCCAACAACAAATTGGCCAAATTTTTTTTTAAAAAAAGCATAAAAAATGCATCAAAATACGTGTGGAAAATGTGTCACAAACGCATGTGCAAAATGCACCGCAAAAAGCACTGCAGAAACGGTTCAAAAGCAAACTGCATAGGTGTGAACCAAGCATCATAAACAGAATAAATCCCCCTCAGAATGTATTTACATTTCTTGACTCCTTGTCCGAAAGTTGCCTAGAAGCTTTTGCAAACTGAGACAGGGCCCTCCAATTCTAGTATGTGCCTGGAAGTCTTTTTTTTTTTTTTTAAGTGTAACATTAATCTGGACACCAACATGCTTAGAAGAAGCAGGATTTATACTTATGCTCTTCTGCATATACCTGAAAAGGGGGTGCTTGGCAGGTCAGTACTGGTCACTGCTGAGCACCCCCTACCACATAACTATTAATACTGCATTAGGCTGACTGTACATAGCGGTCAAATGTGTAGACACATTTTATCTAGTCAAATGGATTGTCTGAACGCTTGAGTTTTTTTTTTTTTTTTTTTTTTACAAAATAACATCATCTGGTCTGTGCAGGTGGCAAATTTGTGTAAATCACAAGATCGGCTAAACAGATTTACAAATGTTTGCCAGGTAGCACAGATTATCTCTGTGCATTACACCTAAATCCATGTATAGAATGAAAAAAAAACCCCATCAGTTTACAATAAATATCCAGCCTAGCCCAATGCTGATTTTTCCATTACTGGTCCGCAAATAGTGACTACCTAAAGACATAAAGTAAGGCTTAACGGATGGTGATATTCTCATGTCCCAGGGTCCCTTTAGGTTTAAAATCCAATATCTTGAAGCTATGCATTGCCCATGCAGGTGCCACTGAGTCACCAGCACCATCACACAAGGGTGAGAAGAGAGTCTTTAGATTCAACTGGGAGATCAGGGCTTCAGCCTCGTACACACGGCCGAGAATCTCGTCAGGAAAAAACACGTTGTTTTTCCTGACGAGATTCTTGTCAAGAATCTTGTCCCGGCCGAATGTACACACGCTCTATTCAAAAGAACCGCCGTTCTTTTGAATGGAACGAACGACGAGCGTGCGCTCGTCACATTCGATGCCGCTGCCACCGCCATCTTGCTACACCCTACCTACGCCTAGGAAGCTACCGCGCATGCATCAAAGTCATTTCGAGCATGCGCGGGTTTCCACGGCGACAGGTAAGCGCGCACACTCTCGGGTTTTTCGTCGGGAAACAGGCCGACGAGAATCACGACGAGAAAATAGAGAGCAGGTTCTCTATTTTTCTCGTCGAGATTCTGGCCAGTTTTCTTGACGAGAAACCTGAAACCCTCGTACACACGGCATGTTTTCTCAGCAAGAAAGCTCTGCAAGCACTTTTCTTATAGTTTCTTGACGAGAAAACCGGCCACGTGTACGAGGCTTTCCTCTCTTCACTCCCTGCAAGGAATGCAGTGGCTGTGGAGTAAAGGGAATGTAATTGTATGCTACTGTAGGGGCTGGCTTTAAAGTCAACCTCTTGCTTGCATAATTATGACCGCATTTTATCAGATGTTGCTATGCCTGCAGCCCTAAACACTTTTCTTCAATAAATATTTATATAAAAAATTCTAATCTTTTTCATAAGAAGCATTAAAGTGGTTGTAAACCCACTTTCTTTATCGTACACCACGGGACACAGAGCTAGTCATTACATAATGGGTTAAGGGTCACCAGCGGTGATTGGACACTGGCACAACCAATGGAAGACAGTTCCCCTCCATATAACCCCTCCCATCAGGGAAGTACCTCAGTTTTTTCGCCAGTGTCGAAAGGTGTTGGACGCGTTAGGAGGTGCTAAAGGAAAGCTCTACCAAAGAGACCCTCTGGGGGTAAAAGAGCTATGCTTTCGGATCCATCCAAGACGCCTACAAATGAGCTGAATCTGGATGGGATCCGGGCCTCATCCATGAGGCGTCGCCTGTAATGTCTCTCTTCGGAGGACTGGGCTCTAAGATCCAGCACTTTCGCTATTTCGCTATAAAGTCCTGGTAAGAGTCTTGTACAAGGCCCAGGGGAGAGGTATCCTTTAAATAGGAACCCATATCCCTGAAGGTTGGCACACATAGCCCACCGTGAAGGGTGAAGTTTGGTATCTGTCTGAAAACTTTCAGCAGAAAAACCTGCGGCGTGGATAAGGTGAGATTAGAAGGTCCATAACTAGGTTGGGACCTTTTTCAAAAAGTGGATGTCTTCTTTTTTTCCACCACTGGGGGGAGTAAAGAGCTGAATATACTCACCTCACTCTGTTCAGTGTCGGCTTCGGCGAAGTACACTGCTCGTCACCTCCGCTGCTGAGCTTGCTTGAGCACCCCGCTCCTCCTTCCGGTGGCCGATACAGACACCTGCAGATGCAGGTAAGTGGGGACAGGGGCTGATGAGAGTCCTCTCTCACTATGGCCACCACCATAGCGCTAAAGGCCGCGCGCGCGAGCGCGCTTTATCGGAGGGGGGGGGCCGAGGCGTGCGCGGGCACGTGGCCCGCGCAGGCACAGAAACGGCGCCAAATTTAAAAGACTGTCAGTGTAAAAAGCACTGCAGCAGCAAGCAAGCTCGTTAGTTCTCTTGTTCCTGGCAGAGAAACACAGCAGCTATACAGGGACGTAAGACTCCATGTGGTTGGATTGGGTACTTCCTAGAAGACATCCATGTTATGCATAGTTATGTGTTAAAAGTTGCATACTTAATGTATTTGCTAAACTGAACACGGTAGTATATGCATTTAGGTACCTTGTATTTTGTCTAAACAGTAAGTCTTCCAGGGGAAGTAATGCGGACAAAAAGAGATAAAAGAGCACCGCCGCCTGAGACAGGGGGCTCTAGCTGTGCTGACTCGGTACCTTCCTCTCCTGTGTTGCCAAAAGCACCTGTACAGGATGAGCCATTACCTCTGTCAGGTATGGCGGCTTCCCCAGTGAAGCCTGGGCCTGCATATGTCACTGAGGACACTTTATCAGCTGCCCTAAATAATCTGGAGGAGAAAATTGCTACTTTAATCGCTAAATCCTCTAAAAAGGACAATAAGCGAAGCAGATCTCCTCCAGTATTGGACCTCCCTTCAGAAGTACTTGAGGAGGAGGAGGATGAGGAGGAGGCTACATCAGCAGAGGATGAGGAGTCAGACGGATCAGGGATATCGGATGAGCCTTTTTCGGTATCCCAGATTTTAAAGTCACAGGTGCAATGCTATGCAGGAGCCGTGCGAGCTGCATTTAGGTTACCCTCTTTGGAGGTAACAGAATCACCTGTCTCCTCCCTAGGATCATTAAGATCCCTGCAAGGTGCATGCTCCTTCCCGGTTCATCCGTTACTAGAGGATCTATTGTACGCAGACTGGCAACATCCAGATAAGCGTTTTTCACCTCCAAAAAAGTTTAACATTCTTTATCCTATGGAGGAAATTTTTTTAAAGAAATGGAGCCTGCCTACGGTAGATGCGGCTATTTCTTGTGTAAATAAAAACCTGACATGTCCAGTGGATAATGTACAAGTGTTTAAAGATCCTTCTGAGAAGAAGTTGGAATCCTTACTGAAATCCTCCTTCCTTTTGGCCGGCTCAATTATCCAACCTGCAGTAGCAGCAGTCGGTATGTGTCAGGTCGTCAGCCAACAGGTAAAGCAGGGGCTGAAGGAGCTGCCTTCAGAGCAGGCTAAAAATTGGGAGAATTTGCCTAAAGCCTTATGCTTCACAGTGGATGCCATGAGAGATTCTATCATACAGGCATCACGCCTTACACTCCAGCTGGTACAGATGCGCAGAGTACTTTGGCTTAAGCATTGGTCAGCGGAAGCCCCATGCAAAAAGTTGTTGGCAAGTTTCCCGTTCCATGGCGAACGCCTTTTTGGGGAAGATTTAGAAAGATATATCCAAAAGATATCAAGTGGTAAAACGACACTTTTACCTGAGAGAAAGAAAAACAAGAGACCTTGTTTTAAACACACTCTCTCCCCAGCTCCCGGGAAATCTGACTCCAGCCAGTGGCGACGGCCTTTTCAGCCGCCCAAAAAAGCCAAAGAACAGGCTCAGAAGAACAAGAAGCCGTGGGGTTCAAGAGCTAATAAGCAAGCCCCCAAAACCTCTCATTGAAGGGGCGCCCCCGCTCGGCCGAGTGGGGGGAAGGCTTCGTCAGTTCTCAGCGACTTGGCGGACAGAAACCCAGGACAAATGGGTGGTATCCACAATATCCTCAGGGTACAGACTGGAATTTCGAGAGATCCCATCTTCTCAATTCCGAAGTTCAAGACTCTCCAAGGATCCACAAAAAAGAGGATCCTTCTTCAAAGGTTTGAATCACTTAATAGCTCAAGGTGTGGTTACAGAGGTACCCCAAAAGGAGCAAGGTTCAGGTTTTTACTCAAACCTCTTTGTGATTCCAAAACCGAACGGAGAAGTCAGACCCATCCTGGATCTAAAAAATCTAAACCAGTTTCTGAACGTTCGCCATTTTCGAATGGAAACGATTCGATCCGTGGTCGCTACTTTAAAAGGCGGAGAATTCATTGCGTCCATAGATATCAAAGACGCATATCTACACATACCAATCCTCCCCGCTCACCAAAGATTCCTAAGGTTTGCGGTAGAAGATCGCCACTTTCAATTTGTGGCCCTGCCATTTGGTGTAGCCACCGCGCCCAGAGTATTCACAAAGGTGCTAGCTCCTATGTTAGCAAACCTGAGAACACGGGGCATTGCGGTAACAGCCTATCTAGACGATCTACTATTAATAGATCAGTCAAAGGAGGGATTGGATCACGCTGTAGACACTACAGTAGGATACCTGGAGCATTTAGGATGGATTATAAACTTACAAAAATCCTCTCTCCAGGCCCAAAGAAGGATAGTGTACCTGGGCATGATCATAGATACAGCCCAAAACAGGGTATACCTGCCAGAGCCAAAGATACAGTCTCTGAAAGACCTGATCCACAAGGTCAAAGCAAACAAGAGGCCGTCTATTCGCCTTTGCATGAGACTATTGGGAAAGATGGTAGCCTCCTTCGAGGCGGTCCCTTACGCCCAGTTTCATTCGAGACTACTTCAAGGCAATATTTTAGCCTCCTGGAACAGGAAGAGCCAAGCTCTGGATATACCCATGCGCCTGTCCTCACAAGTACGCCACAGCTTCAATTGGTGGCTAGAAGCCAGGAATTTACGGAAGGGAAAGTCCTTCCTCCCAGTGGCCTGGAAGGTGGTATCTACGGATGCCAGCCTATCGGGCTGGGGTGCAGTATTCGAGGAGGCTTCTACCCAGGGAACCTGGGCCAAGACTCAGGGGATCCTGCCCATCAATGTGCTAGAGATCCGGGCGGTATATCTAGCCCTCAAAACCTGGACATACAGGTTACAGGGCTACCCAGTTCGGGTTCAATCCGACAATGCTACGGCAGTAGCTTACATCAATCACCAAGGAGGCACCCACAGTCGGGCAGCCCAAAGAGAGGTGAACCGGATCTTGGCATGGGCAGAAGAGCATGTACCTTGCATCTCTGCAATCTTCATTCCAGGGATAGAAAACTGGCAAGCAGACTACCTGAGTCGTCAGCAGCTGCTACCAGGAGAGTGGTCTCTTCACCCAGAGATCTTTCAGGCCATATGTCTGAGATGGGGAAACCCAGATGTAGACCTGCTAGCTTCCAGGTTCAACAAGAAATTGGACAACTTTGTGTCCAGAACGAGAGATCCTCTAGCCTACGGGACAGACGCTCTAATAACTCCATGGAATCAGTTCTCACTGATCTATGCATTCCCTCCGATCCCTCTTCTACAAAGACTGCTTCACAGGATCAAGGAGGAGGGAATACCAGTAATCCTAGTGGCCCCAAACTGGCCCAGGAGGCCTTGGTATGCCGAGATCGTAAAAATGGCGATAGGAAGGCCCTGGAAGCTTCCACTTCGACACGACCTGTTGTCACAGGGTCCAGTATTCCACCCTTCCTTACAAAGGCTAAATTTGACGGCCTGGCTGCTGAGACCCACATTTTGAAAAAGAGAGGGGTCTCTGGCCTGGTTCTTTCTACGCTCATTAATGCTAGAAAGCCAGCCTCCAGACTCATCTATCATAGAGTCTGGAAAGCATACGTTTCCTGGTGTGAATCCAGAAGTTGGAATCCTCTGAAATATGAAATAAGTAGGATTCTTGCTTTTTGCCAGTTAGGAGTGGATATGAAATTAGCCCTTAGCACCATCAAAGGGCAAATATCGGCTCTATCAGTCTTCTTTCAGAGACCATTGGCATCTCACTCCCTAGTTCGGACATTCATTCAGGGGGTACTGAGGATAAATCCTCCAGTCAGGTCTCCCTTGTGTCCATGGGATTTGAATTTGGTATTGTCAGTGTTGCAAAAGCAACCTTTTGAACCTATTCGCCAGATTCCTTTAATTATATTAAGTAGGAAATTGGCCTTTCTGATTGCTATAGCTTCTGCTAGGAGAGTATCAGAGCTAGCAGCTCTTTCTTGTAAAGAGCCTTATCTAATTTGTCACAAGGACAAGATCGTACTACGACCCCATCCGGCTTTTCTGCCTAAGGTGGTGTCGGCTTTTCACTTGAATCAAGACATTGTTCTGCCTTCCTTTTTTCCAAACCCGCGGACGGCGGGGGAAAAATTATTACACTCTCTAGATCTAGTGAGAGCGGTAAGGGTGTATCTGCAAGCAACCGCTCAGATACGTAAAACAGATGTTTTGTTTATTTTACCAGATGGTCCCAAGAAGGGCCAAGCGGTATCAAAATCCACCATTTCCAGGTGGATTAGACAAGTAATTGTTCAAGCTTATGGTTTAAAGAACAGGACTCCTCCTTTTCCTGTTAAGGCGCACTCTACCAGGGCGATAAGTGCTTCATGGGCAGTGCACCACCAGGCTTCGATGGCTCAGATCTGTAAGGCTGCAACTTGGTCCTCAGTCCATACATTTTCCAAATTCTATCAAATAGATGTGAAAGGACATGAGGATTCCGCCTTCGGGCGAAGTGTGCTGCAGGCAGCAGTATAGGGCTTCTGGTCCGCAAGCGGTCGGTTTGATCTGTGTCTCCCCCCCTTCATATGAGCATTGCTCTGGGACGTCCCATTATGTAATGACTAGCTCTGTGTCCCGTCGTGTACGATAAAGAAAATAGGATTTTTATAACAGCTTACCTGTAAAATCCTTTTCTTGGAGTACACCACGGGACACAGAGGTCCCACCCTTCTTATGGGAACCTTACTGCTTTGCTACAAAACTGAGGTACTTCCCTGATGGGAGGGGTTATATGGAGGGGAACTGTCTTCCATTGGTTGTGCCAGTGTCCAATCACCGCTGGTGACCCTTAACCCATTATGTAATGACTAGCTCTGTGTCCCGTGGTGTACTCCAAGAAAAGGATTTTACAGGTAAGCTGTTATAAAAATCCTATTTTTGCAACTTGCACCTACAGGTAAGCCTAGATTAAGGCTTACCTGTAGGTGCAAGAAATATCTCCTAAACCTACACGGTTTAGGAGATATTTACTAAAATCACAGGCGCCGCTGTCTACGGTGCATGCGCGCCGTAGACAACGGCGCATTCATGAGGTTAATCCCATTCACAAATTTGTCTAAGTCCCAGCAATTCTTGGGCTTAGCCGAAATTGACGGCTCCCGCGCGCATGCGTGGAGTCACGTCTTCGCCGCTCCGGCCAATCACAGCGCCGCACCGGCGCTGTGATTGGCTGGAGCGGCGATACCCGGAAGTAAAATTCCAGCTATCGCCGCAGCGATGGCTGTGGCTGGAGAGAGGGACACGGACGGCTTCCGGGGCCCCGATCTAAGGTAAGTGGTACATAATGAGCTAGTATGCTAGTCATACTAGCTCATTATAGCTTTGTCTTGCAGGCGGGCAAAAAATAAATGAATAGTTATATGGGTTTACAACCACTTTTAAGTACAGCCAAAAAATACAATAAGTTCAGAAATTCTTCCTTTGCTGTTTAGAACAATTCTAAATCATTATTTCATCTTTATTTATAAATTGCATTTTTCAGGGTAACTTTGGGCTTGATATTTTTATGTCAGGTTGCCTAGGTAGAAATGGTATAAGGGTTGCCGTTGTGAACCGTTAAATGCGACTTGTGTACATTTTCTGATGACCATTTATTTTCCAGCAATCCATCAAAAATTAGAAGCGGATGGTACGGAAAAAGTGGAAGGTTCAATGACGCAAAAATTGGAAAAGGTTCTGAAAAGTAAGTTTTATATTCCCTTAAAAACATCTATTAACAGCTAAACAGCTTTCTTTCATTCCACTCCTGCTAACGTGATCACACTTATTTCCAAATCTAAATTCACTTAGTACCCAGTGACTCAAACTCATTATGCAAAGAAAATGTAAGATTTGGTGATGGAGTTTCTGACTTTTCTTCCGTTTCCTAAAATTTTAAATAAACTCTGAGGCCACTGTTTTAAATATTTTGAAATAAAATATACAGGAAAACAAAATCTTTGATATTGATTTAACTTGTTAGGGTAAGGAAGTGCTGCATTTTATACTAGTCATCTTGAGTTTTCTCTTTTTTTTTTTTATTTGGGTCTTACATTTGTTGAATTTTTCTGCATAACACAATAATATAGTTAAAATGAATATATTTGGAAATGTAGGGTCTTCTAAAATAATTTATTTTGTCATGTATTTAAAACTTATCTCCAGTTAGTCACTCTAATATAAACAGAATTTACATCTGTCATTTAATAGGAATGAGCGAATCTGGAGTTTTTGCTTTTTAGAAATTGGGAACTTTTTGGTGAAAATTCATGCAAAAGAGTCAATAAGGGTGGCAAAACTAAGGCTGCTTTCACACTGAAAGCGCCCAGGCGTCGGCGGTAAAACGCCACTATTTTTAACGGTGCTTTACCATCGTTTTTGCTTTGCTTTTCGGCCACTAGCGGGGTGCTTTTAACCCCTGCTAGTGGCCAAAAAGGGTTAAAAGCGCCGCTGCAGCGGCACTTTGCTGGTGGTACGGCGGCGCTGCCCATTGATTTTAATGGGCAGGGGCACTTTAGGAGCGGTGAGTTCACCGCTCCTAATGGGCTCCAAAGAAGCTGCTGGCAGGACTTTTTCTGACTCCCTGCCAGCACACCGCTCCAGTGTAAAAAGCCCTCGGGCTTTCACGCTGGAGTGAATGGAGCCGCTGTTTCAGGGTGCTTTGCCGGCGCTATTTTTAGCGCTATAGCACCTGCAAAGCGCCTCAGTGTGAAAGGGGTCGAAAGCATGACTTTGGATGCTGGGCCCTCTCGTTGTGTGCATATTATGTGATTTTTTTTATTGTATTCTTACCCTTTCTAGATGTATTCAGGGTGGCCACATGATGTGCAGGGTCCTCCTAGTCCTCAGACCTTCTCCCAGTGGTAGGCAGTACTTGATGCTAAGAGTGGTGCTGAGGTCATCATGTCAACACTGCTTTCTGCATCAATACAATGTGTGTGCTGTGATTATGCCCCCTCCAGACAGCAGATCCATGGCACCCTGCACTCACAGTATGTGGCAATAGGTGTCTTCAGTCAGTGTTCATAGAGGAATAGAGGAGGTAATTATTGCAACCAGACCTTTTTTTTTTGTCATGGACACTTAAAATTGGGCTTTAAGGTTGTTTGTAGTGTGTTTTATAGAGTTGTAAATGTCCCCCAAGGGTTAAACATTCGTCATATTTTCTTTTGCCTACCTAGACACCGGTACAATATATAGGCACAAGGAAATGAGGAAACGCTCAGATGGTCCCAAAAGACATGCAGTATTCTTATGGTTGTGCTTGCCCAAAGCAAATACACAGAAAAAGAAGGCAAGAAAAGCATTGCCACAGTGAAACACTTTAGTTACTAACTTAAAATATAAAACAAATACAAGTTTTGGGAACACTGAGCTTAATACTTTACATTTATGAAAGCAGATGGTCAGAAGTGAATGGAAAAGGAGCTGGGGGTCCTAGTAGATGATAGGCTCAGCAATGGCATGCAATGCCAAGCTGCTGTTAACAAAGCAAACAGAATATTGGCATGCATTAAAAAGGGGATTAACTCTAGAGATAAAATTATAATTCTTCCGCTCTACAAGACTCTGGTCCGGCCGCACCTAGAGTATGCTGTCCAGTTCTGGGCAACAGTCCTCAGGAAGGATGTACTGGAAATGAAAAGAGTACAAAGAAGGGCAACAAAGCTATTAAAGGGTCTGGAAGATATTAGATATGAGGAAAGGTTGCGAGCACTGAACTTATTCTCTCTGGAGAAGAGACTTTTGAGAGGGGATATGATTTCAATTTACAAATACCATACTGGTGACCCCACAATAGGGATTCAACTTTTTTGCGGAAGGGAGTTTAACAAGACACGTGGCCACTCATTAAAATTAGAAGAAAAGAGGTTTAACCTTAAACTACGTAGAGGGTTCTTTACTGTAAGAGCGGCAAAGATGTGGAATTCCCTTCCACAGGCGGTGGTCTCAGCGGGGGGCATCGATGATTTAAAGAAACTATTGGATAAGCACCTGAACGACCACAACATACAGGCATATATAGAATGTAATACTGACATATAATCACACACATAGGTTGGACTTGATGGACTTGTGTCTTTTTTCAACCTCACCAACTATGTAACTATGAAGTGCCTTGACCAAACCAACATTGATGGGCATATTTTTGTGCAGACAAGAAGAGAAATGTGCACACATTAAATGCCACAATCAAAGCCATTAAGGTGCTATCACATGCTTGATAAATTTTCTTTTCCTTTATCAACTGTGTATAAATAGTCTTGTGCACAAATTCCGCCCCCCCCCCTTTTCTTCCTTAGCATGACCTACATTTGGGGGAGTAACAAACTGCACACAAGATTGAACTGCCACTGCTTTAAATAACATGAAAATCAATGTAACACTCCAGTAGAAGAGCACTTCATTCTGTACAGGCCACAGCAAAGAACATGTATACTGAACAGAAATGTCATACCCAATCAAGACAAAAGTATTATTAATATTAAAAATATTCAGTACACTACTAGGGCATAACATAAGGACAATATTTATGGCACCTTGGGTAAACTAAGTAATTTGTAGTACATATTGACGTTAAACGTTTTAACTTTTCACATTGCTATACTAATAAATGATGACCTGAATCTTATTTGTTTGTAGTTCAACTTATTTTCACATCAGCTTTTATTATCCTATTTACCTAAATGTAATGGGCTCAATTCACAATACTAACATACCAGGAAAATGATTCTTCTTTTCAAAGATGGTAATTATTTTCAAGTTAAAGCCATTCGATTGAAAATGTACGTTCATATGGCTGAAAATAAACATCCCTAAGCTTTGTGCATTATGCTAATTGGTCAGAATCTGTAAATACTTTTTGTACTCTGCCACTTCAGCTCTTATCTGTCAGCATGTGCAAAAGAGGACCCTAGAGTACTTGAAAGTAGTTATTTTTTATTGTTTTTAGTTTTCTACTTTAAAGGATAAATGTACTCTTCCAGAAAAAATAATAAATGCACATATATTTAAAAAAAAAAAAAATGTTCATTTATTATTTTTTACTGCAGGAGTCTGGAAATCTTTGCACCTTTGATCAGGGGTGGAATGTCAGGCTTCTTCAGACTGTACCGTACCGTCCTGCCTGTCCCGTCATACGGGCTGCCTGTTTGGAAGCTGGAAGGCTTGTGAATGAACTATGAGAGCATTTATTCAGAACAAGCCGTTGGTTGCGGTTGCTATTGGGTACTTGTAGTTTATTCGTTCACAGAAAACTGTGATTAAATGATGTGGCTGTGTGGGCAGAGCCCCGCACAGTCACGCTGTTTTCAAATTGTGACAGCTGATGCTGGGACAGGACTCCCCACCCGCTGTCATACTGAGGGTCTGATTGGGGGAACTAGTGGCAGTAAAGGGAACATGTTGCATGTTCCAAAAGTTCAACTTGGCCTTTAAGGTGGAATTGGGACGCAGTGGCTGCACAGACACTTGACGCTGCTCCTAATTTGACAGCCGTGCACACTGACATCAGCGGGACTGCCTTTATCCACATGTGGGTAAACCCGCCACTCATACGGGCTTATGCTGTATAAAATGCCCTTTGTGAACAAGGCCTAAAATGTTCTCTTCAATTCGGCAAACAAAACTGCACTTCCCTGCACACTAGCCAGCCAGATATAAAAAAATATTACACTGTCCAGGTGTGCATTAAAAACACAGGTTTTAGTTTCAGAGTGTTTGCAAATGTATTATATGTAAAAGCCACACTAACTCATCAAGACCCCTTTGTATAGTGCAGGTCTAAATCTAATGTATGAGAGTCTACATATTGGATCATACAGTATATAGCATTGGATAAATTAAGGGCAGGTATGTCTGGAGGGAGCCCATTCCTTCTTTAAGGTGAGGGGGACACAGCAGAAGCCCAGCAAAGCACAATGGCAGCTGAAAGCATCTGTGTCCCTGTGCCATATCCAGCAAGCTAACCAAAAAAATGGCAACCACACCAATTTATAGCTAGCGTTTAGAGCAAGGTGCAAATGTAATGTCTTTGTACACAGCTGCCCTGAGTGGCAGGCACCTACCTACCACATTACTTCTCTTTTGCCCAACTTCTGTATGTGCAGCCTTTTATCTTATAGCTGATTTTCACTTGGAGCATCCCCAGTCATCCAGAGAATGGCTACATCACTTATTTTCTTTCTTTTTAGTGTTAGATAAATTGGGAGTAGTTAGAACCTCTGTTGGATTTTTATTGCAATCTGTCTTTTCACTGGGGTTTTTGTCCTCTCAGTTTCTGCCCTATTGACCACACAAGAACTAAGGGGAATCCAGAGGCACAGATTCTGATTAAAAAAGGCAGAGGTTGTAACCCATGCCCTGCTCTGTTGTGCTAAACAAAAGGACCTTCCTTGCCGTCTTTGCTCCAGTAGAAGGGATCGTCCTTTTTTTTTATATTGTGACCACAAAGTACAAGAAGGTAAATCTTTCCACTGGTGTCACAGATGGCAATAAAGAAAAAGAAACTGATATATGGTTTAACCCTTTCACTCTATCAAAAACTAAAACAAGAAAAAAAAGTTTGACTGGAGTTTGCCTTTACGTATAATCTACTAATTGTATCAGTGGTGAGGATAACAAACTCTTGTGCTTGAATAAGTTGAGTCTGTTACAAGGGCTGATGTGGTTTGCTAAATGGCAGTAAGTGATAAATGGTATGCAGCTATTAAGTAAATGGCTGTTGAGCATGTTGACAGCTGTAACATCTCTTGGTCTAATTGCTAGGCGGTTGCACGTTTTCTGTGTGGTAAAAGTTGTCTGCTGTATTTTAGCACTTTCCCGTACCCTTATATTTCTAGTTGTTAGGTGAAACATTGGCTTCACACAAGTGAAAGCTTTAGTTTTTACTTCAGAGCTGTAAAACTCCTGCAGTGTTTTAGTGTTATTTGTATTAAACAATTATTTTAGTTCAGCTGTGTTCAGATTCGCTGGGCCACCCACAGTGCTGAAGAGAGTATATGGCACGCAAGCCACCCAGAGAGGCTGATGTCATTTTTTTTTCATCTTTGCTTAAAGTATGGTCACTAGACCAGATAGAGTAGAGACTTTCTGCTGGCAGTGATCAAAACCATCCAAAATACTTCCAGTTTTTCATCTTATTTTCATTTAGGTAAAGGAGTAATTGGGACAATTTACAGAGAGTAAAAATCTGAGCCATTTACAAGTTGTATAAACGGCCTTTTATATATTGTCATCACAATAGCGCACTCGCAACCATAGAGGGAGTGTTTGTAAGACCAGAATGCCTCAGCTTTGGGTGTCCGTATTCATTGTCAGCACTTCTTTTTCAAAAACAAAAAACAGTGTTCTTTTAAGCAGAACTTTACGCATGACAACTTGATAAAAAATGATGTTCTTTAGCAAGGAACATACATTCCATATTAATAATTATGCTACCAAAATTGCTGAGTGCTGTAAATTGCCTCCAGCATTGTTCCTGTTTTTTCTTGCTGCCAATTTGCTGAAACCCCGAGCCCCTGAGCAGCAGTAAAGCATAAAGCTGAACTAAACCCTTTGATTTAACAGTTTAAAAAAAAGTTACGTTCCTGGAATGTCTGGATTACTGTCACATTTGCTTGTTTCCTCAACCAAACTTTCAAACCATCAAATGGCTGGTGTCATAACTAATCAAGTGCAACACCATGGCAGTTACTGATCAAACAGAAGCAGCGTCCTTGGCTGTAAAGGATATGAGGGGTAATTCCATTTTAAGGCTGTCAGCAAATCGGCCTCTGCAAATTTGCCCGTGCCTACAAATAGAGAGCAACTGAGCATGTGCAGAGCATTGTGAGACAGTGTATTACTGGATCTTAAACAGTATAGGTCAGGGTTTTCAAACTGGCAGCCCTCCAGCTGTTGCGAAACTACAAGTCCCATGAGGCATTGCAAGGCTGACAGTTACAAGCATGACTCCCACAGGCAGAGGCATGATGGGACTTGTAGTTTCGCAACAGCTGGGGGGCCGCCAGTTTGAGACCCCTGGTATAGGCACTTATTTTTAATGTATTACATAGCTATACCTACAAAAGGGGCCAGCATGAAGTGATCTAACAGGACCTTTATTTTCTGATTAAAGTTCCACTTTAGAAGAAATCCTGGGGAAACAGAAGTGGTTGTAAAACAGGGAGCCCTTGAAATCCTTCTGACACTCCTTAAACTGTATCTAAAACCAAAGAGTTGTTTCTGGTGTAGAGTACAGTAATGTGGTTAACTGAAGTGTATTTTACTAAAGACATTTATAGCTGTGTAGTGGTGTTTTGTACTCGTAAAATTAGGATTTCTTTGCATTACCAGAGCTTTTGCTTTCTGTAATCAGGTGCAAGTACAACAGCAGATACACTGTTCCAAGAAGTACTTGGCAGGAAGGATAAAGCTGATTCCACTCGGAATGCACTTAATGTTCTCCAGCGATTCAAATTTTTGTTTAACCTCCCACTCAACATCGAAAAGAACATTCAGAAGGTGAGTCCACACAGGTTAAGCTTTATTGTGCACCTGTATTAAATCACAATGCCATCGGCTAATTACACAGGCCAATAATGTAGAATGGGAGGTTATTTGGGATGTGCTTTTTTTCAGTTATCGTCGAAAAGTTCTCTATTGCAGTTTATTATAAAATTTGAGAGAATTTAGACACCCTACGTTACTGAAATAGGAAAGAGGAGGTAAGACTATGAAAATGGAGATTGTTAGGATAACATCCTTCTGACTGCATAACTGTTTTTTGTAACCAAATTTTAATAAAACTTTTTTTTTTTTTTTTAAATGCCTTTCCTTATTTACCGTATATACTCGAGTATAAGCCGACCCGAATATAAGCCGAGGCACTTAATTTTACCACAAAAACTGGGAAAACGTATTGACTCGAGTATAAGCCTAGGGTGTGCCTCACTGTGTCCATGCCTCACTGTGTCCATGACTAGACTGATGTTTAACATGGGAGTCTATGGAAGGGGTGCCCGGATTTGAAAAATTGGTGCTACCCGGCCATAGGTCCCCCGGACAAGAAACTTTGCTCACTTATACAGGAAGACTGGGGCTATATGTGTACCACGTTTGGGGTCCAGAGGACCTACGACCGGCCGGTACCGGGTCCCCAAAGTTACCAAAGAAATGACCGTTTAACATGGGAGTCTATGGAAGGGGTGCCCGGTTTTGAAAAATCGTTGCTCCCCGGCCATAGGTCCCCCCGACAAGAAACTTTGCACACTTATACAGGAAGAGTGGGGCTATATGTATGCCAAGTTTGGGGTCCAGGGGGCCGACGGGTACCGGCTCCCCAAAGTCCGGGAGATCAGGCGCAAAAAGGTGACTCGAGTATAAGCCGAGGGGGGCATTTTCAGCACAAATAATTGTGCTTAAAAACTCGGCTTATACTCGAGTATATACGGTATGTATTATATTGTTGACTCCATTATGTTTTTTCATCTTCTTAGGGTGACTATGACGTTGTCAATAATGACTATGAAAAAGCAAAGTCCTTATTTGGAAAGACTGAAGTTGAGGTTTTCAAAAAAGGTGAGAAATCAAATTTGTCATTTTGCTAGCACGTGTACATGGTTGATGACATAAAGCAAGCAGACCTGACCAAAATGCTATTTTGCATTTTCTCCCTTTGCCTTTGTTGGTTTAATATGGATAATCCAATTTCCAACCACACTTCAACAACTCTCTGGTTAATTGGCTTATATCTAAATTGGCCTTTGTATATGTGTGTATGCATGTAAGATAGGGATCATAGACTGTATACTCCGTGAGGGCAGGAACCGATGTGAATGTACAGCATATGAAGAGCAGTACCATATCATTGCCTGTAATAAATTTAGGAGGACGATAGATTTTTTTTTTTTTTTTTTTTTTTTTTTTCAAGAAACCATAACCACAATAAACATTCTAAGATTCATTCAAAGATTCTAATCCCTGTTGCATGTTTTTACTTAACCCTTCAAGACTAGTCTTGCAGAACTGAAAATCTAAAGTTGTCTGTAGCTCGAGTATACCTAGACCTTATGTGTTTTTGTTTTCCTTCAGTATATGCTGAAGTAGAAACCAGAATTGAAGCACTGAGAAAATTACTTTTGGATAAGCTGTTGGAAACACCTTCCACTCTACACGACCAGAAACGCTATATCAGGTAAAAACCATTTGTTTTGCCTTACTCTTCAGGTTCAGAAAAAGCTTGGTACACATTAGATGCTGATCTTCCCTGCACAGAGCCATTAAAGTGATTGCAAACGTATTTTTTTTCAATAACAAACATGTCATATCATTGCTCCCATAGCAAGCGGACTCATGCGGGCTCGATCCCTAGCTGCCTTGTGTGCTTCTGTTGAAACGCACAATATCCCCCCGCTCCCTCCTTACAGGCTCTGATTGACAGCAGCAGGAACCAATAGCTCCCACTGCTGAGTCCTGTGAGGAGGGACAGAGGGAGCTGTGCTGCTGCTCTCGATGCTGATTAGTCATTTCAGCCCTATATTAGATTAGTAAGAGACATCAAGATTTCTATCAGTATAGGTAGTAGGTGGCTTGTTCTAGATATTTTTAGTAATCATCCATAGCTTCCAATAAGAGTACATTTGGAAATTTAAGAAAATAATGCACTTAATATGGAATAAAAGTAAAGCTTGTCCTAAAAAAAAAAAAAAACGGACTACCTGCATGTTTCATGATACTACTGGAAAAATACGTTGTGCACAAATGAGCTGGAATTTTAATTTTGTATGGTGTTTCTACATAGCATTAGGTTTGAAGAACCAAAAATTGCACATATCGATAAAAACGCCAAAACCTCTTTATAATTGTGAAGTATGGAAGAGGTAATAAAATATGGTGAACTGCTGTGTTTTCTTTGGAACTTGGCAGCTTGCACCCATTAAAGAGAAAGTAAACCCTCATGCGCGCGGGAGCCGCCAGTCATGACATGATCCCTTTAGAAACGGCACAATCTGCCCTTTCTAAAGTGCGCATGTGCTGTAGACATTGGTGCACAGCTTTCTTGTAAATATCTCCTAAACCGTGGAGATTTAGGAGATATTTCCAGCACCTACAGGTAAGCCTTAATATAGGCTTACGTGTGGTAAAAGTGGTTGTACAGGGTGTACAACCACTTTAAGGCTAATAAGGACTGCAATTTTTTTTAGCAGGTTAAGCTCCTTTGTCAGTGATCCAATACCCAATATCCAATTTGGTCATACCATACCACCGTGGTCCAGCACAGAGGGGTCAATCAGCAAAGAAGTGGCATAGGGTGCAGTAATTATGCATTTCAGAATGATATATACGTAAATTCAATTCAACTTCTATGCTGTGATCTGAAGTAGACTGTTTAAGAAAACATCCAAAATGATACAGTACTTGATCTGTAAGAGCCCATTCACACAGGGGCGTCTTTGGATCCGACTCCAAATCGCCCCAGGTCGCCCCTAGTCGCCTCAGGTCGCGCTGGCTGAAGAAATCAATGTAAGTTAATGGAGCCGTCTTAATGCACACTACTGCAGTCGCTCCGACTTCAAAAATGGTCCATGTACTACTTCAATCCGACTCCTAGGCGACCTGTAACCATTCATTTCAATGGGAGTCGCCTCTCACTGTCTTAATAGGAGCAACTCTTCAGGAAGATAACATACATTTCTCCTGCAAAACTCTCTCTCCCCCCTCCCTCCCACAGAGCTGATTCTTGTTTGATTGGCCACTGGAATGTCTCCTGTCCTGCAGGCAACTTGGAGTTGCCTTGTAAGTAGCTCCAGGTCGCGCTGTGATTCATTCTCAAGTCGTGTCTGAGTTGCCTCATAAAATCACGCTGGAAGTCGTGTTGCCCCTGTGTGAATGGGCTCTAACCGTTCTGTATACAGGAACAAAACCGAAATACCTTAAAAATACCAAAATACTGTCTTATTGCTGTGCAGGTCTGATCGGCAGAAAAAGTAAAGCATTTAGTTGATTTTTGATCTTTTACTACAAAATTCAAGGGCTCACATGTTTTTCTATTGGTGACCTTCATGCAGAATTCACAAAGAAAAAATATTTTTTTGGTGCTCAGAACCCCAGAAAAGGGACTTGCAACAACATTTTAAAAACATGAATATTTTTTATAAACAAAAATTTAAATCCAGATTCACTCATTCAGTATCACAATGGGCATGATGAATTCCCTCTAGCTATGCTGCATTGTTCCCCTCTGTCAACAAAGCAGACCTCTTACCATACGCAGGAGCAGGATTGTACAAAATAACAAGTATAAATCAAAGATGTAAATGTAAGATACTCTTTGTTTATAAGAGGTTCTGCAAATGTAGAAATACGGGGAAACATACAAAGGTCCCAACACGTTTCCAAGTCTATTGCTTCCTGTGGAGACCCTGGGGTATCAACAATAGAGTATATGTAAGAGCAATGCTGCACCTTAAACCAAGGATGGCCATATACTCCCATCAGGCTGCAGTAAAATTTGGGGCAAACACAGTTTATAGCAATAGAGCCCCCCAAAAAGGGTGGGCCCATGGCAAGGAGTTAGAGGCAATATGGCAAACACATCACCAGTATCGGGTTGTAGACTTATCCCATAAGAATCGGAGTGGAGGCTTTTGCTGTTGGCGCCAACACACCGCCAATCGGAAGCCCCTTACAGACCGGACATTTGATTCCACCTTATATTACAATAAAACAGATAAACTTGCACAACACAGTAAGCAGACCTATTCAAACAAGTACAACATATGAAGAGCTATGTAAAATGTGGTTGTAGTGAATTAAATAGAAACAAATACAGTATATAAATCCTGAATCTATTTTTCTGTACTTTTGGAATCGCACTCACTGTATGCAGTTTTCTTTAAATGTTTATGAATTTGTTGGAGAGTTTCTTACCTGGAGAGGCTGACAGTAACAGCATTTTTGTTTCAGGCTGATAATGACCACTTCGCCATAGCAGGCTAAAAACGCTAGGTATTAATAGACCTTGTTCACAGGCTCCAACTTTCAGCACACTTTTAGCAGCTTTTTAAGACATTTAGACCCCTTTCACACTGAGCCGCCCATAGCGTTGTCGGTAAAACGCCGCCATTTTTACCGCCGACGCTATGGGCGGATTTGCAGCGCATTTCGGCCGCTAGCGGGGCGGTTTTACCCCCGCTAATGGCCCGAGAAAGGGTTAAAACTGCTAAAGCAGAGCATTGCGGGCGGTATAGCCACGCTGTCCCATTGATTTCAATGAGCAGGAGCGGTAAACACACCACTCCTTCACAGCTCCAAAGATGCGGCTAGCAGGACTTTCTTTTACAGTAAGAACAATACCGTAAGAACAATCATAGCGGCAGTTCAGCCGATTGTTCATTCTTACAGGCTGCGGGAGGGGGCGTCCCCTCCCTCCCGCCGCCCTCCGGTGCTTCTACTGGCTCGCATGTGCATTTGGAGAACGAATCAGTCACCGCTGGAAGTTGAGCATAGAGATTTCTGGAGACCAGATGGTCCCCGGTCATCTCTATGACCCTCAGAGGCCCGGGGACGTCACGTCTGGGATTGGCGGAAGTAAACAATGCCGGGGACGCGGCTGGTAAGGCAGAGACAGTTTATTTTTATTTTTTATCTCAGTCTATCCAGCCTGAAAGAGAGATGTGAGGACCTGTCACGTACTATTCCTATTGCAAGGGATGTTTACATTCCTTGTACTGTAATTGGAATAAAAGATTCAAACTCATACGTAAGTCGCGCCCACATATGTAAAAGGCATTCAAATCACACACGTGAGGTAACACCATGTGCGCTAGAGCAAGAGCAACAACTCTAGCCAAAGACCTCCCCTGTAACTCTAAACAGGTAACCTGTAAAAAAAAATGAAAGTGTCGCCTATGGAGATTTTTAAGTACCAATGTTTGACGCCATTCCACGAATGTGCGCAATTTTAAAGCGTGACATGTTAGGTATCTATTTACTCGGCGTAACATCATCTTTCACACTATACAAAAAAATTGGTCTAACTTTACTGTTTGTTTTTTTAAATAAAAAAAAAAAATGCTGCGTAAATACCATGTGACATAAATTGTTTCAGTGACGCAATTTTATTCCCTAGGGTCTCTGCTAAAAAACATATATAATGTTTGGGGGTTCTGAGTAATTTTATAGAAGAAAAATATGATGATTTTTACATGTAGGAGCGAAGTCCCAGAATTGGCCCGAATGCAAATTGGTTAATGGGAATGCTGACTGTCACTCTAAACAAACTGCTATCAGACTTCAGCTGGCTTTTAATAAACCTAAAATAATGCTGAATCTTTCTAAAGCCTTCTAGGCGCTTGTTTAAAGCGACAGTCATCACACACATTCCCATAGTGGAGCTGAATGGGGCTTTATGCCTCACGTCATCCAGGGCCCTACCTTGCTCAGATCAACATATTTGTCTGGGGAGTACAGAAGGATATTTTTAGATGATCTACAGACAGAAAGCCTGTACAAATCAGTGACAGACTGACTGGCTGTTTCAATATAATCTCACAAGGAGCAACTACATGTGGTTAAGGACAGATGAGGGGTCTTGTACACAGACAATATGCATCCTAAGGGCCGCTTAGGGCCACATATCTGGCCCTAACTGCAAACCACTGTGGAGCCCCTCAGCTTATCATTGATTTGTACAAACAGAGCAGCTGCAACTGATAGCAAACACCTGACTGTACCCATTGCAGAAATATGCTGATCTTGGTGGGGGTATGGCCCTGGATGGCCATCTTGGCCATTGTCTTTGCAGCCCTAAAGGCTTCAACAAATCTGCTTGAAGCTTGCAGATAGCTTTGCAAATACTTGTACATTTTCTCTTTTATCAGATGAATCACCAGTGAGCAAAAACTTAAAGTGGAGTTCCACCCAAAAGTGGAACTTCTGCTTAATTCCCCCCCCCCCCTTTCCGGTGTTACATTTGGCACCTTTCAGGGAGTAGAGGGGAATGGGGACCTGAATTTGACCGCTCCCCTTCCCCACTTTTGGGAGTCTGGGCTGTGGCAAGACATTAAGGACTTGTTGACCTTTGATCCCTCATTCTGTTTTTTGCAGATATCTGTCTGAACTCCATGCTCCAGGTGACCCAGCTTGGCAATGTATTGCCGCACAGCACAAATGGATTGTTCAGCTTATGCACAACTGTAAAGATGGCTATGTGAAAGAAGTAAAAGGTAGGTATAGAAATAAAACCCATTGCACATAAAAAGGCAACGCCTGTTTTATGGTATGCCAACCTAAAACTATTATGTACATTTTTGAAAGATGGTAAAGAGTTAAATGAACAGTTTCATACATCTATTAGGTACTTTGGTTGTGAAATGTTTGCTTTTTAGTTCACAGAACTGTGCTTATGTGGCCATAACATGGCGTTCAAACTTTCCCGCTTTGAAATTGTATTTGTTTTACATTATGGAGAAAGGAACAAGAGGAGTGGGAACACCAAAAAAGTGGGGCAGAAACAGAGCAAAAAATTACCACTTGAGTGTCAAAGAGAAGTTAAAAGCCAAACTCTACCTAAAATTTAAAAAAATACTGTATCTTAGGTGGTTGACACCTTTTAAAATGTACCTCTAGGTTCACCTATGCAGTCAAAATAACTCCCTCTCCAATCTTTGTGGTGAACCTCATTACGGAGGACTCACACGGCTATATGTGTATGTAATTGTTACCAGCAATGTGTTAAGATCTGCATTCTATAGCATGCCTAGGAAATCTGAGGAATGTGAAAAATGCGATGGCAAGGTATATAACGCTTGAATATTAAAGTAAAGCTATAGGCATAACTTTTTTCACTTTAGATAGAGTAAGGGAGAGTTATAGCCCCTGTAAGGTTTCTTTCTTTCATTTTTGTCCCATTGGGGAGATTTAACTTCACTTTTTGGCCCATAGCCAAAACAGAAAGTGATAGGAATCTATTGAGGACCCCCAGGTCACTAGAACTAGTGTCCCCATTGGAAGATTTCTCCTCTTTTCTTGGGACAACCCAAAATTTGGGATTTTCTTTTACTTTCACTTTCAATGATAATGGTAAATAAGACAAATCGAGAGGGAGAATCTCACTAATGGGGGCACAGACCGTGATAAAACCGGATAGGTGTTCTAATCCATCTCCCCTCATTCTAAAAAAAAAATGCCTTTAGTTATACTTTAACTTTTTCCTAGGCATTCTATGCAATACCAAAAGACAAACTGGCAAAGTATCAAATATTTCCACTAGTGATGTTTTTATTGTCATGTCTAGGAAATGTGTAAACGTATGCATTCTAGAGAATGCCTAGGAAATCTGTAGAATGCGGAACATAAGATGTCAATGTGTGAAAACCCACATTTCCTAGGCATTGTATGCAGTGCCAAAAGGCAATGTATAAAATGCTTTCACTAGTGATTTTTTTATTGTCATGTTGTATAGAATGCCATGGAAATCTATGTGTATAGAATGCCTAAAAAAAGGGACGTCAAAGTATGAAATGCTTCATACTTCACACGATTCCTAGGCATTCTATGCAATGCAAAAAGGCAAACCGGCAAAGTATAAAATGCTCCCGCTAGTGACATTATTATTTCACTTCTGGCATTTGAACTTCAGTCTATGTTTGACAGAGACAAATTTGCACAGCAGACACTAGGGCCATAATGTGCTGTATGAGTATGATGGAGCAAGGTGTAATATCCAGACAATATGTCGAAGAGCAACAACGATTCTATGAAGAACTATCTAAAGTGCAAGCCAATGCTGCTAAAAACTGTGTTTTTCTAACTGAAACCACTCACCAAAAGTTAGTGAATGATGTGAAAAAAAGATGAAGACCTCTATTAAGAAGGAACCACAGGACTATCAAGTACTGAATTGGTATGATGTGATGCTGTCAGAAAAGTAAGTTGATTTATCCAGTTAGGGAAGGTGTCAGTGTTATACAGTTTTACGTCACGGACTGTGAGTTATTTAATGTACTTCAGAAGGCTCATGTGTCCATTGGTCATAGAGGACATGACAGAATGTTGAAAGAACTTTCACCCAAGTACAATTACACTACTTGTCATGATATTGAACTGTACATTCACCTTTTGTGAGCTGTGCCAGAAAAAACAAATAAGGCTTTAAAAAGTGTTGTGGTGAAGCCTATGATTTTTGTGACTTTAATTTCTGTTGTCAGATCGATTTCGGTCCCATGCTGGCAAGGGAATACAAGTTTATAATATTGTACCAAGATCAACTAACAGGTTCTCAAGGCTCTGACATCAAAGAGAGTAGATGAAGCAGCGTACAACCTTGTGGACATAAGTGCTTGGAGCACCATTGATTCTACAATACAGCAACGGCTGGCAATTTGCTAATAATGTGGTGAGCAGCCTAAAGGACTACTGGTTGACTTTGAAGATGGTTAATGGCAAGCCTCACCACTCTCAAAGCCAGGCTAGTATTGAAAGAGCTAACCTGGACATTGAAAATACAACGTCTTCCCTACCCCAAGATGTTTTTTCAAGACATACAAACTGAGGAGCAACTGGAAAAAATAATAGAAAGCATTCACACAATACTAGAAGAAGAAACAGATGACTGCAAGAGTGAGAGCCTTCTGTACAAAACATGGATGAGATTGTAGTCCACAATGGAAGAAACTAGAGTGGTGGTGAAGATGTGGTTACTGTAGAGGCTTTCATTTCTGCTACCTGTTCTGTCTCTATTAAGGAAACCAGTGGGGCCCATACATGCAGTAACTGTGGCCTAAACGTTCATGCCGACTGTGGGCATACCAGTAAAGATGATGGAGATGAGAAAAGAAGATTAATTTTGTGCATTCTTTGTTGTTCAGTAATGAGAATACCATTTGAACGTAAAACTGGATCTAAATTGAATCTGGAAATACAGGTCAGAAAAAAAAAATGGAATCTGACAAAAAAAAAATCCTCCTGGCGTTGACAAGGGATTGGGTGACTCACGCAATCTGTAGGCAATTGTTATTAGTGTGACCGAAGACTGTTTTGACTGACTTGGAACTGATCAAGGCGTTTTGAATCGGCTCTATGCCAGTTTACAATTCCCTTTATGTCCAAAGGACTTGCCTACAGTGCCTTGAAAAAGTATTCATACCCCTTGAAATTTTCCACATGTTGTCATGTTACAGCCAAAAATGTAAATGTATTTTATTGGGATTTTATGTGATAGACCAACACAAAGTGGCAGATAATTGTAAAGTTGACAGAAAATGATAAATGGTTTTAATTTTTATTTACAAATAAATATCTGAACAGTGTGGCGTACATTTGTATTCAGCCCCCCTGAGTCAATACTTTGTAGAACCACCTTTTGCAGCAATTACAGCTGTAAGTCTTTTTGGGTCTACCAGCTTTGCACATCTAGAGAGTGAACTTTTAGCCCATTCTTCTTTGCAAAATAGCTTAAGCTCTATCAGATTGGATGGAGAGTGTCTGAACAGCAATTTTCAAGTCTTGCCACAGATTCTCAATTGGATTTATGTCTGGGCTTTAACTGGGCAATTTTAACACATGCATATGCGTTGATCTATTCTAAACCATTTCATTGTAGCTCTGGATGTATGTTCAAGTTCGTTGTCCTGCTGCAAGGTGAACCTCTGACCCAGTCTGAAGTCTTTTGCAGACTGTAACAGGTTTTCTTCTAAGATTGCCCTGCATTTGGCTCCATCCCTCTTCCTATCAACTCTGACCAGCATCCCTGTACCTGCTGAAGAAAAGAATCCCAACAACATGATGCTGCCACCACCATATTTCACAGTGGGGATGGTGTGTTCAGGGTGATGTGTAGTGTTAGTTTTCTGCCACACATAGCGTTTTGCTTTTAGGTCACAAAGTTCCATTTTGGTCTCACCTGACCTTCCACACGTTTTCTGTGTCCCACACATGGCTTCTCGTAAACTACAAATGGGACTTCTTATGGCTTTCTTTCCACAATAGCTTTCTTCTTGACACTCTTTCATAAAGGCCAGATTTTTGGAGTGCATGGCTAATAGTTGTCCTGTGGACAGATTCTCCTACCTGAGCTGTGGATCTCTGAACCTCCTCCAGAGTTACCATGGGTCTATTGGCTGCTTCTCTGATTAATGCTCTCCATGTTCGGCCTGTCAGTTTATGTGGACGGCCATGTCTTGGAAAGTTTGCAGTTTTGCCATACTTTTTCCATTTTCAGATGATGGATTGAACAGTGCTTCGTGAGTTGTTCAAAGCTTGAGATTTTTTTTTTTACCTAACCCTGCTTTAAACTTCTCCACAACTTTATCCCTGACCTGTCTGGTGTGTTCCTTGGCCTTCATGATGCTGTTTGTTCACGAAGGTTCTCTAACAAACCTCTGAGGGCTTCACAGAACAGCTGTATTTATACTGAGATTAAATTACAACACAGGTGGACTCTATTTACTAATTTGCTAACTCCCTCAAGGCAATTGTTTCGACTCGATTTTAGTTAGGGGTTAAGAGTAAAGGGGGCTGAATACAAATGCATGCTACACTTTTCAAATATTTATTTGTAAAAAAATAAAAAATCATGATCAATAAAATACATTCACGTTTTTGTTTGTAACATGACAATACTTTTTCAAGGCACTGTAAATTGTACTTGTCATTCTGCATAATGCCCAGGTATACTATACAATGTCGAGTAAAGTATGTAGCACATTAAAATAAGACATTTCACATTACATTACTCTTTTTATACTTTGTCTAAGCATTATTTGTCGTTCCGCATAAATCTTAGGTCGTCTATATAACGACTAGGTAAATTCTATAGCAGAATTAAAATTACACAGGCATTTCTTACTGTGCCAAAAAACATCACGCATTCTATAGAATGCTGGAAATTAACACATTACTGATAATCTAATTATCATCTTTACCTTTTACTGTGGCTCCTGTTAAAGTCCAGATTTATCTTCTAAGTCCCCTCTGTTCTTCACCCATACCACAATATCTCATATCCTCACTAGCTTTTGGTACGCGCCACAACCTTAACCCTAGTGTAATGGTTTTCTGCCTGTAACTTCATTTTTGTCCTTGATGCTGTCAGCTTCAATCTTGTCTTGTTCATGCTCCTTTTCCTTATCGTACATCACGGGACATAGTAATTACTATGTGGGTTATAGAGCTTACCTTCAGGTGATGGACACTGGCACACCCAAGACAGGAAGTCCCCTCCCTATATAACCCCTCCCATATCGGGAGTACCTCAGTTTTTTTGCCAGTGTCTAAGGTGTTGGTCACGGTTAAGCATGTATTCAAGTTACCTCTGCGTATGGTCTTTGGGCCTAAGGCAAGCTATTCCAGATCCGTCCAAAGTGCTTCAATGCCAAAATGGACGGTACCCGGGCCTCGGGGAAGAAGAACGAGGTTTGGCCTGTAATGCCTCTCTTAGGAGGGCTGGACCCTGGGATCCAGTACTCTGGTCAGACCCAATACCAAGAGGTTTCTGGCAGGGGGCTGTACAGGTCCAGGGGAGTGGTGTTCCTTTCAGTAGGACCCCGGTCCCTGAAGGTCAGATGACGTTGCCCGCCAAGAGGGGCGAAGTTTGGGCTTTTTGTTCCGAACAGGGTCCTGCGGTGGGGACAGGTAAGTGAAGGTCCCTGATGAATTTGGTTCAGCAGGGAGCCTTCAAACTAATGTGTTTGCCTGTAATTTACCTACATGGTATATTTCCCACTGTACCTGGTGCCTAGAAATTTTTTGTAAACCTGAAATGTATTTCATATGGTTCTTTTATTGGACATTATGGTAGTACCCCTGTTTGGCCACAAGAGGGAGATACTTTTTGGAATGTCTAAGTAACTGGGCTATACCTTGTCACAAGTGTAATGCCTAGACAGATCGAGGAGCCTTCTTTCTAAGTACAGCTCTAAAAGGACCCATCTGGTGAAATGTTACCATATCATACCTGTAGGGAGACCTGGGAAGAAGCTGCGCTGCGGTCTCCCTCTATAGCGCGCTCAGCCTAAGCTCCACAGCCCCCCTCCTCCTCTCCCCATTTTTTCTCTCCATGTGAAGATGTTACTGGCGCGTGCAAAGCCTTAGAAGCTATGAAAGAGAGTGAATCACGGAGGGGGCGGGGCTTGACGTAATGACACGCTGTGTTCCCTGGTGCGCTTCTGCGCATGTGCGGGCGTCCTCTACTGTTAAAAACAGTCTCTGAGAGACACGCTGTAAAGAGGACGGACACACCAGCAGGGAATTTTTGGTGACATTATTATTATTGCAGTGGGCATACAACAGGTGGTGATACAGGCATCCCCAAGGCACATTCGTTTAGACACCTGACTAGCTCACATAGCAGGCTTGTACGCTAGACTATAGCTAGTGGTGGTGCATTTTGGCTGCAATTCCTTGGCTTTGAGCTAGGACTATGCCTTCCAAGGGCTCTGGGAATAAAAATCCTAAGAAGCTAAAGGGTTCACTATCGGGCTCTGAGGATCTGGGGCTTCAATTCAATTCATCAGGCCTCCCGCCTTACGCTGGTGTTGGTACACATGCGTAGACTCCTATGGCTAAAAAACTGGTCAGCCGAAACGCCTTGTAAAAAGCTCCTGGCTGGATTTCCATTCCATGGGGAGCGGTTATTTGGCGAGGACTTGGATAAGTACATCCAGAAAATCTCCAGTGGGAAGAGTACCCTTCTACCTGTTAAAAGAAAATTCAGGGGTCCTTCCGTCAAGCGGCCCACCTCTCCAGTCCCAGGAACTTCAGCCTCTAAGCAGTTCCGACGGCCTCCCCGATCAAAACCTGGAGGGAGAGCTCAGGGACAGGCACAGGGTAATAAAAAACCCTGGAACCGAAGGAATACTAAACCAGCCCCCAAGTCGGCCCTATGAAGGGTCACCCCCACTCAATCGGGTGGGGGGGAAGACTTCTGTTATTTTCAGGGGCTTGGCGAGAGACGATCCGGGACAGATGGGCTCTCTCCACGGTGTCCTTGGGATACACGTTGGAGTTACAGGAATTTCCTCCTCCTCGGTTTATAACATCAAACGTCTCAAAAGATCCAATAAGGAGAAGATCTCTCCTTGCGGCGTTAGACCGACTGTTATCCCAAGGGGTAATTGTGGAGGTTCCGATAAAAGAACAGAGGTTGGGGTTTTACTCAAACCTCTTTACCATTCCGAAGCCCAACTGAGAAGTAAGACCCATACTAGATCTCAAGGGTCTAAACAAGTTCCTAGTCATCAAATCATTCCGTATGGAATCAATCCGGTCAGTAGCCGCCACCCTCCAAGGGGGAGAATGGTTGGCGTCCATCGATATCAGGGACGCTTATTTACATGTTCTTATATTTCCCAGTCATCAAAAGCTTCTACGCTTTGCGGTGGAACAACGCCATTATCAATTTGTGGCGCTACCTTTCGGGTTGGCCACGGCTCCGCGAGTGTTCACAAACGATCTTGGCCCCTCTGTTGGCCGACTTAAGAACTCAAGGAATATCTATAATAGCCTACCTGGAGGTTCTTTTGATAATAGATCATTCGGTTTCCAACCTAAGGGTTGCTGTTCGCAACACGGTAGAATACCTGGAATCCCGGGGCTGGGTCCTAAATCTGGACAAATCAGCCTTGCAACCAGTAAGAAGACTGGAATATTTAGTCTTACTCATAGACACAGACCAAAGAAAGATTCTTCTGCCTCAGGCAAAAATTTCTTCTTTAAGGGAGCTAATTCAAGCGATCTGTGCAAAGAGACAGCCATCCATTCGTCTTTGCATGCGGTTGCTGGGAAAGATGGGGGCCTCATTCGAAGCAGTTCCGTATGCTCAATTCCATTCAAGGAAATTACAGAACGCCATCCTATCCGCCTGGAACAAAAAGGTTCAAGCCCTAGACTTCCCACTGTCCCGGACGTCGTCAGTACGCAGGAGTCTATGTTGGTGGTTGGTACCCCAAAATTTACAAAAGGGAAAGTCGTTCATTTCAATCTCTTGGAGGATAGTAACTACAGATGCCAGCCTTCTAGGCTGGGGGGCAGTACTGGAGAAATGGTCACTCCAGGGAAAGTGGTCGAATATCGAGAAGACCTTGCCCATTAACCTGCTGGAAATTCGGGCGGCACGTTTGGCCCTGGAAGCATGGACTTCCAAGCTACATGGTTCCCCTGTCAGGATTCAATCAAACAATGCCACAGCTGTGGCATACATCAATGCTCCACATTCCTTTAGTTCTTCTCACCAGGAAATTAGTTTTCTTGGTAGCTATATCCTCAGTCAGGAGGGTATCGGAATTGGCAGCTTTGTCTTGTAAGGAGCCATATTTGATTATCCATAAGGATAGAGTGGTTCTACGTACACATCCAGCCTTTCTTCCCAAGGTTGTGTCAAATTTTCATTTGAACCAAGATGGGGTTCTCCCTTCCTTCCTTTTATCCCAAACCTAGTTCGGGGGAGGAGAAGTTATTACATTCTTTGGATGTAGTAAGAGCAGTTAAAGCCTATCTTAAAGCCACTGCTATGATTCGGAAAACTGATGTTTTATTTATTCTGCCGGAGGGCCCCAGAAGGGGTCAGGCAGCGTCGAAATCTACTATTTCTAAGTGGATTCGGCAGGTTATTATTCAAGCCTATGGTCTGAAAAGGAAGATGCCTCCATTTAAAATTAAAGCGCACACTACTAGAGCAGTGGGTGCTTCTTGGGCATTGCATCACCAGGCCTCCTTGGCTCAAATCTGTAAGGCCGCAACTTGGTCTTCAGTCCACACATTCACTAAATTTTATCAGTTGGATGTAAGAGGTCATGAGGATATCTCCTTTGGGCGCAGTGTGCTGCAGGCTGCAGTATAGATCCTCATGCCTGGTGGCGCCCAGCTTATGTATGGTGTCTCCCTCCCCTCATTTTGGCATTGCTTTGGGACATCCCACATAGTAATTACTATGTCGCTCTGTGTCCCGTGATGTACGATAAAGAAAATAGGATTTTTATAACAGCTTACCTGTAAAAATCCTTTTCTTGGAGTACATCACGGGACACAGAGCTCCCACCCCTCTTTTTGGGGACACTTATTGCTTTGCTACAAAACTGAGGTACTCCCGATATGGGAGGGGTTATATAGGGAGGGGACTTCCTGTCTTGGGTGTGCCAGTGTCCATCACCTGAAGGTAAGCTCTATAACCCGCATAGTAATTACTATGTCGCTCTGTGTCCCGTGATGTACTCCAAGAAAAGGATTTTACAGGTAAGCTGTTATAAAAATCCTATTTTCCTGCACGCCTACTTGTTTCCCTTCTGTGCCTGTACTACTGTTCTTGTCTGCGCAGTGCATATATAAGGGGACTTCAAAAAGTTTCTGCACTTTTATATTTTCATTGGAAATGGTGAGGGAAGGAGGGGTAGTAATTGCTTGCATCTATGAGTTGGTGCGATGCTGGGAAAAATGCATTGCAAAGGAAGGTGACTATGTAGAAAAGTGATGTAATTTTTTTTTTTAATTCCTAATAAACAGAGTTAAAGTGTGGAAACTTTTTGAAGAACCCTCGTACAACGTCATTTTTCCCTGCATCTAATATCATCCCTTACTGTCTACTCCATAACTTCATCTTCAGTCCTATCCCCCATGTATCCCTTGTGCTCTCTGTTCCTAATTTTCATTCTCTGTCTTCTTTTCTATGCATTTGTTCTCCACTGCCTGCCCAGCTTCATTCCTTTTAACCCCCCCCCCCCCTCCCCCCTACATTTTTTCTGCCAGTATTTACCTGATGACTTCTCAATCTTACAAAGGTAAGGAGCAGGAACATCAGTAGAGTGAAGTGATATAGAAAGTAGCAGGTCTTTCTGAAAACACATGCATCATTACACATACCAGGACCTGATAGGCCATAGGACTCACCAGGCCATAGGGCACAACCAGGGCTGGGACAAAGGGTGGGCAAAGAGGGAACATGCCCCAGACGCAGCTGGTGTATTGTGGAGGAAAGGGCACCAGTAGCATTGCAAGCACTGGGCATCCAGCTGCTGCCCTGCTTCAATCACCAGCTCCCGCATCATCCCTTATCGCCCATCATGCTAGTCAAACCGAGCCAGAGAAACTTCTCCTATGCTCCTTTTTGACTCTGATGTGCCCTATGAGAGAAGACGAGGAGGAGCCTGAAACAATAAAAATCTCCCGCCCCGGCATTGAGCCACGATGTATACACAGTCTGAGAGCTGTGTATGGAGGAAATGGCAGTGGACTTTAAGAGAAGACAGACGAGTAAAGGAGAGAAAGTATAGAGGGATGTGGAGGAGAAAGATCATTGAGAGGTAGAGTAGGCATTGATAGAAAAGATTGATAGTGACAACAGAGGGAAATGGCGGTGGATAGAATGGAAGGAGAATGATTCAGAGAGGAGCGTGGCAAGGATGAAGGTAAAGGAGAATGGAAGAGGGAGGGGATAAAAGGATTTATGGTGGCATTTGTACAGGAAGAGGGGGTGGGGGGGGGTTAAATATGATCTTTTTAGAAAAAAAAATAGGCCGCCAGTCTAAAATATCTGGGTCTATTTTTGGTTCCAGTCCTGGCCTGACACATACTTTAGGTTTCATATTTGTTTTATGAATTCCGGTGTAATGGGACTATAGCTAAGATCATTCTGAGCTGTGATTTGTATTGTAAACTAATTTTTAGTGGTTCAGCAGTCTTTAAAAATCATGTCAACACTTGATTAAATAATGCTTGTTAACTAACTCCAGAAATCTTTGTATTTCATATATTTCTAGAAATAACATACCTACAGAATTGAGTAAAAAGTAGAAAAAGACAAATTGTTTTCCTTACAACTGTTGCAATGCTCAGTTTTACGACAGAGATGTCTGATGTCATATCACAAGTCATGAGACAAGTTAGGGCATGGTAACCTGCTGTATATCTAGTAAATCTTTGCTGTCCTGACATGTACTTCTGTGGAGTCTGTGTTAGGACTCGTGTTGAAGAAATGGGCACACCATTCCCACAAGCATCCCTTATCTTTATCCTCTTATATTGGACAGTGCAGTGATGGATAGCAGAGGTTAGAGCACAACAGTAATAATCCCAGACATTGCTTGGCTCTGTGCAATACAGAAAAAGAACTGTGCCATTTCGTACAGTCTGTGTGTGTCCATGGGTCGGGTGAAATTCCCCAAATTACAGAAAAACCTATGGTGGTCTGGGAAGGAGAACAAAGACTACAAGAGTTTAGAAGTCAGTCTGTTCAAACAAACAAAAGTACAATCAGGATGATAGTTGCAGGCTCAAGCTAACTTGGGGAAAGAAACCACTTAAAGTGTAATTATTTAAAGGAGAGTCTTTTGACCGTTTGATTAAAATAAGGAATCTGTTTCACTGCTTTGTTTGTTTTCCTGTTACATTTTTGTAAATGTAGAGAATACAAAGTCTGAAATTTCAGGCTTTCAAGGTGTTATACATTATATTAAGTTAGCTGAAAGCATAATTGTGCTTCATGCACTCTGGTTTGCCTTCTTTTTCTTGAATCCATAACCTACTTGTGCCTACCCAACCACCTAGTAATTAAGGCAAGGGTTTGCTTACATGCATTAACATTTTCTGTAAATGCCACCATTTTAACCCACAAAACACTACATAAGCATCATAGTACTTCGCCTGCCCTGGGTCTGGCACGATTTTGTAGTTTTGGCATAACTTCTAAATGCACTTGTCCCCTGTTAAGTCATTGCTATATATGTCAGTGGTTGTAGTCTCATAGATTACAGAGAACTGCATTTCATGGGCAATTTGAGTGTACTGATTGTTTTTTTACATATTTTTATGTTTAGAGCTTAGATCTCTGTTTGTATTAATTTTTTATTTTTGCATTACAATTTTAAAGATATATGTTTTTATTAGATCACTTTTTATTGACTATCAGGGAGAGTGCAGAGAAATGATGAACACATAAAAAAATAAATGTTTTTTTGCCCTTTGAAATGTGGTTGAACTTTGAGTAATGGCGCAAGCATAAAAGGCAGGCATATACAGTATATCACAGAAGTGAGTACACCCCTCACATTTTTCTAAATATTTTAATATATCTTTTCATGTGACAACACTGAAGAAATTACACTTTGCTGCAATGTAAAGTAGTGAATGTACAGCTTGTATAACAGTGTATGTTTGCTGTCCCCTCAAAATAACTCAACACACAGCCATTAATGTCTAAACCGCTGGCAACAAAAGTGAGTACACTCCTAAGTGAAAATGTCCAAATTGGGCCCAAAGTGTCAATATTTTGTGTGGCCACCATTATTTTCCAGCACTTCCTTAACCCTCTTGGGTATGGAGTTAACCAGAGCTTCACAGGTTTCCAATGGAGTCCTCTTCCACTCTTCCATGGCGACATCACGGAGCTGGTGGATGTTGGAGACTTTGCCCTCCTCTACCTTCCATTTAAGGATACCCCACAGATGCTTAATAGGGTTTAGGTCTGGAGATATGCTTGGCCAGTCCATCACCTTTTACCCTCAGCTTCTTTAGCAAGCCAGTGGTCGTCTTGGAGGTGTGTTTGGGGTCAATATCAGGTTGGAATACTGCCCTGCGGCCCAGTCTCCGAAGAGGGGGGATAATGCTCTGCTTCAGTATGTCACAGTACATGTTGGCATTCATGGTTCCCTCAATGAACTGTAGCTCCCCGGTGTCGGCAGCACTCATGCAGCTCCAGAGCATTAAACTCCCACCACCATTCTTGACTGTAGGCAAGAGACATTTGTCTTTGTACTGCTCACCTGGTTGACGCCACACACGCTTGACACCGTCTGAACTAAATAAGTTTATCTTGGTCTCATCAGACCACAGGACATGGTTCCAGTAGTAATGTCCTTAGTCTGCTTGTCTTTGGCAAACTGTTTGCAGGCTTTCTTGTGCATCATCTTTAGAAAAGGCTTCATTCTGGGACGACACCCATGCAGACCAATTTGATGCAGTGTGTAGAGTATGGTCTAAGCACTAACAGGCTGACCCACCAACCCTTCAACCTCTGCAGCAATGCTGGCAGCACTTGTATGTCTATTTCCCAAAGACAACCTCTGGATATAACGCTGAGGACGTGCACTCAACTTCTTTGCTCGACCATGGCGAGGCCTGTTCTGAGTGGAACCTGTCTTGTTAAACTGCTGTATGATCTTGGCCGCCATGCTGCAGCACAGTTTCAGGGTCTTGGCAACCTTCCTATAGCCTAGGCCATCTTTATGTAGAGCAACAATTCTTTTTTTTTAGATCCTCAGAGAGTTTTTTTGCTATGAGGTGCCATGTTGAACTTCCAGTGACCAGTATGAGAGAGTGAGAGCAATAACACCAAATTTAACACACCTGCTCCCCATTCACACCTGAGACCTTGTAACACCCTTGTTGCCAGCGGTTTAGACATTAATGGCTGTGTGTTGAGTTTTTTTGAGGGGACAGCAAATTTACACTGTTACATTGCAGAAACGTGTCATTTCTTCAGTGTTGTCATATTAAAAGATATAATAAAATATTTACAAAAATGCGAGGGGTGTACTCACTTTGTGAGAATACTGTATCTAGAAAGATGATCAGAGTCTCGTGGAAAATTTATTGATTACAAAAGCACATCTTTTGGAAAGAAAATTGGATATGAGTGCATATATTCTGATCCTAGTGCACCCTACCAAGTTATTTGTCTCTACAAACAGTACTTGTTCACACCAGCTCCTTTGGGTTGTGTGTTGCCCAATGCAATGGCAAGACAAAAAAATCATTGCTTTATTTAGGACCTGTTCACACCAACACTGGTATGTGTTACAATAAAATAATGCAATGAAAGGTGTGTACCGCTCCAAGCTGTGAAGCTCCAAGGAATGCTCCCGCCCTGATACTGGAACAGGTGCTGGCTCTGCACTAATGCATGGGAAAGAAAAGAGCCCTGGACTGCCGCACTCTGTATAAACGATTTATTTTCAATTTATTGGAATTTTGGAATTTTGAAAATAAATCGTTTATACAGAGTGCGGCAGTCCAGGGCTCTTTTCTTTCCCAATAAAATAATGCAGGCATAATTTTATTGCGTTGCATTACAATGGGGTTGATTTACTAAAGGCAAATCCACTTTGCACTACAAGTGCACTGCAAGTCGCTATAGATTTGGGGGAAAGATCTGAAATGAGGGAAAGCTCTGCTGATTTTATCATCCGATCATATACAGGCAAAAATGCTGTTTTTTTATTTTCCTTGCATGTCCCCCTCAGATGTACAGCGACTGCACTTCCAAGTGCACTTGTAGTGCCAAGTGGATTTGCCTTTAGTAAATAAACCCCAATGTGTTGGAACCTGTTGCAACGAACTGCAGTTCAAAAAACTAACATAGAAGTTAAAAGAAAAAAAGAAGCATGCGCCGCAGTGTGTTATATCGGTGCATTGCAGTTCATGTTCACTTCTCGCATTATGTGCTATGCTTTGCTGTACAGTGTGGTGTGAACCAGCTCTTACTGGAACAATCAAATTAAACTCAACCATAAAAAAGACGGCATACAGATCAGGGTCAGCAACTGTAGATCACGATCTACCAATTGTGGGTAGGTGAGGGGTAGATCGTGTTCCTTTCCTGCAGACCCCCGAAATCTGGACAGGAGTGGCAGCTGCATTTACAGGAACTGATCCCTTTCCTCCTGCAGCTGCTGAACGGCAGCTTCTCCTTTTCTCTCACCTGCCGGTATTTAGCTGTTGCCAGAGAAAAGGGTATTGGTTCCAGTAAATGCCACCCTCATTGCCCCTCCTGTCCAGGTTCCTCTTCTCTTTTTTTTTTTCTGCTGCTCGGGCACCCTGTGTGCTCCTCTGCCCCCAAGATCCATACAGAGCTGTTCCTGTTTATTTATTTGATGCAACTGAGGCTACAGAGATTGAGGCTGAAGACTGTGTCCTCAATCTCCTTTCTTTGTCATAAAAAGTGAAACCTCGGGGGTCTTTTTAGACCCCTGATATTTCACCCAAGCCCTCAACAGGCCGTTAATAAGAAATTGTAAGAAAAAAAAGAAATACAAATAAATGGCTAATGACACCGCCCTACTGAGACCAACCTCTGCCCTACTGAGACCAACCTCTGCCCTACTGAGACCAACCTCTGCCCTACTGAGACCAACCTCTGCCCTACTGAGACCAACCTCTGCCCTACTGAGACCAACCTCTGCCCTACTGAGACCAACCTCTGCCCTACTGACACCATCCTCTGCCCTACTGACACCATCCTCTGCCCTACTGACACCATCCTCTGCCCTACTGACACCATCCTCTGCCCTGCTGACACCATCCTCTGCCCTGCTGACACCATCCTCTGCCCTGCTGACACCATCCTCTGCCCTGCTGACACCATCCTCTGCCCTGCTGACACCATCCTCTGCCCTGCTGACACCATCCTCTGCCCTGCTGACACCATCCTCTGCCCTGCTGACACCATCCTCTGCCCTGCTGACACCATCCACTGCCCTGCTGACACCATCCTCTGCCCTACTGACACCATCCTCTGCCCTACTGACAGACACCGCCCTGATACCAACCTCTGCTCTGCTGACACTGCCCACTGTCCTATTGACCCCACTCTCTGCTTTGCTGACTGACACCGTCCACTGCTCTACTGACTGATGCCATCCTGACTTCAAGCTCTGCTCTATTAAAATTCTTTAAAAAAAAAGCGCAGAATGCCGTTGACCTTTAATCTCTTTCATGTTGTTCAGGTAGATCTTAAAGATTGCCTACCTCTTATATAGACAGTGTCCTGTATGTAACTTTGTTTTTGAAACTAAGGTGCTATGGCTGTTTTCATATAACTGCATGAGGTTAGGAACAGATAAATGGCCCTGCATGCATCTGTCCCTAATTGCATATGAACACTTGAAGTGTGATTACATGTGAACAGCCACAGACACCCACTGTGCTTGTCAGGGTGTCATTTATTTGTGCAGACTTCCTATTTGTGGGTGATCACACACATCGTGATCCCCACTGCAGATTTATGATGATACTTGCAGCACCGCGACCCTATTGACCATGTGAATGAGGCCTAAAAGTATGCATTTGCAAAAAAAAATCTGTGAAAAGTGAGGCCTGAATAGGGGGTGGAACCATGGCTTAACGCTTACAGGGAAAATAGAGTTATATATATATATATATATATATAATTTGTGGGTGTGTACTCCTATACTGTATCTCTGGGTCTACTTTATTGTTTTGATATGTGGTTTTAACTGAATATAGCTTTTGCTTGCGTACATTTTTTAATATATGCTATTTAAATAGTCCAGGTCTATGACAGGTTTGCTTTAAGAATATTTCGTTTTCTGGACAATCGAGAAATTCCAATTTGGGAGCAATGCCTACTACCTTTTTTGTTTTAAATTAAGGGTTTTATTTGCCTGTTGTAATCATACCAGCATAACTATGTGGTTTACTTATTTAACATTTAAAAAATGTTGTGCATTTGCCTATGCTTGTAGTAGTGTATCTATGAAGAAAGAGGGGAATATTTGCTTTTACTGTGCAATATTCACCTTTTAAACCAGAACTAAAAGTAGACCAAGGTCTCGGCTTCTTTCCTGCCAGGAAAAGGCTTCATGTTAACCCCCTAGCGACATCCGCCAGCAGGATTTGCAACAATCCAGCAGTCTGAAAACAGTTCAGAATTTTTAGCAACCTCTCAGCCTAACAGATTGATGAAGCTGGTGATAAGACTCTTCATCTTCAGTTGCTATTGACCTGCTGATTTTTACATTTTTCTTCTGCATCTGCAGATGTATAATTGTCCATCATATCAAACATTGCAAAAATGAACTGCTGAATCCATTAAATTCCTTTTGAGTTGGCACCCCAGAGTTATAATTTATTAGTTAGAGGGGAGCACCTGCTGGAAACTCCATCGAAGGTAATTGATAGTCACGTGTCTCTGGGTGGTTGTCAATTCTTATAGTATCGAACTTTGGAATATAGTCTTGTTAACCTTATTTCATTACCTGTGTATAACATTCCAACCACACATGTTCCTAGTAATTGCAAGAGGTAAGCGGGTATTGTAGCCAGTGGCGGATCCAGGGGGGGGCAACAGGGCAATTGCCCCCCCCCCCGAGACCATCTGTCACACTCACTTGCTTGCTCTGTTTTTTTTTTTTTTGCGTCTGATCTCCCGAACTTTGGGGACCCGGTACCGGCCGGCCGTAGGACCCCTGGACCCCACACTTGGCACACATGTAGCCCAATGTCTCTTCTACAAGTGTGCAAAGTTTGGTGTCTGGGGGACCTACGGCCGGGGAGCACTGATTTTTTTAAATCCGGGCACCCCTTCCATAGACTCCAATGTTAAACGGTAATTTCTCCGGTGATTTTGCGGACGGTACCGGCCGGTCGTAGGTCCCCTTGACCTCAAACTTGGCACACATGTAGCTCCATGTCTTCTCTACAAGTGTGCAAAGTTTGGTGTCTGGGGGACTTACGGCCGTGGAGCACTGATTTTTTAAAACCGGGCACCCCTTCCATAGACTCCAATGTTAAACGGTCATTTCTCCAGTGAATTTGCGGGCCCGGTACCGGCCGGTCGTAGGTCCTCTGGACCCCAAACTTGGCACACATGTAGCCCCATGTCTCCTCTATAAGTTTGAAAAGTTTGGTGTCTGGGAGAACCGATTTTTCAAAGCCGGGCACTCCTTCCATAGACTTCCATGTTAAACATCAGTCTAGTCATGGGCACAGTGAGGCAAAGTGAGGCAAGTATAAGCCTAGGACACCCTAGGCTTATACTTGAGTCAATACGTTTTCCCAGTTTTTTGGGGTAAAATTAGGTGCCTCGGCTTATATTCGGGTCGGCTTATACTCGAGTATATACAGTACTTGTTCTGCCGCTGCCTCTCTGAGTCTCTCTCTGTTTCTCACATCAGCCGATCAGCGGCGCTGAGAGAGAGACTCGTCTAATGTAGTTACGTGGCGCACTGACGCGATACCAGGAGCGGAGGAGGAGGTGGGTGGAGCCTCTTCCCTGCACTCGCTGCTAACGCCTGGGCCGCTTGGCGTCTAGCAATGAGTGATGTCAGTGAGTCACGTCAGGCCGCTCTGTGGGCAGGTGCAATAGCGTGCGGCTCCACGGACGGGTAAGAAAGCGGGCGGCTCCGCTTGCGGCGCTGTTTGTTGTCGGGGGGCAGCGCGGTTCGTGGGCAGACCGTGCTGCTCAGTGTGTTGGCAGCGCAGGTGAGAGTGAGAGAGCAGGCTCAGTGTGGCAGCTGGCCAATCAGCTAGCCGGGAGCGGGGGAGCAGAGACATGAGATCATCTCTCACCGCCCGTGCCTGCCCTACATTCCTGCAGTGACTTCCGCCCTCACTGTGCAGACAGCAGAGAGATTACATTATCTCTCTGCTGCCTGACTCTGGGAGTCTGGGACACAGCAAGAGACAACCAAAACTACACCTTAGCAGGCAAGTTAGTGACAATCCGCAAGGTGTGGCAGGCGACGTGGCAAGTGACAATCCGCAAATTGTGTCAGGTGACGTGGCAAATGACAATCTGCATCTGGTGGCAGGCAAGTGACAATCCGCAAGGTGTGGCAGGTGACGTGGCAAGTGACAATCCGCAAATTGTGTCAGGTGACGTGGCAAATGACAATCTGCATCTGGTGGCAGGCAAGTGACTATCAGCAAGGTGTGGCAGGTGACGTGGCAAGTGACAATCAGCAAGGTGTGGCAAGTGACAATCCGCAAGGTGTGGCAGGTGATGTGGGAAGTGACAATCCACAAGGTGTGGCAAGTGACAATCCACAAGATGTGGCAGGTGACGTGGCAAGTGACAATCCACAACGTGTGGCAAGTGCCACGCTCAGGGCTCCCACTAATTGCAGGCGACGGTGGCAAGTGACACACTCGGGGCTCCCACTGATTCTGCATTGAACTATTTAATTTCATATTACAATGTAATAATAGAAATAATGCGCTTCAATCATCCTGACACCATAACAACCATGGTGTCGGGATGATTGAAGCGCAGACACCAACCATTTCCCCGATAAATTTCCCACAAAAAAAAATTTTTGGCAGTGCCCCTCCCGAGAAAAGACTCTGGATCCGCCCCTGATTGTAGCAATTGCCAGCTGGAAACTGGTCACATAAGCCGAAGTATACATCGCCAGCACACCACGGATCTTTAAAATAATGTCCAAACACTTATTCATGTGATCTCATCACAGCAATACAAGTGCTGTGTTTCGGGGTCATGTCATGATCATCACATGCCTGAAAAAGGGGTCCTGCATGGCCCCCAAATTTTTCAGTTTATTGTGATGTGATGACATTTAAAAAAAATACAATTAAATTCAAAAGGATCCATGGTGTGCTGGTGAAATATATACTTTTGCTTCATTTCCTGGGCACCTTATTTGTAGAATACACTTTCACATAATAATAACATAATGCAATTAAAATGTATTATTGAAATTTACCTGCTATTCCAAGGCAATATGAGGGCTTAAAAGCGCAACCCAATGTGATTGATAACAGTGAATCTCTGAAACAATGTGAAGTTCCAACCGATATCCCAACCGATATCTCAAAGCTGGAATATAAGTGAAACAAACATATATATATATAAATGGAAAAAGATAAATTGATCAAAATAAAAATAAAACTTATGACATAAAACTCTCAATTGATAAAAGTCCATATGATGTAATATCTATGGGAGACTAGTCCAAAGATGACATATATAGGATTGTTGCCGTGATGGAATTCCTATGCGGCGGAAGGCGTAATACTCAGACAGGTTGATAGTATAAGCTTCACATCCAATAGTAAGTAAATGGCTTGCTTACCAGATATAAGATGATATTGGGCTCAGGACTTGGCCGACCTGCCTTCACTCGATCTGTTCACATGGATCGATTGGGAAATCCAGAGGCAGTCACTTTGGCGCTGAATCCCACAGACTGCGCCTATCGGTTATCAATCACATTGGGTTGCGCTTTTTTGATTTATTTTTTCCATATGTTTTGAGTCCTTTTCAGGCTAATTGAATAGCAGCACCCACCCGTCAGGTGAAGGTCATACCATTCACCCTTCTCTCACACATTTAGAGCATTACCCTTAATTTGTGTTTCAACACACTTCAGTTTTAATTTTTTATTTAATTTTGTCACTGTTTAAGGCAGCGCTGGATTTTTTCCATTTACAATATGAGGGCTTAAAAACTACATTTTCAAGGCAATCTCTTTTTATTTACAAGAATAAATAAGGGCTGTTTACAGTAGTACCAATGTAGCAGTCAAATTTTAGTGGATGTTACAAACTGAAAGCTTCTGATTGGTTGTCAAGAGCAAGCCTATTTCCTTTTCCACTGTTTTCTATCAGTAAGCCCTAATCTGCAGATCCATCTGCTAATGTTGTTATTCAGACCCCAAATAATGGAATGGAGTTGGCTGCTAGGCCTTAGTTTCATTCACATTTTCATGAACAAGTCTCTATTAGATTAGTTACCGGCAGTTAATCGGATATTAAAGGAACCTTTTGCAGCTGTTTCTCTTTCATTTTCCCTCACTTACTGTACAGCTGCAGGAAGACTTTTTTCCAGCTGGGAGCCATTTCAAGTCTAAACCACATCCCCTAGGTTTAGCCTATTGAAAATATTCGGTGTACCCTTAAGAAAAGGATGCAAATTAAAACGTAATTGTGTGGAGGGCATACTGCCAGTACATTCATATGTTAATCAATTATTTAAATATATGTTTTTTTATATGTAGAATTTTATTGTTTTTAATAAGTGAAAATTTAAAATGTTCTCTGATATTGGAAATTTTTATTGGTCTTTTGATTTCATTTATATTTTGCACTCTTTTTTATGAAACTTTATTTTATAGAATTTAATATAGACTGCTTTCTGCGGTATTTGCTAGTGTAATGCAGTGTTAAATAGTAAGCAGATGCTGGAAGTAGATACAGTATTTGAGGAATTTTGATTTGTTTTAGATTCACAAAAAAGGGTGTTAGCTGATTCCACAAATTTGCTTTAAAGCAGAACTTTATATATGATCTTTATTGCGTACTTACATTAGTCCAGCGGTGTCACCTGTTAAACTTGACACTCCACATTTATTTATTTTTGTAGTAAAAATGCAGATCAACAACCATTCCTGCCGTCCTTTTAGCAATTTGTGTAAACTAGGACTAATGGCGCGTACACACGATCGATTTGGTTCCCTACACACGTCCGTTTTTCCCGACATTTTTTTTTGGGGCGAGAAAAACGGCAGTGTTTCCCTATGGGAAAACTGCCGCGAAAAAAAAAACGTCGGGAATCACGACGAGAAAAATTAGAACATGTTCTAATTTCTCTCGTCGTGATTAATGCCGTTTTTCCCGTCGAGAAAAATGACAAAAAGCCCACAGACGATAGTTTTTCTCGTCCAAAGGAAAAAATTTAATTTTTCTCGACGGGAAAAACGGTCGTGTGTACGCGGCATTAGAACTCTCTGATCAACAGGGAGCATGAGCTTGGCTGCTTGCAGAGCTATAGATTTGACTCATCTGGGGGTATATCAGACCTGTGCAGAGAGACCACTCTGCTCACAATATCACAATAGATGTGTCCCAGCCAACTCTTCCTCCTACATTTTCATTCATATAAGAATACCTAAAGCCAAACAGGCAGAGCATGGTCGGCTACTTTCTTAAAACGTAACTTAACCCTAAAGGGAAATTTCCACTTTTCTGCCTCCCTCCCATTTTTGGACACATTTTTTTTTTTGTGTATAGTGGGGAGTGGGTACCTTTTTGATAGGTACTCGCTCCCACTTCCACTTGGGTTGCCTAGGTGAACCAAGCAGAAACCAAGCCCCCCCACCCCTCTCTTTGCCTGCAGCCTCTTAGAACATGTCCCAGGAAGCTGGAGAACCATTCACAAGCCACCTTCCCTTAGTAAACATGCCAGTGGCGGGGACCCGAAGTCCAGAAAAGAACTGTCCCGGGTGAGGACAGCGCTGAATCCCTGGACAGGTAAGTGTCCCCTTGTTAAAAGTCAGCAGCTACAGGATTTGTAGCTGCTGAATTTTTTGGGGGGTGGGGACTGAAGATTCATTTTAATAGCTGCAACTGTTGCACAGACTTGGTAACTGACCAGTTCTTTGTGTCCCTGGGAGTGTATTTTCTAACTTATTGAGATGGAAAGAGGAACACTTATTAGCACAAAGAATATAGACAGGGGGCGACTCCACTACACCCCCAGACACCAACACATGAAAAATGTATTAAATCCACAGACCATATTTTCTTCATTGTACTGACATTTGAAAATTACTAATGCCATTTTTAGTTTAATGGGGAGTTCCAGCCTTTTTTTATGTTTATTAAAAGTCAGCAGCTACAAAAAGTGTAGCTGCTGGCTTTTAATAAGCATACACTTACCTGTTCCACTGTCCAGCGCCGCCCGGAGCTCCGCTCCTCTCCCCCCTTCTCCGACGGCGCCTCCATTCATAGTGTGGGCACCCAGCCGTGACAGCTTTCGGCTCGCGGCCGGGCACTCACTGCGCATACGCAAACGGCGCAGCGCTCTGAGTGGACAGGCGATCGCCTGGGACCTGTCACGTCCCAGGTGATCGCCTACAGGGAGGGGCCGCCAAAAGGCGATATGACGTATCGCCTAGGCGACCCCAGGGCGGAAGGAGGAAGTGGGACAGGAAGTCCCACTCCTACTAAAGCCCCCACTCCCCCCCAAAAAAATTACATGCCAAATGTTGGCACGTAAGGGGGCGAGGAGTGGATTAAGCGGAAGTTCCAAATTTGGGTGGAACTCTGCTTTAAGTGACAAAGCTCACTGTACTAGAACACTTCTTTTTTTTTTTTTTTCACAGTAGCAAACTTTTATTTGCATCTGCCACCAATTCAATTGCTTGCAGTGGCAAGCTTCTTCTTGCTTCCTTCTCTGGTGTTTCAAAGCAGGACGACTTTCTAGCAGGTGTCTTTATCAAAGAGCGTGTTCATTATCCTTTGTGGTTTCTGAAAACCTAACATTCATTTTAGTCACTGAGAGAGAAAACGGTTTTAGTGCAGATTTATTAGCCAGGATGCTTTTGCTGGCAGTGCTGAAACGTGCCGATTGCCTCCGACAGGTTGGTGTGTGTGCAGGAGAGCCGAGTCCCTTCAATGGCGCAGGGCTTAAGATGAAGAACTTGCTCTGTAACAGTTTCTCTGAACTACCGATTGGAGTCTTCTCAACTAGCGTCAACAGCTTGGATTCCATTGCCATCATCTTGGCTTCATGAATGGAATTGCTCACAGCATCCAGACGCTTCTGTTTTCTCTGCATGTATTTATCGATTGACTCCATTTTCTTAAAATGAGCTTCATGCAATTTTTTAAAGTTTGGTGTTAAAGATTTGGATCCAGACTTCGATAAACGACCAGAGTGCCCCGGTATTTTTACAGCTGGTGATGGGCTTCCAGCTTGGAGCAATGTTGTTTTCTTGGAAATCACATCTTTTGTCCTCTGTCCCTTTCTTTGCCCCCTCGCAAAGTCAGGCCTGGTAGATTCTCTGTCTATTTCATTGTTATTTTCTTCACTCATCTGCTCTGGCAAGACAGCAGGATGAAAATGTATTTTCAAAGCCTTGAGTAATCGATCCGCCTTTAAATTAGCTTTAAGCCCAGCTTGCTTAGCCAGCTTTTGTAATTCTGAATACTTCAAACTCTCTAGCTTCAGTACGGATGACACCTCCATGGCTATACACACAACTACCAGCCGACAATCCAAGCGATACGATCCGAAGATAGATGTCACACAAACCTTGCGCGCATTTCGTTAACAGCTTCCTTTCAAAGTCATTCGCTCTCGTTTTACTAGAACACTTCTAGTTAAATTGTATTTATAGAGATCTACACATCAGAGCAAAAATGTGGGGCAATTGAGAAGGAATTTGGGGCAGAGGGAATTTTTTCTGAAGAGGGACTGTTGGGACCTTCAGTATATCTGAGATAATTAATTGGTATTTCTGTCCATCCAGTTAAAAAAATAAAAAATCTTTTTGTGCCTGCCAGGGGTGGAAACCTGAATTTTCTTTGGTGCAGTTCAGAAAAAACGTACAGGTTTCCTCTTCACTCAGGCTTGTTGACATGCGTTTTTCAGCACTTGTTTAATGCAGGTCACTTCTGGGGAATATAGAAAACAGTTGTTTTCTATGTGGCCAGTTCACACAGCAACGCAGCTAAAATCGAGTTAAATGCCAGCGTAGAAGCTTCTCAGGCCAGATAGCATGACTGTTACAAAGGTAAATGCCTGTCTGAGAAACCGCTATTCTCCAGCTATTTTCATATTGCATAATCTATTTGTATGATGCTAACTAGGTTATGGTTACTGCCCCCGAACAAGTATGTGGCTGAAACAGGTGTTTAGTTGTTCTTCACTGCAATTAACATACCGTATATACTCGAGTATAAGCCGACCCGAATTTAAGCCGAGGCACCTAATTTTACCACAAAAAAATGGGAAAACTTATTGACTCGAGTATGAGCCTAGGGTGTCCATCTGCATGCCTCACTGTGTCCATGTGCCCATGCCTCACTGTGCCCATGCCTCACTGTGCCCATGACTAGACTGACGTTTAACATGGGAGTCTATGGAAGGGGTGCCCGCCTTTGAAAAATCGGTGCTCCCCGGTTGTAGGTCCCACAGACTACAAACTTTGCACACTTGTAAAGGAAGAGTTGGGCTACATGTGTGCCAAGTTTGAGGTCCAGGGAACCTATGGCCAGCCGGTACCGGGTCCCCAAATTCTGGGAGATCAGGCGCAAAAAGGTGACTCGAGTATAAGCCGAGGGGGGCGTTTTCAGCACAAAAAAAGTGCTGAAAAACTCTGCTTATACTCGAGTATATACGGTAAGTTATTATACCACAATTTGTGTATAACGTAATGGCAATTTGTTACACGTTAAGACACGGTGGGCATGAATACAATGTTACCCACTGACTATCTAGTTAGTGAAGATCTAATTAATTTAATTTAAATATTTTATGTTATGTATTATTTACTTATAGAATATTTTTATGTAAATTTTATTTATCTGTATCCTTGCATAAATAACCAAAGTATGTATTTATTATTATGCAACCAATAAATATTATTGACAAGGAAACAGGTGTTTAGGTTTTTGTCGGCCTTCTGCTTTAAGTTCTAGTCATATTGATAGGTGAATAAGGAAAGTTGCAGTGCCACGATTCAATTGCAGAGATGGTATTAAAACTTAGGGGGGGGGGGGGGGCAGTAATTTAAAAAAGCACTTTAAAATGGCACTGAGAGTTGTTTTTGTCCCTAAAACATTGGAATTGGTGATTTTTATTTCCTTGGTTACATTTTCTGTGAGATAGCCTTAACCCTAATACAAGTGCATTATAATTGCCTGAACTAATTAATTTCACTGTCTCTTTAGTTCAATTATGAAAAAAACTGTTCAGCTCACTAACGCAATTAAAGCAATGTTTTTTCTGTTCTTTTAGCCTGGAGGATTTTTATTTTTTTATTTTTTCTGTAGCCTGACAGTGACAGAGCTTCTATGCCCAAGAGGAACTCAAATAACATTTCTTTCTGTTGACTTAAGTATAATTTTAGCCAGTTTTGTTATGCTGCCCTGTTTTCTTATCTTGCAAGAGTGAAATGTATGTGCAAATGATTCTCTCTACATAGAAAAGGAATCCTATACCCAAGTCGTATCCTGCACAGCTCCCGAGTCCTACATGTTTGGTCAATAAGCAACAGTGGGTGGTCAGACTGCAGCACAGGACAAGGACCTGCTGTGCACAGGAAAAAATGTTCAAAGGTGTTTAGGGGTGGTAAGGAAGTCTGACAGGCTACAGAAAGTCCTCAGGCTACTGATCAGAAATTCCCTCTCTCTATTGTTGGCTGGGAGAAGGCTCAGTACCAAGCACTTGTACATCTTCACCTGTGATCACATCTGTCTGAACTGCTGGAACTTGCACTCACATTGATTTGTTTTTCTTCTGATTTCTTCAATATTTTTGCCGGTTGGAGAAAATATGGATAGCAATTCCATGTGATTTTAGTATTTTTTATTTTTTTCACAAGTAAATGTTAAAAAATAAAGATCACTGCCATGAACCTTTGGTGACACCCAGCAGGAATAATGTGTACATAAAATGAAGACAGTAGGATTTTGAGCATAATGCTACAAATAATTAATTTTTTGTAACTATTTTTCCCACTTTTTTTCCCCAGATAAAAATAGTGAATCTTCTTTTTTTCCTTTTAATACAGAATACTGATATATTTCGAGGCTAAATGGATACAGTGTGTTTAAAATCAGTAAACATTGTTCTTATGAACAACAACTTACTGCAAAAGTATAGTAGTCTCTATATACAGTACTACTTTCTAAATCAATAATGATATTAGAAAGGTAAAAATAAGGGAGTTGTTGCATAGTTCAAATATTGGCTCTATTTTTTACTGTAGACTTTGTATGCAGTGATTTAAATAGTTAAATGTAATCATGAAAAAAATTAGCAATGTGTTATAGAATTTATTTGGCCTTTTAGTTATTTAAATAACTTTATAATAACTTTTATTACTCTCTTATGATATTTGATTGGCACTCTTATGCCCTGTACACACGATCGGATTTCCGATGGAATTTTCCATCGGAATTCCGATGAAGCTGACTTCCATCAGTCTTGCATACACACCATCAGACAAAATTCCGACCGTCCAAAACGCCCTGACGTAAAACACTCCGAGCCGAGAAAAATTTAGTTCAATGCTTCGGAGCATGCGTCACCTTGATTCTGAGCATGCATGGGTTTTTTCTCCGTTGGAGTTCCACACAGACAATAGGAATTTCCTATCTTTTTTTTTTTCCATCTGAAAAATTTAAAACATGTTCTATTTTTTTACACCGATGGAAAAAAGTCCGATGGGGCCCACACACTATCGGTTTTTCCGATGGAAAAAGTCCATCTGACTTTTTTCATCGCAAAAACAGATCGTGTGTACAGGGCATTAGAAGTCCCTTATGTGTTGTAACCCAATCTTGATGTGAAAAAAAAAAAAGCAATGGGTCATATAAATGTTGATTAAATCAATATTAAGAGTTATATATTGACTTGTCAGATTATCTACATGCGAGATTCAGGTGGTGGCAGCATCGGTCTAATATTTGTGTGTGGGGGGGGGGGGTTTGTCAGATTTTTTTTCTATTTTAAGGGTAAGTTCACCTTTACAGAATATCTAATCTCTTAAACGTTCCTTGTAAAGGTACGTATAGGAGGCATTCTAATTGGTCGGCGCCGACCAATCAGAACCCGACTAGCCCATCCTGTCAGCGGGGGAGAAGAAGCGAGAAAGCCGCAGGGATTTCAAATCCCTGGAACGGTAAAGTAGAGACCCGATGTCTCCTAGTAGGTGATCGCCGGCCTCAGGTACAGCGTGACCGGGAGGGTGGGGGTGGGGAGGGGGTGCAGTGTAAGTTCACCTTACAGATTTTATGTAAAGGTAAACTTGCCCTCTAAAGTGATAGTAAACTATCAAAAGGCAAAACATTTGTGTATAGATATAAAAAAAAATGATGTATACCTTTTTTCCCTTTTTTATAAGTGATCACATACCCTCTGTTCTCAGCTGCATAAGAGCTAGGGGGAGAAGAAGCAACAGCATACTTGTCTACCCAGTGAATGGCTGTGCAGGGAGGGTGTCAGTACAAGTCTGATCATTAGAGAATGTCAGGCTGAGTTCCCAGCACAGCTAGAGAACTGACAATGATGTGTTCTCCTGCTTAGTGTGGCCAGTTTTTACTAGGAAAGCAGAGAGATTGGCAAGAACACCAGGGATTTCAAACAAAGGAAGCAGTAGAAGGAGAACAGGATACGTTCTCATACTAGTACATGGTACAGAGCAGGCACATATCAGAAATATGAAATTCTTTAAGATTTTTGTGCCCAAACAGTTGCCAGGTTGAAATTGCATCATACACAATTAAAACAGAACTCCAAGTAAGCAGCTAAATACACCTTTTGAATATATATATATATATATATATATATATATATATATATAATTTTTTTTTTTTTTTACCTGGCAATAGAAGTGCATTCAAGCGTGTCTCTTGCAATCATTGCTTGTTTGAATGTACCCTAATTGGTGTATTCCAGCTAGCTTTTAATTTTTATTTTGAAGGGTTTTTTTTAGCAGAAAACGACAGTAAAGACTAAAATCAGTAAGCTGAATTTTATCAATCTTGTGTGAATTGTTTTTATGTTTCCAGCACAGTTAAAAGTATTAATAAAGAGGCCAAACATAGTGGCTGATAACCGCATCACAGCTCGCTGTATGGTACTAATATATAAACGAAATGCTCTAAACCTATGCAATATAATGCACGTGTTTGACATTGACAGGGTCACCGTTTTTACTCATAATGTACCGGTATTTCATTTTAACACGGACATTCATTTCTGTACCAGCTCGTTAGTTTATACTTGTGTTTTAGCACCATCTTGTGTCTGTTTGAAAGTAGCAACTTTTACATTTGCTACACATGGTTGTGTAAAAGGTTTGAAAGAATGCTACATCAATTCCTCAGCCCCGTGTTTGATTTTTTCCATAAACAGCTGAAACATTATTATTATTAACATTATTATCATTATTAATAACATTATTATTATTATTGACTGTCTAAAAAAAAAAAAAAAAACGTAAGTGTGCTATGAAGCCGCGGTCTCTGTGTAATGTATTATTAGCTTATACTTGTAATCTGTGCACAATCTGGCTTGTATTCTGAGAAAATATAGAGGTCATTATGACTGTATTTTATTATGCTATGTATTTAGTACACGTCATAGTTTGCATCCCAAAAAGTGTGACTAAAGACAAAAAATTTGAATAGAGGGAAGGGAACATAAATTTGAGGTTGTCCCCGTAACAGGAATAGAGGAGAAATATTTCAATGAGGACACTAGTTCTGTTGACAGCCAGGGATACCCTCACTTTGGAGGGATTTCCTCTCACTTCCTGTTTTGACTATGGGACAGGATATGAAAGGAAATATTCTCAAAGGGTAACAGATGGCAAAAAAAAAAGCTGATCGGGGGTATAACCCTCCCTTAAGCCGGGTACACGCTACAGTTTTTTTTTCATGCAATCTAGCAGGTTACACGCTGATCGGTAGTCGGTTAGCTGCTGGTTCTCCAGTATGCACGTCCGACAGACTGACATACGGGCCGAATGTTGTATTTTTTTTTTTTTTTTTACCGCCCCTTGTGTTTCGACATTTGGCCTGTGTGTTTGAAGCTTTACCCTATCCAAAATGAAAGGTGTGTGTGTGTGTGTGTGTATATATATATATATATATATATGTGTGTGTGTATGTATATGTGTTTGTATGTATATATATATATATATACATACATACATACATACATACATACATACATACACACATACACAGGTATATTTCAATGAAAGGTGTGTAATGCTTGAATGCAAACGAATGTACATACTGATGAGTGGATTAGGTGTAACATGATGTAAATATAGATTGGAGAACCTGTGCTTGGCTTCTTAGCATTATATGGTGCAAAATTTAGTTAATGTGGATTCCATCTCATGTACTGTTTGGGCATTGTTTATATATCTCTGTTATCTGACGTTGTTGCAAATTTATTTTCCATGTTTGTTTACTTAAAGGCAATCCAATGTTGCAGAGCCCATTGCTTGACTTGGACAGCGATGGACGCCCATCTCCAATTGGTCGACTCAGTCAGACTGCATCACTTCAGAGAGGAAGCAGCTTCCAATCAGGACGAAATGACTGTAAGGCTAAATGGGGTTACTGCGTTCTGCAAAACTGAAACCTTTACCCACTAAACCAGTCAGGTCCTTCGCTCAGTGATTAAAAAAAGAAATCAGACTGTATACTATGAACAATTGCCAAACCTTTTCTTTAGATTGCATGTTTTAGTAAATCAGCTACGTAAAGTAGTAGGTAGTAACTGGTAAATTCCAAGCATGCACACATTGTAGTAAACACTATACTAATGAATGTTCTCTATATAACAATAATGCATTGGAAAGAATCAAGCATAGATTTTTCAGCCATTGTTTAGTCTGGGCTGCTCACTTTGTGGCTCACCGGGGTAAAAAAAACCTCTACCCTTTCCAGTAAAGTTATGTATAGATTTTAGTTTTTATCAACAGAAAGTAGAAGCAAAAGTTTCTTATAATGAAACTAAACCCACCAATTTAACTTTCCCAAGCATTTTAATTCAAGGCATACCTTGTCACAGTTACTAGTGTGCTTATGTTAGATCTCAATCAAACTGTTAGGCCAACAAATGACTGGTGTCATGACTGGGTCACATGTGTAGCACCATAGCAACTTCAGATCAAACAGAGGCTAACATGGCAGCTCCCCTGGCTGTAAGACCCCTTTCACACTGCGGTGCTTTTCAGGCGTTTTAGCCCTACAAAATACCGCCTGAAAAGCGCCTCTTAAGACACCCGAGTGTGAAAACCTAAGTGCTTTCACACTGGGTTGGTGCACTTGCAGGATGGGAAAAAAAAGTATTGCAAGCAGCATCTTTGGGGCGGTGGGGGAGCGGTGTATACCGCCCCTGCCCATTGAAATGAATGGGCAGCGCTGCTGAATCGCCTGCAAAGCGCTTCGGCAGCACCGCAACACGGGCGCTATTAACCCTTTCTTTGGCCACTAGCGGGGGGTTAAAAGAACCCTGCTAGCGGACCAAAAGTGTCGCTATAACAGCGGTAAAGCGCCAATAAACTTAGCGGCGCTTTACCTCTTATGCGATAAATTATCTGCAGCCATCTCAGCGTATTGCACAAGATAAAAAGTCCTGAGCTTAACAAAAATTTGACAGTGCTTCATATACCTGTGCTTTATGGTTTAGAGCAAGGATATGCAATTAGCGAACCTTCAGATGTTGCAAAACTACAAGTCCCATCATGCCTCTGCCTCTGGGTGTCATGCTTGTGGTTGTCAGAGTCTTGCTATGCCTCATGGGACTTGTAGTTCTGCAACAGCTGGAGGTCCGCTAATTGCATATCCCTGGTTTAGAGATTGCAGGGACATTGACATTTGTGCAGTGACCTACTAGTCATATATGCAGCCAAAAAAAATGCCTCATCACTGTGCTTCCTTAGTAAGGGTGCTGCTAATACCACACCAAACCCTTTGTGGATTATCTGAAACTATTAACCTTGAGCTTCCACTGAGGGAGAAAGAGAGAGAGAGAGCACTAATTGTAGTAATATTGGTAGTCATCATACATGTCTTCATCAGAGCTGGCACTTTGTAGTAAAAAAAAAAAAACATGTCGTAGGACCCTATGCTTTTCTACATCTTATACATCTTAAAATGTTTATCAAAGCTTAGTTCCTGAAATTTAATTGTAGTCTGAGGTGTTAGGCTGAAAACAGGAAATACTTTCTTGGTATTTGTTTTCCCACAAAGCTTATAAAGGCGTTCCTGTGGTTAAGGGACAAGTACTATGCTTTACTCTATTGCTTGGAAAGGTGTTTGTTTTAAAAAAAAAAAATAGTTGGTAACATCTGTGTCACATTAACTAACCTACATAGCTTTAAGTATCTTCCAAAACTAGCCCACTTGGTCATTATAATAGGCAGGCAGCTATAAGTACTTGACAATTACCAACTAACGTTTATTTTACGGAGCTTTAAGTGTAAGGCCAGCCATAGGCGTATCGAGATTTGGCTGGTTCCTACTGAACCGGCATAATTTTGCTCCGTCTATGAACAGGCAGGTTGTACTGAAGTGGATCTATCGATCTACTTCAGTACAACCAGCCTGCGTTTTTTTTTTTTTTTCATGTGATCACTAGCGGCAACTATAGCTGCCAGCTGTGATCATTGTATTCTGATGCCAGGGAAACCTCCTGCTCTCAGAATACAACAGCATAACGGGAGGGATTCCCCTATCAACATTGACTGTGCTGATGGAGGAGTCAAGCGATTTTCTTTCCCTCAAACCATAATATAAAGGTTGCTTAAAAAAATATTGGAAGAACTGCGTGTTTCTTTTTCGTACATCACGGGACACAGAGCGACATAGTCATTACTAATGGGTTATATAGATACCGTCAGGTGCTGGCACTGGCAACTTCCAAAACCGGAAGTACCCTCCCCTATATAAGCCCCTCCCATCCGGGAGCACCTCAGTTTTTTGCCAGTGTCTAAGGTGTTGGCCAAGAAGAAACATGTGTTTTTCACTGAGCTTGCGTACAGGTTCTTTTGGGCCTCAGTAAGCTATTCCGGATCCGACCAAAAAAGCTTCATAGCTAAACGGTCGGTACCCGGGCCTTGCAGAAAGAAGAGCAAGGTTTTGCCTGTAATGCTTCTCTTAGGAGAGCTGGACCCTGGGATCCAGAGCTCTGGTCATACCCACGACCAAGATGTTTTCTGTGCAGGGTGCTATACAGGTCCAGGGGAGTGGAATCCTTGGGAACCCGGTCCCTGAAGGTTTGATTACAATGCCTGCCGTGATAGGTGAAGTTTGGGCTTTTGTGGACCAAAACAAAGTCCTGCGGCGGGGAACAGGTAAGTGGGGGCCCCCAGGAACTTGGTTCTATTGGGGGACCCCCAAGCCTAATTTGTCTTTCTGTCTGTTACCTAATGGTATTCCCGCAAAATTCTGTGCATGCCTGTAACTACTAAAAAAAAATGTAATAATTTTTAATGGTGGTCAAGAAAAAAAAAAAAATGTTTTTTATATATATTTAATATATTAGACTGCGGTACCTGTGTTTGTCCACTAGAGGCCGCTGTGGAATGTTTTCTTGTCATGTGGACTAGCTTCTTCTCAGCAGAGCAAAGTCCAGGCAGATGGTGAGTTCTCTTATAGGAAACTGCTTCCTCTGCCATGTTGCAGTGTTTGTCCATCCCCCGGCCTGCGGCAAAGAGGGGCCCTGGCTCCTGTCCCTTGTTACCATATTTGAAATTAGCGCCGAAGGCGCACGTGCCCGCGCGCGTGCGCGTGCACGCGCCTCTATATATAGAGGTGAGCCGGGAAAGGGGGCGGAGCCTGGGGGATGACGCTCTGTGCGCGCCGCAGCGCTTCTGCGCATGTGCGGGCGTCCCAGCAGTTTTAAAAAAAACACAATATTGTAGTGAGCTGGCTATGAAGTACAGAGACAGAGCTGGCAACATTTAAAGGCATACAGCAAGCGGTTGATACAGGCATCCCCTAGAAAGGCACATTAGTAGACACCAACTGTGATATAGCAGCAATTGTGCTAGACTATTCTCAGTAAAAGTGGTGTATTACGGCTGGAATACCTCAGCTTTAGGCTTAGGAATATGCCGTCCAGAAGCTCCGGAACTGAATCTTCCAGGAAGCGAAGGGGGTCTCATCGGGCTCTGAGGATCTTGGGCATACTTCTGCTGCACCAGTCTCCCCTGAAGTTCAGAGGTAAGTGACCGTAGAGACCCCGCAGGGGTACTTGGTACTGTGGCTGTCCTCAGTCACCTGCTCCTGTGTATGTAACAGAGGAGGTTTTTTCCTCAGCTCTGGGAGGATTAGAGAGAGATTGTCAACATTTATCGCTGCCTCCCTGTCAGGGAAAGCACGCCCGATCTCCGTCTCCTCCTTCAGAGTGCCTGTTAGCAGAGCAACAGTCCCATACAGGGATCGACCTGCCTGAAGGGGATCAGGATGAGGTTGATTCTGTTATAGAGGAATCAACAGTGGGGGAACCTTTTCTCAGCATCTCAAGCTGAAAGATTATGGGTTCAGTCTCTGACTAACATGGTCCGATCAGCATTTAAAAATGCACCTTGCGGAACCATCAACCACTACTGTATCCTCGTTGGGGTCGCTAGAAGCCCCCAGACTGTTTGTTCTTTTCCACTTCACCCTTTACTGAAAGGGCTCATTTACCAGGATTGGGAACGTCCTGAGAAAATATTTATTCCCCCAAGAGATTTCCGGTGGTCTATCCCATGGAGGATAAGTTCATCAAAAAAAAAATAGAAGGTCCCTACAGTGGACGCAGCCATCTCTTGTATGTATAAATCACTGACATGTCCAGTGGATAATGTCCAAATGTTCAAGAACCCAATAAATAAAAGGTTGGAGTCCTTATGAAAATCTGCTTGGTGATACAACCAGCAGTAGCAGCTATTGGGGTCTGCTAAGCAGTGAAGGATCAGTTGAAACAGGTCTTGAGGGACTTGACAGATCAGCAGGCTTTGCCCTAGCTGATCTACCTAGAGCCTTAGGCTTTGCGGTTGACGCCATAGAGGTTTCAGTCCATCAGGCCTCCCGCCTTACGCTGTCTATAGTACATACGCGTAGGCTCCTATGGCTCAAAAACTGGTCTGCTGAAGCTCCCTGTAAAGAATGGCTGGTTAGCGTCCCATTTCATGGTGAACGCTTATTCAGGGAAAACCTGGACAAATATATCCAGAAAATTTCCAGCGGTAAAAATACGCTCTTGCCGGTTAAAAGCAGAGTTAGAGGCCCTCTTTAAGAGGCCTGCTTCTCCAGTCCCTGGGGCATCGGCTGTGTAACAGTTCCGACGGCCTCCTCGGTCAAATCCCGGGGATAAAAAACAGGGACAGTAGCAGGGTAATGAGAAACCCTGGGTCAGGGGAGGTACATAACCTCCCCCAAAGTTAAATTCATTGAAGCCCCCACTCAGTCGGGTGGGGGGAGGACTCCAGTTGTTCGCAAGAGACCTGGCGGGACACGATCAAGACAGATAGGTGCTCTCCGCAGTAGGTTTGGGATACAGTTTGGAGTTAAAAGACTCTCCTCCTTCCCATTTTTGAGGTCAAACGTGCCAAGGGATCCCCGGAAGAGAGAGTCCCTCCTGTTGGCACTAGAACAACTATTGCTCCAAGGAGTAATTATGGAGGTTCCCCTGGAAGAAGGAGGGTTCGGGTTTTACTCAAACCTCTTTACAGTCCCGAAGCAAACGCGGACGGGAGGCCCATATTAATTCTAAAAGGGCTATACAAATTCCTGTATATCAGGTCTTTCCGATGGAGTCGATCCGATCGGTGGCCACTGCCCTACAAGGGGAGGATTGGTTAGCCACGATCGACATCAAAGATGCTTATTTGCACATTCCCATCTTTCCAGTCCACCAAAAATTTCTACGCTTTGCAGTAGAAGGGCGCCATTTTCAGTTCAGAGCCTTACCCTTCGGTTTGGCCACAGCACCACGAGTGTTTACAAAAATTCTGGCCCTTTATTGGCCAATCTAAGAACACAAGGTGTAATGATAATGGCATATCTGGATGACTTGTTGCTGATAGACCACTCAGTGAAAAAACTAGACGTGGTCGTTCACAAGACGATCAAGTATCTGGAATCTCACGGTTGGATTATCAACCGAGACAAGTCAGCCCTAAAAACCAGTCAAAAGTCTGGAATACTTGGGGCTAAGGTTGGATTCAGGCCAGAGAAAAATATTCTTGCCTCGAGGAAAGGTGTTGTCTTTGAAAGATTTGATCCACTTAGTGGGTACAAAAAAGACAGCCGTCCATACGCCTGTATATGAGGCTGCTGGGAAAAATGGTGGCATCATTCGAAGCAGTACCCTACGGTCAATTCCATTCAAGGAATTTGCAAGGGGCCATACTGTCAGCCTGGAACAAAAAAATTCAGGCCTAGACTTACAATGTCCTTGTCCCCTTCCGTTCGCAAGAGCCTCCGTTGGTGGTTGGTTTCCCAGAATCTGGAAAAAAGGAAATCCTTCAGTCCGATTTCTTGGAAGGTGGTCACTACAGATGCCAGCCTTATAGGCTGGGGAGCAGTACTGGAGCAATAGTCTCTCCAGGGCAGATGGTCGGATGCAGAAAAGGCCCTGCCCATCAATCTCTTAGAGATACGAGCAGCCCGGTATGCCCTAGTAGCATGGACATCCAAACTCCAAGGGTCCCCTGTCAGAATTCAATCAGACAATGCCACAGCAGTGGCATATATCAATCATCAGGGGGGCACCAGGAGTCGTGCAGCCCAGAGGGAAGTAAATTACATCCTGAAATGGGCAGAAAAAATATGTCCCAGCCATATCTGCGGTATTCATTCCAGGAGTGGAGAATTGGAAGGCGGACTTTCTAAGTCGCCAGCAATTAGGCCCAGAGGAAGGGTCCCTTCACCCCGAGGTTTTCTGGACAATATGTCAGCGGTGGGGAACATCGGATGTAGATCTTCTAGCATCCAGATTCAACGCAAAGGGGGACAGGTTTGTCTCTCGGACAAGGGATCCCCTAGCTTGCGGCTCGGATGCCCTAGTGTTCCCTTGGGATCAGTTCAAGCTGATATATGCATTCACACCGCCACAATGGTTACCTCGATTACTCCGCAGAATCAGGGTAGAAAAGAAACCAGAGATTCTGGTGGCTCCAGCGTGGCCCCGAAGAGCGTGGTACGTGGAGATTGTAAAATGTCAGTGGGGAGTCCTTGGACTCTCCCACATCGTCCGGACCTGCTTTCGCAAGGACCGATATACCACCCTTCCTTACCAGCCCTAGGTTTGACGGCCTGGCTATTGAAGCCCACATTCTAAAAAAGAGAGGGCTCTCTAATTCTGTGGTATCTACCATGATCAATGCCAGGAAGCCGGTATCCAGGCAGATCTACTATAGAATCTGGAAGGCGTACGTCGCCTGGTGTGAAGCCAAGAAATGGCATCCACGTAAGTACGTAATAGGTAGGAGTCTGGACTCCCTACAATGGGCTGTAGATAGGAAGCTTGCCTTGAGTATTATCAAGGGTCAGATTTCGGCCTTGTCAATATTTTTTCAAAGGCCCTTGGCTTCGCATTCACTAGTCAAAGCCTTTATACAAGGAGTGATGCGTATTAGTCCTCCGGTTAATATTCCCATATGTCCATGGGATCTAAACTTGGTTCTGTCGGTTCTACAGAAACAACCATTTGAACCATTACAGCATATTTCCTTGGTGCTTCTCACCAGGAAATTGATTTTTCTAGTAGCCATTTGTTCGGCTAAAAGAGTATCGGAATTAGCAGCTATGTCCTGTAAGGAGCCATATCTGGTTATCCATAAGGACAGAGTAGTGTTACGTCCTCATCCAGCCTTTCTTCCTAAGGTGGTATCGAGGTTTCATTTGAACCAAGATGTGGTTCTTCCTTCTTTTTTCCCCAAACCTACTTCGGTAGAGGAAAAGTTATTGCATTCTTTGGATGTAGTAGGAGCAGTTAAAGCTTATCTAAAAGCCACTGCTCAGATTCGCAGAACGGATACTTTGTTTATTCTGCCGGAAGGCCCCAGAAGGGGTCAGGCAGCGTCAAAATCTACTTTAGCCAAGTGGATTCGACAGGTCATAATACAAGCCTATGGCTTGAGAAATAGACCGCCTCCGTTCAAAGTTAGGGCGCACTCCACGAGAGCAGTTGGAACTTCATGGGCAGTGCATCACCAGGCCTCCCTGGCTCAAATCTGTAAGGCCGCAACATGGTCTTCAGTACACACGTTTACTAGGTTCTACCAGGTGGACGTTAGAAGTCAGGAGGATGTCGCCTTTGGGCGCAGTGTGTTGCAGGCCGCAAAAGATCCTCATGTCTGATAGCGCTCAGCTTATATATGGTGTATCCCCCCCTCATTTGGCATTGCTTTAGGACATCCCATTAGTAATGACTATGTCGCTCTGTGTCCCGTGATGTACGAAAAAGAAAATAGGATTTTTATAACAGCTTACCTGTAAAATCCTTTTCTTGGAGTACATCACGGGACACAGAGCTCCCACCCCTCTTTGGGGACACTTATTGCTTTGCTACAAAACTGAGGTGCTCCCGGATGGGAGGGGCTTATATAGGGGAGGGTACTTCCGGTTTTGGAAGTTGCCAGTGCCAGCACCTGACGGTATCTATATAACCCATTAGTAATGACTATGTCGCTCTGTGTCCCGTGATGTACTCCAAGAAAAGGATTTTACAGGTAAGCTGTTATAAAAATCCTATTTTTTCTGGAATTGTTGGCATCCCTTCATACGACGTACATACATATGCAGTGGAAGTAGACATTTTATAGCATGTGTGAGTATTATGTTCCCCCATACATTAATATCTCCCAGGTAATGGCTGCCTAAACTGTAACGAGGTGACACATTGACTTTACAATTACTGTATGTAGTAAACAATATACAGAATCTAGCTATCTTATTTGGGTCTTTCAACAAACTTAGAGCCGGTTCACACAGGGGCGACACGACTCTGGCCGAGGCGATCTGAACACGACCTGAGCGCGCACCACAGCGCGACCCCAGGCAACTTACAAGGCGACTTCAAGTTGCCTCCAGGACAGGAGGCTTTCCAGTGGCCAATCAAACAATCAGCTCTGTGGGAGGGAGGGGTTTGCCCGGAAAACAATTTTCTCTTCCTGTATTGTTGCTTCAGTTAAGACGGGGGATCCGACTTGGAGGCGACTTCCCTTGAAATCAATGGGTACAAGTCACCTAGAAGTCGGATTGAAGTCGTACAGGAACCTTTTCTGAAGTCAAAGCGACTGCAGTAGTGTACATTAAGACGGCTCCATTCACTTACATTGACTTTCTCAACAGCGCAACTTGGGGCGACTTCAAGTCGGATCCCAAGTCGCCCCTCTGTGAAACGGCTTTAATGGTACTAAAGTGACTAGTGATTAATAATTGTTTGTTAGTATTGTGTTCTTGATAATCTTAATTTGTGTCTGTGGATATTCATCAATACAGTATATACAACCTGTAAATGTACTTATTGATTATTACTTTGCATGTAAGCTGTATTTGTTTTCCTTTTCTCAGCTCTGAGATATAAAACACCACATCAGGCAGAGTTTGTGGAAAAGCTAACAAAGGTGGTTGTCGGGCAGCTTCCGAACTTCTGGAAACTCTGGATATCATATTTGAATGGAAGTCTGTTTAGTGAGGTAAAAGCCAACAACATCATATAAGAATTTTGCCTCTCTTGTCAAAACTGTTGCTTTAAATCCTCGTTCACCTAAAAACCACATTTCTTTCTCGTACATCACGGGACACAGAGCGACATAGTCATTACTAATGGGTTATATAGTTACCGTCAGGTGCTGGCACTGGCAACTTCCAAAACCGGAAGTACCCTCCCCTATATAAGCCCCTCCCATCCGGGAGCACCTCAGTTTTTTGCCAGTGTCTAAGGTGTTGGCCAAGAAGAAACATGTGTTTTTCACTGAGCTTGCGTACAGGTTCTTTTGGGCCTCAGTAAGCTATTCCGGATCCGACCAAAAAAGCTTCATAGCTAAACGGTCGGTACCCGGGCCTTGCAGAGAAGAGCAAGGTTCTGCCTGTAATGCTTCTCTTAGGAGAGCTGGACCCTGGGATCCAGAGCTCTGGTCATACCCACGACCAAGATGTTTTCTGTGCAGGGTGCTATACAGGTCCAGGGGAGTGGAATCCTTGGGAACCCGGTCCCTGAAGGTTTGATTACAATGCCTGCCGTGATAGGTGAAGTTTGGGCTTTTGTGGACCAAACAAAGTCCTGCGGCGGGGAACAGGTAAGTGGGGGCCCCCAGGAACTTGGTTCTATTGGGGGACCCCCAAGCCTAATTTGTCTTTCTGTCTGTTACCTAACGGTATTCCCGCTAATATCTGTGCATGCCTGTAACTACTAAAAAAAATGTAATAATTTTTAATGGTGGTCAAGAAAAAAAAAAAAAAAAAAGAATGTTTTTTTATATATGTTTAGTATATTAAACTGCGGTACCTGTGTTTGCCACTAGAGGCCGCTGTGGAATGTTTTTCTTGTCATATGGACTAGTTTCTTCTCAGAGAGCAAAGTCCAGGCAGCTGGTGAGTTCTCCTACAGGAAACTGTTTCCTCTGCCATGTTGCAGTGTTCGTCTATCCCCCGGCCTGCGGCAAAGGGGGCCCTGGCTCCTGTCCCTGGTTTCCATGTTTGAAAATTAGCGCCGAGGCGCACGTGGCCGCGCGCGTGCGCGTGCACGCGCCTCTATATATAGAGGTGGCCGGAAAAAGGGGCGGGGCCTGGGGGATGGCGCTCTGTGCGCGCCGCAGCGCTTCTGCGCATGTGCGGGCGTCCCAGCAGGTTTTTAAAAAGCCACATTATTGCAGTAAGCTGGCTATGAAGTACAGAGACAGAACTGGCAACATTTAAAGGCATACAGCAAGCGGTTGATACAGGCATCCCCTAGAAAGGCACATTAGTAGACACCAACTGTGATATAGCAGCAATTGTGCTAGACTATTCTCAGTAAAAGTGGTGTATTACGGCTGGAATACCTCAGCTTTAGGCTTAGGAATATGCCGTCCAGTAGCTCCGGAACTGAATCTTCCAGGAAGCGAAGGGGGTCTCATCGGGCTCTGAGGATCTTGGGCATACTCCTGCTGCACCAGTCTCCCCTGAAGTTCAGAGGTAAGTGACCGTAGAGACCCCGCAGGGGTACTTGGTACTGTGGTTGTCCTCAGTCACCTGCTCCTGTGTATGTAACAGAGGAGGTTTTTTCCTCAGCTCTGGGAGGATTAGAGAGAGATTGTCAAAATTTATCGCTGCCTCCCTGTCAGGGAAAGCACGCCCGATCTCCGTCTCCTCCTTCAGAGTGCCTGTTAGCAGAGCAACAGTCCCATACAGGGATCGACCTGCCTGAAGGGGATCAGGATAAGGTTGATTCTGTTATAGAGGAATCAACAGTGGGGGAACCTTTTCTCAGCATCTCAAGCTGAAAGATTATGGGTTCAGTCTCTGACTAACATGGTCCGATCAGCATTTAAAAATGCACCTTGCGGAACCATCAACCACTACTGTATCCTCGTTGGGGTCGCTAGAAGCCCCCAGACTGTTTGTTCTTTTCCACTTCACCCTTTACTGAAAGGGCTCATTTACCAGGATTGGGAACGTCCTGAGAAAATATTTATTCCCCCAAGAGATTTCCGGTGGTCTATCCCATGGAGGATAAGTTCATCAAAAAAAAAAAAAAAAAAAAAGAAATGGAAGGTCCCTACAGTGGACGCAGCCATCTCTTGTATGTATAAATCACTGACATGTCCAGTGGATAATGTCCAAATGTTCAAGAACCCAATAGATAAAAGATTGGAGTCCTTATGAAAATCTGCTTGGTGATACAACCAGCAGTAGCAGCTATTGGGGTCTGCTAAGCAGTGAAGGATCAGTTGAAACAGGTCTTGAGGGACTTGACAGATCAGCAGGCTTTGCCCTAGCTGATCTACCTAGAGCCTTAGGCTTTGCGGTTGACGCCATAGAGGATTCAGTCCATCAGGCCTCCCGCCTTACGCTGTCTATAGTACATATGCGTAGGCTCCTATGGCTCAGAAACTGGTCTGCTGAAGCTCCCTGTAAAGAATGGCTGGTTAGCGTCCCATTTCATGGTGAACGCTTATTCAGGGAAAACCTGGACAAATATATCCAGAAAATTTCCAGCGGTAAAAATACGCTCTTGCCGGTTAAAAGCAGAGTTAGAGGTCCCTCTTTAAGAGGCCTGCTTCTCCAGTCCCTGGGGCATCGGCTGTGTAACAGTTCCGACGGCCTCCTCGGTCAAATCCCGGGGGTAAAAAACAGGGACAGTAGCAGGGTAATGAGAAACCCTGGGTCAGGGGAGGTACAAAACCTCCCCCAAAGTTAAATTCATTGAAGCCCCCACTCAGTCGGGTGGGGGGAGGACTCCAGTTGTTCGCAAAGAGACCTGGCGGGACACGATCAAGACAGATAGGTGCTCTCCGCAGTAGGTTTGGGATACAGTTTGGAGTTAAAAGACTCTCCTCCTTCCCATTTTGAGGTCAAACGTGCCAAGGGATCCCCGGAAGAGAGAGTCCCTCCTGTTGGCACTAGAACAACTATTGCTCCAAGGAGTAATTATGGAGGTTCCCCTGGAAGAATGAGGGTTCGGGTTTTACTCAAACCTCTTTACAGTCCCGAAGCAAACGCGGACGGGAGGCCCATATTAATTCTAAAAGGGCTATACAAATTCCTGTATATCAGGACTTTCCGATGGAGTCGATCGGATCGGTGGCCACTGCCCTACAAGGGGAGGATTGGTTAGCCACGATCGACATCAAAGATGCTTATTTGCACATTCCCATCTTTCCAGTCCACCAAAAATTTCTACGCTTTGCAGTAGAAGGGCGCCATTTTCAGTTCAGAGCCTTACCCTTCGGTTTGGCCACAGCACCAAGAGTGTTCACAAAAATTCTGGCCCTTTATTGGCCAATCTAAGAACACAAGGTGTAATGATAATGGCATATCTGGATGACTTGTTGCTGATAGACCACTCAGTGAAAAAACTAGACGTGGTCGTTCACAAGACGATCAAGTATCTGGAATCTCACGGTTGGATTATCAACCGAGACAAGTCAGCCCTAAAAACCAGTCAAAAGTCTGGAATACTTGGGGCTAAGGTTGGATTCAGGCCAGAGAAAAATATTCTTGCCTCGAGGAAAGGTGTTGTCTTTGAAAGATTTGATCCACTTAGTGGGTACAAAAAAGACAGCCGTCCATACGCCTGTATATGAGGCTGCTGGGAAAAATGGTGGCATCATTCGAAGCAGTACCCTACGGTCAATTCCATTCAAGGAATTTGCAAGGGGCCATACTGTCAGCCTGGAACAAAAAAGTTCAGGCCCTAGACTTACAATGTCCTTGTCCCCTTCCGTTCGCAAGAGCCTCCGTTGGTGGTGGGTTCCCCAGAATCTGGAAAAAAGGAAATCCTTCAGTCCGATTTCTTGGAAGGTGGTCACTACAGATGCCAGCCTTATAGGCTGGGGAGCAGTACTGGAGCAATAGTCTCTCCAGGGCAGATGGTCGGATGCAGAAAAGGCCCTGCCCATCAATCTCTTAGAGATACGAGCAGCCCGGTATGCCCTAGTAGCATGGACATCCAAACTCCAAGGGTCCCCTGTCAGAATTCAATCAGACAATGCCACAGCAGTGGCATATATCAATCATCAGGGGGGCTCCAGGAGTCGTGCAGCCCAGAGGGAAGTAAATTACATCCTGAAATGGGCAGGAAAAATATGTCCCAGCCATATCTGCGGTATTCATTCCAGGAGTGGAGAATTGGAAGGCGGACTTTCTAAGTCGCCAGCAATTAGGCCCAGAGGAAGGGTCCCTTCACCCCGAGGTTTTCTGGACAATATGTCAGCGGTGGGGAACATCGGATGTAGATCTTCTAGCATCCAGATTCAACGCAAAGGGGGATAGGTTTGTCTCTCGGACAAGGGATCCCCTAGCTTGCGGCTCGGATGCCCTAGTGTTCCCTGGGGATCAGTTCAAGCTGATATATGCATTCACACCGCCACAATGGTTACCTCGATTACTCCGCAGAATCAGGGTAGAAAAGAAACCAGTGATTCCGGTGGCTCCAGCGTGGCCCCGAAGAGCGTGGTACGCGGAGATTGTAAAATTTCAGTGGGGAGTCCTTGGACTCTCCCACGTCGTCCGGCTTTCGCAAGGACCGATATACCACCCTTCCTTACCAGCCCTAGGTTTGACGGCCTGGCTTTTGAAGCCCACATTCTAAAAAAGAGAGGGCTCTCTAATGCTGTGGTATCTACCATGATCAATGCCAGGAAGCCGGTATCCAGGCAGATCTACTATAAAATCTGGAAGGCGTACATCGCGTGGTGTGAGGCCAAGAAATGGCATCCACATAAGTACGTAATAGGTAGGATTCTGGACTTCCTACAGTGGGCTGTAGATAGGAAGCTTGCCTTGAGTACTATCAAGGGTCAGATTTCGGCCTTGTCAATATTTTTTCAAAGGCCCTTGGCTTCGCATTCACTAGTCAAAGCCTTTATACAAGGAGTGATGCGTATTAGGCCTCCGGTTAATATTCCCATATGTTCATGGGATCTAAACTTGGTTCTGTCGGTTCTACAGAAACAACCATTTGAACCATTACAGCATATTTCCTTGGTGCTTCTCACCAGGAAATTGATTTTTCTAGTAGCCATTTGTTCGGCTAAAAGAGTATCGGAATTAGCAGCTATGTCCTGTAAGGAGCCATATCTGGTTATCCATAAGGACAGAGTAGTGTTACGTCCTCATCCAGCCTTTCTTCCTAAGGTGGTATCGAGGTTTCATTTGAACCAAGATGTGGTTCTTCCTTCTTTTTTCCCCAAACCTACTTCGGTAGAGGAAAAGTTATTGCATTCTTTGGATGTAGTAAGAGCAGTTAAAGCTTATCTAAAAGCCACTGCTCAGATTCGCAGAACGGATACTTTGTTTATTCTGCCGGAAGGCCCCAGAAAGGGTCAGGCAGCGTCAAAGTCTACTTTAGCCAAGTGGATTCGACAGGTCATTATGCAAGCTTATGGCTTGAGAAGGAGACCGCCTCCGTTCAAAGTTAGAGCGCACTCCACGAGAGCAGTTGGAACTTCATGGGCAGTGCATCACCAGGCCTCCCTGGCTCAAATCTGTAAGGCCGCAACATGGTCTTCGGTACACACGTTTACTAGGTCCTACCAGGTGGACGTTAGAAGTCAGGAGGATGTCGCCTTTGGGCGCAGTGTGTTGCAGGCCGCAAAAGATCCTCATGTCTGATAGCGCTCAGCTTATATATGGTGTATCCCCCCCCTCATTTGGCATTGCTTTAGGACATCCCATTAGTAATGACTATGTCGCTCTGTGTCCCGTGATGTACGAGAAAGAAAATAGGATTTTTATAACAGCTTACCTGTAAAATCCTTTTCTTGGAGTACATCACGGGACACAGAGCTCCCGCCCCTCTTTGGGGACACTTATTGCTTTGCTACAAAACTGAGGTGCTCCCGGATGGGAGGGGCTTATATAGGGGAGGGTACTTCCGGTTTTGGAAGTTGCCAGTGCCAGCACCTGACGGTAACTATATAACCCATTAGTAATGACTATGTCGCTCTGTGTCCCGTGATGTACTCCAAGAAAAGGATTTTACAGGTAAGCTGTTATAAAAATCCTATTTTCAGTGTGTTGCACCTTTAATTACAACAGGGTATTTTTTTTTTTGTTTACAAACTTTTTTATTAGGTGCAAAAAAGTGGTAAAAACAAGATATTACATATTAAGAAAAATGCAATATATAAGCTTGCATAGTAAGTACAATTACAACTATGTACAGTAAAACCTTGGATTGCGAGCATAATTCGTTCCAGAGAAATGCTTGTGATCCAAAGCACTTGTATATTAAAGCGAATTTCCCCATAAGAAATAATGGAAATTTAAATGATTTGTTCCACAATCATTTATTCATAGGTCCTTCAGTTTTATAGTCCATATAAAAAGATTATAGCAATGTGACCAGGTTGTGTAACCATAAAATGTCCATCCACAAATGGAAGCCTCCACAAGGGAATTGGAAGCAAAATCCAGCAGGAGCTACAGAGTATAAAAGAGAAGAGAGGAGCCTCTAAGTGTAGCAATATGTTGCTAAATGTTGTACCTTCATTAAATGTAACTGTATTGCTACACTTAGAGGCGCCTCTCTTCTCTTTTATACTCGGTTGTGACATGACGCTACTTGTAAATCAAGACATCGCTTGTATATCAAGTCAAAATTAATTAAAACATTTTGCTTGTCTTGCAAAACATTCTCAAACCAAGTTACTCTCAAACCAAGGTTTTACTGTATAATTACAACAGGGTTTAAACTGTTTAAACACTTCCTTTTTAATTCCAGGTTACAAGTAGCAACTATAGACTAGGTTGAATCATTGCAAAATGGCCTAAGCTATGAAAAGCAGTGCTATGCAAAAAACTTAACACGCATGTACATATCGCCTTGTAAAGACCGTTTTCAGTTGTAACTGATACGTCCTTTTTAAGTCGTGAAGTCAAAAAGTGAATCCGTTAGACTAACCACACAATAGTTTAGTTATGTCTGTGCAGGAAAGGGTTACATTACCTACTGAGCTTTTTCTTGAATCATGAATTGTTCTGGTTTCCATATTCTGTTTACAACCTACTTTCTAAAACCAACAGTCATTTTCTCATACCGAACTCTGAGTGCCCATTAAACCCAAGAACAAAAATGTATTGTACTACAGCTTACTAATTCTTAAATGAAGTGGCTACATTAGTTTTTTTATAGGCTTTTTTCCTTTATTTTCACCTGTTGATCTGGCCAGTAAGTCTGTTATTTTTCAACTTCCTTTCCTAGACCAAGCTGTCCAGCAAAAGTGACAAAGAGTTGAGACAAACCATTTAGTAGGGTTGTCCCGATACCACTTTTTTAGGACCGAGTACAAGTACCGATACTTTTTTCCAAGTACTCGCCGATACCGATTACCGATACTTTTTTTTCAATGTCATGTGACAGTTTGAAAGATGGGGACTGATAGGTGGCACTGACAGGTGGCACTTATGGGCACTGACTGGTGACTGGCTCTGATGGGCACTAATAGGTGGCTGGCACTGATAGATGGCACTGATTGCACTGATAGATGGCACTTATGGGCACTGAAAGGTGGCACTTGTGGGCACTGAAAGGTGGCACTTGTGGGCACTGATAGGTGGCACTTGTGGGCACTGATAGGTGGCACTTGTGGGCACTGATAGGTGGCACTTGTGGGCACTGATATGTGGCACTGATATGTGGCACTTGTGGGCACTGATATGTGGCAATTGTGGGCACTGATATGTGGCAATTGTGGGCACTGATAGCACTGAAAGGTGGCACTTGTGGACACTGATATGTGGCACTTGTGGGCACTGATGTGGCAATTGTGGGCACTGATAGCACTGAAAGGTGGCACTTGTGGACACTGATATGTGGCACTTGTGGGCACTGATATGTGGCACTGAAAGGTGGCACTGATAGATGGCACTTGTGGGCACTGACAGCACTGATAGGTAGCACTTGGTGGCACTGATTGCACTATCAGTGCTGTCAGTGCCCACAAGTGCCATCTATCAGTGCCACCTTTCAGTGCCACATATCAGTGCCCACAAGTGCCACATATCAGTGTCCACAAGTGCCACCTTTCAGTGCTATCAGTGCCCACAATTGCCACATCAGTGCCCACAAGTGCCACATATCAGTGTCCACAAGTGCCACCTTTCAGTGCTATCAGTGCCCACAATTGCCACATATCAGTGCCCACAATTGCCACATATCAGTGCCCACAAGTGCCACATATCAGTGCCACATATCAGTGCCACCAAGTGCTACCTATCAGTGCCCACAAGTGCTACCTATCAGTGCAATCAGTGCCATCTACCAGTGCCACCTGATAGGTGGCTGGCACTGAAATGCTGCGGGAAAAAAAAATGACACAGGATTTAAAATAAAAAAAACTAGTGCAACGCCCATCTTGGTACACCCTGCGCTCGGCTGAAGTAAGCAGCAGCAGACATCTTGTTACACCCAGCCCATATAGCTCAGGCTGGGTGTAACAAGATGTCTGCTGCTGCTTACTGCAGCCGAGTGCAAGGTGTACCAAGATGGGCGTGGGGACGTTCAGCCGCTGACGGCGACCGAATGCGACAGCACCGGTCACCGATCCTGCGCCCTGCACCCCTGCCAGCTTACCAGTTTCAACTGCAGGTGAGGGACTCGCTCTCCGCCCTGGTCTCCGACCCCTGCCGCACTCTCCGTCCCGCTCTCCGCCTTGGTCTCCGCCCCCCGCCCCGCTCTCCGCCTTGGTCTCCGCCCCCCGCCCCACTCTCCGCCCCGCTCTCCGCCCTGGTCTCCGCCCCCCCCGCCACGCTCTCCGTCCTGCTCTCCGCCCCCCGCTCTCCACCCCCTCTCTGCGTCCGCTCTGTAAAAAAAAAAAAGTATCGGACTGGGCATCGGGAGCATTTGCGCGAGTACAAGTACTCGCGCAAATGCTTGGTATCGGTCCCGATACCGATACTAGTATCGGTATCGGGACAACCCTACCATTTAGTACTAACGAGGGGGTTACAATGGTTAGCTTTTATTTATTTATGTATAACCTTTATCTCAAAAGGGAAAAAAAAAATGTTGTTGTAGTACATCAAAATCTGCTAATGCATCTAACACTACCCTCTGCCCAGATTGGCAATGTTGCTTTCCAAAAATGTCTCTGTTGCTCCTCCATAGAGTGGAACTTCTGAAGACAGGAAGTGTGTTACTGGCCGGATCACCAGTTGGGAATAAAGGAAAGAAATCCTAAATAAAACAAATGTGGTCACCACATTAAAGGATTGGTATGATCGGGCTCTTTTTTTCCTCAGAGAATAGGTGCAGGAACTCCTCCTTTCCGAGTCCCCCCTTGACTCCGCCCCCTACCCACCTCCAAGCACTGTTCCTTGGTCCCACTTCCTACTCACCTCCCATTACCACCCCTTTTAGAGAATTCAGAACCAAGTATCTATTTATAGTGCTAAGTATTTTGTATGTAATTTGTTAATGATAACAAGAAAAGCAGTAAAATGGATTTGGCAACAATGGACACCCCAGTCACAATACACTCCCAACAGCCAGCATCAATAGACCATCCAGCAGCCAGCAATACTAGACCCCTCCCTCCAGCAATGATTGACCCCCTGCAACAATAAGACCCATGCCAGCAACAATACAACCCCCACTGGCAACAATACCCCCCCCCCTGCAAAAATAAGTCCCCACCAGCAACAATAGATTCCCCAGTAGCCAGCATTAATAGACCCTCCAGCAGCCAGCAACAAAGACCCCTTCTTCAACAGTAAATCCCTCCCAGCAACATAAGACTTGCACAGCAACAATAGATCCCCCATCTTCAGCAAATAGATGTCCTCCAGCAACACCAGATTCCCCAGCATCAATATATCCTCCAGCACCCCTTGCCATTACATATATTCAGTTCTGGAGGTGAGGTGCCGGAACTGCGTTCCCGCTGAAAAAAAGCTCTGGGTATGATGCAATATATATTACATTTTTGTGTTTGTGTTTAATACCATTCTAAGTTGCAAGCAAATATTGCTGCACATACAGTACCAGTTGGTGGTTTTAGATTTCAGCAGAACCACAGGAGAGCTTGTGGTATAGGTGTTAAGCATCTGCAAACAATAAAAACCTTCCATACAGCGTTTCTAGCATCTTCAAGCATCTGGGGTCTCGAGTCCAATGCACAAAGGGAGTAGAATAGCCTCTGTTCACCTTTACGCTCAACAGAATGAATAAAAAAAAAAACACACACTAAAGACAGCTCTGCAAATTAGTACCGTAGACCTACTGTATTTACACAGATGCTAGAAATCTTTAACAAAGCTGAAGCTACACTTTGTAAATGTAGGACAACACACACTTTGCGCAGGGCCTCAAAGAAAATAAAAAGAAAACCTGTTTTATACAGCTAACTAGGGTAGGAAATGTTGGATCACCTAGATGTGCTATGTTCTGTTCGATATCAGTCATCAGGAAAATGGGGGAAAGTCCCCAGTGGGGACACAGACAGTAGTAAAGAGTTGACAAAGGTTTTTGCCCTTTACTCTGCTTTACAAAAAAAAAAAACTGTCTCTGTCCCCTCACTTTTTCTTCAAACCCCCATAAATAGACAGTAAGTTAGAATTCTCTCCAATGGTCAACAAACCGCAGGTAAAAAATGACAGAGATACTGATGCTTTCGCTGCTATATCTAAAATCAGAAAAAAGTGTTTGGCAGGACTTGAGCTTAAAGCCATAATCAACCCAAAAACAAATACTGTATATACTCGAGTATAAGCCGACCCGAATATAAGCCGAGGCACCTAATTTTACTACAAAAAACTGGGAAAACTTATTGACTCGAGTATAAGCCTAGGGTGTCCATCTGCATGCCTCACTGTGCCTCACTGTGTCCATGCCTCACTGTGTCCATGCCTCACTGTGTCCATGCCTCACTGTGTCCATGCCTCACTGTGCCCATGCCTCGCTGTGTCCATGACTAGACTGACATTTAACATGGGCGTCTATGGAAGGGGTGCCCGGTTTTATAAAATCTATTTATAAAATCTGTGTTTCACGGCCGTAGGTCCCCCAGACAACAAACTTTGCACCACTCCCCCCTGCTTTTGCTTATTGGCATTAGCTTCATTTGTGGATGTTTAGTTATGGATGTAGTGGGCAAGAGTTCGAACCCCTGTCGGGTCTACATTTCTGTCTGCATGTTTCTCCTGTATTTGTACTAGGGGGTCCATTGTCCTTGAGACAGAAATTGATTGGAAATCCAACATTTTAGAGTTGTCATCAAAACAAGAGAAGAGGGTAATGGGGCACCTATTCTGGTGACACCAGTCTAAGAGGGGAACTCTTCTCACGTTGTAGGGACTTCCTCACTTTTTTTGTAGTGTCCACATGCCAGGAAGTAAAGGACATCTCCCCAATGAGACACAAACAGTAAAAAATGAACTGTCCGAGCTTTTAATTCTTTCTCCTCCTGTCCTCTACTAAGAAAAAAAAGAATAGAAGTAATTCAATTTCTTTGTAAAATCATGTTAATACACTAGGTCTTTAAAAGAGCGGTATAGCCAAAACTTTTTTTTTTAGCTATACTACTGTTTTGGGTCACAGGAACTGCACTTGTCCCTGTCCTAGCCTGTTGCTCCAGTGCACGCTAGAGGAGCTGAGTGGTGTACAGTTGTTCTCCACTGTGGTCAGAGAGCTGACTGATTAGCAGTTTTCTGCAACTTTGTACCCAGTACAACATTGCAGCAACAGAAATGCACAAACTGTACTTGGACTGCAACAATGACAGCCCAACTGGATTCATCTGCTAGGCAGGGCAGTAGTAATCTAGAATCCTACTGACTCAGCAATGGGATATGTGGGTGGCTGTGTGCTGCCATCATAGAACACTTCCGATGTTGGCTGTGCAAAAATCTGACCTGCAGCTCTTTCTGGATGAAAAATACAAACTTTGGACAGGTATGGCATCATCACATTTATGTTTTAAAACATCACATTTAACTCAAATGTACGTTTGGGTTACAAAGGCTCTCCTTTTAATTACTTTGAATTTGAACCCTGACTGACTCAGTACAACTGTATAGCTATGACTGTACCAATCATCACAATTTAATCATGGGATGACTCTTCTAGGGGGCATATTTATGAAGGATGTGTGGCACATAAGCATTTGTTCTGTTTAATGTCTACTTGGTAAAAAAACATAAGCAGCAATTACCGTATTTTTCGCTCCATAAGACGCATCTGACCATAAGACGCACCTAGGTTTTGGAGGAGGAAAATATGAAAAAAAAAATCTAAACCAAATGATGGACTAAAATATTTAATAAAATATAACCGAATAATATTTCTACACTGACAACCAATGTAAGGGGGCACCCTACACTGATCCCCAATGTAACTGGGACATTTACACTGACCCCAACACAACATGAGTATTTACATCAACCACCAATGTAATTGAGACATTTATACTGACTATCCATATAACTGGTGTATTTACAGTAACACCCCCCCCCCGCCATCTCTCTACTAATCTCTGCATTCATATCTCCCTCTCAGTACCACTCTGCCCCTCTAACTCATCGTCTGCTAACCTCTATCCCTCCAAACCCCTACTCTGCTAACCTCTGCAATCCAACCCTTATTTCCCATTCAACTCTGCACCTCTGTACACCACCACTGCTCACCTGACTGCACACCTCATCTGCTCACCTCTGCAACTCAAGCCCCCTTTTTGATTACCTCTACATGCCCCCTAGTCTCACCTGTATGCTGTTCACACCTTCTAGGTGGGCGGCATGCAGAGGATAGGGCGTGATTTGCATATGAATCGCGGCGGCCGACCTCATTTACATAACAATGCCCGTGCGATTTACATGTGAATGCCGATGTTAAAGAACAATACCTTTTTGTTTCTCTCCCTATAGAAGCTGAAGGCAGGGGAGAAACAGGATTTAGCTGGGGCAGAGAGATGCATAGGGCATCGTTCTGTCACTAAAACGATCCCCCTATTAGCTGCTCTGCTAGTCAGTATTCACTCCATAAAACGCACAGACATTTCCCCCCGTTTTTTGGGGGGGGAAAGTGCATCTTATGGAGCGAAAAATACGGTACATGTTCTTCTTTTGCAAAAGGTAGCTATTGTTATATTTTGCCTGTTGTAATAGTGCAACTCTTCACATTCTGTGGCCAAAATAACCTATTCCATTTCCCCCTAAAAAATACTGTGCTAGTCTATGGAGACCCATGTCCATAGTAAGGAAACTGTCAATTGCGTAATTTCACTTTTAATATTAAGGGCCGGTTCAGACTGGTCCGACATGTGCTCCGACTTCCAGAGCACAAGTCGCATGACATGTCAAAATCCTATAAGAGCCATCTTACCTGGTCCAACTTGTGTCGGTCCGACTTTGAAAATGTTCCATGCACTGCTTTGGTCCGGCTTGGGCACGATTTCAGCCATTGATTTGAATGTAAGTCGCATCCAAGTCAGATCATCGTCTTAACTGATCCGACTTTTGGCATGCAACTTGTGCTCTGGGGATCTTGAAGGGGAACCCCACGCTAAACATAAAAAAAATGGCATGTGCCCCCCCTCCCCAAAATCCATATCAGACCCTTATCCGAGCATGCAGCAGGTCAAGAAAGGGGGGGGGCGAGCGAGTGCCCCTCCTCTCCTGGAGCCTACCAGGCCACATGCCCTCAACATGGGGGAGGGGGTGGGTACTTTGGGGCCAGGGGAGCTCTGCGCCCCCCTACCCCGAAGCACCTTGTCTCCATGATGATGGGGACAAGGGCCTCTTCACGACAACCCTGGGCAGTGGTTGTGGGGGTCTGTGGGCAGGGGGTTTATCAGAATCTAGAAGTCACCTTTAACAAGGGGGTCCTCAGATCTCCCCCCCCCATGTGAATGAGTAAGGAGTACATTGTACCCTTACCCATTCACCAAAAAAGTGTCAAAAATAAACATACACCGGTGTTTGACAAAGTCCTTTATTAAAAATAAAGGAATGTCCCCCGTAGTAGCTTTATGTGTCTTCTCCCTCTGGTTCTCCTTCCTCCGCCGCTGATGTCTTCTTCCTCCTGTTCTTCTCCCTCTGTTGCCAAGGTCTCCCTCCTCCGGTTCTTCTCCCTCTGCTTCTGATGTCTTCTTCCTCCGGTTCTTCTCCCTCTGCTGCTGATGTCTTCTTCCTCCGGTTCTTCTCCCTCTGCTGCTGATGTCTTCTTCCTCCGGTTCTTCTCCCAACGCTAGCTTCCACAGTTGTGCCAGCTCCGTTCCCCATAAGGGGGAGGGGGTCTCCAGGTGGCCACGCCCTATGTCTATATAAGAACTGGCAGAGAACGGAGCTGGCACTACTGCGGGAGCTAGCATCAGGAGAAGAACTAGCAGAAGAACCGGAGGAAGAAAACATCGGCAGCAGAGGGAGAAGACCCCCCCCCCTTTCCTGACCTGCCGGGCTGCATGCTCAGATAAGGGTCTGGTATGGATTTAGGGGGGGACACGCTGTTTTTTTGGAGGGGTTTTTTGGCGTGGGGTTCCCCCTCAAGATCCATACCAGACTCAAACTCTGATCCCGTTCATTGAAGTCTCATGGAAGTCAGACGTGAAGTTGCAGGGCAGAGTCGGATCAGAAGTCGTGCAATTTTCATGTCGGAATAGTGTGAAATTAGCCTAAAAATCAAAGAGGGTAATGCCCCACTTCCCTTTTGAAGCACCTAGCATTTGGGCTAATATCCTAAAAATCAAGGAGGAAGAATGTGTGCAGCCCCCTGGCATTCTGATACCAAACGGCATGCTTACAGCAGTTGTTTAAAGTGACTAGTGTTGTTTTTTTGGAGAATAAAAGATGAAGCCTGATTTTTTAACCAGGGATTCCAATTAACTTGCCAGTAGTGGACACTAGGGGGGTTTACTCAAACTGGAGAGTGCAAAATCTGGTGCAGCTCTGCATCAAAACCGATTAGCTTCCAGGTTTTATTGTCAGAGCTTAACTGAACAAGCTGAAGTTAGAAGCTGATGGCTACCATTCACAGCTGCACCAGATTCTGAGTGCACTAATTTTAGTAAATCTCCCCTCCTAGATGTCCAGCTGTAGATATGTATTGTTAATATATCGTTAATATTGCACACTTTCCTGGATAGGGTTTAGGAATGTTGGGTGCTGAACCAGCTAGAACTGGAGACATCAAAGATCAATTGTATATATTTGCCAGCTCACCACGGATCATCAAATGGCACCCAAAATCTTTACGGCAGAAAGATCACAGCACAAGGGACACTTCAGAGCCACGTAGGCCCCTTCGTCAGACATGAGATATGCCATATGACATATCACATGGCTGATGAAAGGGTCCTGTGTGGCCTTGAAATGTTGTACTATGTCCCTTGTGATGTGATCGTTCTGCAATAGAGATTTTGGACTTCATTTACAGAGGTTTGCGTTTCACACATTTGCAAATATATTTGGAAGCCGCAGTGCCTGTATACTGTGGTCCTAACTTTATATTTTTGAGAATCTCCAAGTTGGAGCATACAGTTGATGTTTGCACCAAACATACCTTTTGGAATTATGGCCAAAATGTTCAACCTTGGTTTCATCAGACCATTAGGCCCCTTTCACACGGACGGATAGAATTGTGCTTTTAGCTGCGGATTCTCAAGTTATCTACCGCAGCTAAACGCACACAATGCTTTCCTATGGCCCCATTCACACACTGCGTTTAGCTGCGGTTTCGTTACATGCGGTTTGGTGCACATAGAAAAAATGAAATTGACTGCGTCCAGGAACGATTTTGCACAGCTATCTGCACATAACCGCAACTGCACTGTGTCAGCTGCGGATAGCAGCGTGAACAAAAGAAAAAAACAACAGGAAGCACATCAAAATAAAAACGGTTGCTATGGGGATGACAATAATGGCCAACTGCAGCTAAACGCAGCCGCATGTAAACGCAGCTAATCCATGTGTACAAATGCAGCTGATCGCTGTGCCTGGAGTCTTGAATTTCAAAAGAAAGAAACATGCTTTTAACTCCGGCCGCCCGTGTGAACAGCGCCCGTGTGAAAGGGGCCTAACACATTTCCCACATGCTTTTGGGAGACTTCAGGTGTGTTTTTGCTAAATTTAGCCGAGCTTGTATTTTTTTTCTTCGTAAGAAAAGGCTTCCGCCACTCCATACCCTGACATATGAAGAATATGGGACATTGTTGTCACATGTACAGTGAGGAAAAAAGGTATTTGATCCCCTGCTGATTTTGGACGTTTGCCCACTGACAAAGAAATGATCAGTCTATAATTTTAATGGTAGGCTTATTTTAACAGTGAGAGACAGAATAACAACAGAAATATTGTGAAAAAAGCATTTAAAAAAAGTCAAACTGTTTTGCATTTTAATGTGTGAAATAAGTATTTGATCCCCTATCAATCAGCAAGATTTCTGGCTGCCAGTTGTCTTTCTATACAGGTAACAAGCTGAGATTAGAAGCACTTTCTTAAAGGGAGTGCTCCTAATCTCAGCTTGTTACCTGTATAAAAGACACCTGTCCACAGAAGCAATCCATCAGATTCCAATCTCTCCACCATGTCCAAGACCAAAGAGCTGTCCAAGGATGTCAGGGACGAGATTGTAGACCTACACAAGGCTGGAATGGGCTACAAGACCATTGCCAAACAGCTTGGTGAGAGGGTGACAACAGCTGGTGTGATTATTCGCAAATGAAAGAAACTCGATATAACTGTCAATCTCCCTTGGTCTGGGGCTCCATGCAAGATCTCACCTTGTGGAGTTTCAATACTCATGAGAACGGTGAGGAATCAGCCCAGAACTACACGGGAGAATCTTGTCAATGATCTTAAGGCAGCTGGGACCATAGTCACCAAGAAAACAATTGGTAACACACTACGCCGTGAAGGACTGTAATCCTGCAGAGCCTGCAAGGTCCCTCTGCTCAAGAAAGGACACGTACAGGACCGTCTGAAGTCTGCTAATGAACATCTGAATGATTCAGAGGAGAACTGGGTTAAAGTGTTGTGGTCAGATGAGACCAAAATCAAGCTCTTTGGCATCAACTCATCTCGCCGTGCTTGGAGGAGGAGGAATGCTGCCTATGACTCCAAGAACACCATCCCCACCGTCAAACATAGGGGTGGAAACATTATGCTTTGGGGGTGTCTTTCTGCTGAGGGAACAGGACAACTTCACTGCATCAAAGGGATGATGGATGGGCCATGTACCGTCAAATCTTGAGTGAGAACCTCCTTCCCCTAGCCAGGGCATTGAAAATGGGTCATGGATGGGTATTCCAGCATGACAATGACCCAAAACACACAGCCAAGGCAACAAAGAAGTTGCTCAAGAAGAAGCACAATAAGGTTCTGGAGTGGCCTAGCCAGTCTCCAGACCTTAATCCCATAGAGAAGGTTCGAGTTACCAAACGTCAGCCTCAAAACCTTAATGACTTGGAGAGGATCTGCAAAGAGGAATGGGATCAAATCCCTCCTGAGATCTGTGCAAACCTGATGGCCAACTACAAGAAACCTCTGACCTCTGTAAATGCCAACAAGGGTTTTGCCACCAAGTACTAAGTCATGTTTTGTGAAGGGGGTCAAATACTTACTTCATTTATTAAATGCAAATCAATTTATAACTTTTTTGAAATGCGTTTTTCTGGATATTTTTGTTATTTTGACTCTCACTGTTAATAAACCTACCATTAAAATTATAGACTGATCATTTCTTTGTCAGCGGGCAAACATAGAAAATCAGCAGGGAATCAAATACTTTTTTTCCCCCACTGTACCACACAGCCAGTACTTGCCAGATATTCCTGCAGCTCCTTTAACCACTTCCCGCCCGCCGACTGTCAAATGACGTCCTTGACTTTGAGCGGGGATATCTGATTGATGCATGCAGCTACAGGCATTATTCAGATATCATCTTTTTCAGCTGGCGATTCCATACAGCATAAGAATGATCATAGCGGCCGTTCCGCCGCTTGATCGTTCTTACGGGCGGCGAGGTGACGTCCCCCACCGCCCTCCGGTGCTTCTACTGACTTACCGCTGCGATCGGTGAGTCGGAGAACGGATCCGCCGGCCCCGGATGTACACTATAGAGTTTTCCGGCAGACCAGATGGTCGCCGGAGTCTCTATGATAGTTGGAGGCTGGGCGTGATGTTATGACGTCACGCCCGGCCTCTGCATTCAAACAATCGGTGGCGCATCGGCTGGGAAGCCGAGAGTGATTTTTTTTATTTTTTATTTCAGGCTTCCCAGTCTAGAGGTGTGATGTAAAGAGGACCAGTCATGTCATATTCATATTACAAGGGATGTTTACATTCCTTGTAAGAGGAATAAAAGTGACAATTTTTTTTTTTAAGTGTCAAACTAAAAAAAATAAAACATGCAGAAGCGAACGCATACGCAATCCCGCCCACATATGAAAACGGTGTTCAAACCATACACGTGAGGTATCGCCGCGAACGTTAGAGCGAGAGAAATAATTTTGTCCCTAGACCTCCTCTGTAACTCAAAACATGTAACTAGTAAAAAAAAAATTTAAGCGTCGCCTATGGGGATTTTTAAGTACCGAAGTTTGGCGCCATTTACGAGCATGTGCAATTTTGAAGCGTGACATGTTGTATATCTATTTACTCTGCGTAACTTCATCTTTCACAATATGCAAAAACATTTGGCTAATTTTACTGGGGTTTTTTTAAAGCACAAAACTGTATTTTCCCCCAAAAAACGCGTTCGAAAAATTGCTGCGCAAATACCGTGAGAATAAAAAGTTGCAACAACCGCCATTGTATTCTCTAGGGTTTTTGTTAAAAACACATATATAATGTTTGGGGGTTCTATGTAATTTTCTAGCAAAAAATTATGATTTTTACATGTAAGAGAGAAATGTCAGAATTGGCCTGGGTGGCAAGTGGTTAATGTTGCTGTAGGCCTCTAGACAGCCTCCCTGACCAGTTTGTTTTTTTGTCTATTTATCAATTTTAGAGGGGTGTCCAGTTCATGGTAATGTCACTAATGTGCCATATTTTTGCCACTTGATGATAACTGTCTTCACTGTGTTTCATGGTATATCTGATGCCTTGGAAATTCTTTTGTACCCTTCTCCTGACTGATACCTTTTAACAATGGGATCCCTCTGATGCTTTAGCAGTTCTCTGGGGACCATGATTTTTTCTGTAGGATGCAACTTAGAAAATGTCAGGAAAGACCTACTAGAACAGCTGAACTTTATTTGGGGTTAATCAGAGGCACTTTAAATGATCACAGAAACACAACTGGGTCGACTGGGACAAGATGGCCGGAGAGTCCAAATGGCATAAAATACGGCTTACGCGTTACGAGGGCGAAAAGATCGCTTTGGCTCTGAGGAAGAGGGTTCGCTCACGTAACGCGTAAGCCATATTTTATGCCGTCTGGACTCCCCTGCCATCTTGTCCCAGTCAAAGGCGTTTGGAGACATCTATTTCCATTGACGGAGTGGTGTAAACGCTAGCTTTTTAACTTGTTTGTGAGTAGTCATTATCTTGTACATTTTATGAATTAAATTTTGCCATTGGTAATGCACAAGGTCGGTGCGCCCTTCTTTTCCTTTTGCACTTTAAATGATGGCAGGCATGTACTGACTCCTATTTAACATAAGTTTGAATGTGATTGCTTAATTCTGAACACAGCTACATCCCCAGTTATAAGAGGGTGTGCACATTTATGCAATTACTTTATTTTATTTTTTTATTTTTACTCCCCCCTCCTAAAAGATTTCAGTTTGTTTTTCAGTTGTACAGTTTATAGGTCACATTAACCCCCCTGGCGGTATGATTCTATCTGATTTTAGGTGCTGAAAGCGGTACAATTATTTTGCATGGAAATTTGGCGTTTTTATATTGTAGGCCTGCAATTCTTATGCCGCGTACACACGACCGCTTTTCTCGACGAGAAAAACTGCATTTTTTTTTTTCGCCGAGAAAAACGATCGTCTGTGGGCTTTATGTCGTTTTTCTCGTCTAGAAAAACGGCATAAAAAACTACGAGAAAATTTAGAACATGTTCTAAATTTTCTCATAGTTTTTTCCAGCATTTTTTTCCGCGGCAGTTTTCCCATAGGGAAACACTGCCGCGGAGCCCACAGACGGTCGTTTTTCTCGTCAAGAGAAAAAATGACGGGAAAAAACGACCGTGTGTAGGGAACCAAGCGGTTCCCTCGTTTTTCCTGTCATTATTCACAGCGGTTTTTTAACCGCCGTGAATAATGATCGTGTGTACGCGGCATTAGGAATAAAGCCTCGTACACACGGCCGAGATTCTCGTCGGAAAAAACATGTCGTTTTTTTCGACGAGATTCTTGGACAAGAAACTTGTCCCGGCCGAGTGTACACACGCTCGATTCAAAGAACCCGCGATTCTTTGAATGGAGTGTACGCGGTGACGTCATCGACTACGACGAGCATGCGCTCGTCACATTCGATGCCGTCGCTGCCATCTTGGTATACCCTACCTATGCCTAGGAAGCTACCGCGCATGCGTCAAATTCATTTCGAACATGCGCGGGCTTCCCGGAGGACAGGTAAGTGTACACACACTCACTTTTCTCGTCGAGAAACATGCCGACGAGAATCTCAACGAGAAAATAGAGAGCAGGTTCTCTATTTTCTCGTCGAGATTACTTGTCGGTTTTCTTGACGAGAAACCATACACACGAACGAATTTCTCGGCAAGACATCTCTGCCAGCAAGTTTCTTGCTGGTTCTTGCCGAGAAACTCGGTCGTGTGTACGAGGCCTCACTCTCTTAAATCTGTATAAACAAGAGTCTAGTAGACATCCCGGGTATGATAAAGTTTGAAACACAAAATCATAAATTATAATATAATAAATAACTATAAATAATTATAACAAATAATAAAAATTATTCAATAATGTAATCAAATCAAAAACACTGAAATTTGCTCAGTTGCAGAATTGTCGCTGTCATTAGATTTAGTGTTTGATGACGAATTTCCCCACAAATCGCTATCGCTCAATTCTGTAAGTGATTCTAATTTATTATCGCTGTTTTCTAGCTGGTCTAAAACCACTTTTGACATAAAGGGACACTTTTTGGTTGCTATGGACAATCTCCAATTTCCAGGCAAAAAAAAACTATTTATAATATAAAAGTACATGCAGGACACTGGACAGACCACTAGGGACAAAGGGGATGTGTAATTGTTTTATACAGTACTGTAATCTGTAAGATTACAGTATACTGTATGTGTATTGTGTTTTTACTTTTTTGAATTTGGCGCTGATCTCCGCCCCCGTGCGCCGCAACGTCGCAGGGAACGGAGCTTGGCGGCACTGTGTGTGAATCGAGCGAAGAGACAGCTCACACACACAGCGGGGAGACATCGCAGGATCCTGCGATGCAGCCCGAGTCTGGCTCGGGGTTACCGCTAATGGTACTGAAATTCCACCCCGAGCCAGACTCGGGAATACCGCCAGGGAGGTTAAAGGTGGAAAAAGTTCTGAAATGATTTATCTTTGTCTCATTTTTCTACATCGCAGAAACCTGACATTTTAACAAGTTTAGACTTTTTATATCCACTGTATACAGCAATGGTTTATTGAGTGCAACTACACTTCCAAAGTGCACAGTCTATTTGCCTTTAGTAAATAAACTCCAGTGATTCTACCAACTCACAATATAGAATTGTTCAGTTTTGGTAATAATGTTTTATCTTAAAGAAAATCCTTCCCGACACCAAAGTGGACAACTGTCATTGGAGCTTCTTCTGAAAATGCTAGGCATTAGAATTTTTTCTCCTATTCCACAGATGTACTCTTAAGCTGAGTACACACGGCATGAAATTCAGTAGTATTGCAGGGGAGAAGATCAGACATCTGATCTTTTTCACATATATATCTAAACCTACTGTATTTTAAGACAATTAATCCTTATCGTTCAGCAATTTCAGCTCATCATGTTATGTGCTTTGTATATGCAGTTAAATAGTTATTTGTCCCTATAGAAAAGGTATTACATGCTAAAATATAGGTTGACCTTTACGCCCATAGTATAATTGTTACAAGCCGTGTCACATCATTTGAAAAATATAGCATGCTCTATGGCTGGACTAATCAACATGCAGTGTCTTTTTTTAGTCCATTTTTACTGAAGCAGTGATATATAATTTCATAGAATATATGTTCTGATATTACTGATGATGAACACATGACTATATAGTGTACCAATAACTTATTTTCCAATTAGGCTTTGAGTGTGTGGGAAACTGCAAGCTAAATGGCTTTCATAGTTTGTTTTAGTGTGAAACCTTGACTTCATGCATTTGGAGAGGATACTCTTAAAAAACGTTAGCCTTGATTTGTTTTGCTTACTTGTACTTGAAGCTTTCATAGTTTTTTTGGTTTTGTTTTTTTGGTTTAGACGGCAGAAAAATCTGGACAAATGGAAAAACAGAGAAAAAATGTAAAACAAAGGCCAAATGATTTCAAGGTAAGATAACAGTACTGTAGTGTATTGGTGGCGTATGAATGTGCGCTTTCCAACAATATGTTAAAAATTAAGAAGTTTTTACTCTGGCCATGTTTTGGAATATACTAAAGCGTTATGTTGGTCAGCTAAGTCTTGCTACATGAAGTACGTAATGATTGCAGATATGTAAAATGTTACTAGAATGACTTTTGGAATATAACTTAAGCCATGGTAATCTCTTTCCATTTTTCTGTTGTTGAAGAATGAAAGTGATGTAAAGTTACTTCTGTATTATATATATTTTTTTTTCTCCAATTGTGTAGCACTGCACAAGCCATACTGTCATTAGAACCCTCCTTTTTCTTATTTTGGTGTCTTTCAATATGGTGTCACCCTTCTATGCTCCTTTTTTCCCGATTTTTTTCTCTGCTAATTATGCTTATGTTCCAGCTTTCCATTTGTCATTTATTCTGTATTTGTGCTCTAGAAAATGATCCAGGAAGTGATGCAGTCCCTTGTGAAGCTCATCCGTGGAGCCTTGCTCCCATCTACTATTAGTCAAGAGGACTTAAAGAAGTATGGTGGCTGGGAGTTAAAGGCTGAATTGTCTGGGCCCTGGTTGGCTCATGTTGTCCTGACTGTCAGGTAAGGAAGAACAACAAGGTAAAACCAAGGCATATTTTCTCCTGTTGAGAATATGGCCTCCAAACCAGTGGTATATGTGCCCTTACAAATATTTATAATGCCGCGTACACACGACCGTTTTTCATGAAGAGAAAAATGCCATTTTTAAAAATGGTCGTGAAAACCGGTGGTGTGTATGCTCCAGGGCATTTTTCTTGTCGAGAAAAATGCCCGAATTTGTTTTTAGAGCCTGCTCTATTTTTTCACGTCGTTCTTTTTAACGTCGTGAAAAACGGTCGTGTGTATGCTTTTACGAGGGAAAAAAAAATGCGCATGCTCAGAATCAAGTATGAGATGGGAGCGCTCGTTCTGGTAAAACTAGCATTCGTAATGGAGATGGCACATTCGTCACGCTGTAAAGGACTGAAAAGCATGAAGACTGAAAAGCGCAAATCGTCTCTCACCAAACTTTATTAACACGAGGATCAGCAAAAGCGTCCCAAAGGGTGGCGACATTCAAATGGAACTTCCCCTTTTATAGTGCCGTCGTACGTGTTGTACGTCACCGCGCTTTGCTCAAGCGTTTTTTTTTCATGAACGTGTGTATGGAAGGCAGGCTTGAGAGGAAACACGAAAAATCACGTCGAGAAAAACTTTGTTTTTTTCCGTGACATGAATACCGGTCGTGTGTACGCAGCATAAGAGTTTCTAGGGTACACCTAAATGTTCAATTACATTCAACAGTTTAAAAGTTTTGTAATTAACTAAAAGTAGACCCCATTAAAGAGTACCTATCACTTTGCCCATTAATTTTGTCCCAGCTCTGCACCCTTGCAGAAAAGAGGTGGTCAACTTTGCTCTCAACAACCCCCACAAGACAGTACTCTTGTCTGCAAGACAGTGCCTGTAAACTGGCCACTTGACATGTACTTGTTTGTCCATAGCCTGAATTACTGAAATACTGTAGTTTTTTTGTTACTTAACTGGGACTCTTTGGAGGGTGAGTGCTTTATAACCTTATTCTTTAAATCTCAACTCCAGGAGTTCAGACACTTTGTATTATATGCTGGCTTACTATGAGTTCAGTCCAAAGAGGTGCATGTCACCTCTGGACTTCTCTCTTTTATTTACAACTAACATTTTTATCAAACTCTGGGGAGTACAGCTATCCCATACTATCAGAGATCTGACACTGGATCTTTTGGTCTCAGCTTTTGTAGCTGCCTAGTCACTTGCAGCTGTCGTGCCTCCTCGTGCCCAATGACAGAGTGCTTTGTGTTATGTGAATCTATTAACAGAATACAAATCTTCTGTGAATGGGCAGCACAGGGGAAGGATAGGAAAAGCTGCTGCGTGGAAAAAACAGTGTGTACTCCCTGAGCTACCATAAAACTGTCAGATGTAAATAAAAAGAGAAGTGCAGGAGGTGGCATGCACCTTATTGGACCTAACCCCTAGTATGCCTGTACATATTACAAAGTGGATGAATTCCTGGAGTTTCGCTTTAAGATGTTTGAAGGTATAATTTTAGTATGTCATGGGAAAATGCTTGAGGTTTGTGTCTCTAGGGCTTCAGTAAATATGTTTCCAATTTTACTGAAAATACACATCCAACACAAAGGTAAACTGTGGTGGAAAGTTCTTGCATGAAAAAATTTAACTTTTTGGGTTTTTCAGACTTAGTTATGAATCTCTGACAGCACTTGAGATCCCCAATGACATGCTGCAATCCATACAAGACCTTATCCTTGATTTACGAGTTCGCTCTGTCCTTGTCACCTTACAGCATACAGCAGAAGGTAATTGTATGTCTGTCATGTTTCTACTATAAATATTATAGTTGCCAACACTGCATCAAAAATTGTGAGTTGTAAATGTCATGCTCAGAAGAGATCTATTTTAGATTTATTTAGCAATCCTACATCCATATTTGATTGTGTTAATGCCTAGTTCCAGCTAAGTTTTGAATAGACTAAGGAAGAGTTAGAACCTCAGTCAAGTTTTCATTGGCGATTGTGTCCACATTCAGATTTCTGTGCACTTCTATGTAGATACTAGAACAGAATCTGAGCAGGACCTTTCTTAAAGGGACACATACAACAATTAAAACTATTTTTAAATAAAGTTTCAAAGAACCCCTGTTAATGTTGCGTGGTTATATGAACAACTAAAGGGAGTCTCTCCAACTAAAATCTAAAATGTATTTACTTGAATAAAATACATTCTGTGCTCAGAAGCCTTTAAAGTAACAATTTATGGGGTCAGTTTGAATCATTTGACAATTTTTCAAATGTTTACCAGAGAAAAACTTTCTCAAACTGACCATCCAACATCAAATATTATAGCACAGAGTATCCTGCTGCTGTCAATAACAGCCAGTGAGGAGGGAGCAGGGTGCAGGGCAAAGCCGCACTCTGTATGTCCATCAACAAACAAAACGTGACTCGGGAACCAGCCTGCACGAGTGCCCCCATTGCAAGCGGCTTGCAATGGTGAGCACACGATGGGTGGGAGGAACCAGGCGCACCAACAAGAAACCTGAGAAGAGGAGGATTGGGGCTGTTCTGCGCAAAACCATTTCACTGGAGCAGGGAGGCATGGCATGTTTGTTTAATAAAATAAATTTGGGTTTATGCCTAAAATATAGGCATATTATAATTTTTTTACACATGCTTTGTATTGAATCTTACTTTTTAATCAACATTTTTATCTAAGTATCAGGGCGGTTGTGGCACAGGAGGGCCCTGTCCCAATTGTTTCAGCTGGCTCAGAGTGTCATATAATAACATATTGCTCAGAATTTGTTTGAGCGAGTTGAGAGCAAAAGTTTAAAACAAATAATTTGTGAAAGTTCAAAGCCGTAGCTAGAAAGTCAAATATTTGACACCAGAAGGCTTAACACTGATGTCCAGCTTCACTCTAATTTTTTCGTTTCCAGTTGGCCTAAAACTATTTCCTACCCCAACATGTGTGCCCTTTGGGAATTCTGTATAAACTATATGTAACCTCAGCTTCATACAGTATAAAGCACTGTGTTGCGTGTATGAGACAAGACCTTCCCTTCTCACGAGCGGATCAAAACTGATTCAGGCTGAGCGGCGCTCAACCATTCATAGGCAGCTTTGTATTCTATCAATGAATACAAAGCTTCCTCTAATTGGCAGGCTATTGACATCACGATCTTGAGTTGTCCAGACATTGGAAGCTTTACATTCAAGCTCAGCTCGATTCTTTTTTGATCTAAGTGTCAGACGGGAAGGTCTCAACTCACACCCGCAACACAGTACTGTATATGCTGTATGTAGTTGTTTGGCTTAAACCATTTCTTTAAAGTGAAAGTAAAACTGGACCTCAGCAAAAATCGTCATTTATGTTACAGCCTTTAAAACAGTGGTTTCCTATTGGGGGCAACAGCAAGAGAGGAGGAGCCAGGAGCGTCGACGGGGGACCCAAGAAGAGGAGGATTGGGGCCGCTCTGTGCAATTCTATTGCATAGAGCAGGTAAGTATAGACATGTTGTTTTTTTTTCTTTTTTCATTTTTTTTCATTTTCAACCACTTTAAGGGGTTGTGGAAGGGTTTTAAATTGGCCTTTTATGGAAGAGATTCTGTAAATATTTTATTTATTTGTCACTCCAGAAGGTTATATTCATAAGGTACAATATATTGGGCTGTATATGGTTGTTCCACATAGGGATATTTGGGGAATATGACCAATTGTCTGTAGGAAAAAAAATTTGAGCATGGGGGAGGATACTTAAAGAGGTCTGGAGTATGATTGCCCCAGGTGGTAGTGAGGAGACATTGTTTTTGTACACTACGTAATCAGCTGCAGCCACTGATTAGTGTATTTTGACAGCAGTGAGAGACACTCTCAGCCAGGGGGATTCTTCCAACCACCTTGTTTGTATGTGCGTGGAGTGTATGCCCAGCTTTGGTTCATATGAGTGATCATTTAGAAATGAATACAGTTATTTTTAAAATGTGAGAGATGGTGACCGGTAGTGCTTCTTTATATTTAATTCCAGCATCCTGCACAGTGCAGGTGACATTTTTAAATAAGCTGTGTTGGCTACTATAATAGGAAAGGAGTGATACAAATTGTTGAGACTTGGACTCTTTTCACATGGGGCAGATTCCATTCTGAAAAGCTCACAGAGCTCTGGTATTTCTCAGAGTGTTCTAGTCTCCTTCTTCTCTGTGTGCCCTCATAGGAAAGTTCTTCCTCTGGTGGCGTACCTGTTGGCAAGCTCCCATGTCGGGCGCAGCCAAGCATGGTTCAGCCCTGCCCCCTGCTCCCTCCTTACAGCATTGAATTAACAGCAACAGGAGCCAATGGCTCCCACTGCTACATCTGTGTCCTGTGAGGAGTATGACAGAGTAGAGCACCGCTGCAGATGGGCACTCCACTGGCTTGAAATAGAACTTGGGGAAAGTATAACAGGGGGTGAGGGAGGGCGATAATACAATTGCAGGGAATGTATTAAGGTAAAAAATGTCCTGCCTTTACAACCACTTTAAGATACATTTGGGGTGGGGGGGCGTGTCCGGACGTGAGCGGCGAAAGACGTGGTTCTGAGGAGCTCCGCCATCAGCTATCCCTATCTAATGCCATCCGTGGCATTTAGACAAGGCCCAAACCCCCAAAACAGCTGTCCAGGCTCCGGGGAGCCCCCTGCATCAGCCTAAAGTCAAATTGGTCTTTCTGACCGCCGGACAGCTCCGCTATACGGCCCGCGGCCGCATCGGCTTCCCAGGGCCCCGCCGCCATCTTGCGGCCTACACTATCCCCACACCCTCGGCGCTTGAGTTTCCCGGTCCGCCCGGCGGGCGGCGGCGGCAATCCCCCACACCGGTGGGGGGCCTTCCCCGCGCGGACCGGTGCGGGGTCGTGGTGTCGCCGGAGAGCCGCCGTGTGCCCGCGACTGCATCGGCCTGCCAGAGCCCCGCCGCCATCTTGCGGCCTGCGTGATCCTCGCATCCTCGGCGCTCGGGTGCAGCGATCCACCCGGCGGACGTCGACGGCATTCCGCCACTCCAGAGGAGGACCTTCCCCGTGCCGACCGGCGCTGAGTCGCCGGGGAGCCACCGTTGGCCTGCGACCGCATCAGCCTACAAGAGCCCCGCCGCCATCTTGCGGCCTACACGATCCCCGCATCCTCGGCGCTCTGGTGCTGCTGTCCACCCGGCGGGCGGCGACGGCAATCTGCCACACCAGAGGAGGACCTTCCCCACGCAGACCGGCGCTGAACAACTGGAGAGCCACAGGGGACAACTTGTGAGGCACATCGCAACTGAAACACAGGTGAGAGGTGGCCATCTTGCTACACCCCCGGAGCCCACAGTAGCCTCCCCACCCCTTGATAGCCTGCGGGACTACAGCATCATCTGGCCCACATAGGGGGTGTTCTCAGCCAGGGATTTGGGATCTCCTCGGTCCAGTGTTTGCCCTAGGGATCGCCGGGGCCCTGTCCCCACAGTCTATTGTAGCGGCCATCTTGCTGCACCCGACAGCAGTGTAGCCAGGACTCCACAGGCTCCTATAAGACACTCTGCAGAAATCCTAGTACTACCCAGCAAATCAACCTATCAACAATAGCCCCCATCATAGGTCCCCAATATATTCTGCCTCAAGAGACACTGCTGTACTTATCACTCCAAAGAGCGGCCATCTTGCTACACCCACACCCCATTAACCAGCTCTCCCTGGCTCCTAATTGCTTAACCCTTAATCTGATGGCCTCGCAGCCCCCTCATCAAGAAGTACATACCAACATTGCAGGCATGTAATGAATCATCTACCGGGGACATACGGGACAGGATGAGCTAAAAGTCACAATCAAATCTTAGAGGGGACGCATGCGCGGCGCGATGCAGATCACCATCTTCAATTAAGCATTCCATCAGATCAGCGAGGATTTAACCCACACTGCATTGTTTAATCTCCACAAACTACCATATATTTTTTATAAATCCACCTTGCAGTTCATACTAGTGCATGCCGTCGGGCAAGAAGGCGTACAATCGCCGTGCGCAACAGCACTCTTTGGTCACATACTCATTACGCAACAAGGAACATAGAAAGATGGCCCATATGGGCGCTGGTTCTCCTTCGGTACAGTCTCCTACAGCTTCCAATATTCCTCAGCAGAAATCTGCTTCCACACATAACAATAGTGATCTCTCCTCCCAGATCACAAAATCAGATCTGGACTTCAGCTTAACCAAAATCTACGAAAAACTTGTAGACAAGATACAGTGTGAACTCCAAAAAACAACAAATACACTCACACAAGAAATAGCAACCCTGGGAGGTCGCACCGATATTCTAGAAACCAAACACGACGAGCTCTCACTTGCACACAACGATCTTAGAAAGGACTTTGAACTTTTAGCTGAAAACTACACGTACCTACAATCGCAAGTAGAAGATTTGGACAACCGCAACAGAAGGAACAACCTAAGGATTCGTGGTATCCCAGAATCAGTCACTGAACTGATGCCTGCAGTGTCTAAATTGTTCCACAGTCTCCTCCCTGACACACCCCCATCCTCATTTGCGTGTGATAGAATTCATAGGGCCCTGCGCCCTAAACCTCCCCCAGACAAACCTCCTCGTGACATCATTCTATGCATGAAAGATTTCATCATTAAGGAAAACATATTAAGAGCATCCAGAAATATGCATAATATCGAATTGGAGGGCACCAAAATCCAAATTTTTCCAGATATCTCACAGGCTACCCTGGAAAGAAGACGCAAAATGAAGGAGATCACTTCGGTATTACAATCAGCTCATATCAGATACCGGTGGGGTTTTCCATTTAAGTTAACAGTGCCACACAACGGGACAACCTATACAATATTCAACACCTCAGAAGGCAAGGATCTCCTTGTGAAGTTAGGTCTTCTAGATCCGGGAACAAATACAGGACCTCCAGCAACTCCCCACACCTCACCTATCTGGGCCACCCCAGCCACACGCCGTGATCAAAGGAGATGGCGACCATCATTCAGAAATTTAAACGCTTGAAGATAAAGATGGATCCCATTTGTGGCCCAAAACTTACCCCCCTTCTTTTATAAAAACCTTGCTCTTTTCCTCCCCCCCCCTTTTTTTTTTTTTTTTTTTTTTTCTTCTCTTTCTTTTTTCTTTCTTCTTTTCTTCCTTTTTTTTTTTTTTTTTTTTTTTTTTTCTTTCTTCTTTTCTTCTTCTTTTTTTTTTTTTTTTTTTTTCTCTCCCTTTTGCAAGGTTCAAAATATCACTTTTACAGTTCGAATTGTTTGAGGTTGTTTTTCCTGATTATAGTAAACAACTGTACCACACGTTTATATGGTACCGGATCGGCATTACCACAGTTTCTTCTATACGACATTATATATCTAACATTTCTTCTTGCTCCTTTTTTATACAGTTTCGTTTGCTAATTTTTTTATAAGTAACAGCATGCACTTATATAAAAAATGTTCTTTTTATAGCATCCTCGCTAAGGCTGATGTGCTCCGCCTGCGTTAGTTTGTCCCCCTGCTCACAAAAGACTCCAAAAGCATGGTCCAACTGGTGGATATTTTTCTGCTACTGATCCTGCTATCCTCCGTTCTAGTGGTGGAGGGTCTATTTGTGAGTAATGGACAGTATTGTCCAAATCAATACTTTTTTCGGTCAGGAAGTGCTTCTCACCCTGACCCCCTAATCATAAAAGTTAATTCACATAGTCATACTAAAACACTCTATATTTACAAAATGTCGAAAAGGTCAAACAAACTCTCTTTACCTCAATTAAAACATTATTATGGAATGTCATTGTACAATACAGTACTGTTATTTTCTATAAGTTTACTAGCTCTAATGTGCCACTGTTCAAGAGCCCTGTTCTTCATGGTTCTGTGGTATAGGCACAAAATGTTATTCAAAAAACAAAGGTCAACGAGGAAATATTTGAGCTGGATACGAATGTATAACCTGATATATTACATATATAAACAGTTACAAATGGCAATACGATGTTGGCTAGTTCCGCCTATATCTCAAGTAGCTTCACTTTCGATCTTAATGGCGATAATCAAATTATCAACTCCACTCCGATGTGGCTATATACTCAAACCTAGGCTTGACGACCCACTGCCATTTCTTCATAACCACCATCGCCCCTTAATACCAATACAATGGGTCTCAGAGTGATTTCTCATAACGCCCAGGGTATTAATTCACCTCACAAGAGAAAGAAGGCCTTTCGCCATTATAAAAGATTAGGAGCTGATATAATCTTAATGCAGGAAACGCACTTTGCCACAGATAAACACCCTAAATTTTTTGACAAAAGTTACAACCAATATTATTGCACTACTTATAACACAAAATCTAGAGGTGCTGCTATATTCATTAGAAACACAGTGTTATTTGAGGTTCAAAATATATTTAAAGATCCAGACAGTCGTTACTTGATCTTGAAAGGTTCAATCAAAGGACGTTCTATCACCATTGCCTCAATTTATGCTCCCAACGAAGCCCAGTCAAACTTTTTCACCAAATTTTTTGATACTCTAGACAATTATCACTCCACACATTTAATAGTGGGTGGGGATTTTAATTTAGCTGCCCATTCAGCTCTAGATAGAAGCAATGTTGTCCCATCCTCAAAAGCTTTCCCCAAATCCTTGAATAGATCACTATATAACCATCAATTAATAGACACTTGGAGAGCCCATAACATAGGATCCAAATCTTACACATTCTACTCCCATCCGCACAACTGCTTCGCTCGTCTTGACTACATCTTTTGCACCCCAATTCTACTTGCCAATTCCTCTAGAGCAGATATCCATCCGTGTCCTTGGTCTGATCACCACATAGTCTCCTTTGATACTTCACATATAGGTCTAGCCAACACAGCACACTCATGGCGAATAAACGATTCTTTGCTCACAGATCCCTCAAGCAACCAACAAATTCTATCTTACCTTGAACAATATTTTGCACAAAATGTAGCACCAGACATGTCCCCTACAACTATATGGATGGCACATAAAGCAGTAATGAGAGGTCATCTGATAAATATCGCCTCAATCAACAACAAATCCAAACTTGCAGACATTAGATCCCTAACAAAAGATCTAGATCACTTGTATCATAGAAACAATCAGAACCCATCTAGTGACCTACTTAAACAGATACAAGAGAAACGCACTACCTTAGACACATTATTAACATCAGATACTGAAAAAGCTCTCAGATGGTCTAAAGCTAGATTCTTACTCAACAGTAATTCTTATTCCACCATGTTTGCTAAAAAACTAAATCAATCTATGAAACCCCCACACACCTATAAATTAAGGAACCCTTCTGGTAATTTGGTATCCCATCCCAAAGAAGTCATGAAATTATTCTCGGACTTCTATAAAAATCTCCTGACCTCACCAAAAACACCTCCGAAACAGTCCTCCTTAGACTGGCTTAATAACATTACGTTACCCACTCTTACTAGAGATCAAATTGAATCTCTTAATGCCCCTTGCTCGGAGATGGAAGTTAACAAAATCATTGGAACACTAAAAATATCCACAGCCCCAGGCCCTGACGGCTATTCCACATCTTACTATAAAAAATTTTCCTCTACCATTACACCACACCTTACTAAACTGTATAATAATATCTTACAGGGTGGCCAATTCCCACCCGAGATGATTTTGGCTAATATGTCCCTACTTCCCAAACCAAATAAAGATCACTCCACCCCTCAAAACTACCGCCCGATATCAGTTATTAACAACGACCTAAAAATATTCGGCCGTGTATTAGCAGACAGATTATCAGCCGTTATCTCCCCATTAGTTGATCCTGATCAAACGGGCTTCATTCCCAACAGACAAATAACAGACAACATACGACTTACCACAAATATCATTCAAGACTCCAACATTCATTCCAGATCCACGCTGCTTCTTGGTCTTGATATACACAAAGCTTTCGACAGCGTTTGCTGGTCATATCTTGACACCCTTCTCCCAAAATATGGCATCAACAATGAATTTCTACATGGCTTTAAGGCTCTCTATCACAACCCACAGACACGTATTAAACTCCCAGGTAACAATTCTGACTTTTTTCCCCTGACTAAAGGTACCAGACAAGGTTGTCCACTCTCCCCCCTACTCTTTGCCCTCGCAATAGAACCCCTCGCCTGTGCAATTAGAAACAATACAAATATTAAAGGATATCTTAAGGGATCCAAGGAATACAAACTGAGTCTTTATGCGGATGACGTCCTTCTATTCATAACTGACCCTCTTATTTCCCTACCTAATCTAACTAAAACCCTGGACGTCTTTCATGATTTGACAGGTCTGGGAGTAAACCTATCTAAGTGCTCGGCTTTACCAATCAACATTCCCCCAGCATTAATATCCTCACTTAAAGACAAATTCTCATTCAATTGGCACGTAGATTCGTTTAGATACCTAGGTATTCAGATTACATCTTCATATAAAATGTTATATCAAGCAAACTACCCTCCTTTATTTAACAATATTAAAAACCTACTTAAACTATGGTCATCATATCAGATTTCTTTCTCGGGCAGGATAGTAGCCACAAAAATGATGATATTACCCAAACTTCTATTCTTTTTCAGAACCCTTCCATTTATTCTACCTAAAAAAACACTAGAATCTTTACAGAGAGAAATTAATAAATTTATATGGCAAAACAAGAAACCCAGATTTAGTTATTCCCTTATGTTTAGACCCCATTTAAAAGGAGGCCTTGGCATTCCAAACCTTTGGCTATATTACTTGTCGGCCAGATTCACCCAATTAGCCCAATGTAATGCCCCTTCATCCCAAATCCCTTGGCTCCTGTTCGAGGAAGAATCTATCCTTCCCTACAATTTACAAGGACTTCTCTGGTCCAATATCATCCCACCACAAAAAATAAGGCCCTTAAATCTCATCGTCACTCACACTCTTCAACTATGGAACAGACAAATCTCTAATTTTAAGTTATCCTCAGATGTTCCCCCCTTAGCTTCCTTTATGGGCGACCCACGTTTTTCCCCCCCAGATAGAGCTCAGGATGAAAATTTGCTAACATATTGGAAGTCACATAATCTAATACATTTAAAATCGCTCTCCCAAGACAATGCATTTCTTACTTTCACCAGACTACAAACAAAATACAATATCTCTCCTACTGAACTAGAGATCTATGCGAAAATAAAAAAATTCTATGAGAAATATTACTCACTTACACTCCACCCCCCTTATACACAATTTGAGCAAATTTGTATCTCTTCCCCTCGTGACCGGGGTTTAATCTCCAGAATATATAAAAATTTAAATGAGACAAACATGCCTGATAAATCACATCCCATGCTACAATGGGAATCAGATTTAAATACCTCATTTACTCTTGATCAATGGGATACGATTTTTACAAATCTCCACAAATGTACCAGAACAACCTCGATTAGAGAATCGGCCATCAAACTACTTTATAGATGGTATCTTACTCCCGCTAAACTCAATTCATTTTATCCCTCAGTGTCCCCACTCTGCTTTAGGGGTTGCCCCACCCAGGGGACACTTTTACATATATTTTGGGATTGCCCCCACATTAAAGACACTTGGCATAAGGCAAATATTATAATAGATAAAATATCCTGTAGAAAGATCTCTCTTACACCCCAAATAGGCCTTTTATTCACCCCTATACAGGACATTCCAATGACTAGTACAAGGTTAATACATACACTCTTTAGTTCCATCCACTGGGCCATAGCATTTAATTGGCGCTCCACTACGGTACCTTGGCCACAAATTCTTAACCGCATGTCAAACATTAAGCTTTCAGAAAGAATTCATCACACATTATATGATTCTATGCCCCTTTACCAGAAAAAATGGACTCTCTGGGATATCACCTCTCTGGTCTAGTACCTTCCCGTTTTTTGTTTCTTTTTTTCCTCCCACTCTTAAAATATATACAATTGTCATTTAACCCTCTCTCCAATACAATGCTCTTGATTGACTCTATTTGAACAATATACATTCCTATACCAGTCTTAAGAAATAAGAAAAATAAATAAATTAAGAAAAGAAAAAAAAAAAAAGAAGAACCTTTTCTCCTTCCTCTGTACAATGCTCAATATGTACAATGTTCATATATATACCTGTACCATCATTGTGATTTGTGTTTATACCTTGACCTTTTCTATAATAAAAATCGTTTGTAAACAAAGATACATTTGGGGTTGATTTACTAAAACTGGAGAGTGCAAAATCTGCTTCAGCTGTGCATGGTAGCCAATTGGCCTCTAAGTTCAGCTTGTTCAATCAAGCGTGGACAAAAGAACCTAGAAATTGATTGGTTTGTACGCAAAGCTGCACCAGATTTTGCACTCTCCAACTTTAATAAATCAACAACAATGGGCTTACGTAAAAAAACACTAATATATATATCTCCAGGGTTCACAGAGTCATGCCGCATCCCTATAGTCTTGTCTGTTGTAATAATTTCTAAGAATGTGTATTAAAAGTATTATTAATACAAGTCTATTTGAGGTTAATACTAAATACTGTTTTTTTCCAGAGGTAAAACGACTAGCTGACAAAGAAGATTGGGTTGTTGATAACGAAGGTTTAACGTCTTTAGTAAGTAAATTTTTTTACGGTATACATTTTTATTTCTATGCAAACTCTATGAGTTGAAATACAACAGTTAATGTGCAATTTGTCAAATTCCACTCTTCCCCTCCTCCCTAACCCCACCACATAAGCTGTGTAATGGCCTCCTATTTTTTACCATTTTAAGGACCACTTTAAGAGGAGAGATCAGTGTGCATATATTTTTTTTTAAAGCCCAACTCCAGGATTAATCTGCTTACTTTCAGAATTCCAATATATATCCAATCAAAACCATTGTACTCATTATTTTTTCTAAAAGTCTTACTTTGTGAGATATCCTTTATTCCTTAGCTGTGATGTTGGCATTCTGCTCAGATTAAATTTCGTATCCCCTGGCACTGGTGGGAGGATTCGGTGCAGGAGCGATATCACTTGATAAGTTTCCTTCCTTCATAGAGTAGACTACATTTTTCAGTAGCCCATGCGATAACACTGCCAGCTCTGTACACTCATCATGTGATCTGCTCTATCCCTCCATCAGTCTAACATTCTCACTGCCACATTATTGCAGCACGCTGTGCACACTCACCATGGTCTGCTGCATTAGGGCATTTAGAGGCATCTGCGCTCCCTGGATGCACTGTGGAGCAGTAATACGTTCTCTTCAGACCTCAAGAACTGTTCGTTTTTTTTTACATGTCTATTAAAATCTAAATTCACTTGTTGAAACATGTTACATGTTCCACCCATATTTAGGGTGTAACATGTTCCTGCTCCTGTCGCCAGTTCCCCTGATCTCCCCCCTCGATGTAACAGCGGGTAGGGGACCTTCTGCCCACACACACTGTCACAATTTAAAAACAGCACAGCTGTGCAGGGCTCTGCCAGCATATCTGGTTCATTCATTCACCGTTTTCTGTGAATAGATGAACTGCAACTGCCGCCAGCCACCGCGACTGACTGCTTGTAGTTCTGAATAAACTGGGAGGGCGCCGATGAGCGCTTTTGTAGTTCATTCACAAGCCCCACGGGCAGCTTTCAAACTGACAGCCCATATGGAGGTGTGGGCTAAAAGCTGCAAGGCTTGTCTACAGAAGCCTGACATTGCACCCCTGATCCACTGACCATGGGTGAAATGCTTTCCAGGCTTCTGTAGGAAAAAATAATAAATGTTTTTTTTTTTTTTTTCCTGCAAAAATATGTGCATTTATTATTTTTTACTTGAAAGCTGAACTTATCCTTTATGGAAAGCAGGTGAAATAAGGGCTTTTGGTGGTTAAATAGCCATATCATTAAAAAAAAAGACCAGTTCTACACCTATGTGATATCTGTTTTTTATGAATGTTCCATTTTAAGCCTTAATGTACACGGGACGTTAACTTGACAGATAGTAACCCACGTTTAAAACGTCAGTTTTGCCGCGTTTACATGCCGCATTTAGTGGTGTTTTGCCGCGTTTGCGTTTTAGAAGTGTATATATATATATATATGTAACGGCACCCCAAATACGAAGGAGGTTAACGCCGTATAAGATGTTCCCTCTCCTGGACACCCACTCGCTACCAATCTTCCACAGCCAGGCGACCCTTTCCCATAAGATTAATCCTTCCAGAAGAAACGAGACGTACTCTGTCTCTTCAGGGATCGAATGCCTTTTTATTATTGAGAAACATTGTAACTTTTATATACATCCAATACACATTAGTTTAACATGAACAGTGGCCCAGCTCCACCCACACATTACAAGACTCAACACATTCTTTTGACGTCTGTTAGGAGACAACAGACTTTGCACAATAGACATAACGATCTTCAATACACATCTTCTCATGAAAGGGTTGGCAGACGCTCCGTCTGCCTGAGTACAATTACCCATAAGTATAGACTTAATTATTCCTATTCACACTAAAAGGGACTTCAGACGCCCTTCTAGATTCATTTACATCACACTGGCAGGTAACACATCTCTCAATTAACCTGGTAAGTTCAGAATAAAACAATATTGTGGACTAATATTACTATTTCAATTTCAAGCAAGCCAAGCCACAAGGAACAATAGCATGTAAATCCCCTTAATTCCTCACAGCAATGATTACACAACCCCCCCCCCCCCTCACAGTACACATCCAATCTAGATACAATGTCTGTGCAGGATTGAATATGGCTATCATAGACCATATTGGGGTTTTCATTCACCCTGTGCCCCTAATAGAGACACAGGGTGGTTGACACATAAGAGGCATTGGGGGAGCTGAAGCAAGGGTATCTCATATTTTCTAAGCAATTCTGAGTTCCCCGGGCCTTCTCGTTACATCTCTCCCCTTTCGGCAGGGGACTAACAGAGGAGAGGGCCCCAGACGGGTTGACTCCGAAGTTAGTCCATAGGTCCCTTCTTCTAATGCCGGTATCCACACAGTACCCCAAATAAATTTCTCCAAACAGAGCATTACTTACCCAGCCAACCTCTGCCTCTCTCAGAGAACATACCTGCCGCTGGGGAGAGGCCTAGACTGGCCCTTCTCCCTGGAGTCCTTTCAGCCGCTGGAGAGAAGACAGGGTGACTGGGCTCAGTCCGTCATGCTGTTGGGGATCTGGGTCGACTGCCCGGCATCCCTAGGGTATACAAGTGGAGACTGAAGTCCCATCCACTTGTGGTAGGTGAAAATCCCCCAGTGCTTGCAAAGCAAGGCTGACATCCTCCTGTCTCAGTGTCACACCATTTTCTGGGGTTGTGTCAGTGAGGACTGAAGTCCCATCCAATACCACAGGAACTCCCTCTTCTGTTAGTTGAGAGCAGAGGCTCGTGGCACTCTGCTCTGTTGCCAGCTCTTCTGCTGGGTTGCTGTGAGTGGGGACCGCAGTCCCATCCACCAATATCCACTCAAGCTGCAGTTGTGTGCAGAGGCCAGTAGCATTCTGCCCTGCTGCCAGTGATTCAGCTGGGGGTAAAAGCTTTACTGCCTCAGCTTGTTGCTGGGGAGAAGGGCCAACTGCCCCGGCTCCCTGAAACTCCACAGTGGTTCCCGGTGCTGGACAGAGGTGGGTATCACTCTGCCCTGTTGCCAGCACTTCTGCTGGGGACTCCACACCATCTGCTCTGGTTAACTGTTGGGGGGGTGGAATGGCCTGCTTCTCCTCCCTGCATCTCTGAAATCCACTGGGAAAGAGGAACCATCGCCTTCTCACCTCGGGCCTCCAAAACTGCCACAGGTGTAGAGCAGGGGTCTGCAGTACTTTGTCCTGCTGCCAGTACTTGGGCCGGCGATGCATAATCCCTAACATCCTCTGAACAGTCCCTTAAGTCCATACCTTCTGTAATCTGTGGCTGGGGAGATGAGCCAACTGCTCTAGCTCCCTGGAACTCCATATCATCCACTTCGGCTTTAGGGAGGGCAATCTTCAGCTTTTCCACTGCCGATTCTTCAGCCAGGCTAGCTCCCTGGAACTCCGTATCATTCACTTCGGCTTTAGGGATGGCAATCTTCAGATTTTCCACTGCTGATTCTTCAGCCAGGATTTCATAGTTGTCAACTGGTATTTCCTGATAGTCCCAGGTAAAGTTAGCCCCACCCTGCTGCTGAGCGGATTCTAGCAGCTGTCTGTAGGCGATCTCCGATTGCCGTATTTCCGCCATTCTCTGTTCATGTTGTCGCTCTCGTTCTCTCTCTTGTCGCTCTCGTTCTCTCTCTTGACGCTGTCGTTCTCTCTCTTGTCGCTCTCGTTCTCTCTCTTGTCACTCTCGTTCTTTCTCTCGTCGCGCATCCTGCAGCTGGATGACTTTAATGGCTTCCTGTATGGCGGCCTCTGATGGGTTAGCACCATATAATGCCAATCGCTCTCGAACTCGTTGCTGAAACAAGTCTTCAACTGACCGGGGTCCTGCATCACAATCCTTCGGCTGCATAGCTGGTCATTCACTGTGGTGGTTTGGAGTGTCCCAGGAACTGGAGGGAAAATCCCGCTGCTGCCAACCAATGTAACGGCACCCCAAATACGAAGGAGGTTAACGCCGTATAAGATGTTCCCTCTCCTGGACACCCACTCGCTACCAATCTTCCACAGCCAGGCGACCCTTTCCCATAAGATTAATCCTTCCAGAAGAAACGAGACGTACTCTGTCTCTTCAGGGATCGAATGCCTTTTTATTATTGAGAAACATTGTAACTTTTATATACATCCAATACACATTAGTTTAACATGAACAGTGGCCCAGCTCCACCCACACATTACAAGACTCAACACATTCTTTTGACGTCTGTTAGGAGACAACAGACTTTGCACAATAGACATAACGATCTTCAATACACATCTTCTCATGAAAGGGTTGGCAGACGCTCCGTCTGCCTGAGTACAATTACCCATAAGTATAGACTTAATTATTCCTATTCACACTAAAAGGGACTTCAGACGCCCTTCTAGATTCATTTACATCACACTGGCAGGTAACACATCTCTCAATTAACCTGGTAAGTTCAGAATAAAACAATATTGTGGACTAATATTACTATTTCAATTTCAAGCAAGCCAAGCCACAAGGAACAATAGCATGTAAATCCCCTTAATTCCTCACAGCAATGATTACACAACCCCCCCCCCCCCCCCCCCACAGTACACATCCAATCTAGATACAATGTCTGTGCAGGATTGAATATGGCTATCATAGACCATATTGGGGTTTTCATTCACCCTGTGCCCCTAATAGAGACACAGGGTGGTTGACACATAAGAGGCATTGGGGGAGCTGAAGCAAGGGTATCTCATACTTTCTAAGCGATTCTGAGTTCCCCGGGCCTTCTCGTTACAATATATAATTATTATTATTTTTTTTAAATATAGCCAAAAATGAAAAATGCCTGTAAACGAAATGCGGCTAAGCGCGAGTTATCACGTTTAGCGCTTGAAATGCCTCTAAACTCAGCTTCTGAACTCATTTTTTTTCTTTCCAAAAAAAGCCTCTAAACTCAACTGCCTAGAAAGGACTATAAACGACCCTGTGTACATGTACTGATAAGATAACAGAGGAGAGTTAAGGAGTAGTTGAAAAAAAATGCCCAACTGCTCCTAAATGTCCATTTAACAGCAGCAGTGTACATGGGGCCTAAAGAGAAAAATGTTGGAATAATACCAAAATGCAGCTGAAATAAACATATGTTTAGTGAAATGACCCTTTAATCTGAGGAAGCAGCAGCACTGTAATGAAGAGCTTTGGATAGAAGTGTGCATTTTCACTTTACCCCGCTACATTAATAGTACAACATCACTAGGTGTGCTTTATCAGATTTATGTTGTCTGCTTGGGGCATTTTCGTAATGGCTAACTAATCTAGAAAGTCATTACCTGGAACCAAAAGAATTTAACTTTTTGCTTGTTATTGAGAAGGGGAAATTTTCTGATACACGTTTGACCTTGTGAAATGTGTCACCAATCTGAAATTATATCTACATTAAGATATGTGTATATAGATTTCTGCAAAAAAAAGTGACTAAGAACTTGTTATAAAATCAGTATAGAAGCACATACCACATTATTTCCCTGATATTGTCTATTACTTTAATACATGTACATCAAGACCTAGCATTAAATAGCATATTCTTTAAAGACAATTTATAGTGTTTATACAATACTGTTAGGTGTCTGAAGGTTTTTATTAAGTCAGATCATGTTAGACAGTACTTGTAGTAATTAGTCACATTTAGTTGGACTTGTTTAGTATTAAAGTTTAGTATTAAATAAAGTATTTTTACCACTCATCTGAGTGACTTCCACAGTAATGTTGTAAACATAATTCATAGATTGGGAACATGAATTGGGGTGACTTAGTGGGCATGAATACGAGGGCGTGCGCATAAATATGAGGGATGTTCACAACTCTAATTTGAATTGAGGAAGTCACTCTGAAGAGTGGTGAAAGGTCTGCAACATAAAATAAAAAATAAAAAAACAAGTCCCGTAGAGTGTAAATAAGCCTGATTTACATAACCTGGACTAAGCTTAAAGCGGAGGTCTGCCCACCGCTTCAAAAATGAAAAGCCAGCAGCTGGCACATACTGCAGCTGCTGACTTTTAATAATCGGACACTTACCTGTCCTGGAGTCCAGCGATGTCGGCACCGCAGCTGTCGGGTGCATGCCGCCTCCATTGCGAGTAAGGGAACCCAGCAGTGAAGCCTTACGGCATATTACATATGCATGTTCTGCTTTCTGCTTGATAGTGCTGACAATGGTTGTGGCTTGCTTTTCTCCGTTTTACTAAAGCCTACCAGATAGATCTTTCAGACAAAATATATTCTCCTTTTGTAACTGACGTTTTTTTTCACCAGTCATTAATCAGCAAGGCTTACTGACTTTGCCTAATGTACAAGTAAATGCTAAACATACAGTTGTATGCAAAAGTTTCGGAACCCCTGACCATTTCCATGATTGGCATTTATAAATATTTGGGAGTTTGGATCAGCAATTTCATTTTGATCTATCAAATAACTAAAGGACACAGTAATATTTCAGTAGTGAAATGAGGTTTATTGGATTAACAGAAAATGCGCAATATGCATCAAAACGAAATTAGACAGGTGCATAAATTTGGGCACCCTTATCATTTTGTTGATTTGAATACCTGTAACTACTTGGCACTGATTAATTGGAACACACAATTGATTTGGTGAGCTCATTAAGCCTTGAAGTTCATAGACAGGTGCATCCAATCATGAGAAAAGGTATTTAAGGTGGCCAATTGCAAGTTGTTGTTCTCTTTGACTCTCCTCTGAAGAGTGGCAACATGGGGGCCTCAAAACAACTCTCAAATGACCTGAAAACAAAGATTGTTCTACATTATGGTTTAGGGGAAGGCTACAAAAAGTTATCGCAGAGATATAAGCTGTCAGTGTCCACTGTGAGGAACATAGTGAGGAAATGGAAGACCACAGGCACAGTTCTTGATAAGGCCAGAGGTGGCAGGCCACATAAAATATTGGAGAGGCAAAGGTGAAGGATGGTGAGAACGGTCAAAAACAGCCCACGGACCACCTCCAAAGACCTACAACATCAACTTGCTGCAGATGGTGTCACTGTGCATCCGTCAACAATTCAGCGCACTTTGCACAGGGAGAAGCTGTATGGGAGAGTGATGCGAAAGAAGCCTTTTCTGTACACACGCCACAAACGGAGTCACTTGAGGTATGCAAACGCACATTTGGACAAGCCAGCTTCATTTTGGAATAGGGTGCTGTGGACTGATGAAACAAAGATTAAGTTATTTGGTCATAACAAGGGGAGTTATGCATGGTGGCAAAAGAACACAGCATTCCAAGAAAAACACTTGCTACCCACAGTAAAATTTGGTGGAGGTTCCATCATGCTGTGGGGCTGTGTGGCCAGTGCCGGTACTGGGAATCTGGTTAAAGATTGAGGGTCGCATGGATTCCACTCAATATCAGCAGATTCTTGAGAATAATGTTGAGGAATCAGTCACAAAGTTAAAGTTACACCGGGGCTGGATATTTCAACAAGACAATGACCCAAAACACTGGTCAAAATCTTCTCGGGCATTTATGCAGAGGAACAAGTACAATGTTCTGGAATGGCCCTCCCAGTCCCCAGACCTGAATATCATTGAACATCTGTGGGGTGATTTGAAGCGGGCTGTCCATGCTCGGCAACCATCAAACCTTTACTGAACTGGAGATGTTTTGTAGGAAGGAATGGTCCAAAATACATTCATCCAGAATCCAGACACTCATTACAGGCTATAGGAAGCGTCTAGAGGCTGTTATTTCTGCTAAAGGAGGCTCTACTAAATATTGATGTGATTTCTTTATCGTACACCACGGGACACAGAGCTAGTCATTACATAATGGGTTAAGGGTCACCAGCGGTGATTGGACACTGGCACAACCAATGGAAGACAGTTCCCCTCCATATAACCCCTCCCATCAGGGAAGTACCTCAGTTTTTTCGCCAGTGTCGAAAGGTGTTGGACGCGTTAGGAGGTGCTAAAGGAAAGCTCTACCAAAGAGACCCTCTGGGGGTAAAAGAGCTATGCTTTCGGATCCATCCAAGACGCCTACAAATGAGCTGAATCTGGATGGGATCCGGGCCTCATCCATGAGGCGTCGCCTGTAATGTCTCTCTTCGGAGGACTGGGCTCTAAGATCCAGCACTTTCGCTATTTCGCTATAAAGTCCTGGTAAGAGTCTTGTACAAGGCCCAGGGGAGAGCTATCCTTTAAATAGGAACCCATATCCCTGAAGGTTGGCACACATAGCCCACCGTGAAGGGTGAAGTTTGGTATCTGTCTGAAATCTTTCAGCAGAAAAACCTGCGGCGTGGATAAGGTGAGATTAGAAGGTCCATAACTAGGTTGGGACCTTTTTCAAAAAATGGATGTCTTCTTTTTTTCCACCACTGGGGGGAGTAAAGAGCTGAATATACTCACCTCACTCTGTTCAGTGTCGGCTTCGGCGAAGTACACTGCTCGTCACCTCCGCTGCTGAGCTTGCTGGGGCACCCCGATCCTCCTTTCGGTGGCCGACCAGACACCTGCAGATGCAGGTAAGTGGGAACAAGGGCTGATGAGAGTCCTCTCTCACTATGGCCACCGCCATAGCGCTAAGGGCCGCGCGCGCGCGCTTTATCGGAGGGGGGGGGCGAAGGCGTGCGCGGGCACGTGGCGCGCGCAGGCACAGAAACGGCGCCAAATTTAAAAGACTGTCAGTGTGAGAAGCACTGCAGCAGCAAGCAAGCTCGTTAGTTCTCTTGTTCCTGGCAGAGAAACACAGCAGCTATACAGGGACGTAAGACTCCATGTGGTTGGATTGGGTACTTCCTAGAAGACATCCATGTTATGCATAGTTATGTGTTAAAAGTTGCATACTTAATGTATTTGCTAAACTGAACACGGTAGTATATGCATTTAGGTACCTTGTATTTTGTCTAAACAGTAAGCCTTCCAGGGGAAGTAATACGGACAAAAAGAGATAAGAAAGCACCACCGCCTGAGAGGAGGCTCTAGCTGTGCTGACTCGGTACCTTCCTCTCCTGTGTTGCCAAATGCACCTGTACAGGATGAGCCATTACCTCTGTCAGGTATGGCGGCTTCCCCAGTGAAGCCTGGGCCTGTATATGTCACTGAGGACACTTTATCAGCTGCCCTAAATAATCTGGAGGAAAAAATTGCTACCTTAATCGCTAAGTCCTCTAAAAAGGACAATAAGCGAAGCAGGTCTCTTCCAGTATTGGATCTCCCTTCAGAAGTACCTGAGGGAGGAGGATGAGGAGGAGGAGGCTACATCAGCAGAGGATGAGGAGCCAGATTTTAAGGTCACAGGTACAATGCTATAGCAGTGCATTTAAGTTAACCTCTGCGGAGGTAACGGAATTACCTGTCTCCTCCCTAGGGTCATTAAGATCCCTGCAAGGTGCATGCTCCTTCCCGGTTCATCAGTTACTAGAGGATCTAATATACGCAAACTGGCAACATCCAGATAAGCGTTTCTCACCTCCAAAAAGGTTTAACATTCTTTATCCTATGGGGGAAATTTTTTTAAAGAAATGGAGCCTGCCTGCGGTAGTTGCGGCTATTTCTTGTGTAAATAAAAACCTGACATGTCCGGTGGATAATGTACAAGGGTTTAAAAGATCCTTCTGAGAGGAAGTTGAAATCCTCCTTCCTTTTGGCCGGCTCAATTACCCAACCTGCAGTAGCAGCAGTCGGTATGTGTCAGGTCATCAGACAACAGGTAAAGCAGGGGCTGAAGGAACTGCCTTCAGAGCAGGCTAGAAATTGGGAAAATTTGCCTAAAGCCTTATGCTTCACAGTGGATGCCATGAGAGATTCTATCATACAGGCATCACGCCTTACACTCCAGCTGGTACAGATGCGCAGAGTACTTTGGCTTAAGCATTGGTCAGCGGAAACCCCATGCAAAAAGCTGTTGGCAAGTTCCCGTACCATGGCGAACGCCTATTTGGGGAAGATTTAGAAAAATATATACAGAAGATATCAAGTGGTAAAACGACTTTTACCTGAGAGAAAGAAAAACAAGAGATCTTGTTTTAAACGCTCTCTCTCCCCAGCTCCCGGGAAATCTGACTCCAACCAGTGGCGGCGGCCTGTTTTAGCCGCCCACAAAAGCCAAGGGGCAAGCTCAGAAGAACAAGAAGCCGTGGGGTGCAAGAGCTAATAAGCAAGCCCCCAAAGCCTCTCAGTGAAGGGGCGCCCCCGCTCGGCCGAGTGGGAGGAAGGCTTTATCAGTTCTGAGCGACTTGGGGGTCAGAAATCCAGGACAATTGGGTAGTATCCACAATATCCTCAGGGTACAAACTGGAATTTCGAGAGATCCCACCTTCTCAATTCCGAGGTTCAAGACTCTCCAAGGATCCACAAAAAAGAGAATCCTTCTTCAAAGGTTTGAATCACTTAATGGCTCAAGGGGTAGTTACAGACGTACCCCAAAAAGAGCGAGGTGCAGGTTTTTACTCAAACCTCTTTGTGATTCCAAAGCCAAATGGAGATGTCAGACCCATCCTGGATCTAAAATCCCTAAATCGGTTCCTGAACGATCGCCATTTTCGAATGGAAACGATCCGATCCGTGGCCGCCACTTTAAAGGGCGGAAAATTCATGGCGCCCATAGATATCAAGGACGCACATTTACACATACCCATCCTCCCCGCTCACCAAAGATTCCTAAGGTTTGCGGTAGAAGATCGCCACTTTCAATTTGTGGCTCTGCCGTTTGGTGTAGCCACCGCGCCCATAGTATTCACAAAGGTGCTAGCTCCTCTGTTAGCAAACCTAAGAACACGGGGCATTGCGGTAACAGCCTATCTGGACGATCTACTAGTAATAGATCAGTCAAAGGAGGGATTGGGTCACGCTGTACACACTACAGTAGGATACCTGGAGCATTTAGGATGGATTATAAATTTACAAAAATCCTCTCTCCAGGCCCAAAGAAGGATAGTGTACCTGGGCATGATCATAGATACAGCCCAAAACGGGGTATACCTGCCAGAACCGAAGATACAGTCTCTGAAAGACCTGATCCACAAGGTCAAAGCAAACAAGAGGCCGTCTATTCGCCTTTGCATGAGACTATTGGGAAAGATGGTAGCCTCCTTCGAGGCGGTCCCTTACGCCCAGTTTCATTCGAGACTACTTCAAGGCAATATTTTAGCTTCTTGGAACAGGAAGAGCCAAGCTCTGGATATACCCATGCGCCTGTCCTCACAAGTACGCCACAGCTTCGATTGGTGGCTAGAAGCCAGGAATTTACGGAAGGGAAAGTCCTTCCTCCCAGTGGCCTGGAAGGTGGTATCTAGGGATGCCAGCCTATCGGGCTGGGGTGCAGTATTCGAGGAGGCTTCTACCCAGGGAACCTGGGCCAAGACTCAGGGGATCCTGCCCATCAATGTGCTAGAGATCCGGGCGGTATATCTAGCCCTCAAAACCTGGACATACAGGTTACAGGGCTACCCAGTTCGGGTTAAATCCGACAATGCTACTGCAGTAGCTTACATCAATCACCAAGGAGGCACCCGCAGTCGGGCAGCCCAAAGAGAGGTGAACCGGATCCTGGCATGGGCAGAAGAGCATGTACCTTGCCTTTCTGCAATCTTCATTCCAGGGATAGAAAATTGGCAAGCAGACTACCTGAGTCGTCAGCAGCTGCTACCAGGAGAGTGGTCTCTTCACCCCGAGATCTTTCAGGCCATATGTCTGAGATGGGGAAACCCAGATGTAGACCTGCTAGCTGCCAGGTTCAACAAGAAATTGGACAACTTTGTGTCCAGAACGAGAGATCCTCTAGCCTACGGGACAGACGCTCTAATAATACAGACGCTCTAATAACTCCATGGAATCAGTTCTCACTGATCTATGCATTCCCTCCGATCCCTCTTCTACAAAGACTGCTTCGCAGGATCAAGGAGGAGGGAATACCAGTAATCCTAGTGGCCCCAAACTGGCCCAGGAGGCCTTGGTACGCCGAGATTGTAAAAATGGCGATAGGAAGGCCCTGGAAGTTTCCACTTCGACACGACCTGCTGTCACAGGGTCCAGTATTCCACCCTTCCTTACAAAGGCTAAAGTTGACGGCCTGGCTGCTGAGACCCACATTTTGAAAAAGAGAGGGGTCTCTGGTCCGGCTCTTTCTACGCTCATTAATGCTAGAAATCCAGCCTCCAGACTCATCTATCAGAGAGTCTGGAGAGCATACGTTTCCTGGTGTGAATCCAGATGTTGGAATCCTCAGAAATATGAAATAAGTAGGATTCTTGCTTTTTGCCAGTTAGGAGTGGATATGAATTTAGCCCTTAGCACCATCAAAGGGCAAATATCGGCTCTATCAGTCTTCTTTCAGAGACCATTGGCATCTCACTCCCTAGTTCAGACATTCATTAAGGGGGTACTGAGGATAAATCCTCCAGTTAGGACTCCCTTGTGTCCATGGGATTTGAATTTGGTATTGTCAGTGTTGCAAAAGCAACCTTTTGAACCTATTCGCCATATTCCTTTAATTATATTGAGTAGGAAGTTGGCCTTTCTGATTGCTATAGCTTCTGCTAGGAGAGTATCAGAGCTAGCAGCTCTTTCTTGTAAAGAGCCTTATCTAATTTGTCACAAGGAAAAAATCGTACTACGACCCCATCCGGCTTTTCTACCTAAGGTGGTGTCGGCTTTTCACTTGAATCAAGACATTGTTCTGCCTTCCTTTTTTCCAAACCCGCGGACGGCGGGGGAAAAATTATTACACTCTCTAGATCTAGTGAGAGCGGTAAGGGTGTATCTGCAAGCAACCGCTCAGATACGTAAAACAGATGTTTTGTTTATTTTACCAGATGGGCCCAAGAAGGGCCAAGCGGTATCAAAATCCACCATTTCCAGGTGGATTAGACAAGTAATTGTTCAAGCTTATGGTTTAAAGAACAGGACTCCTCCTTTTCCTGTTAAGGCGCACTCTACCAGGGCGATAAGTGCTTCATGGGCAGTGCACCACCAGGCTTCGATGGCTCAGATCTGTAAAGCTGCAACTTGGTCTTCAGTCCATACATTTTCCAAATTCTATCAAATAGATGTGAAAGGACATGAGGATTCCGCCTTTGGGCGAAGTGTGCTGCAGGCAGCAGTATAGGGCTTCTGGTCCGCAAGCGGCCTGTTTTGATCTGTGTCTCCCCCCCTTCATATGAGCATTGCTCTGGGACGTCCCATTATGTAATGACTAGCTCTGTGTCCCGTGGTGTACGATAAAGAAAATAGGATTTTTATAACAGCTTACCTGTAAAATCCTTTTCTTGGAGTACACCACGGGACACAGAGGTCCCCCCCTTCTTATGGGAACCTTACTGCTTTGCTACAAAACTGAGGTACTTCCCTGATGGGAGGGGTTATATGGAGGGGAACTGTCTTCCATTGGTTGTGCCAGTGTCCAATCACCGCTGGTGACCCTTAACCCATTATGTAATGACTAGCTCTGTGTCCCGTGGTGTACTCCAAGAAAAGGATTTTACAGGTAAGCTGTTATAAAAATCCTATTTTTTCTGTTGGGGTGCCAAAATTTATGCACCTGTCGAATTTAATTTTGATGCATATTGAGCATTTTCTGTTAATCCAATAAACCTCATTTCACTACTGAAATATTACTGTGTCCTTCAGTTATTTGATAGATCAAAATGAAATTGCTGATCCAAACACCCAAATATTTATAAATGACAATCATGGAAATTGTCAGGGGTTCCTAAACTTTTGCATACAACTGTAAAAACTACACACCTGTATGCTAATTGAAATGTGGCATAGCAAACACAAGTAATTATAAGCAACAATAGATCAAAATGCAATATCTGTTTTCTTTAACCCCTTCCCGCCCGTGCTATAGCCAAAAAAAGGGCTACAGCGTGGGCCTAAATTGCCGGGAGGATGTCCATGTACGTTCGCCCATGCTCGAGCAGCCTGCGGCGCGCTCTGTGATCAGCACGTCAAGGAGACTTGGCTGATCTCAGATCGGAGTAAGGAGCCGATCCCGACCCCTTACCACGTGATCAGCTGTCAGCCAATGACAGCTGATCACGTGATGTAAACAGAGCCACTGCCGCTTATCTGTGCCCACCAGTGCCATCTACCAGTGCACAACAGTGCTGCCCACCAGTGCCACTGATCGATGCCCACCAGTGCCACTGATCGATGCCGATCAGTGCTGCCTATTAGTGTTACCTACCAGTGCATATCAGTGCCACCTATTAGTACCCATCAATACCGCCTCATCAGTGCAGCCTCATCAGCGCCCATCAGTGCAGCCTCATCAGCGCCCATCAGTGCAGCCTCATCAGCGCCCATCAGTGCAGCCTCATCAGCGCCCATCAGTGCAGCCTCATCAGCGCCCATCAGTGCAGCCTCATCAGCGCCCATCAGTGCAGCCTCATCAGTGCCCATCAGTGCAGCCTCATCAGTGCAGCCTCATCAGCGCCCATCAGTGCAGCCTCATCAGCGCCCATCAGTGCAGCCTCATCAGCGCCCATCAGTGCAGCCTCATCAGCGCCCATCAGTGCAGCCTCATCAGCGCACATCAGTGCAGCCTCATCAGCGCACATCAGTGCAGCCTCATCAGCGCACATCAATATAGGAGAAAAATTACCTGTTTGCAAAATTGTATAACAAAGTATGAAAACTGTTTTTGTTTGTTTTTCAAAATTTTCTGTCTTTTTATGTTTGTTTAGCAAAAAATAAAAACCCTAGTAGGGATTAAATACCACCAAAAGAAAGCTCTATTTGTGTGGGAAAAAATGATAAAAAGTTGGGTACAGCGTTGCATGACCACGCAATTGTCGTTCAATGTGCGACATCGCTAAAAGTTGAAAATTGGCCTGGGCTGGAAGGGGGGTTTAAGTGCCCAGTAGGCAAGTGGTTAATATGTGTTGAACTGTACTGAGTTTACAAAGGAGTAGGGCATGGTTTGATCTCCTTCTATGTCTGTTATGCTGTCTCTGACCTTGTGCTGCAGCATCAAGGCATGCAAACACAAGTTGCCACAATGCATAGATGTGAATGGGGCCTTTAGGGTAGAGGTAAACAGCGCATGTATGTTCACTGTTAGCACAATAATACATTTTGTTATGGTGTTCTTTCTTTTATAGCCATCTCAGTTTGAGCGGTGTGTTCTCCAGTCATTGCAGTCACTAAAAGGAGTTTTGGAATGCAAGCCTGCTGAAGCCAGTGTAAGTATTCTGTTCTTGCAGGTATTTAGGTTCAATAGAGACTGTGCATGCAAAATGGTTTTGTAAGGTCGCGCATAGCAGTGCCAAACCTAGTTATGTAATCCACCTCGGTAGATAACCAATGAAGAAGGTAAATGTATACAATATCACACTGTATACACGTCCCCTGATAAGCTTTGGATTTACTCTGCAGCCTTTGTAAGTTTCCCAGGTGTCTGCACTGGGGTCTCCACAGGACATTAATGCATGTTAATGTAATAGGAGCATATAAACGCAGGAAGTTAATGTAAATCTCCCCAAAGTGTTGGGAAATACCCCCTTTTATAGCAGCCAGCAATGAACACTGTATTCTGATGGCTGGAAAACCTCCCGCTATCAGAATACAAAACTTCAGGGGGGGGCATTTTTCATTCTGAAACTAAGATTAAGTAGAATATTTTTTACTTTCTGCTACAAAGCATATACAATAAAAAAAAATCGAATTTCTTCATAAATTTTGCCCAAAATGTATTCGAATACACATCTTTGATACAAAAAACCCAATAAGTGTATATTGATTGGTTTTAGTGAAAGTTATAGCACCTGCAAACCATGATGTATATATACTGAATTTTTTTTATTTATTTTTTATTTAACAAATGGTGGTGATCAGCAACTTATACTGGGACTGTGATAGTGCAGAGGGCAATCTAAAACGGACGCTGGGGGGGAACTGACTAACTGCCACTGACCTCACCAGTGAAACTAATACAGTCATCAGTGCTAATACTATACACTGTCACTGTACTAATGACGCTGGCTAGGAAGGGGTAAACACCCAGGGCGTTCAAGGGATGCAATGTGTGCTACTTTTACTACAGATCTCTGTTTCCTATCCTGCTTTGCAGAGATAAGAAACAGAGAGATCACTCCCTCTGTACAGAGCCCTGTGTTGATTGTCAACACAGGGCTCTGGGCTGTGATTGGACACAGCTGATTAGCAGGTCCAGCCATGACCTGTTAGCAGGTCCGGGACATGCTGACCGACTCAAGCTGTTTACAATCACAGCGGGTGTCGGGGGGTGCGCAAACACTCGCCTTAAACCTGGAAGCAGGCAGGATTCTTTGCCTGCACGGGTCGCATGTCTGCAGTACATTGCGAGAAGGTGGTCTGCAAGTGTTTTAAGTGTAACTCTGCTTTTGTGGGGGGAAAAAATAGTGCAAATAAAAAAAAAATACAGTATTTACAGTTGCGACACAAACCATATTGTAATAAAACGTTATTAAAGTAGAACTATAGGAAAAACTTTATATTTTCCTTTTAGATAGAACAAGGGAGGGTTACAACCCCTATCAGATTTTTTGGTCCCATTGCGGAGATTTCCCTTCACTTTCTGTCCCATTGTCAAAATAGGAAGTAAGAGGAAATCTCTGCAAATTAAGGAAATTCGTTGGAGACCCCCAGGGCACCAGATTTTCTCTCTATTACTTTTTTGGGGGTGACCCAATATTTGGAATTTTCTTTTATTGTCACTTTCAATGCTAATGGTAAACAGGACAAATAGGGTGAATCTCCCTAACGAGGATGCAGAAGGCAATACAAACCTGACAGGTGTTCTAATCCCTCTCCACTCTGCAAAACCAAAACAAAGTTTTGCCTTTAGTTATCCTTTAAAAATTATCTTTCTATTTCAATCTGCAGCTGCTGTAATTTTCTGTAAAATGCTATATGGCAACCAGGAGGCGTTCTATACACAGATGGTGTACAGAATGCCCCCCAGAAATGTAATTTCCTGCTTGTGTAATTGGCTCACTGATTCTTCCAGAAGTCTGCACTAAGATACAAATGAGATTTTGGGTATCCTTGCAACAAGCATTTGAGTTTTGGTGGGATACTCCCAAAGGATTAATCACATCTAAAGGGATTCATACCCTGCCACTTTCCTCATTAGAACCCTGCAAGTGCAGCAGCGGATCAATAATGAAAAAGTCACTCCCATCCACTCAGCACACAGACAAACAGCTGTTTCTTCTGAATAAACAGAAAGTAGGAATCTGCAACGAAGTTTGTCAAAATCATTCCAATGTACATGGATCACACATAGGGAAATATTTTTTTTTTTTCTCTTCAAAAGAAGTGTTAGTATTGATTAAAAGACATTGAAAAAGCTCCAGTGAATATCCAAAACCAAAAAAGGTACAGAAACATATGGAAAAGCTTTGGTGTTTTCCAGGTCATAGTAATAGAATATACAATAATGATGTGGTGTACATTTTAACTATATGTTAATGAAATTCAAATTTTGAAAAACTGATGAGTTGCTTTTGCTATGCTGGATTCATATAATGTTCAACCGCAATCGCTTTTGTAATTTTATACAGATATTTCAGCATCAGAGAAATCAGGATGAGGTGTGCCTTCTCTGCATCAACATTATACAGGTGAGTGTGAATTCAATACTATAGTTTAATTTGTTCCCTACCCTTTATCTGCATCACCTTTTTCTGCAGTATTTTCATTCTTTCCTTGTTAGGTTTTATTTTATATATACAGTGCATCCAGAAAGTACTGTATTCATTGCGCTTCACTTTTTTCACATTTTGTTATGTTACAGCCTTATTCCAAAATGGATTAAATGTATTATTTTCCTCAAAATTCTACAAAAAATACCCCAATGACAACTCGAAAGAAGTTTGTTTGAAATCTTTGCCAATTTATTAAAAATAAAAATTTTAAAAAATCACATGTACATAAGGCACCTGAAGGACTCCCAGACCATGAGAAACAAAATTCTCTGGTCTGATGAAACAAAGATTGAACTCTTTGGCCTGAATAGCAAGCGTCATGTCTGGAAGAAATTGGGCATCGCTCATCACCTGGCCAATACCATCCCTACAGTGAAGCATGGTGGTGGCAGCATCATGCTGTGGTGGTGTTTTTCAGCGACAGGAACTGGGAGACTAGTCAGGATCAAAGGAAAGATGAATGCAGCAATGTAGAGAGACATCCTTGATGAAAAAAACCTGCTCCAGAGCACTCTGGACCTCAGACTGGGGTGAAGGTTCATCTTCTAACAGGACAACGACCCTAAGCACACAGCCAAGATAACAAAGGAGTGGCTACAGGACAACTCTGTGAATGTCCTTGAGTGGCCCGGCCAGAGCCCAGGCTTGAACCCGATTGAACATCTCTTGAGAGATCTGAAAATGTCTGTGCACCGACGCTCCCCATCCAATCTGATGGAGCTTGAGAGGTCTTTCAAAGAAGAATGTGAGAAACTGCACAAAAATAGGCGTGCCAGGCTTGTAGCATCATACTCAAAAAGACTTGAGGCTGTAATTGGTGCCAAAGGTGCTTCAACAATGTATTGAGCAAAGGCTGTGAATACTTATGTACATGTGATCTTTTTTGTTTTTTAATTTTTAATAAATTTGCAAAGATGTCAAACAAACTTCTTTCACATTATCATTATGAGGTATTGTTTGTAAAATTTTGAGGAAAATAATTAATTTAATCCATTTTGGAGTAAGGCTGTAACATAACAAAATGTGGAAAAAGTGAAGCGCTGTGAATACTTTTCAGATGCACTGTGTGCTCTCGTCACATTCAGTGCCGTCACCGCCATCTTGCTACACCCTATGCCTATGCCTAGAAAGCTACCGCGCACGCGTCAGTCATTTTGAGCACGCGCGAGTTTCCACGGCGACAGGTAAGTGTACACACGCTCAGGTTTTTAATCGAGAAACAGGCCGACGAGATTCTCAACGAGAAAAAAGACCGCAGGTCGTCTTTTTGTCTCGTCAGGGAATCTGGGCAGTTTTCTTGATGAGAAAACTGAAACCCGCGTACATACAGCCGGTTTTCTCGGCAAGAAAGCTCTCCCGGCAGTTTTCTTATCGTTTTTTGCAGAGAAAACCGGTCGTGTGTACGCGGCCCTAGTGTCTTGTTTCTCCGATAAGCTTTCATGGGTGTCTGTTGTAGATCTTATATTTGTGGGTAGGCATGTTTGAGTAAGGCCCCTTTCACACGGGCGGACCGTATGTCCGTTTTTCACCCATTTCTTTTCGGATGAAAAACGGACATACATGTATCCCTATGGGATAGCGGATCTTATCTTATCTTATCTGTGCCCGCAATGCTTCGTTTTTCAGGATAGAAAAAATTCTATTTTTCTATCTGTCTGTGGAGCGGATCGGATGAACACGGACAGACGGTCTGTGTTCATCCGATCCACCATAAAGGAGAGCGGACATCTGACAGGGCGGTCCCTGCACAGTGTGCAGGGACCGCCCAGTCATCCGCCAGCTCAGCGGGGATCAATGGAGCGATCCCCGCTGAGCAAGCGGAGGTTCACGGGGCGGATCATGACTGATCCGTCCTGTGTGAAAGGGGCATAAGGGCCAGTGTTTTTTATTAATTTTAAACACATCTTTACTGTAGCTGTGGAATTGGATGGATAAGGGCAATCTTCTCACCTCCTGTTTACGTTTCCCTATAGCTACCTTTATGTCGTCCTGCTGTATTTCCTAAGTTCCTGTGTAATCATATTCTCAGGGTATCCCCTTTCTCTAAATTTGTGACACATCTCTTCCAATCTCATCTTTTTCGAAGCCTCATCACTAATTATGCGTTTAACCCTACAGAGTTGGCTCCTCACAATGGATCTAAATACATGGGGTGGGTGGAAGCTGTCAAACGGCAACAATTGATTTCTATCCGTCGGTTTAGTATACAAATCGGATTCTATCAGATCCCGATTTATATAGATTCTGGTCTCTAAAAATGGGACCTGGGTCTATATAAATCAGGATCTGATAGAATCCGATTTGTATACTAAACCGGAGAAGAGGAGGAAAAGGAGAGCCGCGGGATCACAGAGCGGGACAGCTGACATTACAATTGCCTCCACTCGCCGTCATACACAGCCCCACCTCCTCCTGACCCGGAGCCTGTGATAGACAGAACGCCGGTCCAATGCTGGGATGTGGTCTGTCCATCACAGGCTCCGGTTCAGGAGAAGACAGGGCTGTGTATGACGGCGAGCGGAGCGGAGGCAATTGTAATGTAAGCTGTAACTGTGGGCTCAGTGATCCCGCGGGTCTCCTCTTACTCCATGCACGCTTCCCCCGGGGCCATCACTGGGTGAACAGCTCCTGATCAACCCCGCCCACCGGCTCTGCTCGCTCCCAGGCAGTCCAGCTCCTCACCAGCCCTCATTTTCCACTCGCAAACTTCAGTATACAAGATAACAAAAGATATGTAATTTTATAAATCTCTAGAGAAAGGGTTCTCAAATTTCCCCACTAGTGCTTTAGCTGCCAAATACCTTTTGGACCCTAAACGTTAACAAGGGCACAATTTGAGTGTGACTTGTAAGGTTTGAATAAATGGGTATAAGGTGTAAATAATCTTAATTGGCATGGTGATATATGACCTTTTTTCAGTCCTTACTCAATTTTACAGTTTCTTACCCACAACTTCTCTTACCTATACCGTTAGTAAAATTGTGGGTAGTAAGTGATAAACTACTGTGGACAGAGATGTGATTCTAATTTACAGTTAGAGTGTCATATGCTTAATTTATTACTGCAGATTTTTTTCCCATAAGAAAATACTTGTTGGGCTTGCAGCGATGAACATCCCTGCAAACCATGAAGGATAAAGGACCATCTCCTCTCTCCTCCTAGCAGCAGCACAGTTGAAATAGTAACATACCATGTAGCAATCTGTCACCTAATAATGTGGCCAACGGGGTCAAGGGCAGCTTATATGGTAAAGATTTTAGCATCCCCATTCACCAAAAAAAAGGCTGTTCATTTTAGTAAACAAAATATTTTTCTACAATTGTGAACAAATTTTGTAGAAATACACTTGATAATTTTTACGTGGCTTGTGCTGTTTTCTAGTTGCAAATTCTTTAAAACATTTTCTTGTCTATTTTGTAGGCCTTTATTTCGACTCTAGAATATCTAAGTACCAAGCCTGATGGAGAAGTGGATACAAAGCAGTATGTATTTAGCCAAAAATAGCTTTGTGCCTTAAGAGTTATTGTAGCAGATGTCCCCAAATTTCTGTAATTGTTTTTTCTTGGTTTTTTTTCTGTGAAATCTATAAAAATCTTATCTAATCTGTGAAATCTAAAATCAAATCTAATCTAATTGTACAAACTAAACTGTATGTGACTGTTCAACCAACCATATGTTTCTAATGTGCAGTCATGTCAAAAAGTAATACATTGTCATTTGAAATCTATGCCACTTGTAGATTTTTTTCCTTACCGTAGGAATTATTAATTTCTTTTGTTTGTTTTTTCACAATTCACGTTTATTAAGCATAGGAGGCTCGTGACTACATAGAAGGTGTATCCAGTACAACACATTTCTGAACAATACAATGATAAATGTCGAATCACACTTAAAATAAATTTATAAGTGGCAATGGCATATAATTTTGGTGATTAATTTCAACTCATTTTTAACCCCTTGCCAGACTCACTGGCATCCACAGCCTTCTTTCTGAGTGCCTTAGAGAGCTGTTTTTATCTCGAAGTGATGACACTACACATGTCATTAGCAAAGAGAACTCCAAACCCTACGTTTTTGAGGTTTAAAGCCAATTTCCATGTTTCATGTCACCAACCTGGTCCAAACAAGCCATTTCCTTCACTAAGTGCTGCAGTGGCTCCAAGTACTATGGGGGTTATTTACTAAAGAATGGAGAGTGCAAAATCTGGTGCAACTCTGCATAGAATCCAATCGGCTTCCAGGTTTTATTGCTGAAGCCTAATTAAACAAGCTGAAATTAGAAGTTTATTGGCTACCATGCTCAGCTGCACCAGATTTTGAGTGCTACGCTGTATGTACTGCATGTACAGTATCTTCATCTACATACAGTACACAGTGCTGGGTTTCGACTGTTGAGTCGGTCTAAACAGCGCTCAGCCATTCATAGGCAGCTTTGTATTTTGCGAATGAATACAAGGCTTCCTCTGATTGGCCGAATTGGAGATTGTGGCCTGATCAGCCCGAATCTCTACCTCAGCCACTTAGAGGATGCTTTATATTCATTCACAGAATACAAAGCTGCCTATGAATGGCTGAGTGCAGCTCACACTGACTCTATATTGTTCTGGATGTGAGACGGGAAGTCTCTGTCTCACACCCCTAACCCAGCAACGTGTACTGTATTTAGCTGAAGCTACATACAGTATATGAAGTGCTTAGAACCAGTGCAGCACTTAGTGAAGGAAATAGTTCATTTGGACCAGCTTGGTCCAAACAAACTATTTAAAGTGACAGGAAACACAGAAATCAGCTTTAAAAAAGACAAGTTCCTCCTGCATACTTCTTAAGGAGGATCTAAATATTAGCATGTAATCTGGGATACCTAAATCTTAATGTATGGATTTGAGGTGGTGACAAATCTGGGAGTGTACTTATTTTTCAATGTGACAAATCTGCATTTTCATTCTTTTAGATTAGGAGAACAAATATACCTTTGTCAATTTTATGTCACTTGTCCAGGTATATCACCTTTATCTGTAGGAACTGTTAAACTGAAGATTTATTGTTTGTTTCCTTCAAATATGTTGAAAAAGACAACAGTTTCTATGAGGAGTGCTTACTTTTTCACATGACTGTAGAAGATGCAGACTAGACCTGTATTGTACTGTGAACAAGTTTAATCTTTATAGAAACAATAAGCTTTGATTCTAAACATGTCTCTTTTAATAACACTTCAGAGTTCTGAAGTGCTGTAAGATATACTGTATAGTATGTAATTGGTTTAAATTTTAAATCGGAAAGGTTGTTCACATTTCCAAATCTATAGCCCAATTTTTACTCTCAGCAGCCTGCAGATTTTCGTTTCTCTGCATAAGGATGCTTTATCAGCCAATTCAGATCTTCAGATTCAGGAAAAATTTATAGTTATACGATATCTATCAAATCTTTGTATCCATTAAAAAATTGGGTCAACTTTAACAGCGAACTTCTCTTATTTGCTACCTTATTGTCTGTTAAATATGCCATAAATATCCTTTTACTTTAACCGGTTCCAGACCGCCGCACGACGATGTACGTCGACAGAATGGCATGGCTGGGCACATTGGCGTACAGGTACGTCCCCTTTAATGTGCGAGACGTGGGTCGCACGCGCGCCGCCGGCAGGGCGCTCGCGACCCTGTCGGAAACTCCGTGCCGGCAGGACCCGATCGCCGCCGGTGTCCCGCGATCGGGTCACAGAGCTGAAGAACGGGGAGAGGTAAGTATAAACAAACTTTTCCCCGTTCTTCCTAGTGATACTGTCAGTGATCGTCTGTTCCCTGTCATAGGGATCAACAATCAGTGGCGTGTCAGGCCAAGCCACGCCCCCTAACAGTAAGAATCACTCTTTAGGTCACACTTAACCCCTTCAGCACCCCCTACAGGTTAACCCCTTCACTGCCAGTGTCATTTTCACAGCAATCCGTGCATTTTTATAGCACTGATCGCTGTAAAAATGACAATGGTCCCAAAATGGTGTCAAAAGTGTCTGATGTGTCCGCCATAATGTCGCAGTCACGATAAAAATCGCTGATCGCCGCCATTACTAGTAAAAAAAAATGCCATAAAACGACCCCCTATTTTGTAAACGCTATAACTTTTGCGCACACCAATCAATAAACGCTTATTGCGATTTTTTTTTTTTTTTTTTTTTTTTTTAACAAAAATATGTAGAAGAATACGTATCGGCCTAAACTAAGGAAAAAAAGTGGGTTTTTTTTATATTTTTTGGGGGGATATTTATTATAGCAAAAAGTAAAAAATATTGCATTTTTTTCAAAATTGTCGCTCTATTTTTGTTTATAGCGCAAAAAATAAAAACCTCAGAGGTGATCAAATACCACCAAAAGAAAGCTCTATTTGTGGGGAAAAAAGGACGTCAATTTTGTTTGGGAGCCACGTCGCATGACCGCGCAATTGTCAGTTAAAGCAACGCAGTGCCGAATCGCAAAAAGTGGCCCGGTCATTTAGCAACAAAATGGTCCGGGGCTTAAGTGGTTAAATATGCTTTGTAAGTGAAAAAAAATACCCACTGATCCTGTCATAAATCCAGTGAGCTTATAACTTCCTGTTCATGATACAGTGTTTTCTCAAGTACTGTAGTACTATTAGCCTTGCATAGCTCTGCAGACTACAGAACACCTCCCCCATTGTTATGAAGATGAGAATGTAGGCCTAATGCACTTCCTGTCCTTAGGTGACAACACTGCTCTTCCCTAGATACAATGCAGAGTGAGTGTTGGAAAACTTAGATATGAAAGGTGTTACTGGCAGGATCATCAGGTGAAAATAAAGCTAAAAAGCCTAAAATCAAAACGACTGCAGGCACCCGATCAAAGAGAATGGTGAGCTGCAAAATATTACATTATCGTTCTTGTGATTAGATGCATTACATTATTTAAGCATTTGCATGCAAAAATATACCACCTATATTTGTTGTTTTATTCTGTTGTATTAATAAACTGTTCATTTTTTTTAGTATTTCAATGGATGTTTCATCTCCCGATTTATTTGGTAGCATTCATGAAGAGCCCCCAATATCACCCGTGAGTATTATTTTCTTTCTTGCAAAACCAAACCCTTATGCCGCGTACACACGATCGGACATTCCAACAACAAAACCGTGGGGTTTTTTTTCGACGGATTTTCGCTCAAACTTGTCTTGCATACACACGGTCACACAAATGTTGTTGGAAATTCCGATTGCCAAGAACGCTACAACACTACAACGAGCCGAGAAAAATTAAGTTCAATGATTCTGAGCATGCGTCGAATTGATTCCCAGCATGCGTAGAATTTTTGTGCGGCGGAATTGGATACACACGGTCGGAATTTTCTGACAAGAACTTTTGTTGTCTGAAAAATTGAGAACTAGCTCTCAATCATTTGTTGTAGGAAATTCCGACAGCAGATGTCTGATGGAGCCTACACACGGTCGGAATATCCGACCAAAAGCTCACATCAAACATTTGTTGTCGGAAATTCCGATCGTGTGTACGCGGCATTAAAGTTATTGTTTGCTAATAGCAAATACTGTATAGTGATTCATGTGAAAGTAAACTAAAGCACTAAACAATCTATATCTTTACTAGCTTATGATTTGGACTTTGCTTGCACTGCTTATGCTGTCTAAAGCTGTGTTTATATTTATGTATGTATTTATTCATTTATTTTACAAAAATTTGTACATTTGATGTTTTACCAAAAACTGTGTGGTCTAATAGATAATAAAAAGACATGCAAAGCTTAGCTATCTGCTATTTTCCAGGTGTTTAACAGTGAATACCTTATGGTGCTCTTGGCTTTAGAACGAAAAGCTTGTCTTTAATAATAGAAAGGTAGACCGTATATAATTGCACATATTAAAACCTACAATCAATGTGAAAATTAAATTAAACACAAGGGGAGGTGTTAATAAAACTGGAGCACACAGAATCTGGTGCAGCTGTGCATAGTAACCAATCTTCTTCTAAGCTTTATGTTGTTAACGCTTAAAGTGTTACTAAACCCAGGACCCTGCATTCGCTATATCTAGTCTCTCACACTGCACAGAACATGAAAATTCAATCATTTTAGTAAATATAAACGGCTGAATATCTTTTCTCATCTGCAGTATATAAAAGCTTTGTGACTTCTATCAGTACCTGGTTAAAGCTTGTAGGAGGAGTTTTCATTCTGCACTGAGCTGTCCTATCAGGATGGAGGACCCCTGACCCTCTGTCTGGACAGTGCTGATTGGCCTTGTGCTGATCACCTGCGCTCGCCCAAGGAAACAAAAAAAACTCTCTAGTAATACACACCAAACGGAGCATGTGCAGCCTGACTCTGTCTTATCTGGACCTGTTTTAGAGTTCATTGGAAGAAGAGGAGGATCAGTGCATGCAGGATTAAACAGCCTTTTTACACAATGCAAAGGATTAACCCCTTTGGTTCCATAGTGAGTATAATAAGCATGCTTTACTAACAATATAGAATGATTTTACTGTTATGGGTTTAGTAACACTTTAATTTAACAAACTGAAGTTGGAAGCAAATTGGTTACTATGCACAGCTGCACCAGATTTTATGTGCTCCATTTTTAGAAATGAACATCACATTATAAGGTAAATCTAAAGCCTCTAGTTTTTTCTTTCTTTCAGAGTTTGCCTCTTGCAATTCTTTTTATTGAGTTTTATAAGAAGAGAAAAAATTATCACAGAATCGCCCACGCACGGGGGACAATATAATTGCATAAAATATGTGAACATACAGTAAATGCTTTCAAAGATAATGACAAAATGCAGCAATTTGCGGGGCAGACTTTGAAACCAACTTAGAACTACTAAGTTCCACATGGGCAAGAGGCACTTTCCAAAAGGTGACAAAGAACATGTAAGAAGGACAGTAAATGATGTGGAAAACAGTAAGAGCAAGGAAAATAAAATAAAATTAAGGGGGTGGGGAGGGAGATGGAGGGGAATAGGGAGAATATCGCATAGAGTAAAGTCCCTACAGACTTGGGGCTAATGGTAAATCACAAAAAACTCAAACTGGCAGTTTAGGGAGCGCAAAGTCCTGATTCCTAGATTTTAAGAAATTTAGGTTGGGAATGGCAAAAGATGTTAGACATTTTTCATTGATCATCATTGTAGTCATGCAGTATTTTACTTCCTGGAAAGGGACAAAAGGGTTCATTCCAGGCCTTGGCAATTACTTAGAGAAAAGGATTGCCGCTCTCAAAGCTTTCGAACCTTCACAGGAAAGTTTTCCGCCCTACTAGGAGCTGACAGGTGCTGGCTCTGCACAAGCTTGATGAGGAAAAATATCCTGGACAGCCGCACACTGTGAAAAGGCATCTTTATTGTAGAGAATAATATAAAATCCAGTGTACAGCAGTCAAATCATATAGAGAAATAGGGGAGAATAGCGTTCCACATCAATCGATGCTTAGTCATAGCTATGACTAAGCATCGATTAATGTGAAACGCGTTGGCTATTCTCTATATGATTTGACTGCTGTACACTGGATTTTATTCTCTACAATAAAGATGCCTTTTTCACGGTGTGCGGCCGTCCAGGATATTTTTCCTCATCAAACTTGGCAATTACTTGTTTAGCCGATAAGAACAAATATGTGGCCAGTCTTTGTTGTGGTGAGAAAAGGCCTGGAATTGGGAATTGCAATAAGGCCAACTTGGCATCCCTTGGGATTAATAGGTGAGAGAGGGTTTGGAGAAAGCAGTCATTCATAGGCATAACCACCAAATACGCCACCACCACCATCACTACGCCCTCCAAAGCCCCTAATGCATCTCTCACCCAGATTAGGGTCACATGAACGATGCAGGCAAGGACCCAATACAGTTTAAAGAGGACCTTGTATGCTGATTCCAAAATATGCATGTTAAATTAGCCTTTTGCAACCATCGGCCTGACTAACCCAATTCTCAGGGTTTGCAGAGGTTGCAAGATCACATTTCCAATGACCTACATAAGACATAGCTCACAGTGGGCCGCATGCATTCAGCGTAGCATATATAGTGGAAATAAGTCCAGGTGACCCAGGAGAGTGCCAACAGGTGTGTTCATAGTTAATTTTCTTAAAGGTGAGGTTGAAAAAAAAGACACAAGTCTAAAGAGAAAGTCTGAAGTTTGACAAAGTGCCATTATCCAGTGGCGGAGTTGCAGATATCAATAACGTTCCAGGGCGGGGTGCTTCATGTTGGATGTTCCCCAAAGGAAGCCCAAGAGTGAAAAGCACAAGCGACAAGTCAAAAAGTTGTGTACATGTGTGAAACCATGATTTGTCCACCACATAAATGATCTTCGCTGTTCCAGTCCCGCTGGAAAAAATGGATTGTTTAGGATTGGCAATAGGGGTAAGAAAGGGGACAAGAGATTGACAGAATATTGGACAGAGCTCCAAAGTTTCAAGCTGTGTAGAATTAAGGGGCTCAGAGAAGAAAGACGCTTTTTTTATGGTAGCCATAGCAGGGCCAAGGTAGGGATAGGTGCACACTTCAGGAGTTCTAAGAGCACCCAAAGTGGAACATCGGAGGTAGCATGCAACATAGAGTTGTAATATCAGAGCAGCTTGAAAGTATATCATTACGATAGATTCCCCTAGGCCTCCCTGCAGTCTGTGGCAAAAGACTGTAAAATTAGGCACCCTAGAGCGTCTGTAAGCCCAAATGAAGGAGAGGATCCTGTTTTGGAGAAGTCGTAGGTAGAAAGAAGGGACCCCATCTGGCAGTGTTTGGAAACAATAGAGTGCTTTTGGCAGAACCATAATTTTAACACTGACGCAACCTATCCATGAAAGACTTTGAAAAGTGAGAGAGGTCAAGAAGCCTAACAAAGGGTAGTAATTGGTAGGGGTGCGCATCTTCACTGGCCTCACGATTCGATTTGATTTATGATTATCTGGTCAACGATTCGATCCGATTCCACGATGCATCACAATTACTGACGCGCGCCCACTTCCGCTTGGGCCGCCTAGGCGGCCCTTCCTCCCTGCAATCTTCTGGGACACATCACAGGTCCCAGAAGATTGCCCGGTTATGCAGGACAGCGCAGTTAGACATGCGCACCCAGCTGTTAAGCTGCAAGCTGTCACAGCCGGATGCCGTCACGGTCGGAGCGCTCACCCGGGAGGGGCGGGGCAAGTCAGGATGACGTCGCCCCACATCGATTTTTGGGGTCGCATGCCTCTATGCCACAAAAAGGACCCCCAAATCGCGATGCATCGATGCAGCGATTTAAATTCAGCTCCCCTAGTAATTGGCAGAAAGCCAGTAGTGAAGCATCAGTTTTATACCTAAATAGTTGCCCAGTAATATAAACAGGAGGGGTAGAGCTGTGCGCCAGGCGTTGATTGTACAGAGACTGCACTGTTGCAGGCTGTTCAGATCAGATCGACCAACATCAACTGGATGGAAACTGGCTGCCACTTGTGCACCCCTGACAGGCACCATTGGTATAGGAGAAGGGGAAGATCGCTACACATTTCTGGGGCTCCGTCCCCTTTGTCAAGTTGCTCCATCTGGAAAAACGTGCCGATGTTATATACCCGGCAATTTAGGGACAGGGGAGAGAGCCGCACTAAGCAGCTTAGAAATCAGAAACAGGTGCTGAACAGGGATAAAAGATACATTTTGTTACATTTGACAGGCAAGAGGAAACTACTTAAACAAAACGATACTGTTTATGAATAAAACTCAAATGGATACAAAAATAGCCTTCATATGAAGAAACAGGTCACAGATACAAATTATCAACAGCAGGCTACATAAAAAAGCAATTAGTTGTGACAGTTAATAAAAACGTATTTGATGTAAAATAAACCTATTTGCTCTATATAAATAAAATATATTAGTATTAAAACAGACATCCTAAGTTAAAATAAATATTGTAATGTAATAAATATAATAAAAACAATGGCAGACGGGGAGGCATACAATAACCAAAAGTTTGTCAAAGTGATAAAAGCTTAAAGTGTCAAGGCAAGATACCCCATGAAGGGGATAATCACATAAAGTTGATATCTTTGAATTTGCACAAAAGGAAGTGAAGTGACAATAATGGTGAATACAAAGGGCTAAAAAAAAAAAAAAATTTGCCCTGAAATATATGTAAAAAAGAGTCCACGTAATGTACACAAAGTAGAGGGGAGGCATATAAGGCTGAAATCTAGGATAATAGGGATTCACTGAAGCCCCAACGTTTCAGGGCGTACAGTAAGTAATCCCTGGATAGGGAATTAAAAGTCTTATATAGATCAACAGGGAGAAGGAAGCATGGGATTTATTGGTAGTGCGATAGATGAATCAGGTGCATCACATTATATATATATATATATATATATATATATATATATATATATATACATATATATATAATTGTCCCCAACCGGGGACAAATCCCACCTGAATAAGGAGAAAGGCGTCCTCAGAATCCTTAGCAATCATAGTGATATGAACACGTAAGGAATCCAGGGATGGGACCGAGTCTCATTTGCAGGCATTGAAAACTTAGTCAGGTGAGGTGCCAGAAGTGAGGAGAATTTCTTGTAATGAATACCTGAAAACCTTTCCAGGCCTGGCGTTTTAGAAAGCCAAAGAAATTAATGGCCAGGCAGATAACCATCTCAGAAATATCATCTTTAAGGGCCTCCTTGGCCGCCTTGGGTAACATCAGAGGGTGCAGGTTTTGGAAAAAGAGCTTCTTCTGAGGAGAAAGGTGTGGGTTTGTCATAAAGGGAGGATAGGAAGTCTGCAAAAAAAGAAACTCTTTTGTTGGGGTCAGAGGTAGGGTCCCCACTATGGTTTTTCAGCTGGATTGGTGCTAGGGATTTACCTAACGATTTTGTTTTTTGTCAAACAAGGCCTTTAGTTTTGTTGTGCATGAAAAAAATTGTTCTTTGACCACTGGCTTCTCAGCTCTCTCAGTAAGAGAAAGATCTAATTATGTTGTGGGTTTTCCTATTGGCAAAAGAAGGTTGAGATTTCCAGGATTCTTCGGCTGTCACAAGTGTGTTCACAGATTCTGCATTCCCTTGCTCATTTCCTCTGGGCGGCTATTTGGATTAAATCGCCTCAGATCATTGCTTTATAAGCTTCCCATAATGTGACAGGTGAGGAAACAGAACCCGTGTTTTCAGAGAAAAATGTTTGGATGTGAGATTGGATTTGGTGGAAAGTCTCCTGAGTTATTAAAAGAGACTCCTTCAAGCACCAGTGGAAAGCAGGATGAGTCAGGCCAGAGAGCGTAGTAGAAAAGAGTATGGGGTCATAGTCTGACCAGGGAGTGTCAGGAAGAGTAATTTAATTCACTAAGGGTATATTCTGTAAAAACATAAAGATATGGTCTATCCTACAAAAACTGTTCTAAGGGTTGGAGTAGAAGTTAAAATCCCAGGGCCTGAAAAGTAATTCCCTCCAGACATCCATATGATTGAAGAAGACTACGCATTTGGGCTTCCTGTGAAGTGTCGTGAGACTGGGTAGCCACAAACTAATATTGTCTGCCTAACAAGGAATTAAGGGTATTATTGGAGTCTCCCATCAAGAATAATGTACCTTTTATTGTGATGAGAAGTCACTTTAAAAAGGTGAGAAGATCCTGTTGGAAACATAATAGGTAACAAACATTACTACTTGATCAAATAAGTTACCTCTCAATAGTAAGTATCTCCTGATAAGGTCATTGGTCTCCAACGTGCATGAGAACATAAGGTTGGGAAAAAATGCTATTAAGACCCCCCTCTGTTTCTCCTGAGCCGATGCTGTGTAAAAAGTGGGGAAATGGAAAGAGAGGAAACTTGGGGTGGAGGAGTAAGAAAATAATTTTTTTGCAAGCATATAATGTCTTGATTTGGGCTGGGTTCACACTAGTGCGAATTGGATGCAGTTCTCCTTCGCATTACAGGAGATTGTGACCGCCACTCAATGGAGCCGGTTCACACATCTCCGTGGCAGTTGCGGAGCTGCTTGCACAGGAGTCCTGTGCATCTTCTGGTCCATTTCAGGACCAAATTCAGGCAAAAATCTGGTCCTGATTCGTCCCTGAAACAGAAAACAGGGACGCACTGGACCCCTGCTGCGAGCCGCATGCGGCATTATAGTGAACCCAGCCTTAACCAGTAGAGGCCCGCACTATAGCTGAATGACGGCTACAGCGCGGACCTAGAATGCTGGAAGGACGTCTATTGACGTCCTCCCCTTTCCCTCTTTCCCCGCGCGCGCTCCCGAACGCGCATCGGGGAACTTCTGGCGATGTCCGCCATGTACCCGCGATCGGCATTTTCAGAGACAGGGACGTGGATCTCTGTGTGTAAACACAGAGATCCACGTCCTGTCAGGGAGAGGAGACCAATGGTGTGTCCCTTGTACATGGGGACAACCATCAGTCACCTCCCCCAGTCAGTCCCCTCCCCCACAGTAATAATCACTCCCTTAGGTACACTTAACCCCTTCAGTGCCCCTAGTGGTTAACCCCCCCCACTGCCAGTGTCATTTTTACAGTAACCAGTGCACTGATCGCTGTAAAAATGACAATGGTCCCAAAATGGTGTCAAAAGTGTCCGATGTGTCCGCCATAATGTCGCAATAAAAATCGCTGATCGCCGCCATTACTAGTAAAAAAAAAAAATTATTAATAAAAATGCTATAAAACTATGCCCTATTTTGTAGACGCTATAACTTTTGCACAAACCAATCAATAAATGCTTATTGCGATTTATTTTTTATTTATTTTTTACCAAAAATATGTAGAAGAACACGTATCGGCCTAAACTGAGAAAAAAATATATATTTTTTTTTTTAAATTGGGATATTTATTATAGCAAAAAGTAAAAAATAGTGTTTTTTTCAAAATCGTCGCTCTTTTTTTGTTTATAGCGCAAAAAATAAAAACCGCAGTTATGATCAAATACCACCAAAAGAAAGCTCTATTTGTGGGAAAAAAAGGACGTCAATTTTGTTTAGGAGCCACGTCGCACGACCGCGTAATTGTCATTCAAAGCGTGACAGCGCTGAAAGCTGAAAATTGGCCTGGGCAGGAAGGGGGTTTAAGTGCCCAGTAAGCAAGTGGTTAAGGTGGTGAAATGCCTTGATTTTCTCAGCAGGGGAGTTGAAGCCCTGAATATTCTGGGAGTAAAGCACTAATGGTTGTGTAGCCATGTTGAATAATAGGACATGAGCAAAGAAAAAGTACTTGATAAGCTTGATAAATTAATCCATCCATGCACCCGAGAAGACTTGAGCCTGAGGGGAAGAGGAGTCAGGCTGGGTTCACACTAGTGCGACACGACATCTGTCCTACTTTGGATCCGACTTTGCCCTGCGACATGAAGCCGACATATGTCCGACTTTCAATGAACGGGGATCCGACTTGGATCCCCGCCAATATCAGGCACTGTGTTTGGTATGAATCTTGAGGGGGAACTCCAGGCCAAATTTTAAATAAAAAAAACGGCGTGGGTTCCCCTCCAGAGGCATACCAGGCCCTTGGGTCTGGTCTGGATTTGAACGGGCGCCCCTACGCCAAAAAAACGGTGTGGGGGTCCCCCCAAAATCCAAACCAGACCCTTATCCGAGCACACAACCTGGCAGGCCGCAGGGGAAGAGGGGGGGACGAGAGAGCGGCCCCCCTCCCTCCTGAACCATACCATACCCTCCTGAAATTGCAATAAAAAAACCACACAGCTTTTTAAAGTATTTTATTGCACAGCTCCGGGGGTCTTCTTCCGACTTCGGGGGTCTCCGGTGTCGTCGCCGCGCTCTCCGGTTCTTTCTTCCGCCGAGTCTCCGCTAACTTCTTTTTAGCTCTTTTGCTAACGGAGGCCCGGTCTTCTGCGTCTTCTCGTCCGGCTCTCTGTTGTCCTTCTGCCGGCCCCTCCACTAACTTCTTGGTAGCTCTTTCGCTAGTGGAGGGGCGCGGTCTTCCCATCATCGCCGTCTTCTTCCCTCTTCTCCTCCTCGATGTTGACGCGTCGCTTCCTCCCGCTGTAATACTGGCTCTCCGCTCCGCATTAATATAGGCTTCTCATGACGTCACAGTCGCATGTTCCGGGGCGACGACGGGAAGGCCGGCCCCTCCACTAGCGAAAGAGCTACCAAGAAGTTAGTGGAGGGGCCGGCAGAAGGACAACGGAGAGCCGGACGAGAAGACGGAGAAGTCCGGGCCTCCGTTAGCAAAAGAGCTAAAAAGAAGTTAGCGGAGGCCCGGCGGAAGAAAGAACCGGAGAGCGCGGCGACGACACCGGAGACCCCCGAAGTCGGAAGAAGACCCCCGGAGCTGTGCAGCGACGACACCGGAGACCCCTGAAGTCGGAAGAAGACCCCCGGAGCTGTGCAATAAAATACTTTAAAAAGCTGTGTGGTTTTTTTATTGCAATTTTTTTCCACCAGGTGAATGGGTAGGGGTACGATGTACCCCATACTCATTCACATAGGGTGGGGGGGCCGGGATCTGGGGCCCCCCTTTTTGAAGGGGGCTCCCGGATTCCGATAAGCCCCCCGCCCGCAGACCCCGACAACCAACGGCCAGGGTTGTCGGGAAGAGGCCCTGTCCTCATCAACATGGGGGCAGGGTGCTCTGGGGTGGGGGGGCCGCAGGTCGCCCCCTTGCCCCAGAGCACCAAACCCCCCATGTTGAGGGCATGCGGCCTGGTACGGTTCAGGAGGGAGGGGGGCGCTCTCTCGTCCCCCCCTCTTCCCCTGCGGCCGGCCAGGTTGTGTGCTCGGATAAGGGTCTGGTGTGGATTTTGGGGGGACCCCCCACGCCGTTTTTCCGGCGTAGGGGTGCCCGTTCAAATCCAGACCAGACCCAAGGGCCTGGTATGCTCCTGGAGGGGGAACCCATGCCGGTTTTTTATTTAAAATTTGGCCTGGAGTTCCCCCTCAAGAGCAGTACAGCACAAGTCGCATGCCAAAGTCGGATCATGCAAGACTGCGGTCCGACTTTGATCCGACTTCAATGATAGTCAATGGGCTGAAGTCGGATCAAAGTCGGACCAAAGTAGTACAGGGAGCATTCTTAAAGTCGGACCGACATGTGTCGGACCAGTTAAGATGGCTCCCATAGGGAAACATTGATTTTCACACGTCATGCGACATGAGCTCCCAATGTCGGAGCGTTTGTCGCCCCAGTGTGAACCAGGCCTCAAGCAATAAGTAATTTGCCTCTTTTTCAATAGTAAATGCAGCTGGGAAGCTGCAAATTATTTCCAACAGTGAATTGGTTTTCTTTAGGAATGTTAAAAGCAAACAAAATTTGAAGTACTTTTTGTCAAGCCTTTGTTGGCATTATTGAATACACTGACAAGATTTTTCATACAAACAAATGTACAAAATGCGAAGATTTACTACTGTATGGTCAGCTTAAGCAGCTAAACCAGTAGCAATCATGACAATACTGTAGTGATTTCATTGCAGAAGGAGTGCTGTCATCCTATAACAGTAAATTCCTATCCAGCTTTTGAAAATGCTTTTTTTTTTTTCTTCTTTTTTTTTTTTTACGTTTGCCAAATGAAGAAGGACAGCTGATCTGAAACATTCAATTTACAACTTATTTCTTAAAACTATTGTTCATAGTTTTGTTAAATTAGAACTTACAGCAAAGCTTTTTTTTTTTTTTTTTTAAATGGAGTAAGAGGAGGGTTATAGCCTCTGTCTGGTGTTTTTTTTTTTCTGCCATCTGCGTTCCATAGGTAAAATTTCCCTGCACTTTCTGTCCCATAGCCCAAACAGAAAGTGAGGGAATCCCTGGTGGTTACCAGGGTCATCGTAACTAGTATCCCCATTGGAAGATTTCCCCAGTATTCCTGTTCTGGTGACAGTCTACTTTCACTTTCATGCTCAGTGATGACAGTAAACAAGATAAATGGAGAGGGCAAATCTCCCTAACAGGGGGCACAGACAGCAATGAGAACGTAATATGTGTTCCTACCCATCTCTACTCTATCAAAAAAAAAAAGAAGGTTTTGCCGTTGGTTACACTATAATAAAATTATACATTTCTTGTGAGTTACCCAGAGGTGCTATGTATTTTCATTCTCCACTACTTGAATCCATTTTTTTAATGGGTTGAGTGGGTTAATATTATATTGCTGGGGGCCCTAAACTTTAGGTGGGTAAGAACTGGGGCCATTGGAAATAAAAGAAAATGCCCCAGCATCAGTGAGAGTAATCAATTCTTCAGGCCCAGTGGCCAGTGGGAGTAAAACATGCCCCAGAGCATGGTCTGCTGTTGGAAGCAGTAAACTGTCTTTGCTATTCTTCAGTTTGTGAATGAACGGGAAGCCGCTAAGCTTAGAGCACTTCCCATTCATTCACTGTCCAGTGCAGCTGAGGCTGCAGAGAAAAGGAACGGGGGAATCTCTGCCCTCACTCCCTTTCTCTGTCTCAGACACACCCCTGATATTTCACTAAAGCCACTCAATGGAGCTCCTAAAAAAAAATTGTAAAAAATAATAATTAAAAAGTTTGAGATTGGGACAGCTTGGTAGAGTCAGGCCCAGAGCTAGGCCAAGCCAATAGTGTAGTTGAAAGGGTTGGAAATGTTCAAGACCCAGATAGCCCAGGAAAAAAGAAATAAAAGGCAACTGTCAAGAGCCCCCTTAGAGACAGCTGTTGTAGGCAGTGACATGCCTCAAGTAAAAAGAACCAATTAGTTGCACAGGATTACCTTCTAAAGAAAAAAAACCATAGACCACAAATCTAGTAAGGCTAGAACATGTTTGCACCTTTTGTAAAGTGGGGTGTCCATGTGGAGCCATATTTGAAAGGCAGATGGCCCAGGGTCTTAAAAAAAAAAAAAAACAGGCAATCTGCCAGCACACCCTCTTAGATAGCTACTGAGCTTTAATATAGGCTTAATTTTAATCTAAATTTAGAGTCGTTTTAATTAATAGGAGGGGGGGACAAGTGGACCTGGGCATAGTTCAGTCGAACCAGTCCCAGTTTGACTGCACCCTTAAAAGCATAAGGGTTCATGTGCAAGACATTTAGACATGTTTTTTTTTTTTGTTTGGTAAATGTTTATTAAAAAAATGTTCATGCGAAGAGAACAAAGTACATATGACCAAACGGAAATTGACTGTACGTATAATCTCTAAGAAACAATATTAACCGAGAAAGGTGAAAAGATGATCATAATAAAAAGAGCAAAGACTTAAGTGAAGAGGGAATGGGGAGGGGGAGATGGGCATACACCCAATTCCAGCTTTATGTCAAGACATTTGTAATGGATTGTCTGTATTGGCTAACTGGCTCGCCTGTACAGTGGAATAAGACCAGCCAATGATTCTCTGCATAGTTAGAACCTTGAATGTCTACTGTCAGGGTTAATACCTTCTTCCAAAATAACTGGATGATAGGGCAGTGCCACCAAATTTGTGCATGAGTCACCCTCATCACACAGACTCTCTAGCATAAGGGCAGGTTCACAATGGTCTGACCTGTGCTCAGACTTCCAGAGCGCAAGTCGCATGACATGTCAATCAATGGTTCCCTAAGAGAACTGGTCCAACTTGTGTCGGTCCGACCTTGAAAATGCTTCCTGCACTACTTTGGTCTGACTTGGGCACGATTTGAGCCCATTGATTTGAATTGAAGTTGGGATCATCATCTTAACTGCTCCGACTTGTGCTCTAAGGTACCTGAGGGGAAACCGCATACGAAAGTAAAAAAAAAACGGTGTGGGGTCACCCCTCAAGATGCATACCAGACTCAAGTCGGATCCCATTCATTGAAGCTGTACATGAAGTTGCAGGGCAATGTTGGATCCGAAGTTTCCGAAGCAACTTTCGTATCGGAACAGTGTGAACATAGCCTTAAGGAGAAACATTAGGAAACACGTAATCAAGTTTTGCTGGGGTGTGATGCCATTTAGTGAAGAGTTTGGTTAGATGATCTGTGGGATTTGTAGAATATCACCCTTCTGGTTCTTTGAGAGTGTATCTTATGGATCTGCTTCCCAAGAGGAGTATTAGCCCAGGTAAGACTGAGTGTCGATACTTGGTAAGGCTTGTTAGAATTGAGAGATACATCTGGATATATCTGGAAGAAAGGAGAGTATTGACTCTATCAGAGTTGACTCTTTTAGAGATCTAAGAGGTTTGGGTAAGGAGCGTATAATCTCTGATATTTGGTGATAACGCCAACTAAACAAAAGTCGATTACTAAATGTAAAATGAAAATGGTGCTTAAAGCTGCCCTACCTAAAAAAAAAACACCACTCGGCGCTCAGGACAAAGCAATAAAATTGATAATAGACAGTATGAAATTTTGATTCCTCAAACGTGTAGCAGCTGCTTAAAATTGGTCAAAACATAAATAAAACAGTAGTATTAAAACTCTATAAAGTCCAAGAGTCCAAAAATAGTGCTGTGGCAGCGCTCCAATCAAACACTTGTTTTGAAAGTCCTATGTATATATATATATATATATATATATATATATATATATATATATATAATATAAAATATAGGTAGTGACCACCAGTGGTGTAGACAGGGATGGATGTGGCTGCAATTTCATTTAGTGCATAATGCTCCTTTCACCAAAAGGATGTTCACCACGTGGGGGGAAAACCCCTTTTGGGGATGCACTTACCAAAGGTAAGGTTCAAATGAGCATGAACCAATGGTCATCATCCGTCCCAGTTGCTGCACTTTCCACCGCTACAACTCGCTTGGTATATGGTCCAATCACATATAAGGCAAAAAAGATTCTGCATAGGGTAGTACCGTTTGAAAAGCTTTATTATAAATCCCCCATAGCACCCCCTTACAAGTATGTGCGTACCAAAAAGCAGTAGTATACAGGCAATGTATAAAGATGACTTTGTGTGCTCAGATCAGGAAAATAGACAGCCGCGCTGTCTTGCTTACCAGAGACCTCACGTCCTTCCTGGTCCGTAGAGCGCAAAACGTCACTTTTGTTTGCGAGTCACGCCCAGACGCGTTTCGTCACTTCCTGACTTCATCTGAGGGCGTGACCCTCACTATCAACAACCGGATTAAATGTACAAGCACCCCCCTTGTATGGCATCAGCCGCAATTGAGTGGGTCCGTCGCGGCCATCTTAGCCTGGCTGTGAAATGTAAACACTGCCAGGCTAAGGGCGGGAGTGAACACTGTTAAGTGTTGGAACGAATCCTCATACTCGCTGCGCTAGTGCTGGGCAGTGGTAGTGATGCAGGAAACATCCATACAATTAATACATCTATAATCCGGAGATATTATTAAGTATTTGGGATTACAATTCAATCCAAACATTGTACAATGAGTGATAGATCAATACTTTCTGATATAGCAGTATGTAAAACAAGTTTAAAAATATGTTTAAAAGGCTAATTGAAATATCGCAATACAACCCCAGTATGGACAATTGTATACACAGCTCACTACTGTCTCAGCTACATGGCTATGTATCACTGCTGTGGGCAGATTGGATAAATACATATGTAAATGCATTTTGCAGATACTGCAATTCAATCGGATTTAGTTAATGTCCAACTTATTTAAACACCAACCCCATAATGACATCATAATGATAATGGTGACAAAAGTCGATTACTGTCTCAACTGCAGGCACTGTTTGGGTCTTCGGCTAGTGCCAGCTGTCAGATTAAAATAGCAAAAGGGATTCTTCCATTCACTGTTCATGTGGATAAAGGAATTTGTTCAGCCCACACACTGAATAAAAAAGAAGCCTATTGATGTATGTCCAGCTTCATAGTAGGGTACAGAGAGATGGAGACAGAGCGTGAAACTACATTTAGAAAGTCCTGAGGCAAAGGAAGATGCATTTAAAGCTGAACTCCATGTAGACATAAATACATAAATTCATTAATGCATCCCTAAATTTTCTAAAACTTTATAATTTGCCTTTTAGAAAGTGGGATTGGGGGTAATTCTGCTTCATCTTTCTTTTACTAGGATATCCATGGTTTCTGTATCATGTTTGCAAACAAACCTAGCTAAAGAAACTATACAGTCAAAGTCAGATATCTGATATAATTTTCTTTTTTTTTTTTTCTGATATAATTTTCATAGTACTATACAAAAGCTTCTTAAAGCAGAGCTCCCCTGAAAAAAAAATATTTAAAGCCAGCAGCTACAAATACTGCAGCTGCTGACTTTTAATATTAGGACACTTACCTGTCCTGGAGTCCAGCAACGTCGGCAGCAGAAGACGAGCAATCACTCGTCACTCTGCTGCCCCCACCGCCATCCTCGGTGAGGGAACCAGGAAGTGAAGCCTTGCGGCTTCACTGCCCGGTTCCCTACGGCGCATGCGCGAGTCACGCTGCGCCGTTCTCAGTGGTCCCTGTTGTGTTCTGGGAGCCAAGTGTCTCCCAGAACACAACGGGTATTCTGCGGGAAGTGACGTACTACCTGCAGAATACCCATAGAGAGGACTCTTGGAAGTAGGTGCAAATACCTGTCTTAGACAGGTATCTGCACCCCCCCCCTCCCCCCTGAAAGGTGCCAAATATGACACCGGAGGGGGGGAGGGTTCCGATGAGCGGAAGTTCCACTTTAGGGTGGAGCTCCGCTTTAAACTGGAAGCAGCACATATACTGTAGCTGCCCACAGGCCTGTCATGCATTATCCCCCAATAATTTATACATGTACAGTCAGGTCCATAAATATTGGGACATCTACACAATTCTAATCTTTTTGGCTCTATACACCACCACAATGGATTTGAAATGAAACTAACAATATGTGCATTAACTGCAGACTTTCAGCTTTAATTTGAGGGTATTTACATCCAAATCAGGTGAACGTATGTGCCTCCCACTTTTTAAGGGACCAAAAGTAATGGGACAATTGGCTGCTCAGCTGTTCCATGGCCAGGTGTGTGTTATTCCCTCATTACTCCATTTACAAGGAGCAGATAAAAGGTCCAGAGTTCCTTTCAAGTGTGCTATTTGCATTTAGAATCTGTTGCTGTCAACTCTCAATATGAGATCCAAAGAGCTGTCACTATCAGTGAAGCAAGCCATCATTAGGCTGAAAAAACAAAACAAACCCATCAGAGACATAGCAAAAACATTAGGTGTGGCCAAATCAACTGTTTGGAACATCCTTAAAAAGAAAGAACGCACCGGTGAGCTCAGCAACACCAAAAGACCCGGAAGACCACGGAAAACAACTGTTGTGGATGAATGAAGAATTATTTCCCTGGTGAGGAAAACACCCTTCACAACAGTTGGCCAGATCAAGAACACTCTCCAGGAGGTAGGTGTATGTGTGTCAAAGTCAACAATCAAGAGAAGACTTCACCAGAGTGAATACAGAGGGTTCACCACAAGATGTAAACCATTGGTGAGCCTCAAAAACAGGAAGGCCAGATTAGAGTTTGCCAAACAACATCTAAAAAAGCCTTCACAGTTCTGAAACAACATCCTATGGACAGATGAGACCAAGATCAACTTGTACCAGAGTAATGGGAAGAGAAGAGTATGGAGAAGGAAAGGAACTGCTCATGATCCAAAGCATACCACCTCATCAGTGAAGCATGGTGGTGGTAGTGTCATGGCGTGGGCATGTATGGCTGCCAATGGAACTGGTTCTCTTGTATTTATTGATGATGTGACTGCTGACAAAAGCATCAGGATGAATTCTGAAGTGTTTCGGGCAATATTATCTGCTCATATTCAGCCAAATGCTTCAGAACTCATTGGACGACGCTTCAGAGTGCAGATGGACAATGACCCGAAGCATACTGCGAAAGCAGCCAAAGAGTTTTTTTTAGGGAAAGAAGTGGAATGTAATGCAATTGCCAAGTCAATCACCTGACCTGAATCCGATTTGAGCATGCATTTCACTTGCTGAAGACAAAACTGAAGGGAAAATGCCCCAAGAACAAGCAGGAACTGAAAACAATTGCAGTAGAGGCCTGGCAGAGCATCACCAGGGATGAAACCCAGCGTCTGGTGATGTCTATGCATTCCAGACTTCAGGCTGTAATTGACTGCAAAGGATTTGCAACCAAGTATTAAAAAGTGAAAGTTTGATTTATGATTGTTAATCTGTCCCATTACTTTTGGTCCCTTAAAAAGTGGGAGGCACATATACAAACTGTTGTAATTCCTACACCGTTCACCTGGTTTGGATGTAAATACCCTCAAATTAAAGCTTTGAGAAAGAGGTTGAGGATATTAGGAATCCAAAACCTGGTAAGGCTTTGTATTTTCCATCTCTAGGGACTTTATATGAAAAGTATGGCCCGGTAAGGTCAAACAATTCCATCCCAGTATTGTCTAGAGGGGAACGAACAAGAGGTGGGACTTTAAATGAACTAAAGTGGCAGCAAATGAATATAAGGTGAACAGCAGAGCTTTATTGATAAAAAGGTAACCATTGCATAGTTCAAATACAGCAATACATATAATACTGGTAATACATATGAAATTGACACAATGCTGTGTCTCATATGGGAGCACTGGTAAGAATACAAATAGGCAATATTGAACATCGGCATGATAATAACAATATTGTTTCAATGAGACTAAAATAAAGTTCCGTGGTTCACCACAAGCACAAAGTTAAATGGGTAGTCAACAGTACTGCCTGCAGGACCTATAGCTTCACTAAGCCTGAAGGGTGGGTATAGCATGGTAACTTGAAATAAAGACACTGCATATTGAGGCTCTACGCGTTTTGTGGCCGAACGCCACTCATCAGGAGCATGCGCGTGGTGTGTCTATAATAAGAATGGTAGGTAGTAGTTAAATAAAAAACAAAAGAAACATGGACAGACTCTAATAAAGAAACCAACAATTGGTTGGTACTTACTAGTTGGAGTACAGTAGATAGGTATGGCAATGGTGGGGTGTCACACGTATCCGGGAACACCTCCAACCGGGAGCTGAGGCGGACATCTCGACGGGAAGGACTCATGCGGGCAGCACCTGGAGTCGGTGGGAACACACGAGGTGGCTCTGTAGTGAGTTGGCAGGTGATTAAAATAGGTTGTGGAGTGGAAGTGAAAGAGGGGGGGAAAGAGAGGGTGGTGAAGATGGTACTTAGGTGAGGACTAGGAGAGGGGGGGTGGCTGGTGAAGGTGAGTGGAGAGGGAAGGAGAAGTGGAAAAAGTGGGTGACCCGGGGAAAGACCAAGGGGGTGTTGAAAAATAGATAAATAAACCGTGGGGAGGAGAGTCCGGTTACCTCAATAAGGAGAGCGATCTGAACATCAGGAGGAGTGAAAGCCAGTGGGTATGTGATCCGGGGAACAGACAGCCTTGAGTGACAGACCGCCCAGGTTGGCGCCCATAAGTACCTCTCCACGGGAACGCCCACCAGCGTCACACCGTGATGCAAGGTGTGGAGGTCGGGCGCCGTCAGTCAGAGCGTTATCTCCGGCCAATCGGTAACCGAAAACTCCCTCCAATTGCTCACAAATTAAAGCTGAAAGTCTGCAGTTAAAGCACATCTTGTTTGTTTAATTTCAAATTGTGGTGGTGTATAGAGCCAAAAAGATTAGAATCGTGTCGATGTCCCAATATTTATGGACCTGACGTATGGGTTTTTTTTTTTTTCTCCAGTCAACCAGTGTACAGGTAATCATTATGCTTTCTTGTGAATCAATAAAACCCTTCTACACAATTGAGCAAAAAGGACACTACTTACTTTAGAGAATAGTTATTGAAAACTGAAAATACTGTTCTGTTGTGTTTTATTATTATACATAGTGTTGTAATTTTGACCAACTAATTTTGTTTAATTGCAATTTTAAATACACACATGCAAATGTAATATATTTCTGTTTTTAAAGGTTTGGTAATTATTTCCTATATGTGTACATTACTCTACTGTCTAGCTAAGTATTTGTTATATATGTCGGTGGTTCAGATGTTCTATTATTTGATGTCGTATCTGTTATAAATCTCCTATGAATAAAGAGTTCATTTTAAATAGCATTTATAAACATAGATGTGCTCAAGCTTCATCCAAACTCATCGCTTACCTGAACTCGGAAGTCCCGGCTTTTTTGTACTACAGAGAGCTGCACCCTGGCCTGCTGCTCATTTGAATACAAAAAATAGTGGCAATTCGGCATTCGAATAAGAGATAAGTTTGTAGGACTGCAAGCTCCTCTCTGTTTATAAACATATGGCCCTTACACATTATATTGAATCATCAGGGGTTGTATTCCGTGCATTAAAAAACGTTGTGACTGCATATTATCTGTTTCTTTCTTAGGAGAAACGACTTTTAATTGTTCTGAGCAATTGCCGCTACCTGGAAAGACATACACTGCTGAACATTGCTGAAAATTTTGAGAAGCATGGCTTCCAAGGAATAGAGAAGATAACCCAGGTATACATTTTGTTCATTTGTTTGTTTCTCAGCTAGATGCTGGTGAAACAGTTTATATTTGCAACAAAGTATTACAGTTCTGCACCACGTAATAGGAGTAATCAACTACAGTTTGTTGGTGGTAGTCCCTGTTCCTTCTTTATTTATCTTAACCTGTGGTTTCCCACTCCACTGTCATCATTATACTACTTGTGGTTTGGGTACGCCAGTGCCTTCATATTAATATGGTAATATAAATCTGAGTGAACATTTCATGAATTTCTTCTCCTGCTCCGGGCATGTGAGATCTCATTGGATGCAAACCAATGAGATGCATTTACTATTGGAAACATGCACAAACAAAAGAGAACAAATCAAATTTAATCGTTTATTAAGCAAAAACTGCAGTAAGAAAGTCTATTCACAAGAGGTAGCAATGCTGCAGACAGATGGCATATGTTGGTGGCAGTTAAAGCTGAACTCCAGGCATATAAAATAAACCACCAATTTATGCAGATAAGTCTTCATTACACAAAACATTAAAGTAGATTTAATGCTAAACTTTTTTTTTTTTTTAACTTTTGGATGGATTGAGAATGGCAAAATCTTTGACTTAACCCTATTCATGAAATTTGAGCTAGGCACATATATCTGCAGTGTTTTCTTATCTAAAAAACCTCAAGTCCCCTGGCTTTCTCCTGCTCCGGTCTTCTGTTATCAGCATGATGGCTTCTGACAAGTTCTCCTTAAACTGTGATAAAACCAGGCTGAATTTTGTGTCAGGGAGGGTGTTATAAATAGATTGGCAGATAGCTGATCTATTCACAGCACAGCTCTGCAAGTTTCTGCCTATGTGGAGGGGGGGGGGGGTGTGCCTTTCCTCCAATCAGCTGTCTCACAGTGTATGGCAAGAATCCACACCCACAGGTGAATCAGGAAGAGAAAATTCTAACAGGACGTTCACTTTATAAACAGTATATAAAGCTGAAGATAGCAGATATACATGTACAACTTATGTAGGGAGATTTGTTTCAACTCTGTATATAATCTGAGGCTGTTCACTTCAGTAGATCTATGTGAGGGTTTACATCCACTTTAAGGTACACTTTAAGTTTACTTTTAAAAGCAACTAGTGTAAGCACCTGAATTTTACTTGGTATCGGTCACTTGCTATCCCTGTACAACAGAGCTCAATTTGATAAGGCAAGAAACAGCATGAGGAGCCAATGAGCTTTGCTGCAGTGGTCATGCACTAACAAGAAACATGCTGAGAGGGAGACAAGCTCATCCATTTGATGCTTCTCCTTTAATGTTCAGTCACAGGTCAAGGCAGGGACACAATATTTTTTCTTTACTTAAAGGATAAGTTCACCTTTGGCGCATGTTACAAATTACAGCAACGCTGTATCCTGGCCTAGGCCAACAAGGCCCAGGCCTAGGGCAGCAATTTGCAGGGGGGCAGCACGGAAAGAGTCCCCGCCGGCTTGCGCTACACTGTTAGTGTAGTGCCAGTCTGATGGGGCAGACTGGGCTTAGAGGCAAATTAGTCTAGCACCCCCATAAAGCGGCCGCACTGCTTTCCGGTATGCACAAGGCCGGCATTCCGCAACTGTGGGGGGGGGGGCTGCTTCTAATTTTGACTGTCCTGTCATCCTGGACCACAAACCTTCCTCACTGTGCTATATATTTTCTGCTGCACCATTGGCATGGTTATATCTTCTCTGTCCTCTCCATAAAATTATCATACATTTGTGCTTAACCACTTGTCCACCGCCCACTGTCAATTGACGGCGGGCGGAGGACACTCTCGTTCTGGGAGGACATCATATGACGTCCTCCCTTTAAAACGAGCTAGAAGGCGCGCGCTCGCCGCCAGCGGCGCGCGCCCACCGCGTTCACAAGGCCCCGTTGCGCGTGCCCGGCGGCCGCGATTGCCGCCGGGCACCCGCGATTGCCCGGGAAACAAGCAGGAAAGTGGGTCTCTGTGTGTAAACACAGAGATCCACGTCCTGTGAGGGAGAGGAGGCTGATGGTGTGTCCCTTGTACATAGGGACAACCATCAGTCACCTCCCCCAGTCAGTCCCCTCCCCCCACAGTAAGAAAACATTGAGGGAACATATTTAACCCCTTCCCGCCCCCTAGTGGTTAACCCCTTCCCTGCCAATCACATTTATACAGTAATCAATGCATTTTTATAGCAGGGATCGCTGTATAAACGTGAATGGTCCCAAAAATGTGTCAAAAGTGTCCGATGTGTCCGCCGCAATATCGCAGTCACAATAAAAAATCGCAGATCGCCGCCATTACTAATAATAAAAAAAAAAAAATGCTATAAATCTATCCCCTATTTTGTACACGCTATAACTTTTGCGCAAACCAATCAATACGCGCTTATTGCGATTTTTTTTTTTTTTACCAAAAATATGTAGAAGAATACGTATCGGCCTAAACTGAGGAAAATTTTATTTAAAAAAAAAATAATGGGTATTTATTATAGCAAAAAGTAAAAAATTGTGTTTTTTTTCCAAACTGGACGCTCTTCTTTTGTTTATAGCGCAAAAAATAAAAACCGCAGAGGTGATCAAATACCACCAAAAGAAAGCTCTATTTGTGGGAAAAAAAGGACACAAATTTTGTTTGGGAGCCACGTCGCACGACCGCGCAATTGTCATTCAAAGTGTGACAGCGCTGAAAGCTGAAAAATGGCTTGGGCAGGAAGGGGGTTTTCGTGCACAGTAGGGAGGTGGTTAAGGTAGAACTATAGGCAACACTTTTTTTTCATTTTAGATAGAGTAAGGGAGGGTTATAGCCCCTGTTAATTAATTTTTTACCATCCCTGTCCCATTACAGAGATTTCCCTTGACTTCCTGCCCCATAGCCAAACAGGAAGTGACAGAAATCTATGCAAATTAAGGGAATCCATTCCTCCCCCCTCAAGGCCCTCAAAACTAGTGTCCCCACTCGAAAATTTTAGGGCGGATCTTAAACAGAAAAGGGTGTGGCCTTGACAGGAAGGGGTGTGTCATATTTAAATTAGGGGTGCACGCGTTTAGTCAGGCCTAGGGCAGCACAAAACCTAAATACACTACTGCATTACACCTGTATTTAGGGTGTAAAATGTAACATGCTCCAAGTCCACACCCCTTCCCCATCCCTGTGACAGCAGGCAGGGGTTTTGTTCCCCGCACCTGCTGTCACATTTTAAAGATGGTGCGGCTGTGTGGGGCTCTGCCTGCACAGCCGTCTTATTCATTCACAGCAATCTGTGAATGAGAAAACTAGTCCCAACTTCCTTCGGCAGATGGCTAATTATTCTCAATGAGCTGCAAGGATGCTGATGAACGTGGAAGTTAACCCTATGGGGGCCATAGCTCATTTACAAGCCCTGCAGCTTTCAAACAGCCTGTACAACGGTATAGGCAGAAAGCTGTAGGACTTGTCTCCAGGAGCCTGACATTGCACCCATGATCCACTGCACAAATGAAATGCTTTGCAGGCATCTTGGGGAAAAAAATAGTAAATGCACATTTATTTTTCTGCACAAATATGTGCATTTATTTATTTCCCCCGTAAGTGAACATAGCCTTTAACTGCAACAAAAAAAAGTCAGGTCTCCAGGCTGGCTGTGGTGTTGATTAGACCTGTGTAAGGAATAAACGGATTGAAATACATATAATTTTGGCAAGTATAACCAAGTTCTCATATATAGTTTTATGAAAAAGTGGATACACCCCATGGAAATTGTTGCCATTTTGAACAGGAAAACATGAAGAGATCTTCATTAAAACAAATAAATGTGAAATACTTGACAAAAAAATGACAGATAAAATTGACATTGTGTATTCATTCTCGTTGGTGTGTTTACTTTGTTGTTGGTGTGTAGTGTCATCGTGCTAAGATAAATATAGCTCTCTAAGGCCTCATTCACACTGACACTGTCAAGCCTGCATTTATATGCGTTTAGGGGACATAGTTCCATTAAAACTGAACTTTATCTGAATTTAGTTTCAGTCAGTTTAGCTACATTTAAAGAGAATAGCATTCTATACATCCAGGATCTGGTTAGAAACTCTAGAAATTGTTAAATGCATGCCAATGTGGCTAAGCGCAGCTAAATCTGCTTTCAAACAGGAACTTCTAAATGCAAGAAAAAGGGATCTTTAGGGAAAGCCAAACTTAGAAGGTCCAGTGTTAATGAGGTATAGGGCCTTAGAAAAAAAAAATGGCGGATGCCTTTGAGCCTGGCAAGGGATTTAAAAAGATTTCCAGATTTTAAAATAATCATTCCACCGTAAGGAAAATATTCTAAAGAAATCTTCAAGAACCCCAAAATTAAATTGCAGGATCTGCAGTTGACTCTTGCAACAGGGTTACGCTAATTTAGCCTATATAGGTGGTGTGGCAGCAAAAATTATTTGCAATGCAAAAGGAACTTTAGAGTACTACTACAGTTTGCCACTGACCATATAGGCAAAAACCAGACTTTCCAGAAGAATGTGCCGTGGACTGGTGAATCAAAGGTAGGCCACAGTGAAGCCTGGTACACATGGTAAGTAAGAACTCGCCAGGAGGCCCCTGTACTAACAATGTGATTTTAGTACAACGATCTCCCCGCTGAGCTATTGTGTTCTGACAGGTAGACTGCCCTGTTTTCAGTCGATATTTGGCCCATGTGTATGGGGCTTTACAGTAGACATGTTTGGCACAAACCGAAGACTGTAATTGAGGAAAAACACCTTGTGTCTTATGCCAACCGTGAAGCATGGTGGTGGCCTCAACAAATCAGCCCACTAGGGGGTGAAATGCGTCTGAGGGACCTCTCCTGCAGATGGAGAGCAGAGCTAAAACCTTCTTACATTACATCATTTTGGTCAGTTATTCAGCGTCCTGTGTGTGATCGGTTGGCATTTTTCTGTAGCACATGGTGGTGGAAATGTTATGATTTGGGGTTGGTTTATGGTTTCAGTCCTCGGCAGCTTGTCATCGAGTTGGTTATGAATTCTGCATCATATCATAGTGTGCTTGATAAGAATGAAAGCCCATCTTTCCAAAAGTTAAAATTGAACAGGAAATAGATATTTCGACGTGATAATGATCTCAAGCACACTTGCAAATTTACCATGGAATTAGCTCGACGAGAAGATGTGGAGGTTGTGGAATGATCTAATCCAAGCATTGGTTAAATCCCATTGGAATATGGTGAGTTTGAAAAGGGCAGATCTTGCAATGAAACCTGCATACATGTGGCAACTGAAAGAAATTTTACATGGAAGAGTGGTCAAATATTTAAGAGTCACTGTCAGAGACTGGTGTG